>JASKUP010000173.1:0-686279 GCA_030448955.1 Trichopoda pennipes
AATAAGAACTTTGGACAGGAGTTTAATACTCCGCAATAGATTCTTGTCTGCCGATAGCCAGCCGATCACCTGAGGGAGAAGAAGCCTGTTGGACAGGAATTTAATATTCCGCAGCAACTTCTTACCCTTAGCTAGCAAGCAGCACGTCGCCCGACAAGGGACCTTTTGGACGGGAATTTAATATTCCGGAATAGTCTCTTGTCGACAGCGTCGCCATAAGTATGGCTAGACCGTTTTTTTGTGCCATCTGCCACGCTGTCGCTGCCGTCTGTACCGCAGCTATCTTTGCTGCTGACGTCCGTACCGCAGCCATCTTTGCTGCTGATGTCCGTACCGCTACCAGGTACTACTGCTGCCGCCATCTTTATCGCTGCCGCCAGTACCGCAGCCATCTTTGCTACTGCCGCCCGTACCGCAGCCATCTTTGCTGCTGCCGTCTGTACCGCAGCCATCTTTGCTGCTGACGTCCGTACCGCTACCAGGTACTACTGCTGCCGCTATCTTTGCTGCTGCCGTCTGTACCGCAGCCATCTTTGCTGCTGACGTCCTTACCGCTACCAGGTACTACTCCTGCCGCCATCTTTGCTGCTGCCGCCCGTACCGCAGCCATCTTTGCTGCTGCCGCCTATAACGCAGCCATCTTTACTGCTGACGCCTGTATCGCAGCTCTCTTTGCTGCTGCCGCCAGTACCGCTGCCACCTGTACCGTTGCCCTCCATCTTCACGTGCTGACTCCCCGTCCCACGACTGCAATTCCCGACCGCACCTGTAGCAACCAGCCTCCTTGTCAAAACTAGCAAATAAATAAACTTGGTGATACGTTTTATAACGTTATTTGAATTTTAAGTGTCATTCCTTCCACGGAGAGAGAAGGTAGGTAATAGAAATAAAAATTGCAACGACCCCGGCCTCCGCTGCCGCTATCCCAGCAACCAGCGGAAACGTGTCGTTACATTGGCGCCCGAGCAGGGACACTAGTCGTGTCCATAACACATAGAATAGGAAAAGGAAGACAACTTTCAAAATTTAAATATCTATTACCAACCATTTGTGAAGCAAACTTAGTGTTCGAATCCTTGCTGCATAACAGAATATAGATTTCTCACCCACTCGGGGCATCATCCGGACCGCAGCTATGTTACGTACTGGGCCTACTCCCTGAAGAGGGAGGACTAAGTAAAATATCTCGGCCAATATCAGCAGGACGCTACCGGCAATGTCGAGGACATGCGGAAATGTTTTGCTAAATTTTTGGCATCGGAACATCAAGAAGATCAGATGAGGGAGTTGCTGGTCTTACAAAGAAAACATGAGGCTACCCTTAAGCTGCCTACTGCCACCGATGGACTTAGCCGGCCAGCATCTCCCGCAAAAGTGGAAGAAGAAAATGCCGGACTGGAACGAGAGGGACCTGGCGAAAAACCCGGGTTAACCAGCGCTCAGCCGAGCTTGGGAATGTTCCCGCCCCTACCATCGTTACGAAGTGGGGATCATATCGTGGCTATCGAAGTAGTGCAAAAGTGAAGCCCTTTATACACCGGGGGAAAAAACGCGCTGGAATTTATAGAGCGACTGGAGGAGTTGGCTGTAATGTGTCAGGTGGACTTAGATCAGCTGCCTAAAATAATGCCGGAGATTCTAAGGGAACGTGCCTTGATTTGGTTTCGAAATAACAAGCAGCACTGGGAGAAGTGGGAGGATTTCAAGGAAGATTTTTACAAATTCTTCCTTCCCTCTCGCTATTTCGAAAAACTAGAGGATGAAATCCGCAAGCGTACACAACGCCCGAGAGAAAATTTTAAGGACTATTTATTGGCCATCCAGAACCTAATGCGACCAACCAACTTGGCCGAACAACAGAAACTCGAGAGAATTTTCCGCAACTAGCGGATGATCTCGAATGTATCCCGTCCGCCTCCCAACCACTTCACGGGGCACACCACCGTATGGTTCGCGGAAGAAATCCCGAAGGAAAACGAACGACTGTTAAACGAAAATGGACAAAGGGATAGACCAGACTAGTTTCGTGTGGGAAGCCGATAAACTGAAGGCCATGGTATGCTTACAGGGCCGCCTAACCCCGGCTATCATCGATACGTGAGCCACCAAGACTTTTATTTCGCCCACTCAAATTAACCGCCTCGCGGTACCACCTAGCAAAATACCCACCGATATTGAAGTATACCTTGCCGATGGTTCGACGAAGAGTATTACGGAGACCATCCAGCTTTGAGTCGCCCTAGGTAAGCGGACCGTGTCAGGTAACTTTCTGGTGATGCAGGAAGCTATGGAAGACCTCATCCTGGGATTGGACACGCTACAGGCACTCAAAGCCTCGTTCAGTTGTGCTGGTTTGTTGGCCAGATGTGAACCAAGCCCCGATCGATTTCCATTTCCGGACACTAATAGAAGAGCGAGGAAAGTTAAGGTAAGCACCATCATTAACGCTGTTTGCATTCCAGAAAGTTTCTCGCGAGTAAAGCGAGATCCGGTCGAAGCCCCCTCTGAACAGGAGAGAATGAATCATTTTTTGAAAAGCGAACTGGCGCTATTCAAACGAATCAAGAGGGTGTCCAACATTGCCTAACACCGGATTGTGATGAAAGATGACCGGCCTATCAAATTAAGATACGCTCCACGCAACCCCGCTATGCAAGCATTATTGACGAGGAGATAAACACCTTGATCTGACGCGGCTGTATCGAGCCCTCTCGGAGTCCATATAGTTTCCCTATAACACTGGTACGGAAGAAAAATGGTGCATGGCGTACATGTATGGACTTTAGGCAACTAAATGCTAGATCGATCCCGGACGCATACCCACTACCACGAATAGACACCATTTTAGATAGGCTACGGAACGCCAAGTATATTAGCAGTCTGGACCTCAACGACGGTTACTGGCAGATTCCCCTAGAAGAAAGCAGCAAGAAATATACGGCGTTTGCGGTCAACGGACGGGGGTTGTACCAGTGGCGTGTGATGCCATTCGGTCTACTCCAAACCGACGCCAGTGAACACGGTTTAGGGGCAATATTGACGCAAACATTCGATGGAGAGGAGAGAGTGATCGCATATGCGAGCCAACATCTGAACGGCGCCGAAAACAATTATTCTGCCACCGAAAAGGAGTGCCTGGCAATAATCTGGAGAATTCGGAAAATGAGGCCGTACTTAGAAGATTACCGATTCGAAGTGATTACCGACCACTTGTCTCTGAAGTGGCTCAATAACATCGACAACCCAACGGGTCGGCTGGCACGATGAGCCCTGGAACTGCAGCAATACCAGTTTTCAGTACAGTACCGAAAGGGAAAGCAGAATATCGTAGCTGACGCCCTATCTCGAAAGCCAGTTGAAACCGCTCATTTGATACAGATCAATCGGGATCAGGAATGCCCATGGATAAAACGCCGAATGGAAGAGGTTCAACAACACCCCGAAAAATTTCCAAATTATACCATTAACAACCATCAATTGTATAAGCACACAGCCCGAAGTGTTAATGGCGAAGATTGTACCCCATGGAAGTTATGTGTCTCCAGACCGCTTCGTCACCATGTCATCAAGGAAAATCACGACAGTATTACGGCCGGACACCTGGGGACTCGGAAGACGGTCAGTAGAGTTGCAAGTCGATACTTCTGGCCAGGTTTGACACGTGATGTCAGAAGGTATGTGCGCCGATGCGAATCCTGTCAGCGATACAAAAGTGACCAACAAAGGCCACCCGGTGAAATGCTGACGCAAGTGCCTGAGGAACCATGGGCTACCGTGTGTGCAGATTTTGTGGGATCTCTACCGAGAACCAAACATGGCCATACCATGCTGCTTGTGCTCTTTTACCGATTCTCGAAATTGTGCGAACTAATTCCCCAACGGAAAGCCACAGCAGAAGGTCTCATCAAGGCTTTTCGAGAACGAATCGGGGCTCGCTATGGGGTTCCCAAGAAAATCATCACCGACAACGGTCCACAATTCACCGCACGGATCTTCAAGAGATGGGTCGATGAAGTAGGAATACAACAGAAATTTACTGCACCCTACACGCCCCAGGAAAATCAAACCAAACGAGCGAACCGCACAATCAAGACCATTATGGCGCAACTATCGGCAAAATGGCACAACACCTGGGATGATTTTCTACCCGAAATCATGCTGGCCCTGAATACGAGTACGTCGGAAACTACCGGATACACTGCTGCGTACCTCACACAAGGACGAGAATCTCGCCTCCCTAAGGCACTGTACGACGAGGTTACGGTGGGAACCGGAGCGCGAAATCCGCCTAGTGAACGGGCTAACGAGCTCCAGGAGGTCTTCAAGCTGGTGAGAAGAAATTTGGAGGCAGCCTCCCAAAGACAACAACGCATCTATAATTTGAGACGATGACACTGGAGACCACGAATAGGAGCACAGGTAATGGTTCGACAACACCCACATTCAAAAGCCAACGAAAATGTTGCTGCTAAGCTCGCTCCAAAATATGGAGGGCCGTATACCGTGGTTGGATTCGTATCCCCCGTAATTGTGAAAGTGCACGGACAACAACGGAATGACCTGCGGACGGCCCACCTGAGTGAACTAAAACCCTTCTCTGGATAGTGCACTAACTCGTTCTACGTTTTTTTTTTCTTCTCTTTTTAGATCGACTGTGCATCGAAGTCAAACCACATGCATAAAAGGATGATAACCCCGAAAAGCAAGTTTGAGAAGTCACGCGCCAAATTCCAGGAGAGCATGGCCCGAGAGAACGCCAAAAGAAGAAAAACCATATTCCTCGATAATGACTCGAGCCCAGTACCAGCCAGGGAAAACGAGTTCCCACTGCCCACCAACCTCGTAAGAGGACCACCTATAACCCAACCCAACCAAACCTCGTTAGTCACAACCCGTATGGCCACCACACTATCCTACCCGACGAACTACTAATTTCCGGATGACACACCAGGAGCATCATCGGGTAATCGATCCGACTCAGTCCCCCACGCCGAACCCCGAGGACGAAACCGTCACAATAAGTTCCGGGGAGTCTACGATAGGCGCCGCCGACGGCGAGGTCCCGCCAGCCCCTCATTGGCCTCAGGCGTCTTCCTTGGAGTCATTGGACACCGTAGACCTGGAGGAGGAGCCTATCCTCGAAAAACTCCGGAGAACCTTTTTCGGCTTTGAGGACCGCACGGTGGATATTCGGGCCCCATCGCCACCATCCCCCTCGATCGCGATCACCAGCATCCCTGGACTGGGAAAACGAAGATTATTGACCCACCACCCCACCACGACGAAAGGCGTATGCAGCCTGTGAGGTCAAAGATCGAAAGTACCGACAATGGGGCATGCTGTGTTATAAACGGCAAATGACGGTAAGAATACTGGTCCCGGCGGGTAGGAGCCCGGGAGCACTAACGGGGCTAAATAGTCCCACGAAGACATTCCCCACCTCGACTGGGAAACGGCCAGCGCCAAAGAGAAATGATAGTCCAGCGTCACCTACGCCAACGGAAGGAGGAATCCCTATTACCCCGGGTAGGGACTGGTCATTCATGACCCAACACACACCGCCACCACGCCCCCAGGAAGGGGACAGTGACGAAGAAGCGGCAGAAATGGTAACCAGCCCGAGGTCACACCAAATCCCCGAGGAACCAGCACTCGTACTGTTCCAGCCAAACGAGATATCCCTAGCTGACACTACAAGACGAAATCACGGGGTTATTAAGGAGCCGCAGGCCACACCAACAACGTCGACGGGTGTGCACATGGGAGGGCCGAACATATCGAATTACCATCACACGAAGCGGCAAACTTCGCATCTGGCGAAGCCCGTGAGCCCAAGGACTGAGGTCACTGGTCGACGAACAAGAGGGAATAGTGTAACGATGAAAGTCCTGCCGTCGTTTTCACCTCCACGAGGTCTCAATTTTTTTTCTTATTTGTATACCTAGGAAAAAACGAGAATGAACTCTATTACATTAGTATTATTTTGATTATGAATTGTTATTATTATTCTTATTACTATTATTATTCTTATTCTTATTAGTATTATTTTGATTATGAATTGTTATTATTATTCTTATTACTATTATTATTCTTATTCTTATTAGTATTATTTTGTTTATGAATTGTTATTATTATTCTTATTACTATTATTATTCTTATTAGTATTATGCCATATTGTTATTATTTTTATTATTATTGAATACATTCCTTACTTTAAGATTTATGAATTATTATTTAAATTAACGGTCGGGAACGTAAGAGCGCCACCTGTGAGTCAGAAACAACAGGATCAACAACACAATCAGCTGTGATACAGATCAAAACTCACCGATGATAGTTGACATGCAACTATGACGGATAATATGGGTGTGTGTGTGTGAATGTGTGTACCCACGCACTGGTATAAAAGGCGGAATATTTTATTAAATCGATCAATTGGCACGCAGCTCGCCTACAGGTAAGAATTTTTTTGGACAGGAATTTAATATTCTGTAGCAGCCGCCGTATGCACATAAGGGAAAGGAAAATTTGGGTTACCCGACCGTTGGCCGTGCTGGTATGCTGGCGTAAGCACCGGCTAGGCCTCGCCGTCTTGGGGGTGGTTCTTGCCAACGCGTCTGGTTTGTGCAGCAGCCACAAAAGTCATACCAGCTAACTGAAAAAAAAATATTGGAAAGGAATAAATTTGGAGCCCGAAGCAAGTCTAGTCAGCTCCCTGCCAGCAAACACACATAAAAACTCCATGGCCGATGTTATGCCATGCTTCTGCCCTCCCACAAGAAGTCCCAAGACCTCGCCGTGACATCGTACAAAAATCTCTAAAATGTTGGATGTCCCTAGACATTGTCTTTACCTTTTCCCTTCTTCTTACCCCTACTTACCGCTTATAAAACGTTTAGAACATCTTATCCGAGAAGAAAATCTAGTTAGAATTCCATATCCAATTTACATTTTTATTATTATAAAAAAATATATTCAAAACATAATGATAATCCTCACGTTTACTGGATAAACAAATTTTAGTTAAATTCTGGATACTATATGGCAGCAAAAAAAATCAGGAAAAGGGAAACTAATTAATTAATTTTTTATTGTACATTAACAAAAATTCAGGTAAAAAAGTAAATTCATACAAAAAAGGTTAACTAAATTTTGCCGCAAAAATTCAAAAAAAAAAAGATAACTAAGTTAATTAAATTTTATAAGTACAATATTGCAGCAAAATTAAAGAAAGGAAATAAATTACTTAAATTATACGTATACAAATTGCAACAAAAAAAATCAGATAAAAAGATATAAATTATAAAAATTAGACTATACAATTTGCAATAATGAAAACAGGTAAAAGGTAATGAATTAATAAAAAAATCGTCTTCCGACAAAACTAATATAATCGATTCTCCTCCATGCATATTCGCCAGGCTCGTTCTCTCTTTTGTTGGATAATAAATCTGCTACGACTTTGGTGCAGGAACTGCCGTCCGTCCGTCACGTGTCCTACGTCCGGATTCTCGTTTAAGGTAAGGGTAGCAATTTACATAACATTACCTATATATATATTTCACTTTCACCTATCTTTCTATATTTCTCTTCTAAGCTAAGGAACACTAAAATGGACTTAAAATGCCCATGATCAGGCAGCGGAAAACAGGTTTGAGCTCAATCTTAAACGCGCACTCTTGCCCTAAAGCGTATCAAGAGGATTGAGATTTTTAAACGGTAAGTATTTTCCCTAAATTCCTAGAGGCTAAAGTTAAATACATATATAACGTTTGAAATTACCGTCCGTTGGTCGTTCGTCGTTAAGTGTTGTCGAATGGTGGTTGCCTGTTATTCCGAGAGTGGCGTCTCTGGTGGTGGAAAACTTGAGCCCCTCGGTGGAAGAAAACTGGAGTCCCTCGGTGGAAGCGACAGTGATGGCAGTTTTTATATTTTTATTAATTTGACTTTCATTAATTTAGTTCAAACTTGTTTTTGTTTCTTTTGCTTCACTATATAACCGTTTAGTGTCCTTTGGGAACGTTCTTTTAATAATATTAATTTTAGTAGTTTCTAGCTTTAAGTTTTTGCTAGTTCTTTCTTTTGTTATTTTTTTTTTCAATAATAAATTTCTTTTTCTCTTTAAAATCTAGTTCACTTTTACTTTTTTCCTTTTCTCTAATATAATTTCAAATTTTCTTCACTTTTTTTTCAGGAATGTTTTATATATTTAAAAAAAATCGTTCACACAAACAAAATATGGACACCTTTTTTTTGTTTTTTTTTTGTGTTTATTTTTCCTTTTGTGCGGCCATCTCTTCACTCCGTAAGTATTCAAACGAAAAAGAACCCGATTCCGGCATCTTGCGTCCAAGAAACCTCCTAGACGCCACAATATGTCCTCCATCCACCGTTTTTTTCGATTTTCGGACATGGCGCTGCAGGTTTCTCCTCTAGTTATCCGCTTCTTTTCCTATTCATAATTACCTAACAGCTTATCATTGCACTGCCTTATCATTGATTCCACTGCCCTATCTTTCATGCACTGCCCTATCTTTCATTAAACTGCCCTATCATCCATTGCAGTGCCCTATCCTCACACAGGGTGCACATCACAATTCCGCATTAACTTCTTATCAGTAGACTGCAAGTAGATCGCCTGCAAATAAGAAGTCTTTTGGGACAGGAATTTAATATTCCGCCACAACTTCTTATTAGCAGAAGGCAAGCATATCGCCTGCAAATAAAAACTTTGGACAGGAGTTTAATACTCCGCAATAGATTCTTGTCTGCCGATAGCCTGCCGATCACATGAGGGAGAAGAAGCCTGTTGGACAGGAATTTAATATTCCGCAGCAACTTCTTACCCTTAGTTAGCAAGCAGCACGTCGCCCGGCAAGGGACCTTTTGGACAAGATTTTAATATTCCGGAATAGTCTCTTGTCGACAGCGTCGCCATAAGTGGGGCTACACCGTTTTTTTTGTGCCATCTGCCACGCTGTCGCTGCCGCCTGTACCGCAGCCATCTTTGCTGCTGACGTCCGTACCGCAGTCATCTTTGCTGCTGATGTCCGTACCGCTACCAGGTACTACTGCTGCCGCCATCTTTATCGCTGCCGTCAGTACCGCAGCCATCTTTGCTGCTGCCACCTGTACCGCAGCCATCTTTGCTGCTGCCGTCTGTACCGCAGCCATCTTTGCTGCTGACGTCCGTACCGCTACCAGGTACTACTGCTGTCGCCATCTTTGCTGCTGCCGTCTGTACCGTAGCCATCTTTGCTGCTGACGTCCGTACCGCTACCAGGTACTACTGCTGCCGCCTACTTTGCTGCTGCCGCCTATAACGCAGCCATCTTTACTGCTAACGCCTGTATCGCAGCCCTCTTTGCTGCTGCCGCCAGTACCGCTGCCATCTGTACCGTTGCCCTCCATCTTCACGTGCTGACTCCCGACCATACCTGTAGCAACCAGCCTCCTTGTCAAAATTAGCAAATAAATAAACTTGGTGATACGTTTTATAACGTTATTCGAATATTAATAAGGAATATTCCTTCCACGGACAGAGAAGGTAGGTAATAGAAATAAAAGTTGCAACGACCCCGGCCTCCGCTGCCGCTATCCCAGCAACGAGCGGAAACGTGTCGTTACACTATATCACACTGAACAGGGTGATTCAAAATGAGCATTTTCCGCATTTTGCTAAAATGAGAAATTTCTTAGTAAATTTTTGATTTTTAAACATCTGTAACATTTTTGTTGTTCAAGGTTTATAAACGAAACAAACTTTGTGTAATAGCGTAATTAGTTAGGTATTAGTATAAGAAAATGTTTTTGATTGATTTTTAATTTTTAGAAATTAATTTTTTTAGAGGTCCAATTTTTTTCTAAATTCTCTTATTAAATAGAGCATAACTTCTAAAGTTCTTTAGGGAATGTAAAATCATTAGCACTGTGTAATAGCCCTAAATGTCCCCTACACACCTATACCCCATTGTATACCCAGCACGATCCGACCGTGAGGACCAGAATAGTTTTTCTGACACAAGGTCGAACGTTTTTGCAAAATGCAATTAAAAAAATTTTTTTTCTGTTTTGCTATTTTGTAGGCATTTTATTTATTCTTCAAATCGCCTTTATGAGAGACGTTGTTTAGATGAAAATGATAAAACAAAAATTTTTAGTCAATTTCAAAGTCATGCACAGTTGGTCACAAAAATATTTAGCCTACTTAAAAAAAGCATAAGTTGATATAATTTAGGTCACAAAAGCACTTTGCTTTTTAAATTGATTTGCACTGGTTGCAAAATGTTTTTATTTTTCAAATTGTTAAATTGCTTGGTTTTGGGCATAAAAACAAACCATTTATATTTATCCATTGCTCCTACAGGTAAAAGTACAAAATCAAAACCAATCCCAAATGAGCGAAATCAATTGAATAATTACTATTCAATACAATTTGAACAATGGCTAAGTACACTTACGGAAATCTTGCTGATATTTTCTTTCAACGAAATGATGTGGAATTGCATTTACTAAGCAATCAATTTTTTAAAACATGTGATACAGAAGAAATTGAACTATACAAACAAAAAATTTTTAATTTTGAAAAGAGATTGAAAAAACTATACAGTGAATGCTCTTATAACAAGAAAAGGATGTACGAACGTCACCATGAATGATTGTCAAAGGAACTTGTTTTCGAAACATTATCTACAAATGCCAATGAATGTAGAAAACATGGTCGACCAGCAAAACAAATTAAAGAATGAAGTGAAAGAACTCGCAGACGCAAACATTAGAATATCAATGCAGAAATTTCTCCAATAGTCATCAAAGATTCATTTATGCACCAAATCAAGCCAACGTAAAATAAAAAGGCGAAAATTGAGGTACTTGAAGCAATAATAGAAGCAAGTCCAAGGCGTACAAAGAGTATTTTAAAAAATATTCCTACACCAACCGAAGAGAAGAAACTTACTCCAGAAGAAGCGTTAGCACTATTTTTGGATTTAAAGTTAACTAAAAGTCAGTACAACGAATTGCGGAAGCGTACAAATGAAAAGAGTTCTAGGATTTTCCCACAGTATTGAGATTTAGTCGCTGTCAAAAAAGAATGCCTACCTTTACAAACCGCTATAACTGTCACTTCTACTTCAACAGAAATAAAATTGCAAGACCTTCTTGAACACACTGCCGAACGGTTGTTAAATACGTTTGATTCTAACCGCTTGAAAAAAGCTTGGAAATAGCAGCATTATTTTAATTTCTAAATGGAGATGTGATGGATCCTCTGGTCAGAGGCAATATAAGCAATATAATGCCAAAAATTCATCAGACGCTGATTTATTTATGATATCATTCGTTCCATTACGATTAATAAAAAGTTTTACCGAGTTAGAGCCGTCAACTAGTACAGCAACAGAAATTGATATATGGAAAAATGAAATACAACAAATATTGCAGACCAATAAAATTAACTTCCAAAAAAGAAACAAAAAATGTCATAATAGAAGAAGTCCGAAAAATAAAAGATGAAATTAAAGACCTTCAACCTGTAATATTTTCTTTTGATGAACAGGAAATCGAAGTAAAATTTAAAATGTATCTGACAATGATTGATGGAAAAGTTGCACAAGCTTTAACCGATACAAAAGCATCATCAAGCTGCATTATATGCAAAAAGACATCAAGTCAATTAAGCCATCCAATTCCAGAAGATGAGACTTTTAAGGCAGCATACGAATTTGGATTGTCCCCTCTTCATACTAGAATACGTTTTATGGAGCATATTCTTAAATTGGGTTATGAAAACTTCGAATGTATTTTTAAACCTATCACAACTATTTTTCTAACCGGTCGATTTTAAATTTTTATACCTTAAACGAAAGCCTATGAACTCACCTAGTAGACAAAAACGCGTATCAAAATTACGATCCATTCAAAAGTTATATATTTTTGACCGCCTTCTCGTAAAATGTTTCCACAGTGCGGCAGCCGCAAGATCATTAAACAATGGTATAATTTTTAGAAAACGTAATAAACACATACTTTCATTGCTACTTAGATTTCATTTAAACATAGAATAGATTTTTTCTAAATAATATAATATAAATAATTTTCTCATTAAATAAATTATTGAATCAATTAAAACTTTAATGAAATTTGATTTCTTTTCTTATTTTTTAAAATTATAAATTAAGCTACTTATGGCTGTTTTGCAATAGCGTAAGCGACAACAAAAACAAAGTTTTTTGAAGATGGCAGCTGTTTAAAGCTATACTTTATCCGCCTCCTTATCGTAAAAAATCGAGGCTAGACCTGATTTTTTAAGAGGATTAGTTTTCAGTTCTTAGATATTCCTCATTATTTTTTTTTTATTTTTATTTTTATATTGTAATAATTTGCCAACGTAACAATCTAACTTTTTCTTGATTAGGAACGTAACAAAATGCTTTCAACAAGGCTTGTCATTAAAAGATGACATATTTCGGAAGCGTTAATTTTTCATATACTTATCGAAATACATTTCGTTTGCCGTTAGTCGGCGAGAAAAGCCAAATGAAAATAACAAAATGTTTTCTATAGAAATTGTTAATATTGATAACAAAATATAGAAAACATTCTTTTTGGCAAGCAAATAAAACATTTATCTTTACAATTTCTCTTTTGATGGCAGCTACAATTGCGTTAAATACTTTTTGGCTTCACACAATGTATTTATGCGTGCCAACAAGGAAGAACGGAAATTCCAGTAGAATAAAAAAAAATTAAAAATTTTTTTATTTTTACTGGCAGTTACCGAACTAATGAGATCCAATGGAATACAATGAAATCATGGCATTAAATCAAGATACTACTTAAATTTAATAAACTCTTTGGTTCTAATTATACAATAATGTATTTAAAATTCTAATTTTGTAAATGAAAATTCGATTACTATTTTTTTGCCATTTTATTCGGCATCACATAAAATGTGAAGCTTTTCTTCAGATTAAGATTTTCATAGAAACAATAACCAAATAATAACCCAAAATAACCCAAAATCATATAACTTAGTGGTTATTTTTGTTTGTAAATTAATTAAATGATTTTAAACTTTAAGCAGGTATGCGTTTAAAGCCGTTATATGCAAAAATATGCCTTTTCAGATACCATGCTGCATGTTTCGCTTATTCATCAAAAATGTATAGAATCTTAAGATCTTTATTAATGTTAGAATTTTTTATACACCATGGTCCCACTGTTATCATCTGTAAAATCTTATGAATGTACTTTTGCTAAATTTAAAGCTGAGGCAGTGCCTTATAACACCAAATAGGTTTAAAGATTGAATTGGTAAATAAGGATTTACAATCTAAGCTGAGTCAAATTTAACCAATTACTTTGCACTGCTTTTAGCTTGATCTGTGTGAATTTTGATTGGATATGACTTTTCCAAGTTAAGCGACGGTCAAGAACTATTTGACCTCTGTTGAGATATAATGCACATAAATGATCCTGAAGGTAACTAGATGCTATTTGGATGCATTCGTTAATGCTAAGAAAAGCAGTATCGTCGTCTAATATTGATATATCGATGTGTTGACATGGTTGCTAGAAGTCATATCCGAAATGCGCAAGAGTAAAAAAAAAGAAAACGGGTCCCAAATACTAGTTTGGGGAGCTCGGGCTATTTGCATATGCATAATAAAAATTTGGAAACATTTCCTCTCGGTGAACATACTTACTTTTGATAAAATTGAAAATGATCGTGAAAGTGTGGTACAAATAAGCAAAAAAATATCGCAACGTAGATAGTTTAATGCCTAAAGGATATTTATAGGACATTAGTAGCTGGATAAGTGTGTTAGCGGCATTTAGACAAAAAATCTAAGGCTGTGCATGGAAAAAGCTAAGATGGTAGTGCATATAGTGATTAAATGCTTGGCTGGCATATGCATGCAAAATTCAAATGGCAATACTATGGGGACGATATTCTGAAACAAATGTTGCAATAGAAAAAATAGCTTCACTTCTATCGCATCAAAGTTTCAGAAGTTGTTTTACCGCCTCTATTTACTACTAAAATATTTTCCGTAATATTCTTTCAACAACATCAACCATACAAGTTGTAGGTAAACCTTACCCCACTTCATTTTCTACTTCTTTCATGTACAGAAAAATAATCCCTCCAAAAGTTTTTAATTTTCTCTTATTTCTACTACAAACCTATATAATTGTTAAAGCAATTGTAAACACGTCAGATGCGTTCTTTTTAAATGGTTTCTACGTAAACACTAAGAAAGTTGCTTACTAGTTAACTAACATATTACTAATAAAAACAAATAGCTCCAACAGTGTTAACAGCACTGGAATTGTTTACCAAGAACAACCAAAATAAAAAAGTGTTAAAAAACCCGAAGAAATAGAAAAAAAAGTTTCATAAAATTAACTTCTTATGGTGGCAACAAACAGCTTTGCAGCTGACTCAAAAAAGTCGCAAAAATTCCGTACATATACTTATATTAACAAGATGTCCTTTTTAAAGTTTTTAAATATAAATTACAATGGTGGAAATTATTTTCATTTTTGTACACTTCGTTTAATCATTTATTTTACTTGCACGATTACGTTAATTGTCTGATCAGGATTTTTTTTAGGAAACTTGCTATCGAATGTTTGCTGGGTATATTTTAATTGTTATTTTAACCATTTGCTGAGAGCTTTACTAATGTTTGAACTTTTGTAGCTATTTGCTACAAAATCTGGCAAAATCAAATCAAGTTGTTTCTTAAAATTACCGAAGAGCTAAAATGAAACATATCTTGGTATAAAATAGAATAGAGAAAGTTAAGAAGTTAAAATTTTGTATTAATGTTTGAGAATCCGTTAATACATTTTAAAGTAAAAGAATACTTTTTAATTTTAATTATAGAGCTTATAAATCATAGTTATGACTGAAACGGCTTAAAAACGTTAAATCTTATACACAAGTTTAATGATTTATAAGGCAATTGTAGTTAGAATTAATAATATTTTGAGAATAATGAAATTTTGAATAAAAAAGCAGTCAAGAAATGCGATTTTTTTGGTTATTTTATTGAAAAAATGATTGATTGATGATTCTAAATGAATATGGAATCAGTTTAATTATATTCAACAGAAAAAAATTGTCAAGAGGAATCAAACGTGAAATATCGCTTGCCGGGTCACATTAACCCAAGGGATATCACATTTTTGTAAATCATGTTTGAAGTGTGGAGGAGAAAGGAAAAAACTAAAGCATAGTTTCCGTTCTTATAATGGATAAATTAAAATTATACGTTCATATCTAATAATAAAAGCGAAATATTTTAGGTTAAATTGACCCAAGGAGTGCAGAAGGGTTAAGTTAATTTGTGCATAAGTAAAACATTACATCCTTCATAAATTAATCAGTTTTAAAATATATTAAACATCGAATATAAGGTAAAATGAGGTCTGAGGTCGTTAAAAAAATGAGTTCAGTTCATGTTATAATTTCTGATTTCTACTTACTTTTGTTTATAAATTAACCTGTTTTTTCACGGACAATGAGATTGATTGCCTACTCGTAAAGCTTATAATATACAGTGTATATTTTAAAAATAGAATAAATTTAGTTTTATTTTTTTAAAACATTGTTTGAATCAAAACCATTCTAAACAGAATCAGTTAAAGCTATTTTTTACTTTATTTTTAAGCCAATAGTTTGAAATCGGAAATAATACTAAAAAAACCGTTTAAAATTTTCTTTATACTCAAAAATTTTCCATAAAAATATTTTTATTTTTTCTTAAAAATTATTCTGCTTTAAAAACCTTAATTTTTATTGCCTTTTAACCTCATAATTTTACAAATGAAAGGAAAATAATATAAACGAAGGACAGAAATGCATAACAACAAAAACACCATAATAAAATGTGACAAACATTAGGCATATCCGAACACTTCTCTTTCTTTGCCTTTAAGTTTTGGCCCTGAGTTGCAGAAAGTTTAACTTTATTCTTGGTAATTTTAAGGGGTTTTCACGCCTCTTACTGTTTTTGAAATAAATGTTATTTTTAAGTTTCTCTACAAATTGGCACAGAACTTTCTAAAAGCTTTAAATAGTGGGCACCGGAACTAATATTTACCATAAAATAGGTCATGAAAAAATTCAAATATAAATTATGCATTGGAAAGTATAAGAAAAAATATAAAAGCAAACGAAAATAATTTACCGCCACCAACTTATTTGATTTAATATTATACAACGTCCTTATCTTACTTTTTAAAGCATGAACGTGCTATTGATAAACGGCATAATATTATATTCTATATGGAGGAAAGTATGAAATAAATTACGTATTTTTTCTTTTTTAACCTTATTTTTTACTGCTTTTTAAAAATAAAGCAAAAAAAGGTAAATACGACAAATTTTATTTCTATAATGTTATTTGGTGTAAGTACCTTTGTACGGGTATGTATGACTATGATTGTGTTCTTTTGGTTTCCATATCAGAGAATTTAGTTGTCGTTTGTGACATGAATGATAATATAAATCTATAAATGATGTTATAAAAAATAAAATTAATATGTTTAATGAGACGTTACACATTTACAATTCTCTTCTTCAATTCTTGTTGCCAAATTTGTTCTCCGAAAGTCGATAACATGGTAAAACCATTAAATCCCGACTATCAACAAAAATGCATTACATTTCTTTAGTTGACTACACAGGGTATACGTGTATTATAAAAACTTCAAAGACTGCCATCGTGTTTTAGTGAAAGGATTCCAACAGACAATTTTTACCCATTCCTACATTACTTTTGCATACTTATTATTTAACAAAATATTCATGAACGCGTTTGTAACACATAAAAACAAGGCTTTCCACATTAAATTGGGTATTTTAAAAAATATTGCTTTTTGATGTATTCTCTTCGAAAGGATTTTTTTTTTTATTTTGAGTAATTGTTTTAATAAATTTTTCGGATTTTTGTCTTTACTTTCTTCTAATGGGATTTTCAACCAGATCCTTTTTTTCAAATGTGGGAACAAAGTGATAATTTGAGATTTAGTTTTTTGACGTATTCGTGGTACATTTGCATTTTCGTACGAAAATAACATTAAAATAATTAAAATCCACTAGGAAAATGGTGGTTCAGACACCATAATCAGCCTTTTGAGAATTTCGTAGATAATATGAGTCGACAAACTCGATGCAAAATGAGCGATTACCAATGCGGTTTCGAGCAGCTGCGAAAACAGCGCAGCCGTGAGGCACAGTTTTGAAGCACATACAAATTTATCAATTTCTCGACGTTGTCAATAATTGGGGTTATTCAATTCGCCATTAGGCGAATTTTGCATAAAGATTTGACTTTGAAGCCTGGCAAGATTCAATTGGTGCAGGAATTCAAGCCGACCGACCATTTACACCGCCGTAGATTCGCTCAATTCATTCAGCAATAACCGGCTGGTTTTTCTGAAAAAAATCATTTTTTCTGCATTTCGGCTTCTCAGACTTCTAGAGCGATTATTGAGAAGCCTTTGTATAGTCAACGTCTCACTGTATGGTGTGCGAGAGCTGCTTAACAAAACTATATAAGCACCATTTGCTGTACAAATGAATTACCCCCCAGGGGCACATTTATCGGTCTTTATAGAATACTCGACTATCTAGACCTGTGCAACTGGGGGAAAAAGGGAGCCCAGTCCCCTGAAGTCAGACAGGGAGACAGCTGGAAACTCCACTTTATTTCCACAGGGATCAGTGACCCGCAGATTTTATTATTTGTCTCTTTAGACATTTAATAGTTCTCTGGCTGATCATTGAGGTTGGCATCGTGGTGGTTGTGGTTTCGCGGCCCCATAACAGTATAATGGTTATTATGGTGGCCAGGATCATCTCACTGATAATGACACGCAAAGTGAATGATCCAGTCCAGTGAGCATGCTTGACATGTATTCTGGACAGGAGTTGGAAAGTCTCCAACTCTTTAGCAAGGTGTGATGATTTGCAGACCTGTACTTAAATCATTAAAGTTGCAACTAGGTGGTGCTGTTGCATAGAATTATGGCTTGGGCTATCTAGGACGCATGTATGACGTTCCAAATTATACAATAGTGGTTTGTCCACCATCTGATTAAGACTAATGGTCAGGCGCGGATGTAAAACAAATCACACTCTATACAAATGAATTAATTAAAGTTGAAATGTCACGGAGTCAAGACAACAAAAGCATAAAGCATCTTTTAGGCGTGAACTTAAATTCATTCATTTGGCGAGCAATTAGTGATTATATATCTGTTTTAAGCGGTTCTCGCATATAGAAGAATATTCTATTGAACATCATCCCACATTGTTGTTGTTTGGCAGTGTGTTACGTTTTTGCTCTGTGTTACTTGTTTTTGTTTGCTGTTGTTTATCTTATTTCGTAGAATTTCTTATACCATGTTGTTGTTGTCTTGTATGTATAAGATTTCTTGGAAACTATGCAGTTTGCAAAATACAGAAGGGGTTGTTTCGTTTACTATTTTAAAACTTAACAAATTATATTCGTTACAATATATTTATTACAAAATATTAGTTGCTAGACCAATTACAAAATTTTAACTGGCCGATTTGTGTCCTTTCTTAAATCTATTCCGTTAAATAGCAGATGCAACGCACTTATTAAACACACTAATACTGAAGCTCAAATTTATTTAAAAAAATTGATAAAATAAAATTAAAATTTATTCATGTAATGAAAACAAAAACTAGTTTAAATAAACGGGAAAATGGCAAAATTAGCGCTAGATAATGCAATATTATTAAGAGATGAACTGTAAATTGTCTCAAAAGTATATTTTTAATTATTATAATATAATGAATTTAAATGATTTCAAATTTTCGAAAAAGGAATTTCTGGATTGTTAAGAAATGAGAGTCAGCTAAAGAAGCAAAAAGAAATAAATTTTGAAGATATAGGCAGATGTTTTGCCAAATTTAATGGTCAAAATAATGTAACTTATTACATTCTTCTTGCTAGATTTCTTGTTTTAAATAAAAAAAATTTAAAAACTTCACGTTATTGTGTTCAGTGCTGACTAAATAAAATTATATTGATTTTCAGCTTTTTGAAATAAATTTTCAATGATTTTTTCATTCAATTATTCCATTTTAATTCGGTTGGTAGTAAATTCGGTTATCATAACCCTTTCTGTGTGGGCTATTAAAAACTTAGGCGTCATTATCCTAGTTTTCTAACCAAGCAACTAACTTATATCAGATTCTTTATTGTAAGCCACCTTTATTCTCCCTTAAAATTACGGCACCACAAAGAAACTGTTTTACTTTTTCTAATTAAAACTAAGACAATTTTTTTTAATCGCAATTGAAGTAAAGCATGATGTTCTGTTAAGCGCAATTCATTTTTTTGCTTTATTAATATTTTTTACACGAACAGTGTTGCGAAATTTTTTAATTAAAATTCGAGAAATGTTTAAATTGCATATTAAGGATTTTGTGTATTTAATATTACGAGTGTTGATGTAGTCCGGATTTCAAAAATGAATATTAAATTATTAATTAATTTAATAAGAAGATTTCTACAAATTATCTTATTCTGTGTGGAAAAGCCCATATATATTTCTTAGCAACTAAAAAATTTAAACGCTTTATGCACTATCTTGTTTACAAAATTAAAAAAAAAAAACATTTTAAGAACTAGTGAAATTTTTACATTTTAAATGAACAAATATTTATTTGTGGAGGACGAAGTATATACTCTTGAAAAAGGAAATTATCATTTTTCATCCAATTTTCACCCAAAAAGGAAAAAATAAAAAAATGTTATGCTAGTGCGCGTATAAGTATTTACTACGACTTTGTCTGCAAAAATATTTGAAAATGTAAAACTTCTCTACTTACCGTCAACACATTTACATAAATGTATAAACGTATACGTATTTGCCTTATATTCTAGTGCAATTATTTCTAAAAGCACACTTTTTATATTTAAATTTATAGAGTGTGTCGCAACTAGCGAAGAGGACTATTTCTTTAAAATTATTTAAAATGTGTTATAAGCTCATTTATAAAATTCATCTAGCGAAATCCTTCTAAAGATACGAATAGTATATTTTGAATTATAATATTTTTATTGTTACTATTTTGAGTATTTTGTGAAAACAACATAAAATATCACATTGTTTAACCTCAATGGTTGCCCGTTTGTCAACCATTAAGGAATACTATTTTGTTTTGCCTCCATTTTGGTAAACATTAGTCTTCGCAGTTCATATTTGGCAGTCGTGAAGTAGACGCATGGAAAATAAATTAACGAAAAATATTCGATAAACCAACGTTGTTAAAACATTTTATCAAAATCAATCATCGAATACTGTGGCGATTTTTGGGAGAAACAACGTGCCAACAAAACACACTATTTATCGTGTAGTGAATGATTTCGAAGAAAGGAGGTCTGTAGATGATAGGCTCAAGCATGGATCACAGCGTACTTCAAGATCGGCTGAAAACATTACTGCTGCTCAAGAAAGTGTTCAAAGCAATCCATCAACCTCAATTTGACGCCGTACTCAGGATCTTGGTCTTCAAAGAACAACTTTGGCCACAACTTTGCACAAGGATTTGCGTTTGTTTCTATCCAAGTTTCAGTTGACACAAGGGCTTGTTCCAAAAGACCATTTACGTCGCCATATATATGCCAACAACTCGCCCTTGACGAACCTGATTTTCATGAAAAAATCATAATGCGTGACGAGGCATATTTTCATTTGAACAAATAGAATAGTCGGTTCTGGTGAATGGCAAACCCTCAAATTATTCGGCAGTCACCTTTGCATCCATTAAAAGTGACAGTCTGGTGTGCAATTTGGTCAGGAGCAATTATTGGAACTTACTTCCTTAAAAATAAAAACGGCGTAACGGTAACTGTGAATTGAAAGCGATATCGTTATATGATTGAAAACTTTTTAGCGCCAGAACTGCATGCTTGATTAACATTTAGTATCAACAAGACGGTGTCACATCGCATAAAGCCGGGATTACAATGGAATTAGTGCGGAATTACTGTAAATGAAAAATGTACTCAGAAGAGCTCGCATTTGTGAATTTAATAGAGGCGGACATTTATCTGATATATATTCCATACATAATTGCCGACATTGAATAAAACATTTATCAATATAAGATCCATCCTCTTTGAATTAATCAAAAATTATAAATAAATAAAGTAGTATACCTTCCCGGCGGACACCCGTTTATACAGATACAGGTTTATGAATTTGTGTACATTATCTGCAAATTTTATCTATAAAATTATTTAAAAGTAATTTTAAAATGTTTTTCTTTAAGTTCGATTATAAACATATTTTTTAGTGAAAACAAATAAATTCTAGGAGACAATGCTAATTGTGTTATTTGTACGAAGACGTTTGATTAATGCCGCTTTATAAGAGATGCCAATATGTTTACATTTATATACATACTCATAATTACATTCTATATATATAACATCTCCCCTTTCTAGCTGATATTAAAGTTATAACCGATAATAATTCAAAACTTAATGTATTGTTACAGATCTTGGTTACAAACTACGAAGAAGAATATATTTTCAATAGTTGCTTTTAGCCACGCACTTAAGTCGTGATTATACCAAACATTCTCCCCTTTTTTTAATGGCAATTTACCTTTGGCATTTTATTAACTTTGGCATTATTAACTCTGCTGGTGAAGCATCAATTTCTTTAAGTGGCGTGTTACGATATTTTAACAAAGCAAGCCAAATCTCTTGATTGCTTTCCAAAGACTTTTTAATAAGATTTTTGTCTATTCCTACTGCTTTTTCTGAAAAACCATTAGACTGCGGATATCCAGGACTTGTTGTTATTTCTTGCAAAACATCCTGAATTGTAGTGAATTGAACGGCATATTGTCTGAGACTATATTAAGTGGATGCCATGGTTAGCGAAACACACTTTTAATTTATTGATACATACGCTGGCGATTTTAGTTCTAATTGGAATAATGTCCAAAAACCGCGAACAATAATCAGATAATATCGAATAAGATTTTTTAGCATATTCACAAATATCTAAACCCAATTTGCTAAAGGGTAGTGTTGCCACCTTGTGTGAAAGCATTGGTTCTTTTATGTTGGCAACACGATTCTTCTGGCAAACATCGCACCTGCTAATCATTTTTTCTATAGCTTCCTCTATTTTAGGCCAATATACTAAACAACGAGCTCTTTTCTTAGTTTTCTCAATTCCCAAATGCGACGAGTAAAGTTGTGCCAAAACGTTAGTGCGTAGGTTTTGAGGTACTATAATACTATCATTGAAAAAAATAACATCGTTTTCAATTGTTAAATCATTTCTGAGTTTCCAATAAATCTTGAGGTCTTTAGGAATTTGCATAATAATTTGCATATGCATAATACGCAATAACTTTCGTTTTTACTTATTTGCATTTTTTTGCACTACGTGTGAATAGTATTCAGATTTATCTTTTTAAATTAATTCAATTGTTCCCCACTTTTATATTTTTAACGTTTGTCTTAATTTTATATATTGTTGCTCTTATTCCCTTAAAAATCGTTTTCTGTATTAAGTTCTTTTATTGTAAAATAATAACACAGCAGTTTGAGATTTTAAATTAAATTACACGATTTAATCATATTTAATACACACAAAACAAACACGATGGTAACGCCTATCAGATGCGTTATTATTTTATATGTCTTTGCTCAGCGATTTTTGTACTTAAACTAACTTATTGCCCAGCAGATGGTGTTTATATATCGCTTAAAAGCGGTACTCGCATGTACAAGAATATTATATTATTGGCTCCCGCCGGGGGCACATGATAGTCTTTTTGGAACCTACTATTCCATTTAGATTTGTGACTTTCGGGGTAAAAGGGAGCCCAGGCCCCTCAAAGACTAGTAGGAGTCATCTGGACAATCCACATATTTCCACGGGAAATCAGTTGCCCCAGAGTACAATATTTGCTCTCTTTAGACAAAAAATGTGCTCTGACTGGTTACTGAGGTTGGCCCCTATATGGGAGTATCGTGGTGGTTGTGGTTTCGGACCCTCGTGAGAGTTTGTGGGTCGGACCATTCAAATTAACACAATGAATGGTTCAGGTCCAGTGAGTATGAATGCTGGCGTGTTCTTGATAAATAAGAGCTTCATGCGTTCTGGACCAGGAGTTGGAAAGTCTCCAACTCCTCAGCAAGGAGTGAGGGCACGGCCTACTCCGGACTTTCTAAATTGCTACTAGAAGTGACTGGAGGATATACGTATCTGAAGGCCTTCTAGGGCGTAGTTGGTGTCCAATCAACTAAGTGGTTTAACTACCATCTGATTATGACTATATAGTCGGTGCAGATGTAAAACAAATCACACATTATACTATTGGCATTTTTTCCGTCTTTCTCAAATAGCCAAAGATGGAAATAAATGACAACAATATTTCATTTACTGGCAGAACAAATCCAAACAATTTAATACAAGAATATTTTACTTTAACACCATCACATATTGATGTTGTTATCATCATTCATTATTCTTCTCTGTGTTGTTAGCTTGAGTACATAAGTTTTCTTAGAATCTATGCACTTTGTAAAAGTCACAATAGGTCATTTCGTTTACTTTTTTACTGATAATTATTTTATTTTAAAACTTAAACAAAGCATCTTCGTAACAATATTGTTAAATATGAAAAATGTTGTAATTGATTTAGTGATGTAGTACTTGGAAAAACCACTAGTATATCATGAGTTTTTGGAATATTTTATTATTTTTAATTGCAATTGCAACTATTTCTTACAAGCAATTCTTGGAGATTATTTAAAAAATTAAATAAATCAATTGGAAAAAATTACTCCGAAGTAAGCAGCATAATGGTAATTTATATTTTATGTTACGTAAAGGTGCCTTCCTGCAAAAAAAAGGTCAAATATATAATCAATGTAAATTCATAATTTGTTTGTGAGATGGACTTATCACGCAGAACAATTGAATATGTTGTATGGTTTATCAAATTTAAGTTACTTATACTTGTCTTGATATACATCAACTTGTTCCTTCTTCTAAATTTATAATAATAATTAATTAGGACGTTTATTTTCGAATGCCTTAATGTTTCTACATACTAAGAAATGCTTAACAAAAATTATAAACGTAAGCTGTGACTTTAGTTGAACGTAATTCATTCTAATACAAATAAGTTTTTAACATTAAAATATTCAAACAATTTTCAATATAGAAATTTAAGAGCGTTAGCATATAATAAAAGTCATTGTTTGGTCTAGCTCTGCTTTCTTTCGCAAAAGAAAACAAAAACAAATAAATATGAGAAAAGCCATAGATGAGGCAAAACCAAATATAAATAATATTACATGGTATGGCGTATTAAAGAAAATATTTTATGTCAGTCACCTTTTACAGTGAGTGGAATGAACTCTAAAAAGGTCAATATCGACAAGCATAAAAATAAAAAATATAAAGAAGAAATTAAGGCCAGGCATAATAAAAAATGAAAATTTTTTCTAGGAAACACGAAGTAGTCGCTGTTCCTGCTAGAGAAATATTAGCTGTTTTTTTAGTTTTATTGCTACGATTAGTTTGTGTGCACCTGTGTCAATCGAAAATATGAGTACTATTACGTACATAAAGTACACAATCACATATCTCCAGAATTGTTACTATCGGAAATAAAACTGTAGACATTAAATGATATTGAGGCAATTTTAGGACAGGCAGTTTTAGCAAAACATAAACATTTTTAACCCATTCATAGTTTGTGTGTATATATATGTAAGTATTAGCACTTAAAAACTAGAAGATATCTGCCATGTTTTACAACTTATGTTTTAATTTACATGGTTACGACTTAAATTTAAGTCAAATAAATGTTTATTAATTCTATAAACCAGGAGACATTGATTATATGAAGATCTTTTACGAATTTATATCGATGATAATCTGATTAATGACACCTCATGATGTTGACAGACTTTTTTATAAAATGAGATTTTAGGTTAAACATTACAAAGAACTGGCTGACCATCGGACAAAGGCTGACCAGACGTTAAAATTTGGAGTAATCGGCGCACCGGAAATATTACCGAGAGAAACAAGAGAGTTTATCCTGCATATCTGGTGCTCTTGGTAGAAAAGTGTATCTTCTAGTGTATCGGCAAATTATCTCTTTTTAAATTTAAGAGTAATCGGCGCACCGGCAATTTTAGTGAGAGAAGCAAGGGGTTTATTCCGTATTATCAATTCTTTTATATGTTTACGATTTGGATTAGGATTTCTTCCCACCATATGGAAATGGTTAGGAGATGGGAGGAATAAATTTTGATATGTGCGTATATTTTCAGACGGGGTTTAATTTATTTTTACTTGGGTATTAACATCGACCCTCGTCAATCGTTTTGACATTTAGTTTTTTGACGTATTTGTGGTAGATGCATTGACAATTGTTACAATGAATTCACTTTCGGACGAAAATCCTTTTAAAATAACTAAAATCCACCATGAAAATGGTGGTACTGTTAAAGTTACATTTAGTTAAATTCGTGACGTTTTCGGACAACATAATAGTCTTTCTGAGACCGCTATTAAGAATTTGGTCATTAAGTTTGAGTCGACAGGCTCGATGCAAAATTTACGAACACAATGTCGAATCAGATTCAAATTTGTCTGTTCCTCGACGTTCTCAACATTTGAAGTTATCTAAAACCACGACATGGCCAATTTTGCGTAAATATTTGATTTTAAAACCTTAAGAGGTTCAACTGATGCAGGAATTGAAGCCAACACACTCTTCACATTGCCATAAATTCGCTCAATTCATTCAGGAACAATCAGCTATTGAGAAACGTTTCCAAGGTTAACGTGTCATTGTATGGTGCGCTATGTGGTCTGTAGTCGTGACTGGGTCGTTTTTTTCTTCGAAGCTGAGGCTAAGATTTATATGATCTTTTCTTTACAATATTGCTATTGTCAGAACATATATAACTTCTAAGCAACTGCCACAAAGTAAAACAAACTGCGATTCTTAGAGGATCCAATCTTTACAATTATTATATTTAAAGGCACCCAGAGTTAGTTAGGCATAGTTATATAGAATATTAAGGTTGTTGGTTTTCTTATGCTTGAAAAATGAAATTCAGACACACTCAATTGCATTTTTAATAATAAATCTCATATATGCTAAGTGTATTTGCCATTTACATATTTTCTTTATGTATTTAATGAAAACATGTTTCATTACACTCCCAGTTTCTTAGAGAAGCATCAATACAAGTATCGTTATTATGTTCATAAGAAATAAAACTACCTAAAATATATTTTCCACTATTCATAAAAGTATGTTTTCTATCAGAATCTTAAAATAGAAGTTTATTTGTGCTTAACAAAAATAGTTATGAGCTTGGAAAAATGTAAAATTATAAATAGGGACTCAAAAGTTTCATTTATGTTTAAAATCAATGCAGAAATTAGAAAAATGTCAGCAACAATTATTTAATAGCCAGAAAAAATCAGCCTCTTTTTGATATAAATTTATGAATATTGTTTTTGGTATATCTATAAGTGGAAAGTTGGTAAATTTTCTTTATCTTTATTTTACTCAAATACCTATTTCTAGATACCCAACGAAATATCAGACCTGTGCCTCGGACAACTATTGATATGTGGAAATTCGTAAGATAATTTTGAGACAGCAAAAATCTTAACTGAAAGCTGAAACCTACTATTCACATCCCAATACTCATATATTACAATATAAGTTTCCTTCTATAAAAGCCAAAATGAAATGGTTTTTAAGTTCGATTTTTGTATTGTTTATTTTCAATTCCAATAAATATTCAATTATTATTCATATCTATTTCTTTTTAATCTCTTTTCTACAACTTTGTTTATTTATGTTGAACATAACTGCAGAACCTTTATTTTATTTTTTATTCTTTTGATATCGTTAAATAACAAAATAAACAAAAATGATTTTAATTTACATAAATCGACCAGTTAAATAAGCGAAAGAAAATTTTATATAAATATATTTTTCTAAAATAGTGCAAAAAATTTATTTGTAAAAAATGAATAATAATTTCCAAATCTGCTTAATCGAATAGAAAAAGCATGCTTTTCTGCACGTATGTATCCGTCCGAAAAAATTCTCCTTAATAAGCGCCATTTAAAAGACAAAATCTCGTTCGACTTTTATGGTTAAAATAGCCTTCTACCTAAGTGCTTAAGTCTTGCAGCAGTTTTACAGTATTAAATCCATCACCACCGCTTGTCTAAGGATCTTTTAACAAATTTTCAAACAATTTATTTAAACAAGTCTTACATCAGTTAACGTACTAAAATTTCACTAAATATATGTTGCAACTGAATGTAGTTGTACAAAAGGAGTACTTGCCACAACAATCATTAAATACATTTTTACAGTTTCGCTCGAGCGTAGCCAAACACATTTAACCACGTCGTTATGGAATTTTAATGCCATTTGCAAAAAAATATATTGTTTGGTTATTTGACAGCAACTTGTTGTAATCGCTGTTATTAAAAAGTAAAATTTTAAAAATATATAGCGTTTTTCAACAAGAAGAAGTCTAAAAGTAAAATAAAACAAACAATTTAGATTAAGATAACTAATTTTTAGTGTATTGCGAAAAGAAAAGTTTGGTTGTTATTAATGAAAAATAACATCTGACAAATGTCCACTACGACCATGCTGACAGATGTCGAATATTTCATCAACGTTTTTAATCGCTTTTTGTCCAAATGGCGGTCCTATCTTTTTAATCAATTATTTTTAATTTTTGGGTCTGAAATCGATTCGATTGGCTCCGTATTGACTCTGTCCTTAACATAGCTCTACAAAAAATAATCCAGTAGTGTTAAGTCGTACGATCTGGCTGGCCACTTAACTGCTGATAATCGTGAAAATTTGCGATCGTGTAATTTGGTTTGCAATAAATTAATCGTTTCATTGGCTGTGTGACATGTGGCACCGGCCTGCTGAAACCATATGACTGTGATATCCACGTCGTCAATATTAGGCCAAAATTGAACCTCATCTTCGCAAAAACAAATGTTGAGCATGCAAAGGCTTCTCAATAAGTGAAGTGACAAGTGAAAACGGGCTTCGTCTGAAAAAAAATCAGCCGGTTGTTCCTAAATGAATTAAAAGATACTACGGCGATGTGAATTATCGGTCGGCTTCAATTCCTGCACCAATTGTACTTTGTAAGGCTTCAAAATCATATCCTTACGCAAAATTCTCCTAGTGGTGGTTTTGGATAACCCCAATTTTTGAGAACGTCGAGGAGTACACAAATTTGGATTTGCTTTAACACTGTGGCTTACAGCTGCGACGTTTTTAGTTGAACAAACCAGTCGAACAAGCCTTGGGATTCGCACATTTTGTGTTTAGCTTGTCCAATCATTGTACCGTTTACCCCCCGGGGGCACATATATGGTCTTAATAGAGAGCTACTATGTAGACCTGTTCAGCTGGGGGAAAAAGGGAGCCCAGTCCCCTGAAGTCAGCAAGGGTACAACTGGAAACTCCCCTTTATTTCCACGGGAATCAGTAAGCCGCAGAGTTCGTTATTTGTCTCTTTAGACATTTAACTGTTCTTTGACTGAGTATCGTGATGGTTGTGGTTTCGCGGCCCCATATCAGTCTATAGTTCTTTAGTGGGCGGGTTAATTATACCTTTAATAACACCTACCTGCTGAAATGTTCCCAGATCCAGTGAGCATGCTAGACATATGTTCTGGACAGGAGTTGGAAAGTCTCCAACTCTTAAGCAAGGAGTGATGGTTTGCAGCCCTGCTCTAGAATTATCGAAGTTGCAACTAGAAAGTTCTGTTGCAGAGAATTATAGCTTCGGCTTCCTAGGACGAGCATGACGTTCCAAATTATGCAGTGGTTTGATTCACCATTTGATTAAGGCTTCATGGCCAGGCGCGCATGTAAATCTAATCACACGTTGTACCGTTTGTCAATGCATCTGCTACCAATACGTCATAAAACTAAATTTCAACACTATCATGTTGTTGGTGTTGCCACAATTTAAAAATAAAAAATTTATGTTGAAAAACTCGAAACATGAACAATGAAGATGGGCTTAATATACATATTGTATTTTAAGACAATACTTACGATCACAGTTCTACATTATTTTTTTTCTAAGTGCTATAAATCGTGATATTATGGAGCGGTTTGAAAAACTAATAATTTTGAAAGCATTATCCTCGTTTTTCGTAACGTTATGCCTTCAATGTTGATGGCCTTTTAGACAAATTAGAATACAATTTTTTTATTAACCTCCGACTAACTCTAAATTGAGCTCGTATATTTTGTTGCTTCAAAATGTACGGGTCTCCCTGAAGCCTAACGTGTTGAAGTACAATGCGATGGATTATTCTCCTGGTAAGGGAAAAATGGTAGTGCACATCATATAAGATTTTTGGAATTAGCTTCCAATGGAGAGATAAAGACGGACATTGATGTAATGGACAGTATAAATCGAAGGCTGGATCCTGTAAATTTAGATTTCTAAAATAATATATTTCCTTATTTTTTTAGTTATAAAATTATACATCTAAATATAGCTGTAATAATATTGGAATAATAATGTTGTTCACAGTTTAACTCTGCAACAGAAAAATACCTTGAAAGGCTTGCATCTTTGTGGACTAATTTATTAGCCTTATAAATTGGTAGATGTAATATTTTTTTAAACCTTCTTCTCCTATCAAAAATAGAAATTGCTTTAATTTTTTCATAGATAAATAAACCTTTTAATACAAAAGTTATCAACATTTAAACATTCTATATTCAAAAGTGATCTCTATAAATTATTTCCATGTGAAATTATTTGCGAACTCATATATTTTCTTTGTTATTTTTGATTCAATATTTTAAAAAACTTGTTTTTCCAAATTTCCTGCAGTTATTTCATTAATTTCAGTGAATTTTTCATAACCATAAAATATCTTAAGGTTTTCTGCTTACTTTCAATGATCTCATGATATCTTGCAACATACATTGACCTTTCATCCTGTGTCATCCACAAAGTTTAATTAAAAACGTTCATAAAGAAAAATGTTATTGAGTGCTTTATAGTGAATGTAAGTAAAAATACCGAAAAGATAGAAGCAAACTGAATAATGAAACTCGTAAAGATTGCTGTAAATAATGTATTATAATCACAAGATGCATGCACACATCTTTTGGTCATATTCACTCTTATTTCATACAAAATATTAAAATATATAACATAAGAATATAATATTGCCATGTAATCACACACAGAATAAGTTCTGCTAAATATACGAAACCCTGCGATGCACTTTCATACGACAAAAACTGGAGAAATGTTAAATGAACTCATTATTAAGGTTTTAAAACGCCATGTGTTGCAAAATAATATTTTAGGTTATTAATAATTCATAAGGTATGCAACATCATTAATTATTATGTAGGGTAAAGGTATTGTAGTGTGTCTCATTAGACAATATGTGTTAGTTATACTGAGAGTAGAGGGCATAATTTCAAAACTTGTGGAAATGTGTATAAAAATTATTGTTCTCGTCAACATTTAAAGACATCCTCTTTGATTATAACACATCCTTATAGCTTAGCCAGCAGTGCACTAAAAATATATTAACCGCCTTCCTAGGTTTGTGTCAACTATACTTGTTAATGACTGAACATAAAGAGTTGGAAAAGCTTTAATTAGATTGTTTACTTTAGTGAAACAAGAAACACATACCGATTATTCCTGCTTTAAGCGCTATTTTTAAAACAGGACAAAAACCCCATACGCACATGAGTAAGTAGGGTGAAATGCTCGCTACAAATGTTCTCGAACATCGAAGAATACCAATTATAAAACTCGGTCTTAAACTTGAGCGACATTGTTTTAATTAGCGATATAATTTAAATAAAATATGATCAGCATAAATTATTTATAAAATTTTAATATCATAATTTCTGCCCCCTCAGATTAACGCTTGAAAAGTTGCCTTAAGCGTAATATTTTGTATGATTTCTAATAATGTTCACAATTCATGCAAATTGAAAAATTTTTATTTTATTAATTTTGTATTTTACATATTATTAGATGTGATACAAATTTTTCGCTTTTATACGATATCATTTTACTATTTAATCAGGATTTGACTTCATTTATCGTTGCAAAACTTCGACTCAAATATACTATTTCATTATTAATTTTTTTCAAAGATTTTATTGTTTTGAGGAGATATGCAAAAAGCATTCGCATATGCATAAAGTACAGTTCAGGAAACCTTGTAAAGGTTATTTTATATATGTCTAAATACTTTCATGTATTTACATTTTTGCTACTCCACGTATAAAGAAACTCAATTCATTTAATTTAAACTCTAATTAAAAAACCAGTTCTTATTAAAGAATTTTTATTAAAAACTAAATTTTATAATATTGCTACCAGCGGAGAATAATATAGAATTTCAATTTATTTTTTGTCGATTTTGTACATTTATTTTTCATTTACATTTATTTTTTTAAGAGGAAAATACCTCGATTAAGCTCAATAAATAGGTTTTTGAAATTAGAAGCCTTAAAGTTCCAATCATAGATAAACCTTTATTTAGAAACTTCATGTGGAGATTGGACTAAAAATTATACTAAAAAAATATTTTAAAAATTATTTACCCAAAATAAACGATTTTTTCGACCAGAAGTTTGTTTTCTAAAACAAAATAAAACAAAAAATTTAGATTACTTTGATCTATTTTTTTATTACTTTACGAAAAGGAAAATTCGGCAATTATTAATGCAAAATAATATCTGCCAAATATCCACCACAGCCACCCTGACAGATATCGATGCTTTTATCAAAGTTTTTAATTACTTTATGGCAAAATGGCGTTCCTATTTCGTTAATCACATCACGGCTTTTGAGCTTTAAGATTGAAATCAACTTGATTGGCTCCGTATAGGCTCTCTCCTTACATAGCGCGACAAAAAATAATCTAGCGGTGTAACATCACACTTAACTGCTGATTGTCGAGAAATTATGCGATCGGGAAATTTGGCTTCCAACAAATTGATCTTTTGACTGTGTGACGTGTGGCACCGTTCTGTTGAAACCACATGTCAGGTCAAACTTAAGTTGTTAACATTTCAAGATAGCATGTTACATTGACCGATACCGCTTTTCCAGTCTCATTTTTGAAAAAAATGCAGTCCACATAGCGCACCATATAGTGACACGTTGAGTATGTAAAGGCTTCTAGGATTTTCATAAGTCCAAATCCGTCAATTTTGCTTGTTGACATACCCTGACAAGTGGCTTCATTTGAAAGAATTAAAATAACCAGACGGTTGTCCCTGAATGAATTAAGCGAATTTATGGCAATGTGAATGGCCGGCTTCAATTCCTGCACTAGTTAAACTTTGTAAGGTTTCAAAGTAAAATCCTTACGCAAAATTCGCCAATTATTGAGAACTTCGAGGAATTGACAAAGTTGGATCTGCTTCAACACTGTGTCTCACGGCTACGATGTTTTCAGTTGAACGACCTGGTCAAACACGCGCTGGTATTTTGTTTTTATATTAAGCCTGTTTACTGAAAGTTAACGACTTAATTCTTAATAGCGGTCTCAGATGGACGATTATGTAGTCCGAAAATATCACGAAATTTAGGGAATGTCACTTTAACAGAACCACCATTTTCATAGTGGATTTTACTCATTTTGATGTGATTTTCGAGCGAAATTGTATTCATTGTATTAATTGCCAAAAACCTAAATGCCAAAAGTCGCATGTTGTTAAAAAACCTCACATATCGACTGAAATAGCTGAGAAGTCAATTCTCGATGCTAATGCACCAGTCCCAATATTAAATTTCCAAGACAAAACCCAAAAATTTATGTAAATATAGTTACTACTAGCAGTAAAATAATTTTTTCTTATTTCTAATATCATTTTACTTAAGCATATTCAACCTTAACTGTGATTCCCAAGCCAGGAAAAAACACACAAATATAGAATAATATTGATCAATTAACCTGTTATTAAACTTGTCAAAGCTTTTTCAAAATATTTGAATAACTAAGCTAAGGCAATTCTAAGCAGGAAGATCATCAGTTTGGATTCAGAAAAAAGTATAGTAAATCAAATACATAGACGGCCTTTAAAAAGGGATTGCAGGAAAGAAATCATTTTCTCGCCTTTTCAAAGGCATATCTTTAGCTTTATATTTAATTTAAAGCTACATTTAGTCAAAGACTTCAAAACATTCACAAAGTGTAGAAACTGTAAACTTTGTTGGACAATGCTATCGTCAAATCGATATTATATTATGGAATTCAGTTATAGTCAGTAATTCTCTTTCAAGTTTAAAAAATATTGAAAGGAGCCAAAATAAAATTATTCGAAAGGTCACTGCTACTAGTTTTTAAAATAATATATCTTTCATTGGCCTTTAACTAACGAAAATAAAAAAAATATAAAATTTCCTGTGAATACAATAAAATTTCAATATTTTAAATAAAAATTTCTTTTTTCAAATTCGTACCAGAAATCTACTTTCATCCCCGTATCGATATTTCCAGTAAATTGTCCTTGTAATATTCTTCATTCTTATTACTGTACATCATATAAAAGCTACTCACCAAGCAACATTCAATCACTTATTTTCTAAACATCCGTGTTATATTTATTTGATGCCATGGTTGAGCTAGAAACAGGATATGGAAAAGTAGAAAAAATTCAATAAAAAAGCAAAAGGATACAAAATAGAAATGTTCCATTATTGTTACGCAATAACAAAGTTTTAAATCCAACCACATATGATATAACAACAGGAAAGAGTAAGTAACATTGTAAACAATACATGAATGCGTATGAACTATAATCATGTTAAAAACGTATGTTTAGGAGAAAATTGGTATTGTTAAGCTAATAACGAAATCTTAAGTGAAGCACTATACACTTTTGTATTTAACTTCAATGTAGTTTTAAGTCTGGTTTGCTCTCTATTTTTAGGTTGTTGAATTAAAGTTTATACGTTAAGTGTATTTAAACAAATTTAAGTTAAGAAACATTTGATGGGTTGATGTTTATAAAACAAGTTAATGAAGTGATTCAATATTGCTTGCTTGGAATTCTAAAAATCTATTAAATACCTCTTCTTTAGAGTTAAAATTTTTTCTGTTCAATATTTTGGCTAAAAAATATTTAAACTTGTTGTCAAGAGACGTGCTTAAATACTTTAATGGAAAACTTTTTTCATTCGCAGTATTGAGTAACAAAAACAGAATCAATAGAATACCCCCAAAAAAGAACAACTGAAAAAAATAATTATAAAAAAGTGGAGCAATAATAGCAATTAAAAATAAACGGTTACAAAAGTAAATGATAATGCTAATGTACCACGTACATCAAAATTCATCAACTATTATTCGTTTTCTGCAAATAATTAAAGAAGACAATATAAATGATGACGAAGTGATAATGGAAAAAATTATTAAACTTGCTAAAAATCGAAAATCCATATAAATTAATAAAGGTATTTAAAACAACAAATAAAAAATTTTCTGTTTTCTGGTGTTAATATTGCTACAAAAAGCCCCCTATAATAAAGAACACACACAATATATATCGTCTGGTTACAACGACAAATTATTACTGTTAAAGCGCCGTGTTAAATATATTAAAACGTTTATTACTGAATTCTTGTCGGCAAAATAAATATGTGTAGAATAAAATTTATATGAAATTATAATATGCAAATAAAAACAACATTTTTTATTAAAAAAGCATGCCTAAATTTTTTTCAGTCGATAACCACTTTTTTCTCATTATTGCTGAGGCCCCTTGGTAAGTTGCTGTTGATTTTATCGACACTTTGAAGAAAGTATCAGAAGAGATGTTAACGTAAGTTTAACACCTAACTTACACATGCAACAGGACAAGAGGTTGGATAGTCTCCAACTCCTTAGCAAGAAGTGTGGGCAAAGTCCTGCTCAAAAATTGCATGTAACACGTATATAAGTTTTAGGGTGCGGGTGGCCGATCTTTCTACACCCGCTGGCGCTAACGTTATTACATGATCATGCTTTACTTGTGGGATAAGTTTCTGTACATCCAATAATGCATTGTTTTTGGACTACATTTCTCCTCTACCATGATTTCTGAAAATATTTACCTTAGTTTCAGTAGTAAATAACACCCTTTTTCGAGAATTATTCATCCTTGTAAAGCATCCTGAATAGTTACTAAAACATTGTTCTTCAATATCGTCCAAAATACTCTTGAAAGTTTTGTGTTTCTGTCGTGCTGGACGAATTATTTCATTAATATTTCTGAAAATTTTCATTTCTTGTATTCGTCAATAATTATTATTATTTATTTCACTTGTGGAATAAGATGCTGTACATCCAATCCTGCATTGTTTTTGCACTACATTTTTCCTCTATCATGATTTCCAAAAATATTTTTACCTTAGTTTCAGTGGTAAATAACACCCTTTTTCCAGAATTATTCATCCTTTTCAATGTACCGTTTGGCAAATTCCTAAAGCAACTGTTGGCTTTTTATGCTGATAAGCTGTTTCTTGTTAAGCATCGTCCTTAATGTAACATCCTTCCTATTGTTTTTGGAAGGTGAATAGTTGTTCTTCAATATCGCCCAATGGCCACTCAATTTAACACTATGCTCTCTTTCCATTTAGAAACCTTTTTGATTCTCCCGTGCTGGGCGAATTAGTTCATTAATATTTCTGAAACAATTTCATATTTTGTGTTCATCAATAATTATTGCTATTTATTTATTAATTGTTTTATATTCTAACTTAATATTCATTTTATAAAAAAAAATATGTGTTTAAAAAAATCCTAATAGCCAGCATTCCATCCTACGAAAAAGTACACTATGTATTGTTACACAAACATTTTTGTCCCAAAGATTTTTTTTATTTTATTTTTATTATTATTTTGTTACGTTTCATATTATAATATATATTTTAACAGTTACTTAAATAAAAAGTAAATCTGAAGTAAAACTGTGTATAATAATTTTAATTATTTTTTAAATTTTTAAAAGATTTCGAAATACAGAAGGAGCACAAAAAGTTTTATCCCTCATTGTATATCTAAATAGTATATCTAAATAATTAAATTTTTTTTATTTAAATTTTTGTGCTTATAAAGTTAAAAAACGTAATTGATTTTTTTAAAAGTTTACAACTTTTCATAAAAATATTTTTGATTTTAAATCTTATACAAATTAATCTTAATAAACCTAAGTACGAGTAATAGTATCCTCTTGCACAGTATGAATACTCGTATGATTTAATAGGTTAATATATTATCTGTAAATACAAACCCCTGCGTTTACTTCACTTAAGTTATGTCTCAAATGAAATACTCATGTCAATTACAACGTATACGGTAGTTGAAATCAGTTATATTATTAAAACTTTTGTAAAGGGTCCGTCATTTAACGTTTTTTTTTTCAACTAGTGCTTATTTCATGAATGGTAATACTTAGTTTATGTTTGATTTGACAGGTAATTAGTTTTATCCTTCCTCTGAACGAATATGGTTGCATATACGCTTGAACAACGCTGGGAAATATTGCGACATTACTTTGAAAATCATGGTAATGTTGCAGAATGTGTGCGAAAATTGCGTACGGATCTTGGAAGAAGAGAAGCACAGTCAGTTCTGTATGTTCGTATCTTTTGAAAAATTGAAATTTGCATAAAGACATTGGTATGACGCCATACAAAGTCCAATTGGTTCAGGAGTTGAAGCCAAGTGAACCTGCGATTTTTGAAAAAGAAATCATCTTTTCAGGTGAAGCTCATTTTGATCTTGGCGGGTATGTAAACAAGCAAAATTGTTGCATTTGGGGCACAGAAAACCCGCACGCATACATTGAAAAGCCGACGCACCCAAAACGAGCCACTGTTTGGTGCGGGTTTTGATCCATTTTCTGGCTCACGTAGTCGAATATGGCATTGGTTGGATGCTAAATTTACTAAACAGGATGAACATTTAAGGGAGCATTCAGAATTAATAAAGAATATGATCGCGGAAAGTAAGAGATGCTTAATAAGTGAGTTGGAACTAAAATTTAATAACTTTAAAGAGGAATTTATAAAAGACGTAAGAAGAGAAATAAAGGAGTTAAATGATAAAGTGACAGTATTAGAGACTGCAAATATAGAAATAGAAAAGCTAAAATCTGATGTTGAGACTTTGAAGATGAAATGTTTAAGTCAGGAAAATTCTATGGTTGCGGCAGATATAAGAATAACTTGTATACCTTATAATAACAATGAGAATTTAAATGATTTATTAAAGAACATTTGCTCCTCATTAAAAACGAATATGCCACCGATTAAATCTATTTTTCGGGTAAAGCACTTTAAACACCATCGCAGTGTTGATGACCCGCCAATTATAATAAGGTTCAATACGCCATATGACAAAAACCATTTTTTGAAACTCATTGCAACATATCGCCGGAATATGAAATCTGCATTACTATTACGTCATGCAGGTTTTCAAAGTGATGTTCCTTTCTACATAAATGAAAATCTTACCTCACATAATTATGGAATTTTTAAAGCTGCTCTTAGACTAAAGAAGGATAAGCTGCTAAAGTCAGTGTTTACGCTGCGAGAAAAAATGATAGTGATGAGGCAATTAATATCATTTTACCTGAAGAGTTGGACCAATTTTTTCGACCTATTGCCGGGACGAATTAATTTTAATTTTTATGCTATTTATTGCAAGTCATTTTATCATCCAATAATAGAATTACTTTTTCCAATTTCTTATATTATTATTTTTGCATATCATTTTGTTAATAATTTCATTATTTGTGGATTTTATTGTAATTTAATGTTTAGTATTGTTTTTGTTCCTATTAGCGTTGCACAATGTTTTAATATGGAAGATAATGGCTGACAACAACAATGAGCGTGGAAGTTCCAAAGATTTAACAATGAACATGGTAAAAATTTTGTCAAAATATAGAAAAGGTTTTAAAATTGTTCATATTAATGCACAAAGCATTAATAACAAAATTGATGAATTTAAATTTGTCTTTGAAAACTCTGACATTGACGTTGTTTGCGTTTCGGAAACATGGCTTGCGGAAACAACTCTGAATAGCTTTATATGTCCATATGGCTATAAAGTGCTCAGATGTGATAGAGTGAGTCATGGTGGCGGTGTTGCCATATTCTTGAAAAAGAGTATGACGAGTAGGATAGTGGGAAAATCATTTTTTGTGAATAACACAAATGAGGAGAAGATTGAGTTTTTATTTGTGGAAGTTTTCGCCTTTGGGAATAAGTTGTTAATAGGTTGCATATACCGACCTAATAAAAGAGTACCTTTTTCTATGTTATATAACTTACTAGAAACTCTCACCACACAATATAGTGACATTATAATCACTGGTGATTTCAACTCGAATATATTGATAGAGATGGACCTAATTGATAATTTGTTGTCTCTCGGACTATTTCCTGCAAACACAGTAAATCCAACACATTTTACATCTTCAAGTAGTACATTAATTGACCTTTTCTTTGTTTCTAATACATCTAAAATAAATCTGTATGACCAAATTTCCGCATCATGTTTTTCCAAGCATGATCTTATTTTTCTGAACTACGATTTTTATTTTCATCAAACATCCTGGAGTGATATCTATTTTATGCCCAATGTGGATGAACAATGCAATTTCTTAATAACAATATTCAGTATCTTTTCGACTTGTCTGTGCCAATCAAACATAAGACGAAAGCCTTTAGACAGAAACCATGGTTTTCAAATACAATAAAAGCAGCAATGCGACAAAGGGACTTGGCGTATGCTAGATGGAAGAGATATAGAACTGTTGAACTACATCTTCAATATAGAATTGCAAGGAGAAATGTAAATAGGTACATAAAAATTGCAAAAGGCGAGTATTATTCGAAAAGATTTGGCAGTGCAATTGACAATCGCCAAACATGGAATACTATTCGTGAAATTGTCAGTGGTGGTGATGTTGCAAATTTTGACTGCAATATTGATCCAAATTCTCTCAATGAAACTTTTACTAGTGCTCCCATGATCAAATCAGATCCCAATTTTTTTAATTTTCCCTCAGACCCGTTAAATTTAGGTGATGGAGTTGTTGGTGATCATTTTCGGTTTTCCTGTATCACTCAGTGTGATGTAATGTTATCGTGTTTTTCAATAAAATCAAATGCTATTGGGCCTGATAATATACACCCGAAATTTTTGAAAGTGCTTTTGCCTTTGATTCTTCCTTACGTCACTCATATTTTTAATAATATTATCATGTCATCGACGTTACCGTCGATATGGAAACATGCGAAAATTTTACCTCTGCCGAAGGCAAATGGTGAATACAGGCCAATTGCCATTCTTTGTTTTTTATCGAAAGCTTTGGAGAGGATTTTATACCAACAAATGTTGTCTTACATAAACGGCAATAATCTACTTTCCAGTGTGCAATCTGGTTTTCGTCGAAACCATAGCTGTATTACTGCTCTTGCAGAAGTAATAGAGAACATACGACTAGAACTGGAATGTGGAAATATATGTTTTTTAGTGCTTCTAGACCACTCTAAAGCATTTGATACCGTGGATCATGACATACTACTAAGGAAATTAAAATTTTTTTTCAGATTCTCAGACACATCGGCCAAGCTAATTGATTCATATATATCGAATCGCACACAATCGGTTTTTTTAAATAAAGTATGGTCGAACAAATTGTCACTTGTCAGAGGCGTACCACAGGGGTCTATTCTTGGTCCACTATTGTTTTCAATATATGTGAATGATTTGCCAAAGGTTCTTTCAAAATGCAACATCCACCTATATGCAGACGATGTGCAGATTACGCTAGGTACCCCAGTTGAAAATGTTGCCAATGGCCTATTGCATTTAAATAACGAGTTGAGGAAAATTTATCACTGGGCTTGTGCAAACGGACTTTGCTTGAACCCTTGTAAGTCTAAATGTATTGTAATAGGCAGGAAAAGTTTAGCATCGACTTTCTCAGGTGAAATTGTCTTAAATGGCGAGAAAATCGAAATTGTTAATAAGGCAAAAAATCTGGGCATAATTTTTAACAACTGGTTGACATGGTCGGACCATGTAAACGCTCTGGTCGGACAAGTATATGTAAAGTTACGGACTCTCTGGGCCACGCAGTTTTTCACTCCATTACGGATAAGAATTTTGCTCGCCAAAACATACTTAATTCCTACTTTGATGTATGGATGTGAACTATTTGGTAATTGCGACGCCATTAGTAAAGGAAAACTGAATGTTCTTTATAATAATATTATTAGATATGTCTATGGTTTGCGTAGATTTGACCATGTTTCATCTGTTTTAAATAATCTTTACGGGGTTAGTTTGGAAAGTCTGATAAAGATCCGTACTTTAGTTTTTTTACACAAAATAATATATACAAAAACCCCTAGATACTTGTTTGAAAAATTACGTTTTTCCCAATCGCCTAGAAACCGAAATATTATAATACCTCGACATCAACATCTAGTGTCTGAGTGGCAATTTTATTTGTATGCTGCTCGCATTTGGAATAGTCTTCCACCATATCAACAACAAAACAGCAACGCTAATAGCTTTATTAAATTTTTATTTACTTTTTTTGGATGATTTCTAGCTACATATTTATTTATTTATATTAATCTTATTTGAAAATATTGTATTTGTTTTTTGTTAATTTTGAGTATAGCGCGATGCGTTCCTGTACTATAATTATAAGATTAAGTCTTGTTGCACAGGAAATGAACAAATAAATAAACAAACAAACAAACAAACAAAAGTGAGCAAGGAGTGACCGTTACAGTCAATGGCGATCGTTATCGGATCATGTTGAATGACAACAATTGACGCTTCAAAGGACAATATTCGTGAAACCATTGGTGAAATACAGCTGCACACAAACGATAATGTGATTAAAAATTGGACCGATCGTGTAGGCTATTGCATGGCCAGCCGAGGCAGCCGTTTGAATGAAATTATTTGCCATTATTAACCGGAAGGATTGTATTTTGAAATAACAAAAAAGAAATTTTAGAAAATATTCCGTAGTTTTGTTTATAGCATTTAAAACAAAAAAAAAGTTACTTGGCGGACCCTTTATATCCAGTTATATGTGTAGTTGTAAATGATAACAAGCACTCAACTAAAATTTTATAATTAAGACTTTAATTGCCTTAAATTGTTGAAGAAATTAATATCAGTCAGACAATAAATAAAGCTCAATGCACAAGGTTTGTCCCTCAAATGTTTTGAGGTATGTAATTTCCAAAAATTCAATTTCGTCACATTCAATTTCGCTTTGGCTTAAACTATAAAAGATACAAAATCAAATGAGTATAATAATTTCGAACGTTTTTTTTTTTTTTTTGGCACAATTCAAAGGCATTCTAGTACAACGGAATATTTATTTCTAACGAACGATTTATTTACATCGAATTCTCTTTGGATGATTAAGAAAAGCTGTAAATCTATAACGTTGTTACTCTATTAAAGAATATTTATCCTATATGGACAAACAAGTCATCATAGAAAAGTAATTAAATTCATAAAAATTAATCTGTCTTCTACGCAAGTGTTTCTTAATTAATTAGAAATTAATGGTAAAAAAAATATTTTTCCCTGTTTAAAAAATTGTAATAAGTTGAATATATGAAAATTATAAAAATCATGAAAGTAATTTACTAAATAAGTCGCGTTAAAAATGCATTTTTATTATATAAATATTTTTGTTAAAATAACGAAATATTTTTTATGAGGTTACTCTATAGAAATGCAATAAATTTAGATGTTTTCAGCGTTTTGGCATCTGACATGAGAACCAGAAATATGATGTCCATTTATATTTATTTGCCTTTTAGCAGAATTATTGCTTAAGGTTTTTTCGATAGACAGCTTCACTGTCTATTTATTATTGTTTTATTTTGCTGTGAAAATTTTGTCTGGGTAACGTTGTGCCCTTTTAGCTTATCGACAAAGTAAAAAAACATAAATTCTTCTTGATTTTTTTGCGCTAATATGGATATACTAACACACGTAGCACATATGTGAGTCACCGAGCATCTAACATTTCATAACATAACTTTCGGGCCTCAATAGAATACATAGGAAAATTTGGCAGCACCCATTAAAATAATTTCATTTGAATTATGAAATATTCCAAAGAGTTTCTTATTGGTGCAAACTTAGCTCTTCTGGGCACGTTTGAAATATTTTCAATACATGGTTCACCGAAATGTAGGCAGCCCATAATGCTAATCAACCAGGACACATTAGAAATCCGGTTCTTGAGCTATGTAGCGTAATATAGATTTTATCCATGCATATATTATTCAAATATAATTCCTCATCAATCTCTATGTAATTACTGAATATTTTCATATAGTTTGAATTTCTCGATTTCCATTCTTAAATAAATAAAATAGATCACAATGTGTGTTACAGTTAATTCTGTCATCACACACAAAAGACTTTGTCTAAAATATCGTCACCTTCTTGAGACAACTAGCCTCTATTTTTTTATTTTTGCAAAAAATGCTGTAATTAAGGGGAACAACAATATTTTCAATATTTACCTATATTTAGCAAACAGAGTTATGCGAAAACAAAAAACTTTGAGTCACACATTTTGAATAAGGCTCAATTTATGGGTAAAATAATATAACTTTAAGCTTAATGTAGCACAAAAAAAAAAAACAAAAAACATATTATATGCTGCAGAATTTTAACGGAAATATCACTAGTGAATAAATATACATTTATCTGTAATTAATTATAATGACTAGAATAAATTTTCAAATATATATTTTTTATTAGATCATAACAAATTGATGCAAAAATGAAACTTATCCATTTAGAAAATTCTTTAAAGTTTTTTACTTTATTACTCGTAAAGGCGCTAAAATTTCCTGTCACATACTGTCACGAAAAAAATTTTCTGGTTGTGTCACCTCTGATTCTTACTTTTTAAAAACCTGCGCAGTTAACAGTGCAGGTAATACTTCAGTTAACAGTCCAGATAAAGTTCAGTCAACGGTTCAATTAACGGTAAAGTTAACAGTCCGGGTAACAGTCAATCTATCATTATAGCGTCAATATCTGCTGCTTCAGAAATTGGAAATTAGTATCGTTATTCAAAAAGATTTTAATGTGATGGAATTGGTAACTTAAATGTGACTGGTATTTTACCAACAAATATTTGAACATTGTGCTAATTTGTAACAAACTTCCTCAGGAAATCGAAATAAAATTTAGTGTTGAATTTCATAAATACATTTAAGTAATTAATTTATTTTGTAGAAAATATCGTAAATTATTTCCCCATACAAAGTGCTATAATCATGATAATTATTATATAATATATTTATGGCAGCTATAACAAGCATTAGCCACTTGATGAAAATTTATATTATATTAGAATAATTTACAAAGGAATACAAAATGGATTAGATAATTTGATAAAATTTATTACTTTAATGTTTAGGTTAAGTCAAGACAATAATTAACCACTTATTTTTAAATGAAATATAAATTATTTTAATTATATCTACAATTAAAATTTAATATTTATTTGTAAGACATGAATAATTTTTAATTTGGGTTAACATTATTTCATATACTTGGTATATTAAAGTAGATAAACTTAATAGTGTGCTAAATATAGAAAAAAATTAGGTATATTAAGATTAATTAAATTAGCAGAATATTTTGTAGAATATTTTGGGTTCCTACATTCATCGTCAGTACTCGCTGTAGCTATTTATTGGACAATTACATGTTCTTATTCATTTGTAATAATAATTAAATACTTCGACTATTAAGAATATGTTATAAAAGTGAGGCAATTTTTTATATCTAACATTTATACAGTTTCTTACCATAATAATGATTACTAAAAGCATTTTATTTTAGTGCCGCTGTAGCTCCATTTATTATTTATTTGTTGTATTTTATATTATACTTTGTAACTAATATAAAATGGAATTAATTGCATGTTAAGACTTAATTCCTTAACGTTAATTCTGTTTAATGTTCTGCAGCAACTATGTCATTTCATTTCAACATTATTCGAACGAAAAAGATTTAAGGAAATCTTTAGGCCAGCTTTTTCAAAAAACAAGTTTAAATTTTGATATGTAAATGAAATTATTCTTTCAGAAATTTCTTACCTCACTTAGAAAAATGGGGGAGTGTATAAATGGCAAAATGCTAGTTACATGTTTGATTAACGAGGAAGTTTACAAAACGCCTGGAAAGCTGTGCCATCCAGTTTTAACAGTACCATATTGCCAGATTATTATCCAGATGAAAGGATTGTAGTACTTAAATGTCAATCATAGATATCTCTTAGAGGTAAGTCAATATTCAGGTAAAACAACTACTCTTCCTCTATGGGGCGGGAGAACGAATTTAACACCACCCCCTTTCCCTCACTAATTCTCACTTTTTAAAGGGTTTTCGTGTGAATGACAAAATTTTTTATTTTCCTTTATACCACCCCCGGGGGCACATAAATGGTCTTAATGGAGAGCTACTATGTAGACCTGTGGAACTGAGGGAATAAGGGAGCCCAGTCCCCTGAAGTCAGCAGGAGTACAACTGGAAACTCTACTTTATTTCCACGGGAATCAGTAAGCTGCACAGTTCGTTTTTTGTCTCTTTAGACATTTAACTATTGTCTGACTGATTATTGAGGTTGGCCCCCATATGGGAGTATTGTGCTGGTTGTGGTTTCGTAGCCCCATATCAGTCAATGGTTCTATGGTCGGGTTCATTCGGCCGGGTTCATTTCACCTTTAATAACACCTACCTGGTGAAATGTTCCCAAATCTAGTGAGCATGCTAGACATGTGTTCTGGACTGGAGTTGGAAAGTCTCCAACTCTTAAGCATGGAGTGATGATTTGCAGCCTTGCTCTGGAATCATCGAAGTTGCAACTAGAAAGTTTTGTTGCATAGAATTATAGCTTCGGCTTCCTATGCCGACCATGACGTTCCAAATTATGCAGTGGTTTAATCCACCATCTGATTAAGGCTTAATAGCAAGGCGCAGTTGTAAATCTAATCACACAGTTTCCTTTACACCATAGAAATGTAGCCCACTTTAGTAAATTAAAATATATTTGCACATTTTTGCCGTCTCCGCCAGTAGGGGACAATTATTGAACAAAATATGACTATGCTTGCTGCATATTTGCAGCTAGAAAAACTAATATTATCCCGTATTATTCGATTGTACATCACTAATAAGTCTAGTGTATGAACAGAATAAAGTTGAAATTTATAAAACTTATGTTGGGCACTTACTTTGTTGAAAAACAGTCAACAACGAGCAAGATTTCAAATCCAATTGGCGCCATTAATCTCGAGAGAAACAATTATTATTAGACGTGAGCTAATTGGGTTGGCAAAAAAGGAGAATGAATGAATCAAATACAGGTTAAACTTTGCTAAGTCTCCATTAGTAAAAGCTGCGCTAGGTGAGAAAAACCTGCTTTGAAAAGAAAAATAATAAAAACTGTGTATGGATATTTTAGCTAAGTTGTGAAAAATGATCTGGAGGCCTAAACACTAAAAACGCATGTCTGCATTACAACTCGTCGAATAGTTCGTGTCTGGGGATCTGTGTAAGTTTCTAGATACAAGATTCTGGAAAGAGCCAAAGAGCAGGAAACAAAACTATGAGAGATTAATAAAACTGGCACATAATTAAAATAAAATTAGCTGAGATTACAATTAAAAGGATAATAGAAGAAACCCGAGTATTTATTCTATTCTCCTTCCGATGATGATTTGTGGTATGAATAAAGTGTTTAGTTTTTTGGTCACATTTCTGTAGAAAGAGCTTTAAGATAAAGTTTTTAACACCACCTAGTGAAGTTTTTATTAATGCCTGGTAGGAAATATCTAAAGCCAAAGTTTCTTTGTTACCCAAAGTTTTTTTAATATATTAATGTCTATATGTTCACTGTGCCAAGAGACTATCTAGCTGTGTACAAAACCTTATTTTTAAGCTGCTCGGTAGTGTAGTTTATTTATTAGTAATCCATCAGTCGGTGAGTTACTGTCGATAATTATTATTTTTATTTGATTTGACGCTTAGTTACTTCACTTATCATGATGTCCTTTATACAGGTGAACCTTTTTGATAAATTTTCAACTTAATTATACAGTTCTGGGAGATCGAATTATAGGGGTACTGAAAAAAACTTTAACAGTCCTGTAACTGTAAAATGTGGCGAAAGATAATGAAATTTTCCAAAATCATAAAATTTTTAATACAATGGTTAGGTCTATCACCCTTACTTCAGACGAAAGTTAACGGCGATAGAATTCTAATACAGAAAAAACGTAAGAGGATCATTAGAATAAAAAAATGAAAAATGAAATGCAATTCCCTTTTTTTAATAATATTGACGTTTTTATGTAGTAATACGTATGCCTACGTAGCATATGTAGGGTACACATCTTATATTTTTGTGTAAATGAAAATGACACCAGAAAAGCATTTTTACCAATTCAGTACATTCCGCATACTGAAACCTTTATAAATAATAATAAATTAAAGAAAATTTGAATATTTTTACATATAAAAATGTAAAAATTAATAAGCAAGAAACGCCAGTAAGTAAAAAGCTAAAAATTGTAGATCATGAGGTAATATAATATCTACTTACATAAAAATTTATAGATAAAAAATCTACAATCAACCCAGGTAAAAATATAAATATCATTGACATTTAGCTCAAATAACATTGTTTTCAATAATGTTTTCAACGTTATAGACATTAATTTCCATATCATTCCTTAAAATGTTTATTAGTACCACCTTGCACTTCCTTTTTACAATCCACATACTTTTGTTATGATTGGCAAAGACTAAAATGTCACTTGCTAAATTAACCTTATTATTAATAAAACAAAAACTGATTCATTGAATAAACGTTTTTCAGAAAAGTTCGTCTTTTGTCTTGTGTTCTTGATTTCATACTTATTTATTTTTAAAAACCTCTACTATTTTATTTATGTATTGAAATTTTCCTGCTTCCATCTGCATGGAAATCAGTAAAAATTATAACATGACTTTGTAATAACATAATTAATTATTAACGATATAAAACAAACATGGCAAGACTCCAAACAAAGTAAATATGACAGTAAATAACTTTTCCAAAAAATATTGATTTCACAACAGACACATGTTTTGTGATCGATTATGAATTAAAACTTTTAATAAATATTTTCTATATGGTTAAAAAAAACATATACATAGAACTACATTGTGTTTGGGAACACCTTGTAATTTATAGTTTTAAATATTAAAAGTCTTTGTTGAGGTATGTAATTTGTGTAATTTCTACAGTTTGACTGAAAGAATTCTAAAGACAGAGCCATATAAGTCAAATTCCATCGGTAATGAGGACAACTGTTTTCTTATATTTGTTCGCGGCAAATTTTGATTAAGCTTCAAGTGTTTCTCTATAACCGTTTAAATAAAATCATCCAAGGGAACGCCCTTTAAAAATTTTAGATTTGTTGTTAGAGTAGAAAATGAACAGATTCTTTGCAATTTTGAAGTGTGAAGTAACATTTTGCCCATAACTGTGAGCTACTAATTCTTACTTCTAATTTGCCTACATAAAATCTTTAGAATTATTCTTATCAAATATTCTTATGCTTAACGTGGAAAAATTGTTTGACAATATTTACCAAAATATTTATGTAAATAATTATTTTTCCAAACAGAATTTGAAGTGTGGCAACCATAGCGACTATTAGTGCGATTTGTGTACTCACATTTGCAATATAAAACTTTTGGAAGCTTACTCGTACTCACAAGTAAATTGGTGTACATTGTCCAGGTTTGAATACTTGTGATTATTCCTAGCTTTATTTACACATATATATATACTTTATATATATATATATATATATATATTTGTCTGGGCACTCTACAACATGAAATACAACACCCTGTATTTGGTTGGTCTGCAGCAAATGCATTGTTTGTGATCGCTGCCATTGTGAATTATTTAGAGTGACATATGATGCCTCGTAAACAACTTAATTAATGACTGCATAGACAATCACAACAATCAACTCACACTACTGATACACTGATCATGTATGCGCGCCAAATTGTGCTTGAAATATTATATTCATATTTGTCACGGTTCAATAGACCTGGGGCCTTACTGTTAAATTCGATACGAAAATGAAAATCTTTCGAACAAAATTTCCGATACGAAATTAAAATGGTACCGGCTTACATTTTCGAACAGCTAGCAGTGTTGTATTAGTTAGTATCTGAAGAAAATACTTTATTACTTGGAAGCACTTGTTCTTCAATGTCAAAAGTGACAACAGTATTTAAAAAAATATTTTTTTAGCAGTATCGCTGAATTTCAATCCAAGGATTTTTCATTTTTTACAGTTTGTTTTTTTTTTTGATGTGGTTGTGGAGCAGGTTGCATATTTTTCACATTCCAATTAAAACATTTTTTGTTTTAGTTCTAATTGGGCCAATTTTCTTTTATTTTTTTCAAGCTTGATTTTCTTTTTGAATTCAAATTTTTGAATATGGAGCTCTAGACTTCGTTCTTCTATTTCACATTTACGCTTTGAATACCTTTTTATGTCAAATATATTGTCTTTTAATGATTTTAGTAATTTCTTATGTTTTTTTTGGATTTTCATCAATTTTAATTAAACATTTAAAAGAATTTTCTTGGAAAGATATTTGATTTTCAACTTGTTTGCTTAACAAGCTGTCAGTATTAAGCGCACTTCTCTTCCGAATGGACCTACTAGGAGTATTTATATTTAAATTTTCTTTATTTTGTTCCTGAGGATGTAAAATTGATTGGTCTATAATTTCAAAATTGTTTTCCAAATCTTCTTCGGCTATATTTATAGATGATGTTGTTGGCTCTTTGTTTAAAGGTGCAGCACAAAATTCCTTCCCTCCATTTATGCCATGAATAGATGTGTTTAACGAGAGGAGTTCGTACACCTGCTCCTCTAGTGGGGTAAGAGCACAATAATTACTAGGTCCTCCACCGGTGCCTGAAATTCCCATTTTGTTGCGCTTGCACTTTACTTTAATGTGATTTTTATAATCGGCCCATACTTTCTTCCAGCCGTTACTATCACGTGTGGGCAAACAGGCAGAATTTAATTCCAAAGTTAATCTTTCCCATAAGTGCCATGATTTGCTTCCGTAGAATTTATGTGTCCCTTGGCCAAGTCGGGATGTTGCACCATAAACTCTACCAAAATTTCAAATTGTTTGGATTTTGTGTTACAGTTTTTCTTTTGTACACTCCTAAAATTTAAATGAAACATAACATCACTTTATATATAACACAACTTCACTTTAAACATAACAAAAATTTATTTTTTTCCATAAAAATTATAAAATTACTTACATTTTTTTCTCTTCCGATAACAAAATGTCTTTCGAATGAAATACAAACAGTTTTAACGTCTTTGACACACATTTTCGTATTACAGAGTTGCATATCCGAAAGTAGTATTTTTGAATACGAAAATGGGAAAAAAGTATACTCATATTCGGAAATCAATTTACGTAAATAGGATTACACAGTACAATATATTCGAATTCGTACAAATTTTTATTCGAATCGAATTACACATATAGGTATATACTTTTTAATTTTTATTGCTGTGCATTTTTTAATTAGACAAATCTGTAGATCATGTTTGAAATAAAAACTGTTTTAAAAATTCGCTAACAATATATAACTATAATCTCTAACTGTACTTAGGTTTCTGTTAACTGCTGTTTTTCATCAGTAATACGGTTTTCATAACAAAGTTGAGACTAACAAATGCAATTTAAAACTTGCGCCCGCAATTTATTTATGAAGGTTTTTGGTCTAGAAATTTTTGCTAAATAATTTAATCATTGTGCCTTTTCTTTTGCGTGCTGTTATTTGCGATGATTTTGAGATAACTTACGAGAATAAAAGTAATGCATTAATAAATAACAATTCCAATTTTTGTAAGTACTTAACATACACTTTTTTATCAAACTTATATCTAACAACCTTTTTTTTGGAAAAATGTGCACTATTTTGTTTGACGTCGTCAACATCGTCATCAATTTTGCGGCAATACCTCATTAAGGCAACCTCAATAATACCATCTCAGCACTAATTTGACATTCCCTAAGAGTTTGACGACGATGATAACTGTTTATCAATTATTTTAATAAAACAGAATACACACATATAATATTTGCGGCCGCTAATTGATTTTGTTTACAAGTTTTTCTTAAATTTAATTGAATTCCAAATGTAATGGATAAATATTTCCTAATTTAGTAACACAATTTATTTAAAATGTTTTTATCTTTTATATTCTTATTGTATTTTGTGCGGTAAATAATGCGGCCATAGTTCTGTAATTCTATTACAGAATAGGCAGATGAAACCTTGAAGCTTTTGTTTTGAACTAAGTTTCTTAGTTTAGCTTTGAACGTTTTTAATAAGCAGATCAAGTTCCTCTTCTTTGATGGACAATTTAATTCTTTTCATGATTAGTTCTGCCTCATGCGACTCTTTTTCCCTTTCATTTCTTGCTATTGCTAACTTTAATTTCTTCGCTTTTATTTCCAAAACCACTTTTTGAAAACTATTCATGTCCCTCAGGCTACGTTTTATCGACGACATAACGTTTGATATGTCCGTCAATAGTCTTGCCTGATCAGTACTACGTTTCTCAAGAAGATTATGGTGAACACTAGTATTTTTGAAGTTTTAAGGTCTAGGAGAGGGGACAGTTTTCATTCCGCTGAAAGGTTCCAATAGGTGCTAACTGCCGACGTACACTTTCAGGTGATGTTTGCACATTTGACCAAACCAAATCATAATCCACAAGCTTCACTGCTTTTTTTGAAAGCTCCCACTTAGTGTTTTGTTCTTGAAATTGCATTCCTTGTAAAGCCCCCTTAGGGTTTATTTATTTTACAAAAGATGTTCCGCCTCCAATAGCCTTACTCTGCTTTGTTGGAAACCATTTTTTTAACATTCAATTTCAAAGTCTTCTTACAGCTGGGGCTAATAAGAATAATATTAAATATAAAACATATTTTTATACGATTCTATTGCCATACCTTATGCCAAAATTCACCTGATCCTTTCGATGGCCCAAGTGCGTTTAGCTGTATTGAGATACCCTCCCACTGTTCCTTAAAATTGTTCGGAACTATGCCTCTGGAAAATCCCCATGCAAGTTGGGGATTATTTTTTTCAAATTTTCAACCAATTTTTCGAATAAACTTGGATTTATTAATTTATGTTGCACTTTTTCCATTTTATATTCAATTTTTTTTATTCAGCACAAAAATTAAGCAAATTCAAATACAAAAACACAAGCGACAAACCAGTTTGAAAAACGGCAACCTCACATTTTCTTACAAAATACCAAATATAAGTTGACAGTCGTCAATAAATGACAATAATGAAACCGGGAATACTGGTCTTCTAAAAACAACAAAAAACGTGTTGTATTGCCTTTGCCAAACAGAAAAAGGATATCATACTAATAAACAAATGTTAAGGTATCAACATAGCAAATTTAAAGTGATTGTGTTTTACATTTTTTGAAGAAGCGAAATATATATGTAATTCCAATTAAAAACGAAATTTAGCTTTATAACATATAATATACGGCTAATAATTAACATAATTTTAAAATTAAGTTCGTGCTATAGATGTTTATTTTATCCTGTGTATTTTCTTTGGTTAGATTATTATAATTTCCAGAGTGAGCTGGCTCTGTAAACTCTGCACGCAGCGGTAAATGTGGCAATGTTAGTAAACACATTGCTTGTTATGGCTTTGTTATTTCAACAGTGGTTATTAGGGTTCCATATGTTGTTGAGCTATTATGTAGTATATATCCTTGTAGCAATGTTACATATAGTCTTATTTCAAAATTTTAAGGATTAGAATATCATTTGTTGTACTAAGAAAGATTCTATAAATATTGATACAATAGAAAAAGCATTTAAAAGCAGTTTGATTAAATAACTATATAAATGTGGTATTTCAATGCTATCAAATTTAAAATAGAAAAGAATATATCTGAACTAATAAGCTTGAATCTCATATGTAAGTCAACATAGTTTGTGGCTTAATGTTTTTCAAACAAAATTATTCAAAATTAGTCACAATAACGTGGTATACGTATTTAACTAACTCGTAAGTAATCGCCAAAATATCAGAAAACGACCAAATGATGTAAAGAGAAATTTCAGTCGTGAAATTTGACCCAAAGAACCTACAAAATATATTACAAATAGGAAAGCAGTATGTTCTGTATAATAATGGTGATAATTATTTAAGTAACATAGGAAATACAAAAACCGTTTGAATCTCAAATTCCTTTTTAGATAGCACCGATTCGATGAATAGAAAGATAATCGATATTTATAGTCAAATCTTTTATTTGTCACTAAAATATAAAAGTTGAAGAAGTCGTCCTTTGGTAAGTCATTAGCCAAGCGTAAGCAATAGACATAAACGCAACACTATGATTGATTTGTTTAAATACTTATAATTTGAAATTTTTTTAAGTTTTCTTTAAAAAAAAGTCATTTCCTAAAATTGTTAAATAACAGTAAACTCTTTATTATTTGAAAAAAAAATCATAAAAGTCGTTCTGGAAATTTACATTTTGATCTGCAGGCTATGGGTGGTTAAATTTAAGGTCATGTAGGATTGTGATCAAAGCAAGCAAAAATAAACTTACAACAAAGTAAAATAGGATGTTAGGATCTTAAAATGTTTTAAATTTTCATGAAAATATCACACAGTGGAAGGTTTTTCTAAATAATAATATAAAAATAAAGTGGGAAGCTGGGGTTAACTGAATTTCGCATGCCTATACACAATCTTGAACTTAGCCAATACAGGCTTTGTGGAGATAATATAATATTGCTATGAAATGTAATATCCCAGGTGTATAAAATCTAATCCACATGAGTTTTCTATTTTAATGTAAATATTATGCGGCCACGTCATATATACGTGTGATATATTTTAGTTAAGGAAATATGACCTGTGCAAAACAAAAAATTATTTTAAACCAGCTGATCATCAGGAATTTTTTTAAGAGAGCCCCTACTATCTTCTTATTTATTTTGGTTGACATTAAATAACGCATCGCCATGGGAAAATCCAAAGTTTTAGGTCTGTTTCATATTCTTCAATATTCATTTTTTAACACATTTAGAGAATTTTTGGTTCCATAGAATTTTTAAAACCTTTTTTTTTAATTTTTGAATTAGTTTTGTGAATTATAAAAATGCATCAATAATATATTTATCCTATTTTTATTTTTGCATAAGCTGTTAAAACTTAAATATAACTGTTTGTTCTAATTTACATGATTAAAAATATCGGTGTTATTAATTATTAATTTAGAGTAGTCTATATATTTCCTTTTTATGTATTTTTTAAAGAAAATTTTTTATTAAACTTGAATATAATAACACTTTCCCTTCCATTTGATATTTTAATAAAACTGCAAGTTTATTACTATTACTTTTTATTAACTTTCCCACTGTGTATTCCTAAAACGTATGAAAACAAATATTATAGAAAAAATCCTTTTTGTATTAGGAATACTAATAAAACAGAAGACGATTCAACTTTAGTTTGGTTGCGGTCATATGGGTTGTTCAGCTGACTGAATGAATGAAAATTTGAGGTTTTAAGTCTTTCAACAGTTTCAAGAAATATTTTTATAATAAACGAAGCATTAAGTTTTACAAGTGCTTTCAAAAGGCCAATTTACTTTCATTGTTTTTCCATACAAGTGTTTGTGGAAAGATTTTTATTATTTTTAAGCTTTAATAAAATAAGAATTTCCACTTAATATAAACTTTTCTATTTGAAGTGATTTGAAGTGTAAATGTTAAAAAAAAACAACTTGGAAATTATAATTTGAAATTGAGATAATTGGTTTGATTTAATTGCTATTTCACTTCAAATACCATAATATGCATCTTTTAGTTAAAACTACATGGTGTCCGCCGGGAAGGTATAATACTTTGTTTGTTTATAATTTTTAAATAAATGACAGAGAATGAGTCTTATATTGATAAGTTTTTTATTTAATGTCGACAATTATGTATGGAATACAGATAAATAGCCGCCTCTGTTAAGCTCACAAATGCGAGCCCTTTTGAGCATACTTTTCAATACATTCTCACATATTCCACACGGTGTTTTATTAATTTCATCACGAATATTTTGTGTGAGTTGCATAAGCTTTTCTAGTTTGTTTGCATAAACCTTGCTTTTCAGATATACCTACAAAAAGAAGTTCAAGGCAGTCAAACCAGGCGACCGTGGAGGCCAATCAACCTAACCACTTGTTTAAATAACTTGTAGTGCAAATAGGTCTCCCAGTAATTCCATTGTAACCCTGGCGGTATGCGATGTGGCACCGTCTTGTTGATACCATATGTTAATTAAGCCAGAGGCATGCAGTTGTGGCGTTGAAAAGTTTTCAATCATATCATGATAACTCTCTCCATTCCCAGTTACCTTTACGCCGTTCTCATTTTGAAAAAAGTAACTTCCTATGATTCCTCTTGACCAAATTGCACACGAGACTGTCACATTTAATGAATACAAAGGTGACTGTTGAATAATTTGAGTGTTTCCCATTCTCCAGAACCGACTATTCTGTTAATTAACATATCCCTTCAAATACAAATGTGCCTTGTCACTCATTATGATTTTTTCATGAAAATCGGGGTTGCCATGGTCGATCTCTAACATCCTGTTTGAAAAAATTTCACGTAACTTTCTTATCGTCACTGTAATCGATGATTGATTTTTGTTGGCAGTTGATATCACCCTAATACAATTCAAATGCTTACAACACTGCTATCAATTCTATGTTTTACATATGTCAAAGTGTTTCGTTAAAATATTGCAGATATTGTCCATTCCTTTTTAAACTTTTAATGTATCACGAACTTTCTGTTCTTAAAATTTTTTTTTCTTAGTATACACACACGTTGATATAAAATATTAAAAACGACACCGTGTTTCATTTTAGTCGGAAAACTTTTAGGTTATGGATTTCACGCTAAGTCCTAACTAATCTAGCAATTTTTATAAAATGTTTTAAGGATTAAAACACGTTGGTTTATCGAATATTTTTCCATAATAAAATGTCACAAGTCTACTTCATGATTGCCAAGATGGCGGCAAAACAAATTAGTATACTTCGCGGCATATATATCAGGAGTAAATTTAACTTGTATTTAATTTTTTTTGCGACAGATTTAAAATTGTTTTGTTCTATTTTAATGAAATGTTTACTTTTGTTGTAGTGTGCCACACAAGTTTACAATGCACACATTAACATGTGGCGAATCAAATGCAATTGATCTAAGCAATGAATTTACACAAATTGAGTGACACAGTTTGAGTGTCATATTTATTAGGGTTTTTTTATTTTATCATTGATTCGCCACATGAAAAATGGAACAAATGTCATTGAAAATAAATAAACTAATATCAGTAAAAAATTGCAATGAAAAAGAAAGGCCAAGTTAGAAATGTAAATTGAATATAACAAGAGGTGCATGCAAAGAATAAAAGAGTTGTGCTTGACACCACTTGCATGAGTTTTGTTATTAAAACCTTGAAACATTTTGGCAGCTCCTTTGAGCGTCTATTTATAAGCTGCAACCCTTCAGCTCTATAAGCAAAATAAATCGGTACAGGTTAAAATCATATATTTTAATACTGCATTATCAAATAATAAGTTGTTTTATTTTCATTAGCACTGTTTAGGTTTGGTTTTTTACGATGAGATTTTGTTTATTTGGTCAACTCTTGTCATCATAACCACGCAAAATGAAAGAGGCAGACGTAAGTTATTTTCCCGACAAGAAATGTCGAGAGTCATACATGTCTTCTGGCTCCATTTCGTCAATCTTTCTTTGAGCAATTATAGTTTTATGCATTTTATTTTTTTTTTAATGTTCTTCTTTCTTCCGCTCACTTTTCACCTATTCCAAATTACTTGCCAGGAAATTTAATCTGCTACACTATTTTATTAGTATAGAGGTGGTCTACGATAACACCTGAAAAGTTTAAGAATAAGTTAAATCTCTCGTTTCCGGAATAAATGTGCGCCTCCTTATTGAAATTTATTCTTAAGACTGCCTAAAAGGTAAATTTTTAATATCTGTTTATACAAGTTTATTCTTTATTATCTCATTATCGTCATTATCTGAAACGTTATGGCAAACAAACATTCTTAAATCGTAAAATCACACAATCTTAACGCTTCACAGTGGTTTGAAAATGTTGAAGCGTGAAAACGTTACAATAGCTTGAGCCTCTTAAGATATCCTAATGAAATTTTCAAAGGCCCTCAAAGTTCGGTGCCTTGTGGATACAATTTTTTGTAAATGTCATAAAAGGTTTATTTATTTTTCTAATGTTAAGAGTATTTGAACTTAAGCAAAAAAAATGTGCAAAAAATGTGCTTAGACGTCTAAGTTATCTGTTTTAGTTTGGGCAAAAATCGGGCTAGAAAAATTTTTGGCCGACCTTAACTCATGGGAAAGGATATCAAAGGCTTTACTGAAGTTTGTGACCAGTGCTATAAGCATGACATTATTACCTAAACATCTGCAAACATAGGTTGCACTTTTCAGTAGAGCGTACCAAATATCCGAAATTTGTATAGCTGCAACTGCGCTTACATTTTTTTGAGAAATCACTCTTGCGAAAATGCAGCAATTTTTGGAAGGATTTTGTAATCTAGGATATTAAACGATTTCTACTGAAAAGCTTAATTTGAAAATCTGACAGTTACAAATATAATTATTAGCGACTTGTGCATAGAAGTATTAAATTTTTTAGCAGAAGTCTTGAAGGAGCTTGCGGTATCTACAGCGCAAGTGACCGATGCCTTAATTATAAAATACTCTTATTACTATTGAACGTAATACTATTCATTAACTGAAGAACTGAACAGCAATTTTACCATAAACAATTTTTCTAAGTTAAATTTTGCTTAAAATTCTTAACGAAAAAATAATATTGAAGATGCACTGAATTTTTGTTAATTCTTTTACAATGTTTGGAGTGATTAAAACTATAAGTAAAAGAAAAGCGTTATTTTATAAAGAACATAAGTTTAAATGGATAAGAAAAATATTTTTTATATGGCTTAAAGGGTCAAATCAATGTGTATCATTCACAAAAATATATAGCAATGTCATTCGTCTAACTAGTAAAGTAGGTTATGGAAACGAATATATTTTTCGCTTATCAATCTTCTGGACTACTACAGCACATATGACATCTTTTAAAAAATGAGTTATTTCTTAAAGCAGTGTTTCACTGTTCAACCACACAAAAAAGCGGTTTTTGAAAACAACTTTTTTAATTTCGTTGCAGTAGCGATTACCAAAACGCATCACACCTTGTATTGATAACTCCTGAAGTGATTAGTATTGAACTCCGTACTGGTGAACGTAACTAATCTTATAGGGGCATGATTGTTTGCCAACTTTGCCTTCTTGAAGCTACTCTTTTTGGATTAAAAGCCGATAACTTATTAATTATTTAAGTCTGAACAATGGCCAACTTATGTTACCACAGGAATTGATAGGACAACAGTCTCTGTATCGGTTATTTAAATGATCTTCTTAAGGAGGTGCTTCCGTGCTATACGCTGTTGCGTTACTCTTAAGAAATGAATAAAACCTTGGTCCTGTTTGTTTTTTTTTGCTTTTTATGTGTGCTAAATTCCCTAAGGAGGCTGAAAAATGCTTCGTATCTTTGTAGTTAGTAGGTAAAACATTAATACGTGCTTTTGAGTAGATTTAAAGCAGATAGTCGATTTTATATTTAGTCTGTTGTAGGCGATCTAGTCAAAAGATAAGATGAAATGACAAGTCGCTGTCTTGTTTCCATGGTTCCTATTATCTAAAGCCTTAAACTCTGAATAATGATAAGGAGTAAATGCTACAATCATTGCAAAAGAAGAGTAGTACCAACTTACATTTGAACTCGTTTGCAAAATTAAAATATTCGAATTTAATTTGAATAAATTTTCGCTTTTGCAATTAGGATAAGTTTGGTATAAAATTATTTTCATCCATAGCGCTTTAATAGTAGGGTAAATTTAAACCACGAAAATTTCTCCGATTCATTCTTTAATCCTAAGTGTAGAACTAATTTGAGCTCATTATGAATTTCACAGTTTAACACAAATCAGTATCAGACAGATTAGTTAAAACAAGTAATACATAGTTGTAATAAATTTTCCCATTTATCTAGCGCAATGAAATAAGAAGGCATTCCATATATACCTTTTAATTAGTAAGCTTAACACTTTTGGAGGAATATTCATAATAAGGCTTCCTTTTACCTTTTACGCATGTCACCTAGTAAGGGTTGTCCTCTCACAAAATAACAAAACTGTGCTCAGATAAAGATGTTAAAATAATGAAAAGATTTACAAAGTAAAATATTCTACTGCTTAACCTTCAACCGGAAAAGAAAAACCTTTATAAGAGAGATCTTAAAAACAGCCATTGCAAGCTAAGAATATCCATGATTAATCCAAAAACGTATTTTTAAAAAGCAGTAACCGCAATACTCAATCACAAAAACTTAAAAAAAATATATAAATAAATGATTTAGAGAGAAACCGTTGTTCTTGATAATACTACGCCGTTCAAAATATTGTTTTTTAAATATTACTTATCTGTATTATATTGATTATCTGCATTATAAAATAAGGCAGAACAATGCATCATTTCTAAAAATGCAGTGATCCTATTACAAAGAGATTTGTATTTGACGTGTGGTCAACGATTTGGTAATTGCTTTTCTTTTTATTTTATGCGTGGACAGGTATAAATGCACAATATAAAATGCAGGACAAACCACATTTACCATGTAATTTAAACCAGCAAAAGCTGAGTCAGTCAAACATTTTTAATTGCATTTACATTGTTTTTTTGTTTTTTCGATACAATGAACGCCAAAATGTTGTATCCTTATAGTATTGTGCCTATTATTTAGTGAAATTGCAAATAAATGAACATGTTTAAAACATTGTAATTATAGCTTACATGGGATGACATAGTGGTTAGCCGACAGTTATAAAAATATTTGCTTTTGTAGAGCAATACAAATTTCTAAAAATACATGAAAAATTTAAATTTCTGCTATCGAAATCCCTCTAAATAGTTGTATAAATAGAAAAATTTTGGTAAGTAATAACAATGAGTGGAAGAGAGTAATAGTGCCGAATTACATTCTGCTGGTATTTCAATTTCACTGTTGTCTTTAAAATAAATCACAATTAATAAACAACTTAAGTCAAGCTAAGCAAAATAATTTCTAATTGTGAAAATGACGGTGAAAACCGTCATTACTAGATGTTTGTTTGGCACGACCAGCTAACGCTTTCGATGCGATGACATCATTATCAAGCCGAATTTTAGATAGTATTGGACAGTAAGTATTAGATCCGTTAGCATAACTAGTGTTCGGCTTACGTCGTTCTTTCATCATGGTGGTATCTATTCATGCATGTAAATTGTGCCGCCACCTGGCAGTTTATGCGGTGCTAATTTAATATTCCTATCTTCCCCCTCCCTCCACCTAGGCGGTGGGGGGGACACATTTATCAGTCTCTATCGAATACTTGACTATTTAAACCTGTGCTGCTGGGGGTATAAGAAAGCCCAGTCCCCTGAAGGCAGCAAGGGTCAACTGGAAGTTTCACGTTATTTCCACGGGAATCAGTAGCCCGCAGAGTTTCCGCTATTTGTCTCTTTAGGCATTTAGCTGTTTCTCTGACTGATTATTGAGGTTGGCCCTTTGGAAGTATCGTGGTGGTTGTGGTTTTGCGGCCCCATACAGGTATTGAGGATAGTCTCCAGCTCTTCAGCAAGGAGTAGTGGTTTGCTGTCCTGCTCTAGAACCGCTGAAATTGCAACTAGGAAGAACCTGTTGCTAGAATAAGTTTTCGGCCTCCTAGGGCGTGAGTGGCGCTGCTTTTCACTCACAGTGGTTTGACCACCATCTGATTAAGGCCCACGGTAAGGTGCAGATGTAATTCCCATCTTTTATTATTTGCCAGGCAGGTGTGTTCATCTGATGGTATTTTCTATTTGTTAGAGCGTATGATTAATTTCAATGGCGTGCAAATTGTGTCTTAGGTCGTGTTCGTTATAATGTCATTGTTAAAAGTTCTTGTTTTATAGATTTCTATGTTTTCAAAAATGCCTAGTCTTTGTCCTTTTTTGCTAGGGTACAATAGTGTCATACATTCATCTATTTCTCTTGGTGCATGTTTTTTCTTTTTCGTATGTACGAGCGTATGTGTTCTGTAAATCTTGTTTTTAGTGCGTTCGTTTAGTTTATCCTACTTCGTAAATATACACTTCGTAAATTATACTTAAAGATACAAATAAATCTATACACTCCCCTATAATTAAATTTTTCTGTCGTTTCTATCGATGTCTTGAGATTATATCTCAGAGTGTTGCTGGTTTTTAATGCTGTGAGTCAGCCTTTTTCGTGAAAAAGATAAGTTAATCTATATGTTCCCGGTCTTGTTTAAGTAAACGTGTGTTGCTGTGTTGTACCAATTGTCTCTTTGTCTTCTTTATTCCTGTTTTTAGTGTTGTACTGTCTAAGCAGTTTGTCGATAGTAAATGGTTTGTACCCGTGTATATTGCGTTGAATTCTTTCTTTTACTTATCTGGAGTAAGAGAGATTATCTTAAGTCTGTGTATAATATGTCTAAGTGCTGCTAGTTTATATTGGATAGGGTGGTTCGAAGTCATGTGGATAGTAGTGTCTGCTGTATTTTGTTTTCTATAGGTCTCCAGCGCTAGACAGTCAGTTTTTCCTGTTATTGTTATATCAAGATAATGCAAATTTCTGTCGTTTTCTTGTTCTTTTTGTGGATCTTGGGTTTCCCATGCCGGGTCCTAGTTATTTCACGTAAGTGATTGCTGAAGTCATGAAAAAAATTTTAAATCTTACAACGTGAAATTTTTTATTATTATTTTAAGTGATTAAATATAAAACTAAAATTATTAATCAAAATTCATGATAAAATATTCATTCATAATATCACACAGACAAAAAAATTACTTATTGCGTTTATGCAGTAAAGAATTAGGTTACCTTTTCCTGTGGCTTTTTCTTATAGCTAAAATATTTCTCTTTACTCATATAAATTAAGTCTACTATTGCATCTCCTAATCATTTCATCGCCTTGTTAAAATTTTAATTGCCTTATTCGCCACAATTTGTAACAATAGAATTACCGGTAATGCAATCATCATTGACACCTTCTTTAGTGGTGTCATCAGTATTAAAATCACTATTCCACTCTTCAATCGTTGCCAAGATAAACTCAATCTAAAAATTAATAAAACAATACTTTAATTCTGACTTTGAAGTTTATCATTAATCGTATCGCTAAAGCAATCTGTCCTTAGGATTTAGGTTGGGAATGTAATTCCTTAGCTTTTTTTTTTAATATTTGTTCACTTAATTTCACGAAATTTTTAAGTTTGTCTTTTTCACGCTCCGTTATTACAGAGTAGTCACCGCAAACGTTGTTTACGTTAGGCCGCGTTCACCTTAGACGGTTCACGTTTGTTTGAGTGTACTGTATTTTGAAAGTTAATTTAAAAGAAATTTTACTTTTATAATATTGTAAATTCTTCTTTTTCAATATAATAAATAATAATTTTATGATAAATTGTGAATAAAATATATAATATTAATAATAATAAAATAATAATAAAAATAATAATTATAATAATAAAATGATAATAATAATAATAATAATAATTCTATACTAAAGCAAATTGTAATAAATAAAGAATTTATAATAAATTTTACTTTTATTGTTAACTATAGCATAATTAATTCTTATTCCATAATTAATTTTTTATACCACCAGCATAACCACTCGTCTGTATAACCATTAAGTTGTAAAAATGTTACAGTGATAAAAGTTACTGTTATTGAAAATATCCGGTATCATTTAGATCGATAATATGTATGTGTGTATAGATAACCAGGACACAAAGTTAAATCCCAAACAAATTTATTTAATTTCATTCAGTAATATTTGTTTAATGTGCACACAGAAACACACGTTAATAGACGTACGTATTAAAATATGTGAAATTCTTGTTAAAAATAAATTAAATATGCAGACACAGTTTTTACTAGATTTATTTTTCTGTATATTTATATAAATTAAAATTTATATAAAAGTACAGCAGGATGTTTTGAAAAAAAAAGAGTTGTTAGGTCGCTATTGTTTGTATGGGGTGGGAAAATTTGAGGTTACGAAGTAAATTGTCCTTAAATAATACTCATTTTTTGACAACTTCAGCTTAGTTAATACTAATGTAAGGTACAAATATAGGAATGGAATATGACGTCAGGCAAACATCCACTACGTCGGCAGAAGTTTGTTCTTTTCACACAATTTCGAAGCACATTTTGCAAGACGGTTACGCTCATCTCGTCAATACAGCGCCAATTTTCATCTTACAGAGCGTCAGTTATTAAGTTATTAGGTTAGTTACTGGGGTATGTACCCGTAAGCTCGGGCTTTTAAATGAATTCGAGGAAAATAATCACGCGGCCTTAAATAACCCTTATAGCTAATTGATCTCACCAAATCGAGAAAGTCGGGAAATTTTTAAGTAAAAACTAAGTAGCCGTGTAACATGTGCCGCTATTTTGCTCAAACAAATTTTGGCCCCAAAAAATTGGTTCTTGCGGTATGGTATGGCAGAGAATTTACAGTGACGCCATTTTCTTGTTCATTTTCGATCAAATGCGGGCTGATAATATCAGTTGACGGAAAACCGCACCATACGGTCACTTTCTTTGGATGTAATGGTTTATTCGAGGACTGTGTGTGAATTTTGTGAGCTCAATATGCAAACTGAGCCTCATCATGATTTTGTTGAAAAATGCGTTATTTTTATTTAGTTTTTCAAACAGCTAATCCACAAATGTTCAAAACAAACAATGGTCGGTCCGTTTTAGTTCTTGGATGAGTAGAACTTTATAAGCGTGAAGATAAAGATCTTTATGCAAAATATTATACAAAGTGCCTCTTATGATGGCCACTACGAGCGTATCGTTTTAATATGTTGTCCGCAGCAATATTGTGAGCCTTGAATTTAGCGATCAAATTATGCACAGTGGTCTCAGAAAAAGTGTGAAAAAGCCACTCGAATTTTATAAAGTGATACATTTTTAACATTTTAATAGTGAATTTTCAGATGTCGATTCTTTCATAAAAGATCTTAATCACTTTTTGGCAAAATGGCGCACCTATTTCATTAACCACATCACGGATTTTGAATTTTAAGAGGCTGAGTTCGATTCGATTGACTCCGTACAGACTCTGGCCCTACAAAGAATTATCCAGTGGTGTTAAATTATACGATCTGGCTGGCAACTTCATTGCTGATTGTCGTGAAATTATGCGATCGGAAAATTTGGTTTGCAATAAATTGACCGTTTCAGTAGCTGTGTCATACGTAGCACCATCCTGTTGAAACTACATGTCAGTGATATCCACGCCAAAATTCAGTTGTTAGTATCTCGCGATAGCGTGATCCATTGACAGTTACCATATTTCCAGCCTCATCTTCGAACAAAAATTGCCCAATGACGCCAGGTCATATAGCGCACCATACAGTGACAAGTTGGCATGCAAAGGCTTCCCAATAATCAGTCTAGGATTTTGGGAAGTCCAAATGCGGGAATTTTGCTTGTGAATTTTTCAAGTAAAAATGGGCTTAAAATTTTTTCAGAAAACAGCGATGTGAATGGACGGTCGGCTTCAATTCCTACATCAGCTGAACCTTGTAAGGCTTCAAAGTCAAGTCCTTATGAAAAATTCGCCATTAAGTGATTTTGGAAAACCCCAATTATTGAGAATGTCGTGGAATTGACAAATTTGGATCTGCTTCAATATTATGGCTCAGGCCTGCGATGTTTTCAGTTAAACGACCCGGTCGCTTTGATGTTCGCACGATGTCCGAAAACATCACGCAACTTTAACAAAACCACCATTTGCATAGTGAATTTTAAATATTTTAATGCGATGTTCGTGCGAAATTGAATTCAATTGCCAATGCATCTACCACGAATACGTTAAAAAACTAAATGTCAAAACTATTATGTAGTTGATGTTGCCACAGTTGAAAAATAAACTTCTTGTTAAAAAACCTGACATATTACAAATATAGAGCTTAATAAATTAACTGAGTTATTAAATATTATTATGACAGTAATTTGTTTGTAGTACCTGGCTAAGTTATTCTTCATTTTTTCGTTGATTTTGGGAAAGAATTTTTCCTTACTTTAATGTATATAATATCTACAAATGTTGCTAGTATTTTCTACATTGCTTTTTACTCTGCTTAAAAAGTAAAATCAAAAACTGTAAAAGCTTTTTTTCCCTAAAATTGTTAGGAATTTACTTTATTATTTAAATATTCCTATAGATTTTCGTAGCTTGTAAGCTGCTGATATTTTTCCTTCAGAATATTATAAAGTAGGTGTGTTATCGAAAAAAGCAAAGTGCTAGATTAAAAATTAAAAACAATGTTATAAATACAACCTTATAAAACAGAAGACTTGAATACAAAAGTTAAATATTAAAATGCCTAACACTTCTCTGTTCTGTTTTACTGTCGATCTTATATTTGCGCATATTTATTTATTTACAACATTATGCCAGTCAAGTATTTTTTACTTGTTTTTTGCTTTGGTTAAGGGTGTGCTCCATTTTATAGTATTAAAACTGTTAAAGTGGGAATTACAAACAGAAATGGAACATTTTTTGGCTCTGGAATATTTCTGTTTAGAATTTTTACAATTTGATACAATTTAATAAAATTGAATATATTCTTACAGCTTTAAAAACAGCTTTCTATCATAAACCTCTCATACTCGCTTTGATTTTTTCTATAGAGCTTCCTTTTTGATTTACGGGTTTAAAGTTAGTTCGACTTTAATTTTGAAATTCTTTGCAGTTCGTGAGTAACAACCCAAGCATTTTTTATTGTTTTAATTCTATAATCCATTTCTCTTTTCTAGATATTTTTCAGAAAGACCCCCGAGGAGTATTTTTATTTCACTTTCCACTTTTTCAGGTCTAGGAATTAATGTTTTAATACTTGAGGTTATCGCTTATGCCTTCTTTGGTAAGGTTCTAAATATTATTTTAATACTCCTATATTTCCTTGCTTCCATCTTCGCTTTGTTTGCTGATCGCTGGAAAATACTTCAAATAGAAATTTAAATTTTGGATTTTGATAAAACAATAAAATAATTTTATTAATTTCGACCTGTAAAGGAAGATAACATTTTAGATATTCTTCTTATTATAGTTGCTTAGTAAAAACAATTCTTCAATTAATTAAATATTAAAGTATTTAAGTTTTAAGCAGGACCATCTATTGTTTATATATCTATAGAATGGGGATTATAATATGTCAATTTAATTCATTGATTTTTGAAACTTTGACACACGTCACATAAACTAAGTTTTTAGGAATTGTATCGCATCTTACGGTGTAGTTCGTTCACCTTTAATATATATTATGTAAATAAAAAAAAAGAAAAAATATTTCCTTTTGCAAGAGTTACTGACAGATAAATAGCAAGAAAAAAAACTTGCAGCCACACACTTTCAATATTAACCCTTCCCAATAAGGCAACTAAATTTATTTTAATGTATTTTCGTTTATACAATTTTCACTATTTTCAAAGTCTAGAATTTTTCTACAATGTGTGCACGAAGTGCATGAAGTGTTAAATATTTTTACATTTTAACGAGGTTTACATTTAACTTATGTAAAGTATTACAACAGAAATGAAGGAATGCATAAAATGAAAGTTATATGAATACATACCAGTGCTTTTCAGACATTAAGAAGGTAGCCTAAGATACTCGCATCACTTATATGCTTAACACGTTCTACGCATTTAGATAAATTATTTTCTCATGTAATGAAATCGTGGAGAAAAACTAACATTATTTTGAAACTATTCATTTAGCGTGCATAATTCGTTATTGTTTAAGAAAAAAGGCTTTATGGAAGGATTTGTGGCTTCCACATCCAACCTCATTTTAACGTTTTACAATATGTACGTATTTTCATATGTATGTAGTTTTGGCAAGCAATTTAATTTAAAACAAACTAGTGCAATTTTCTAACACCGATTTTGTAAATGTTTAACATGAAATGTTAAGTATTCATTGCATTATGTTTCTTGCGTTCATTCAGAGATTTATGTTTTCTTTCAAACCGCAGGCAGTTACCAAGCCGCAACACAAGAAATATTAACAAAAAATAAATAAGTTTTATTTTGTCTGATAATACCGCATTTTTTTGTTCTTCGCTATCTTGTTTTGTCATGAAAGTTTCTATTATTATTTTTCTCCTCAGAAAAAAAATCATTTAAGGCGAAAAAGTATTTTCCTGCTTAGCAGAAGGGCCAATCAAAAGACACGACCAATAACGTATGTTTGAAACTGGAACAACCTTCGAAAAGTAATTCGGTTTCCAGAATATCACTTGCACAGATATGCATTAAATGCGCATACTGTGTGTTGTGTCCCTGGTTTAGCACAATATCAATTTAATATTACAATAATGATAAAAATCCTTTTTATTATTGCGTATGGGTAAGAATAATGGACATCAAGAACAAGCAGCAATTCAAGTTATAGACAAATTGGCTAGATCCTATATACGGTTCAGACTTTCATGTACGATTTTTAGTAAGCGTTTCTAAGAATCACGCAGAACAGATTTTCCATCAATTAAGTTTAACTAAAATTCTAAGACTCTTTGGAAAGAACCATATCACATTTAGGAAGTTAAATCTTTATATTCTATAAAGTGGCTGTTCTTTTTAGGTTTTTAAAGGCTACAGAAAAAGTTTCTTTTTTTTTTTTGAAGAGAAGTAGCACTTCAGGAAACAATGCCTATTTAGTCAAGTACCATGCTACATTCTTTAGGAAAGGGATAGAGAATAGATAAAACACGTGGTGAAAGTAGAAGGATAGTCGGAAATTAACTGCCGTATACAAGACAGCACAGCGACCAGTGACTATGCCTTCCAGCCCAACCGACAGTTAATTTTTATTTTTGTAGTGAAAAAAAAAACAAGGTCTTCGTTGGGAATCAAACTCACAATCCCCATACTGACAAGCTAGTACACTACCACCTAGCCTACAGGGGCACCTGACAAGTTAGATAAAATTAAACAGACATAGGGATGTTTTGTCATACAACTGTGGACGTTGTACCCACTCAGGTATCTCAAAGGAGCTAGTTGGTTTTTTCGATATAGTGGCATAACAATAGTACGGAGTCTTAAGTGCAATACTGATAGTTTGCATATCTTCTTACAACCTTTTTCATATATAGTGGTTAAGCTCTTGCTAATCTTTAAAGACCATGATTAACCATAGTTAGGAAAAAAGAATTCTGACTTAACAAACAGAGGATTTAACTTAACTTTCACTTTAGCTTCTAAGAAGTTATCTTATTCTTATATTTAAATTAATAATAATAAAATACATATATCACACATTTTATTACAAAAATTTTCCAATCTATCTCAACACTATGTGTCTCATGGAATTGCCATATTATAGTGTCTTCTTTCAAATTGTCATAAAAAATAATTGAAATTACTTACAAGTATTCTAGAGCTAAATTTAATTTAAAGAAATGAACTAGAAAGGTAGTGTATATGTTCGAAAAAAGAAGATTTTTATGGCTTGTTTGATGGCCGTGTCTGTTTCCCTCTTTTTCTCGACAAATTGTGATAGAAGATAATTTTTACGTCGATGCATCGCTTCGACGAATCAGTACGTTGCTTTCCAAGGGCTATTTTTCATGAAAAATATAACTTTGCCTTAGAAAAGTCAAGATGATCGCAATGTTTTGGGTATCACCGCTAATAATTTTTCTTCATCTTATGTATTGGTAAATCAAACTTTAAATTGAAAACAGACATATGTAGGAATTACTTAAAAAGTAAAATATTTATTCCTACGAAATTACTTATCTTTAAGAAGTTCTTTATATACCAAGAATTTGCTTTCAACGAAATTTCGAAGTTAGTTAAAATACAACGAGCAATAATATGCTTTTAGTTAACTGACACCGTTTAAAAAATAATCCACTATACATTTATGTTTTTGGTATTAAAGAATTAAATTAATTTTAAGCAAAAACGATCCCCAAATAAAAGATGGACATATTTACAGTAAAGAAAAAAATTGGCGTAATACAAACTCTTTCTTGACGACTTCAGTTTTGTTAATACCAGTGAAGAAATTGAACTTTATAAGTGTGAAGATGAAGATCTTCGTGCAAACCTTTGCGCAACGTGCCTCTAATGATGCCCAATCGTTGCGAGCATCGATGAGATGATATTTCAGGGTTATTGTTAACACTTTGCCACTACAATTTTATTGCTTTGATAACCTGTCAGCAACAATACAGTAGGCTTCGAAATTAGCGACAAAATTACGCACTGCGGTGTCATGGTTATGAGAAAGAGCTGCTTGAATTCTGACACAGTGATGTATTCACTATTTTGATAGTAAATTTACACAATTAAAATACTTTGTTTACGAAAGTAACATACAATGCTTCAAAATTTCCAACTTTTTACTAAATAAGTGTTAAAGGGTGATAATTCGGTTCTTGATGTTTATTCACTTAACAGACAATATATTTCCTAACCTCAAATATAACCACCTATTATTTTAAGAATATAACAATAAAAGCATATCACGTGAGTTGAAGTTTTAAGTTGACATGCTTTAACGCTAAAATTTTAGAGAACAAGTAAAAATAAAGATTTTTTTACCAAAATTATACAAAGCTTAACACCAGAGTTGTGAATTTACATTTATTGTAAGATTTATAACAACTTTTCAAAAAGTGGCTATATAAGCACTAAGATATTGGAAATTAAATAAGAAAAAGAAATATTTTTTAATTAAAGACATCCGTATTTTAATTGTATTATTTCATTTTCAAAAAATATTTTAAACAAATTCAGCACTTTAATTTTTTAGAATTGAAAGTTAATACAGCACAAAATCGAAAACAATTAGTACTTATATTCATAATAATAAATGCTATATACATATATGCTTATGCGTATGATGAGCTTATAGATATTCTATGTATACTACTACCAAGTACAGTGGAACAAAGTAAGAAGAAATGAAATTTAATTTTAGCATTTTAAACTATATTCTGTATCAAATAGCGTAATCATCTAGAAAGCCACATTATGATTCAATCAAAACTGAGTGTCACTTACTGTTAATACTGCAAGGGCATTTTACAAACTGTGGTTGTATAACAACTGTTTGCTAACTTGTATTTAGTTTTCTGCTTACCGACTGCAGTTTTTAACGAATAAAATCAACTTTTATCTTTATCCTTACACCTATGTTATTTTTTGGAGCTTATGTTCGTCTTAATACTTTATCAAGAATATAACACCTAATACATATATTCCATTTTTCATTTATAAAAATTAAACAGAAACTTGATCCTTTACGTATATCTTAGAGTAAATTTGCAAGCCGAAGTTTAAAATCCGATACTCTCAAACATTTCATTTAAATAAAATTGCTTGTGCTTTACTGTGAAAAAACTTAAATACAGCAAACTAGAATATTGTTTTTCAATAAAATAAATTGTAATAACTTACACAAAAGGACTAACATGTAATAATTTTAATGTAAAAGTGTCAATATAATAATATAACTTGGAAGTGAATGGAAATTAATTTGTGTAGAGGTTTTCTTATATAAGAATAAAGCCTTACAAAATACACATAAATACTACAACATATAGAGTCACTAAAACCAAATGTATAGAAATGAAATGACAATAAATGTATAGGCCAATAGATAAAGGTAGAAAAATATATATAATAAATTCACCCTTATTTCTGATTGCAAGTAAGCTAAAAATATCCGATAGCGGATAGATAATCCCACCTTTAACTTTTAAAGTAAGATTTACTTTTTTGAAGTAAATAAAACTTACCCCCCACTAAAGAAAAATAAATTCAAATAACTTAAGATAAATAGTATCAGTGGCAAGTAAACGGACAAATGTTTTCCAAGAACGAGTTGAAAGATAATGTTACGTTTATTCCTTCCAATAAAATTTTGTTGTATTGAGTTCTTTTATTGCAAAATAATAACACAGCACCTTAGAGTTTAAAATAAAATTAAACGATTTATTCGCTTGCAATACACACAAACTAAATTCTATGATAACTTACCACTGAACGCCTAAAAGACGCTTTATTATTTTGTTGTGCTTTCTCAACGATGTTTAAGTTGAATTTATATCTATTGCCAGCAACTGGTCCTTATATAGCTGTTTCAAATGGTTCTCGCATATACACGAATATTGTACTTTAATATCATTGTAATCATTCTCTGGTAGGCACTTGTTTGGCTGTGTGTTTTGGTTTTTTTCGGTGTTAATTGTTTTCTGTTGTTTAGCTAATTTTTTACGAAATTCCTTATAAGAACGTTGTAGTTGTCTTGTGCATATAAAATTTTTCAATAAACTACACAGATTCTAAAATACACAATTGGTAATTTCGTTTACTTTCTTACAGACAATTATTTTCTTTTGAAACACTAAACAAAACATCTTCGTAACGATATTTTTCCTTATTCTCGACTACATAACAAAGCGACTTATCAAGTATGTACACTGATTTGTTTGTTCTGATGAAACTGAAAATTTAAAAATTAGGATGCCAAAAATCACGTGACATTTTTCGAAGATTTTTTAAGTTTAAAGCAGAGTAGCGAAGTGTTTACTCACTGTTCATACATGTGTGAATATGTACATTTCATTTTTTAGCCGCTTCTTCTCATACATGTGTGAGAGACTACAAAACATTTTGTGTTTTCTCATTTGTGAATGCAAAGATTTATTTTTTTCTTTCTATTCATAAGTGAAAAAATGAGAAACACACAAGTGTTCATTTTTGAACATTTACAATTTTGATAATTTTTCAGAAATGAAAAGATCGTAAAAATATGTGCTTTAAGCATTCGCGTACATAAACGCACATATTTGGTAATGTGCAATTGTAGGCGTATGTAGAATAAAAATGTTTTTTTTATTTCTTTTAGAATATATTGCAAAATTGTATTTTGAGTTAATATGTACCCATGTGTTTTTACGGTAAACTGCGATTGTAGGTAGAAAATTTTTTCACGTTCATTTATGAGAAATTTTATAAAATTTCTACGTTCATATATGAACATATACATTTATGAAAAAGAACATTAATGAGAAGAAGCTAATTTATCATTCATCACATATGAATAAAACTAATAATTCTTGTTGTTCGCATTCATGTATGAAAATAACCAGAACATTTTTTGTTGTTCGTTTATGAGCGTGAAAAATAAATATAAAATTTTAGATTTCTCATTTATGAAAAATATCATGAAAGTTGATTTTTCAATGTTCATAAATGAAAAATTCTGAGCCCTGGTTTAAAGTTTCCATTGGGTTGCCACAATTTTCGAATTATGTTATTCAATTCACAGAAAGATCGCGAAAATAAAAAGATAATTTACGTTAACGTTATAAGCAAGTTATGAAAAGTTTTCAAAAACGCATTTATAATAAATAAATAAAACTAGAAAGAAGTAAAGCCAAATATGTTGTAATAATCTCTCTCTGCACAGAAAAATTCGTTTCATGTATGATCGGGGAAACCAATCAGGAATACGTGTAAATATTTCAGTACCACAATTCACTCTTACCTAAATTATCCCTGAAGACGGGATTATTTTTAGATATTATAAATGGATTGAATACAGGGCATTGGAATAAGAATAAGGAATTTTTGTAACTTGTTTAATTAATATATGTAAAAGCTAATTTCCAATTGTTGACTATAGGTCATAAGGTTTTCCTTATATTTTTATACAAGAAGAAATATTCTAAATTAATAATCCCATATTTTATTTACCATCTGAGTGATGTCAAAAGAAAGAATCTTTTCCCTTTGAGGCATCCTTCTTATTTTTCTCCGAAAATATTGAAAAAACGCATTTTAAAATATTTATTTTATTATATTACTTGCGGCAATATAATGTAATCAAGATAAAATAATAATCATTCCATATATTTATGTCTATTTATTTTATTAAATCAAAGGAATGCACTCTCTTGTGAAAGGGTTTCTGTGTAAACGTAAGCTTAATGTAAGAATAAACAATCACTACTCTACCACATAACCTACTTTTGCCCCTGTAGGCTAGTAGGTAGTATACTAGCTTGTCAGTCTGTGGGTTGTGGGTTCGATTTCCAACGAAGACCTTGGTTTTTTTCACTACAAAAATAAAAATTTTCTGTCGGTGGGGCTGCTCAGCGACGAAGGCATAGTCACTGGCAGCTGTGCTACGGCTGTTAATTTCTGACTATCATTCTACTTTCACCACCTATTTCATCTTTTCTTTATCCCTTTCCTAAAGAATGTAACACGTTACTTAACTAAATAGGCATTGTTGCATGAAGTGCTACTTCTCTTTAAAAAAAAAAAAAACCTCTGCAGAATAGTACGCTCAGGATTGATTGCACTGTTCTGTTCTGCAAACACAACAGCAATGCCTAGTAAAAGAAACTTTTTTTAAGCCCTTAAAAAAATTTATGCATGGTGTGTTACATCGGGCGCCAAACTCTTGGTTTCCAAATGCAAAATTCTTCTTATTCGTAGAAAACACAATTGTGAGATTTCAAATTTACAATATAAAAACCTTACAATCGAACTTGTAGATATTTTCAAAATTCGTGGTGTCATACTCGATACAGTTTTCACGTTTAAACAAACTTCAAGCCACTTTCAGATATATATGTAAACAATGCTTAATCTAACTCCTACAATTATTCTTTCCCAAATCGATTATGCGCTTCTTATATATTGTGCACAATTGTTTAGCCACCATATCGTGTCGCAATTACACACACCATAGGATCTTTTCGAACCAGCCCAATTGAAAATATTTTGGCCGAAGCAAACATGCCAGCAGTTGAAGATCGATCTCTCTTCCTAAATTTGATATTAATTCCAAAGAGTTTTATATGGCAAAATATTCCAATAAGATCAATTTCAAAAGTTTTCCACACTACCTGTTCTTTCGAACCAAATGTAACGTATCCTTTGCAAATACATTACATTTATCCCAAATCTACAACAACATCATTAATATTTAGGCAAACTTTCCGTAACACTGTTGATGGTCTACTAAATCTCGGATGGAAAATTTTATTCATCGATGGATCAAGATCAAATAACATTATTTCCTTTAGCGTTATAGACGAAGATGGTAAGATCATGGTAGAAACTACGCAGTTTGTAAAATGCACAGTAGGTCGTTTCGCTTATTATTTTTACTGATCCACAAATCCTTCGTATCAATATCTATCCTCCAAATATTTTAAGAGAAATAGTTGAAAATAATAACCAAGATCACTAGATGAAAACGTCTCATCAAGAACAAATTTTTGTATCCGACAATGATGATACCAAAAATTTAAATAATGGCTCATTTTATTATCTCCTAAAATGTAATCTAAATTTTTGTATTTTTGCAAAATTTACATTCAAATGACCTAAATAAAGACATATTTTTATATTTAGAACATTATCAAGAGATGTTAATGGATTAAATCTAACATAAATTAAAAATTATGCAATCTATGCCATATGTTTCAAAAGTAAAAATGTTATAATATTTAAATTGATAGACTGTTCTGTGCGGTAGCAACTTGTTATACTAAAAATTTATTTTCAAATTATTTGCTTGAATTCTTAACGTATGTGCTAAAATGAAAAACAAATAAATTTTTTGATTCCTTAAATCCATATTAACATGATAAAGAAAATAAAAACGTCAGTAACAGTTTCAACTCATATAAGCAAATAAATTTAGTTCATTTTCTCTAAAATTGTTTTTAAAAATATAACTTCTGCTTTCCGCACAAGGACTTTACTAAATATTTCGTTTTAAGTATATTATGGCATTTGAGTGACCAATGAATTGTAAATGATTAAATTTATTTATTATGAACTACAAAAACGAACATTTTAGGAACTATAGACTTTAGGGAATACTCTTTATATAGTGATGTTATATTTTATGACCCTTTTCAAGTGGTTTTCATATATATTTTATATCCTTGTAGATATAAATCTTTTCTTTATCCTTTTTTTTAAATTTAGTAAAATAATACAAAGTTTAATAAAATAAAACAAAATCACTAAGTTGTTGAATTTTTATAACGTATGTTCTTATTTTTTGTGGCATATAAATATCTGCTTCTGTTCTTCTATTTTTAACATTTTATTTTTGCTGACCTAAATACGCATCTCAATTATATAGTTTTCCTTACATTTTAAAGTAGATGTATGCTATCCATTAGAGAAATAATATTGTCGATAAATACGTCATTCTAAAACTGTAATGAATTAAATGAAAGCAGCTATATATAGTTGTTGGCGCCATGCAGTGTTTTGGTTGTTATTTTCGCATAGCTAACTGTTACATTTAATTATCTCAATTAGAAAAGTGAAAGCTTTCATACTTCTGGTTTTAGTAGAACACATCCCTTTTTTTGTCGGTTGCTAAAGAATACAAAAATAATGGCAATTAAATCAACATCATTTAATGGGACAGTGAATTCGAGATTCGTTTGTAAAAAAAGAGGTTATCCATTAGATATTCTTCTTATTTAATCAATGCTTTAAACTGTTAGTAGTAGAAAAATATTACTTTCTTATAAATATCTGTGAAAAATTGTTAAACAAAAATAGTAAAAACTATGTGAATAATTGCAAAGGAAAGATTTTAAAAACTTCGATTCCAACTTTTTCAACTTTTCCTTGCAGCATCGACTAGAATCCAGAATACCAAACGTGTTTCTTTCGAATAAAAAGTCAATAATTTAATAAAAACGAAACTTTAAACATGAAGTTTGTTTCAAAATAGTGACAACACTAACAACATGATAATTTTGACCTTTAGTTTTGCGACGTATTCGTAGTAGAAACATTGATAATCGCATTAAAAGATTTATAATCCACTATGAAAATGGTGGTTCTGTTAAAGTTACATTTCGCAAAATTGGTGATATTCCGGACAACATAATCGTCCTTCTGAAATCACTATTAATAATTTGATCGTTAAATTTGAGTCAACAGGATCGTTGATCGTCCGGATCGTTCAACTGAAAACATCGCAGCCATGAGCTTTACTGTTGAAGCAGATCCAAATTTGTCAATACCTCGACGTTCTCAACAAGGATCAACTGGTGCAGGAATTGAAGCCAACTGACCATTCACATAGTCATAGATTCACTCAAATTATTTGGGAATAACCGGCTGGTTTTGCCGAAAAAATAATTTTTTTAGACGAACTCCATTTTCCTTTGTAAGCGAATGTCAAAAGCAAAATTTCCGTGTTTGGGCTTCGCAAATTCCTAAGCGATTATTGAAATACCTTTGCATGTTCAATGTGTCACTGTATAGTGCGCTATGTACTCTGAAGACGTGATTGGGCCGTTTTTTCAATTCATCATGCTATCGCGATATGCTAACAGCTCAATTTTGCCCTGTTATTGCAGACGTGGATATATTTGTGGTTTCAAGAGGACGATGCCACATGGTAGACAGCCAATGAAACGATCAAACCAAACTCCTGATTGCATAATTTCACAACAATCAGTGCGTAAGCGGCCAGCCAGATCGTGTGATTTAACACCACTGGAATATTTTTGTGTGGGGCTATATTAAGGACAGAGCCTATGCAGAGCTAATCGAATTGATTTCAGCCTTAAAACTCAAAATCCGTGATGTGATTAACGAAATAGGATCGCCGTTTTGCAAAAAAGTGAATAAAAACTTGGATGAAAGAATCGACATCTGTCAGCGTGGTCGTGGTGGACATTTGCTCTCTTCGTAGTATAATGAAAATTTGAATCATTTTAGTCTAAATTTGTTGTTTGAGTTTGTTTTGGAAAGCAAATTTCTTGTCAAAAAACCCCTTACATATTACTCCTTTTAAGAACATTTTAAATTACAATTTTGATTTAAAAATAAAATGCTTTAGAATATGGGTTTCTTTTGAATCAAATTGAAAAATTTATTTAGTGTCATATTTTCTGCCTAAATTTCATTATACCCTAAACTACCTCCTCAAACTTTATTAGATAACGCTAGAATTAAAATAGGATGAAATTCAGTTTAAATGTAGAATTTTTAAATATTGTTTTATATACAAAAAATAAATTTATTTATTTAAGTAAATTTGTTTTTAAAAGAGTTTTATATTACAAAGGAGAATGCACTTCTTTCATTAATTTGTAAGTAGATTTTGGTAAAGACTGTTTGTTTGCCTTTAATTAACTCCAATTTGTTTTTTGTTTTATTTCAGATACAGTATGTAACATTTACAATGATTCAAAGAGGATAGCTTAAATATATATATTTAGAATGAGAAGAAGCAACATGCCCTGTAGAAACGAATGTTAACTTAATGATTTGTAATAGAAATACAAATTATAACAACACGAGAATTTTTTATTCATCGTAGAAATGCATTGTATTGCATTAAACATTTTAAACAAAATTTTGTTTTTGTTATATATAAATTATATATTTTAAGTTTTGGATAAAGAACACTAATTTTATTAACTTGACTATGAGCACCTTCTTTGAGAATAAAAGAACAAAAACTCAGATAGCCAACCCAAGCACCAACTTACGTTAAAAGGCCCAACTATATTATGCATATACTGGCTTAAAGCAACTTAAGCAACTGTGCATATACCTAATAATCATATATGGCAAACTATAATGTGCTTAAAAAAATTTTTCGTCAAATATCATTTGCTTAAGCAAAGTACGAAACTGATCGCACATTCCGTACGGAAACAGCTGTCTTGCATTGTGTTATAGATACATTAGTAAACAAATTCCAAAGAAGGACAAAAAATAATTTATCTGAATTTAATAGAAAATGTACAAAGAAAAAATAATCGCTTTTTATTATAACGGCAATTCAAAGGAACGAGGGCCTTTAAACATTTTATTTTTGTTTCCATTTTTTTAACACACAATTTGCAATAAAATTTAATTTTGTATTGCTTATAAATTCAATGATACACTCAGTTGCAATTTTAAGTACTTTTAGCCCAAATAATATATACAGCGATATATGTGTAATTTTTATTTCGTAATTTTCTTAAAACTATTAAGAAAAAATTATAAATTTGTATAAGGATAGTATTAAGTACTTAAGTACTTAATACTATATTAAGTATACAAAATATGATTATTAAACACCTTTTTGCTAATAAATTTCATTTATTTAGAACGAAATTATTTTTTTGAAAAAGTACGAATAAAGCAAATGTGCAACTGTGCATAATAATTTCCATATTCATGTAAGTACAATATAGCCACGTAAAAGTCTTCAATGATTCGCTTTAGCATTTGACAGACTTTTTGTTCAATTTTTGACATTAGCTTAAGCCTACTTATGCATATTATAGTTGGGCCTTAAAAATTAATTAATTTAGGATTCTGTTGTCATTCACCTCGATAAAAGCCATCGTTACTGACTGTTTATTCGGTATTATAGGGAAACGTTTTCAATGCGATGTCAAGATTTTCAAGTCGCGTTTTTAGATAGAGTTGAAGAGTTAGAATTATATCTGTTAGTATAAATACTGTTGGGTTATGTCTTTCTTTTACTAAGCTTTTATGTACTCACTCTGCTAGCTTGTCCTGCCACCTGGTATTTTATATAGGAATAATTTAAGGTTTTCGTTTTTGTCATTATTTGCTGGGTAGGTGACTCTGTCTGCGGGTGTTTTTGTTTGTTAGAGTACACGAATTGTTTCAATGGTGTGAAAATTGTGTCTGAGAAATATGTTTGCCTGTTCGTTTATAATGTCACTTAAAAGTTCTTGTTTTATAGATTTTCATGTTTTCAATAATGTCTAGTCTACGTCTTTTTTTTTATGAGAATGTAGTAAGTCATATATATATCTATTTCCCTAGATGCATGGCCGTGACCGTCAAGGTGTAATGCAAAGTTGGGATCTTCTCGTTTTTGTCTATATGAGCGTATGTGTTCTGTAAATCTTGTTTTTAGTGTTCCTCCAGTTTGTCCTATATAAGTATATTTACAAGTTCAAATAAGTCTGTATATTCTGCTGGAATTAAATTTGTCATTTGTTTCTGTCGATGTCTTAAGTCTATATGTCTTGAGTGTTGCTGGTTTCTAATGCTGTAAGTAAACCTTTTTTGTGGAAATGGTTAGTCAATCTATATATTTCTGGTCCTATGTAAGTAAAAGTGTGTCGTTGTGTTGTATTAATTGTGTCTTTGGCCTCCTTACTCCCGTTTTTGGTGTAATATTATCTAAGCAGTCTGCCGATAATATCGGGTTTGTAGCCGTTGTTTTCATCTGTGGTGTTAATTGTATCGAGTTTTTTGTTGTACATATCTGGAGTAAGTGGAATTATTTTAAGTCTATATATCATATGTTTAAATACTGCTGGCTTATGGTGAATAGGGTGGTTCGAGGTAATATGGATGATAGGGTCCGTCATAGTTGGTTTTCTAAATATGTCAAAGATTATACAGTCAGTTCCTCATGTAAGTGTGATGTCTGTAATAATTTGTCATTTTATTTGCTTTTTTAACTTAGCTTAGCATTGTTTTGGGGACTTAGTTTTTATTTAACACTTTCTGTTTTTGTCTCATCAAGAATATTTTAAATGTCTTTATAAATACTTAACTATATACCGTCATAACAAATCTAAACTACATAAAGAATTGTTTTGAGATAAGTATAAGTCTAAATAAATTTTTGCAAAATTTTTTTCTCATTTACATTTTTTTCAGACGACAATTTTATTTTTACAATTATTGCTTAAATAAGTATTCAAATTTCAAAACGCACTGTAATCAACTCTCATGGTGCGTTCTCGAGTACAATTGCAAATATTTTCTTTATAAAGAAACTAAAAATAATAATAGCACTGTTAGCACAACATGTTAGTTAAAAAAGTGTATATTTAACAAGAAATAAGACTTTAAATTAGTAAAAGATATAATCCAGTAGGTCAAAGACAAATTGAAGCATATTTTAGTTAAATGCAAACGTACTTACAGAAAAGCTAGCAGTCATGTGGCAACTTAAAGTTTACTAAGACATGTAAAATCTCGTAATCAAATTATATTTTATTTATTATATTTTTATGTGTTGCCGATATTGCTATGACTGTAAGAATTTTGAATGTATTGTGGGTTACAAGTACATGCTTTTAAAAGGAACTCTCGAATTAATTCTTAATCATGTTAGTGGCATCAAACACGAAAGCAGTCTAAGAATTTTTTGTAAATCTTGAAATTTAAAATTGCTACATTTAGTCTAAAATAGACTGCAGTTTTGATGAAGTGGTTTCACGTATAAATGTTTAAACACCCTTTGAGGTGTTTTCTGATGTTGTGCAGAGTTTAAAATCTCAGATCGATTGTGTTTCTAATACCAGTGTGTTGTTTATTACTTAAATATGAATTCTTAATTTCTGTTTTGAAAATTTTGTTGAATATTTAACAGTTCCTTCGTATTCTACAAATAAAAATTTTCCTAATTGATTTTGTTATTAGTAACTTATTATTGAGCTCCAGGAGAATTGTAATTATAAATAATTTCTCTCAGCGAAAAAAACTTCTTGCTGTTGATTTTTCACTATCGTCCAGAATCTGACCTCGAAAAGAATTTGTTTCAAAATCAGGTAGAGAAACCGATTTTCAAAAATATTAAGCTTTTTTATTGGGAGAAAGTTTGTTTTTCAATTGTGGCATCGCCAACAGCATGATATTTTTGACAATCAGTTATTTGACGTATTCGTAGTAGATGCATTAGCAATTGTCACAATAAATTAAATTTCGCACGAAAATCGCATTAATATAATTAAAATCCACTATGGAAATTGTTATTTTATTAAAGCGATATTTTCGGTCAACATAATCGTCCTTCTGAGACCGCTATTAATAATTTGGTTGTTAAGTTTAAGTCGACAGGCTCGATACAAAATGTGCGAACGCTAATGCATATTTGACCCGGTCGTTCAACTGTTCAATTGACCAGCGAGATCGTGTGATTTAACACCACTGGAATATTTTTATGGGGCTATGTTAAGGACAGAGTCTACACGATGCCAATGGTATCGATTTCAGTCTTAAAACTAAATATTCGTGATGTGATTAATGAAATAGGACCACCATTTTGCCAAAAATTGATTAAAATCTTTGAAGAAAGAATCCACATCTTCTCATTCATTATTATCGAACTTTTCTCTTCGTAAAAACAATAAAAATTTAAATCATCTTAATCTAATTTTTTGTTTTATTTTGTTAAAGAAGACAATCCTCTTGTTAAAAAACCCCTTCCTAGGAGAATATACTAGTGTCCAAATATTTGGCCTACAACTTTTGCTTAATTATTTTGGACTGATTCAGTTTGGGTGTTAAAACTTTAAAATCATTAGAGTTTTTATAACTTGAAGAAAAGAAATTAATATTGTACAAATATACTTCAAAAGCTGCTAATTCAAAATGTTCTAAATTTCTTGCAATACAACGCGAATGCTTTGGGTATACAAGTTTAAAATTGTAAACATTTTATATTTTATGTTTTATCTTAAAAAACTTTGCACAAATATTTGTCTGCATATTGAAATATAATCTTTTTCCCTTAGTTTCTTTTCCTTTCACTATTCTAATGTCATTAATTAGAAGTTGTTTAGATGGAAAGTTGTTGGTTGGACCTTCTTGATAGGATAGGAATTAAGTAAATGCAGAGCCGAGTGAAACACACAAAATAGTAGATTTATTTTGTCTTTCTACAAACAGCATAAAACTCTAACAGGAAATTGTACGAATATGAAAAAAAAGGAAAGATATTAGGATTTTACGGAACGGTGTTTATAGGAGAACTATTTGTAACTTTCAGTTCTGCTGCAAAACTAAAAAGAAACGGAAACAACATTTTTGGCCATTCTTGAATCTTGACGTTTCAAACAAGGCGAGTTTCAGAGTATTCAGCATCCATGTAAATAAATTGAAGACGAAAAATCTTTATCCATCATTGTTGCTAGTGCCAAAAGGAAAAAGGCATTTTGGCATGAATATTGCCGCCCGCCGTGTAGGATATATGTGCAACAAATATGCCACAGCAGCCATGCCAAATATGTCACATCTGAAAGGACACAAGAATTTTCAGCGTTTAGTATATATATAATTCATTTTAAAGAGTTATAAAAAACGATATAATAGTAGCTTAATATAAAGGATATTGGAACGTTTCATAATTTTTTTTATAATTTATAAGCTGCATGGATCATAGATCTATAGATAGTCCAAACGAATAACATACTTTGGGCGGTCGGAAACCCGGTACGGGAAAAAACCCGAGTTTAAGTGTAATGCCGTACTGGACGTGCTATCTAATTTGGATTTCAGGACAAATAATTTCGTCATGTAGAGTGAATGTGGTTAGATATAGTTTATCGACTAGCTTTTTTGAAGCGGGACTTACTGGTGATCTGGAATCCAACAAACAGCGAGCATGAGATGTAATCGGCCCTACTGTGACTATGGGAAGAAGGATCAGATAATTCTTGCACAGAATCGCAGACAGCGATTTGTATTTCAATTTAGCCAGTGGTGAAATATTTTCCTTTGGTTTATTTACCGTCGAGTCCTCTTTTTGAGTTGAAGTCGATAGTTTAGGACTTGGCTATCGTGAACGAAATCGCGATGGAGAAGACAATAGACCGTTTAACACTATAGAGTTGTCATGGAATAATGTGTGGTTGAATCTATGGCAATGTGTACATCCGTGTTTAAAAAAGCAGATGCCTTAGGAATGGTCATGCACCAGGCAATTATCTTATTCTTTGCAGGCACTATACGAAGGCGCTCGAAAATCTTTATCGCTAAAAACTTCTTGCAAATTCAGCTCGGTTATCTAAACCAGAATAAATTTTAGTAACTTGTCCGAGAAGCCAAGAATTCGGTGGCAGGTTTTGAGTTTTACTATTACACCTACTTGTATATTAAGTTCAAGCCTTTGCCATTTATTCATTTTATTCATTTCCCTTAGATACTAATTTTTCCTGCGTAAGCAAAAGGTTTGATGAATCAGCTTTAACCTTTGCCATCAATTAATTAGCGAAATTGATGCATCATTTATCCGCGGACCGCCAGGAGTCAGAATTAGAGTTCCTACCAGAAAATGTCATGGGATCAATGCAGACAAATTAGATGGGTCAGTTGAAACAGGTGAGATCGGTTTTGAATTCAAAGACAATTTAATTTTGGAAATAAAGTCGGCAGTTCTTCCAACGTATATTTGTAACACCCCGCGACCTTTCGGAAATGGGTTTTAAAACTTTTTACTCCAGTTTCCCAAAGTCCACCCATGTGTGTGGCACCTGATGGAATGAAGTGGCGTGAAATATTCTGGTGAGCATAATTAGTCAGGATATACTGCTGAGTGAACTGGATAAAATCAAAATTGTGGTGCTCGACTGGCCCAGGACTCTGAAAAACTAAATCATGAGAAGAATTTTGTTGGAAAATACAGCCTATTTGGCGTTTTGTACCTTCAGAATCTAAGGCCTGTCTGAAGGAGTCAGAAATTTCGGATAACTTTGTTAAGCAATTGCAATAACTATAAGTACTTTTATACTTTACTTTATACGGCTAAAGATCGAGAGGGTCATCGTTTGCATGAGATTCTCTCTCAACCACGTGAAAATATTTTTCATAGACCATCTTAATACAAGCCCAATTTAATTTAAGCTCATTACAATGGATTTCGACAGCGTAACACGAAGTCACAGGATATTGGTTACTGCTAAGATCTGTTTCAAACTCAATTAGACCATTCGCTAGGCAGATAAACTGATCTAACGATATTTTTTTGAATTAGGAAACAACTTATTTGAACGGAATAATGCTATACCTGTTTTCTGTAGTCTATTACTTTTACCTTTCAAGAAATAAAAATAAACCACCACAAATCTCAATTACGTACAAACTTTAATTTTGAAAAATGACATATTTATTAATTTAAATCTCTGGATTGGAAATTCATTTTTTTCTCTCCTCTCTATGATTCCTCTTTTTTCCGCACTTCATACTTTCATAAACTAAATTCCATTAAGCAAAAAACAAAACGCACCTGTTGATACATAGAATACTAGGATGTATGTTTATATATATTCCAGAACAGATTAGCTTCTCAGGTGACCAAATAGTACTCCAGTGTAGAAATCTCTGGGATTTTATTTTTTTTTTCCAATCCCTCTCCTTCCCCCGGAGTTATACAACCTTGATGAATCCCTTTCCCATTTTGACATTTGCTTTCGGAGGTAAAAGATTGTACCAGTTGCCTGAGCTAGCAGGAGCTCCAAACTGGAAGATACATAAGATTCTCGAAGTCCCCCCAGAGACTATTACTAGATTCAATCGGTTCCTTTTAAAAAGCTTCCGAATAGATGTTAGGGCCGGCGTAAAATCCAATGATCTAGCTTCCACGTGCAAAAGGCAAGTAGTTTGGGACATGGTCCTTCTATCATGCCCTCGAAAATTGCTACTAAGGCGTGTAGGTGTCTTAAGACCCAGGTGGACGTTCATTCTACTCCCAGTGGTAATACAACTGTCAAATTAAGGCCAACCGGCCAGGCGCTGACGTGAAACTTATCACACATATTGTAACTAAACGGAAATCCAAATAGGTTGCATTACCGATATCAAATATTTACATATGAGGATATTTTATGAAATACCTAACTATAGAAACCGTATTTTGTATATTCTTCGAAAAATTTTAGCTGTCAGCAAATTAAATATAAAATTGTGAGATCGTCACACCCATATAAGCTGGTTTTAAGTTTTGTATCTGTTCCTAAATTAAAATGCTGATAAATGAAAACAATACATTACCTTGGTGCAGTACATGTACAAAGTAAAATATAAATATACATTTTTTGTAGTTATAACTGCTTTGCGTAATGTATACTTCTATTTACTAATTTTAGTTGTTTTTTCATTTTAGTTAGATTGTAAAAGACAATTCTATTTTGTAGTTAATTACGAAAATAGTAAATGGAACAATTAGTAAAATAAGAAAAGTTTTCTGTGTTTTATTTAAATGTCAACTTCTGCAAAAACGAAATGTTAAAATTTAACATTTTTATTCTCTACATTTTATCTTGGGTGTCCGAAACAGAAGAAATATTTTAATTTTAAATTGCCAACTTCGGCTTAATTATGGCCAAACAATTTGCTAATTGGAACTGCTGGGAGTTATACAGAAATAGGAAATTATAAAACAAAATTTAAATTATGTAGCCAAGGGTTCTTTGAGTTTTTGGAGAAAACCATGGAACAAATCAAAATGCGCAAAATAAAGGCAGTATTAATGCTATGATATCGGTGTATGACAAAAAGACATGTGCAGATAAAACATGCATCATCATACAGATATCAATTAGAGATAAAAAAGGATTTATTTGTTTCTAGATTGCGTTTTGAGTAAATTTTTAACCGTAGGTAATTTGCTTATTCTGCTAACAAATTTCAAAGTAAGTTGATCTCGATTAATTAATATTTCTAAATTCTTTTGGTTATGTTGGAGAAATATTACATTTTTCTATTTGTGAATTTTGTGGCATTTACCAAAAACGGTTAATATTAAATGAAACAAAATTATATTAAATTTAAGAACAAATGCAAAGTGTATCCTTGTAGTAGTCATGTGACATAATTGCTATGTTATAATTTTGGATTTCTTTAGGCTTACAGATATGAATAAATCAATTAAAATATACTTTAGCATCAAGTTTCTCAAGCAGTGCAGTGTTCAATGTTTATTTTTCAGTGATCTCTATGGAAATTGTTTTCTCAAGTGACCTTTAAAATTAATTAAATTGAAACTTTTCATAAGTTCCATGTAATATTGGGCTTTTTAACAAGAAGTTTGTGGCAACACCAAAAACAAGAAAGTTTTAAAAGTCAGTTTTTTGACGTCTTCATAGTAGATGTATTGCCAACTGTTACAACGAATTGAATTTCGCATGAAAATCGCATTAAAATAAATAAAATCCACTGTTAATATGGTGGTTCTATTAAAATTATATTTCGTAATATTCATAACATTTTCGGACAACAAAATCGTTCTTCTGAGTCCGCTATTAAAAATTTAGTCGACAGGCTCAATACGAAATGCGCGAACACATTGAAGGTGTGGACTGCAGTGTTCAAGCAGATCCAAATTTATCACTTCTACGACGTTCTCAAAAATGTGGGTTATCCAAAACCACCACATAGCGAATTTTGCGTAAGGATTTGCCTTTGAAGCCTGACAGGGTTTAGCTGGTGCAGGAATTGAAGTCCACCAAATATTTACATCGCCATTGAATCGTTCAATTCATTCAGGAACAATCGGCTGGTTTTTCTAAACTATAACGTATGTCAGGGTATGTCAACAAACAAACTTGGCGCATTTGGGTTTTTGAAAATCCTAGAGCAATTATTGAGAAGCCTTTGCATGATCAACGTGTCACTGTTAGGCTGGAAATCCGGTAACGGTCAATAGATCATACTTTCTCGAGATGTAAACAACTAAGTTTTGGCCTATTATTGACGACGTGGATATCACTGACATGTGGCTTCAACATGACAGTAGCACATTTCACAAACCACATTTTAAACCGAATTTCCCGATTCAATAATTTCATGGCAATCAACAGTTAAGTGGGCAGCCACCTCGTGTGATTTAACACCACTGAATTATTTGTTTTAGGATTATGTTAAACACAGAGTCTATACGGAGCCAATCGAATCGATTTCACCCTTAAAACTCAAAATCTGTGATAAGATTAACGAAATAGGACCGCCATTTTGCCAAAAAGTGATTAAAAACTTCGAGGAAAGAATCGACATTTATCAGTGTGGTAGACATTTGTCAATTAATTTTCATTTAGAATTGCCGAACTTTTCTCTTCACAATACAATAAAATTTATATTAAAATCATAATTTTGCAAGAGAACGCAACACCGTTCACTAATAGTTAAAAATTGATGTAAAATTTATGATGATATTTATTTATGATTGATGATATTTATAAACAAACACTTAAAAGCCTTTTTAGTAACAGATATCTAGTGTGTATTATGCAAGTAAAGTTACTTTATTTACATAATTTTGGGTCGCATATTAAATTTGTTACTAAAAAAATAAATCTGTTATTTAAGAGTTTTGCTTTAAATTAAACTGCAATATTATTTTGAAGGTGTTCGTCCAATCAAAAGTATTTTCGGTTAACGTACAGAGCAGACAAGCTTGCAGTTATGCGTATACATATATGATATGAATTTGTTTATAAACGTATTGAATCTCTCAAAATATTCAATTTTATACCCCATCATTTATGTGGTTAATTTCATATTTTCATGGAAATCTTTTTCGTGTGTAAAATGATACAAAATTTTAAAATGTTGATTCTATTTATAGCATATGTAATCTGGTAAGGAACTTTAAAGTTGTATAAAATTAGCTCAGATTTACAAAATGCTACTATTCTTAACTTGACCCGAAACACAGATAAAATCTCCTATTATTGCTTGGTCTTTGAAAATTACATGCTGTAATATGTACGTTTATTGCTACGGTTACATGTAGAGTATGTAAGTACTAATACAATATGATCTAAATTAAATGATTTAATGGAAATATATATTTGTTTGTGTCATATAACATAAATGTTTCCTTCCATGCCAACGGGCACTTTTTTCGTAAAGTTAAATTTTATGTTTCTAAATACCAGAATAATTTTATTTTGTGTATTTAAATTTAAGAAAATGTATTCACTAAAAATAAATACTACCATATCTTATAGGCAAATATCTACTTTACGCAGTTGATATTTCAACGGCGTTATAATCAGTGGTTGCATGTGGTTGATGTGATGACGGCGTCTTGATTTCTACCAGAGTTTCCAAGATGCCGCTTTCACCTTTGCACGATCTTTTACTTATTTATAGTGATGGTACTCTAGTTGCGACATATACTATAGCTAGGTGAAATTTCTGGATTATTTTATAAATAGGTGTTATGAAGACCGTTACTGCAATCTAAAGGGCTTCATCTTCCACTCGAATTCCAATGTCTGCATCTACAGTAAATTTCTGTGAAATTTTTGCAAACAGCTATTCCCTTACTATAAAAATTTTAGTTATTTTATAATTAAATTTACTTTACTTTTTTTTTATTTAAAGAGAAGTAGCACTTCAGGCAACAATACCTATTTAGTCAAGTACCGTGTTACATTCTTTAGGAAAGGGATAGAGAAGAGATGAAACAGGTGGTGAAAGTAGAAGGATAGTCGGAAATTTACTGCCGTATATAAGACAGCACAGCGACCAGTGACTATGCCTTCATCGCTGAGCCGCCCCACCGATAGTCAACCAAAAAACCAAGGTCTTCTTTGGGAATCGAACCCACAACACTAATACTGACAAACTAGTACCCTACCTACTAGCCTACAGGGGCACTTGGAATGATCGTAGCATATCAATCAATGTTATAGATGGGATTTCATCAAATGAGTACAAGATTGTCAGGAGTACCGCTTGGCTCCGTTTTTTCTCTTACCTTATTTCTTATTTTTCTAAATGGCCTTCTGTTTCAAACTTTCAAATCTATATACTCTTTCGCAAATGACTAATTCGTATTCATTCGGTAATAGACTTAATCAGTTGGAGGTGGGGTCTAAGAGGCAAAACATGAATGACTCTCAATCACGATCTCGCAACAATCTCCCATTAGGGTTTTGTGAATAGTATCGACTTTAATGCCCATAAGACTCAATTTTGCATGCTTCCGCATATATGTTTGTACGAAAATGATGCTGCATCTTATGATGCTATTATTATGGGTGATATAATTATTAAGGAATCGGAAACTCTTTGTGATCTCGGCATGAAAATTCAGTGTGATGTTCGATGAACTAAGCCCCTTTTCTAAGTTTCTAAAGAAGTAAGAGATACTTCAATCCATCCGATCTTTGTACTATTAATACCACCCTTATCCGTCTAAAAATGGAATGCAACTCTCATGTATGGGCCGACGCCCCAAAGTTCATTTTGGAGTTGGTCGACCGTGTATAAGAGAGGGCCAGGTTCATTGTCGATAGATGGGTATAAAATTATATTGATTGTCAAGAACATCGATTCAATGTGGGTTATATGTTACTGTTTTATCGTCACTATAATGGCAAGTGCTCTAATGAAATTAGGGAACTCGCACGTTTTTTCAGAGCAATCCGTATTTGAAATAAATTCCCTTTAGAGGTCTTTTCTGTCACTTTCAATGTAGGAAAATTCAAGTTGAATATCCACAATATCCCTCTTGCCTAATTTCTTAGTTCTAGCAAGATGCATTACTGAGTAAGGGTCATCCCCTCAGTGCTAGTCCGAAAAAAAATAACAATCAACCGTCTCGGTAAAGCCTTCTGTTAGGGATAAGTTCAGCCTTAGTAGAATCACTAAGCTTATAATGTAAGGATAAGTTAACCTTAGTAGAAGCATTAAGATTTTTAAATTTAAAGATTTTTAAAGAGCGTGAACTATTTTGTATAAGAAATGCAAGAGGTTGAACGTAAGTTTTCCAAAATCTCTCTTTTTTAAAAACGAAAATGGGGCTGTGAATGGTACCGAAATGTAGAACGGAAACACATTTAATTATTTAATTTTATTTCATACGAATCATTTTGGCTTGTAAGTTCCTAGATTCAATCTTGCAATCCATCAAATATTGCATGATTGTTGAAGAGTGTGTCGGTGTCGATTAAAAGTGCTTATATGTGGTATATCTATAACAGGTTTCTCCGATTTGCTAATTTTTTTTTAAATAATAGCAAGATAATGGTTTCAAATTACTGTTACATGCCTTTGTGTGACATTGTGCAACATAAGCTCAAATTTTACTTCGAATTTTACGCGGATTCTATCCGATTTATTTTTGTGAAAAAATCTGACAACTCTACTAGTTAATAAATCAGAGTATTAAGTGGTCTTGAATACTTATGTGATCGGAATAAAAACTACTTGTTTTGTATGGCAAGGAAAAATAATAGATTTTGCAACAAAATTTTAAATGCTACAAATGTTTAAATGCACTTGTGTACTGTTAGGTCTAGGTAAGATTGTAATGTAAAATATTAGCGAAAAATAAATTAATTGATTCCCCTTACAATAAAAATACAAGTGTTGGCAGAATAAATCTTCATTATTATAATTGTTGAGCCATTGGAACGAATTGAAACTTTTCATTAAAAGGTTTAACAATCGGTCATATTTTATATAAAGGATCGTGGCAGTTTACTGTTATCTTTAAAGTGCAAGTTACTTCGTATTTTGTCAAGTTGATTTCTTGGCATAGTGTTTTGCATTGTCTGGAACGCATACTCGCCCCAATATGCACGGACACTCGGATGGCGAAAAACTGACAAAAATAATAATATGCCAATATATTGACCAATTTCCGCATTGATTGTAATGAAGGAAGTTGTAATATACCAAAAGGTATTCAAAGCATTTGAAAGGTGTATCAAGCTTTTTGAGATCTTCTCCTACTTCAGGGTCTGAAAATGCAGTGGCAGAGTTATCCAGCACTAAATTGTTTTGGGGCCACAAGATTTTCTTGAATGTTTGAGATTTGGGATCTGTATTCGAAACGGATCCAATAACTTCCTCTGCTTTACATGTAATATTACTTTTAGGCTGAATGATATTTTGCTCAACGAACACACTGCGTTTGCGCTTCTGTGATCGAGGAGTATTTGAGGCATTCGAAGGAGATATTAATTTTGCCATAGAAGCAGGACTTCCGCTTGAAGTAATACAAATCTCTGATTCCAGCGTGAAATTTGGCATATTCGCCGCTTTGTTTATTGCCTCATAATATTCAACGTTGGTCTGGCACTCCATCTCGCAATCATCATCATTCAAACTGTTTTTCATATGTTATACTCCGGTATTGCTCTCGAAACTCATCAATTCGAAAAACTTTAGTAATCTTTTTATCAGAAAGCGATTTTATATAACTTTCACTCTAAAAATATCGCGTTTAATGAAGGTAAAATACATAATTAGTTTAAACTAATATCTTTTTATAGACATTAAAAGTAAACACCAACAAATGTATGCTGTCAATATTCTATCTGTTTATTTAGCTTAATTTTATTTAAAATATATATCTGATGGAAAGCATAAGCACAATTTCTTGGTAGATCACATAAAACTAATATGTGTGTTTGGCACATAGGAATCTTAAATTTTATACAGAAAATTTTCGTAAAATTCACTAATAAGAGCAGTAGCAAAATTGCCTTATAATTACGTTCTTCCCGCAGTGAATGAATTTGAAAGCATTATGAAATGACAAAATTTACGAAAATTTACTTGAAATTTATTGAAAATAATAAATTTTATGTCTATAAATAATATGAATTTGTAAACATAAACTAAAAACCTGGACATTGACTAAAGAGCTATGTAAATATTTGCTATTCAAAACGATTCAATGCTATGTTATTTTTTTACTAAGCAAAAGTTTATGAACTTATTATTATTAGTAAATAAAAGAATACTATGAGAGTAATAAAAATTTAGCTCATACTAAAAAATAATAAATAATGAAGTGAACTAAATTTATAACAAACTTCTCTTCAATCGTTTTTAAACACAAAGTAAACGAAACCAAACTTTATCATTAAGTAGTTTCTAAAATGTCATTATATAACTAAATTGATTTGAAAAGGCAAAATATCTCTTCATATATTTATACAGGAAATGGACAATCATTGAAAAATAAAGAACGAAATAAAAATTTGGCAATAAAAAAACGAAAAAACAATTTAAAACTGAGGGAGTTGTTCATAGAAGTTAAGGGACAGTAAATTAAAAATTACAAAATATAACAAGAATTATAAAATTTTCCCATTTTATTATATTTTACCTGAATTGCAGAAAGCCAATTAGTTTTAAGATATAGCCAACAACTTTTCAATCTTGCGTTCGTATTTTTGCATTATATACAAGAAAATATTCTACTCGTGTCCAAGTAAACTCTTTCTGTTCTATTAACAGTCCGGACATCATTTTCACAATAACTAATTTAAAGAAATTAAAATTGAGGGTACGAACTTGGCCTATTTAAAATTAACTTAGCTCCGGTTTTCAATTTATTTTATGAAATCTCGTATAACTGGATTTTTCAGTTTAAGTATTTTTATTGGTGTTGATTTACTCTTTTATGTAATCAGGAAACAAAATGCAAATTATAAGAAACACACAAACAGCAAGAGTACAATCCTATTGTAACTAAATTATGGTTACTAGTTTTTTAACTAGCTTTCAAATTCGTAACTAGTAAAAGAAAACATATCTGAGCTTAATATTTATATTTGAATTTACAACATTTCATTTTAAGGAATTAAGCACAGAGGAACTTTTTTATAACAAATACGAAAATAAACTGTATTTTTATTACGTTTCAAGGACATGGAACATTTTGTTTGGAAAAAAATTATTATAAATATAATTGAAATTACCCTCTTACTGCATTCTTGTATTATTATTGAACATTTAAACGCAAATTTGTTAACTTAATTTAATATGATAATTATTTTTATTTGGGTATGGTTTTACGTCGACCCTCGTCTAATTTGGTTTGTGAACACGACGTAAAACCGTACCCAAAGAAAAATAAATTAAACCCCGTCGGAAAATATACGCACATATCATGATAATTATTATTAACTGCAATTATTAATACCTTTCTTTTATTTTAAAAGAAATTTGCACATTGAAAAAAATTTAAATACATAAGTAAAACTGCTCATTAGTTCAAAGATTTTAGAAAATTAAATAGTGACGCCTGAAATATGCCAGCTGCAGCCAAGTCTACTTAGTGGATGATGTGTGGCATAGATGTTATTTAAGAAACTAGAATAATTTTCTACTTAGTGCTATATCTTTTCTTAATAGCCACTATTTAAAAAATAAGTTAAACAAAATGAGTAAGTAAAACTCATCGCAAAATTTTAAATCTTCATAGCTATATAGTTAATAATATCGATTTTTTGCTTGAAAAATGCATTTATTATAATAACAAATTATAATTATATACATTATTAAAAGTTTGTCCGTCGTTAGCCACATTTTCTTCCCTTGATTTCCAAATAGTTTTTGATCGGTCTTGAATCATGTGAGCGAACGAATGTCATTATGGAAAATGAGCGCCTTATGTCTGCTCCAAATTCGGGGCATTTTTCATTGATTGCTCTTTTTAAACGAAATGATTTTCTTTGGTATAGATCATCTCTAACCTGCCGACTCGATTTAAACAGTTCATAATACAAAACACTCTTCTAATCCGATCAAATATCTCGGGATCATGAATAATCAGCTTCAGCGTTGATTTGGTTGGTTAGCACAACTTTACGTATGACTTTTAGCATTTTGGGTTATCCTAATGTAACCATTTTTATCATCAATAACAATACGATGCAACAATTACTGCTTTTTGTATCGTTCAAGCATAATTTCCGACATACAAGTCGCCTTTCAAAGTCAGCCGTCGTTTTCTTTAAATGAAAAAAAGGTTATTAGACTTCTCCGCAGAAGACTTCTTTTAGGCACTTAGACTTTATACTGAATTATAATGACAATTACTTACCCTTCAAAATATCATTGCCACAATTGTTATTATTGCCACAATTCATACGTGATAGTTATACCATATGTTGTCCAAGTCGACGACAGTATTAACTTGTACACCTAATAAAATTTGGCGAATCAGGAGTTGTTTATTTAATAAAATAATATCACGTATAGATTATTTTTATATGTAATAATTATGGTTATTTGACCTTTTTAATATTTTATTAATAATTTATTAATTCTGTGGTCACAAGCAATAACAGCCTAAGTCGAAAATGATACTTTAGAGAAAAATCACTTTTTATATAGAGAAGTGTTTCTGGAAAAATTAAGAATGTGAATTAGAAAAAAATTATTGCAAAATTAAGGATACTTGCACGGACAATCCTAAGACAAAAAACTACAATTAAATCCTCATTTGTTAGAGAGATATTTAATAAAAAGATAAATAATAAATGGTTATTGCGAATAGAAAATATGAAATTGAAAAGAATATGTCTACTTAAGATTTTATTGTAAAGTAATGTTTCATTTGTTGCCAGTCATATATTGAATTAAGTGTGTATTGTACATTGAAATTTGCTTTATTACACATTTAGCTCATTTTGAATTATTATTAGTTCTTTAAAGAAACAAATGTTCCTAACAAAACAAAAATCTATTTTCAAAAAACTTAAGATAATATTACAATACTAAAAGTATTAAAAAGGTAGCTATTTAAATTATTTATCTACGGACTAGTAATTAGGATCTTTGTTGAACTCTGTTCAGTTCATTCACAAACTAACTCTTTGAATAATGTCAAATTTGATTATCGAAATTATATAAAAAAAATTTTTTTTTTCTGTTACAAATTTTGGTCTGAATTGAAATTTAAAATAAAATGGCACTTCAAAGCCCCTGTTCCAGTTAAAAACTCCGATAATCTACGTTTAAGGTTAATACACATCTAGAAAATCAGCCTAAGTTATTCTGTTTCTGACTCATCTTCGACTAAATCTGGATGTATTTCTATAGGTTCCTCCTGTGTTGATAAACTTTCATAAAATGGACGAAATAGTGGACTTTTAAGTGGAAGTAAATCCAGAAGATCCTTTTTCTTTTTTGAGCTGATTTTTATATCTTCGTTGAGCATAGATATGTCTTCTTTGTTTATCGAGTTTACTTTTCGTTTTACCAAATTTAATACTTTAAAAGGAGCCTCCTTATCTAATGTGGTTTTATATTCAATTTTACCAAAATTAGTCTTTGTATATCTTAGCCATCTAACATTTTTCCAAAGGAATCTTTCCTCATCTTTATTTGTGGTTCTCCACATTAACTTTGTTTTTAATAAACGGGAAAAATTAAAAAATTTATATCGCATTCCATATGCGTATGGCCAGGTTCTAAAAATTTATGATCAATTGCCTCTAAATCCTGATTGATTTGTAGAGTCAATATGAACATTGCGCATACGAATGAATTTTTATTTTGTCCCATACAGGAATCGCTGTAAAAAATTGAGTGATTAATTTGTTTAAGATTAATTGTATGCTTGAACAAGCCAGATGCAATTTTATTGTCACCACGAGCAGACAATTAAACACTAGGATTTTTTGTACAAAAATCAGTTAATCTTTATTTTTATATTATTTCTCAATATTTCGCCAAACCAATTACTTCAATATTTATCTTGACAAACAAAGAACTCAAACACAAAATATTTTAAATTAACATACTATAACGAAGGGGCTTAGTTTAGCTTTTAAAAAAATTAGTAAAAAAAGAATCAGTAAAAAAGTAAATGAAAAAACCTATTTCTGAGAAATTTTATTTAAAATTCCACGAAATAACTTAAACAAACAGAAAACAAAAACAACGAACATGGAACAAATAAACAAACATACAGCCAGATAGACGCCTATACTAAATAATGAGAACAACAACTATATGTGATGGCGTTGAAGAAAAATTGTTCTTGTGTATGCCAAAAGCGCTTAAAGATGCATATTTATTATCAGCATCTGTTGGGCAATAAAGTAAGTTGAAGTGAAAATTTCGCCGAATCAAAACCTTAAGATAATAAAGCGGCTTTTAGGCATTAAAGTGATAAAGTTTCCATCGCGTACTTTTGTGTGTTTTATTTAAAACATTATATTTGTATGCCAAATTTGATTAATGGTAGACTGGAATTTTCAGATTTATATAAATTTAGTTAATCTGGGGTATTTATTATATAAAAATGTTTTTTATTCAAATTAACATAATGAAACATATCTTGACTTATAGCTCTAGTTATTGATGAAATGGTTATTTGATGAAGTCAACTCCGGATTTATTTCTATTTATGTTTTTATATTAAAAATATATTTCTTAAGCAACTAGTGTTATAATTTTAAATATTTAAATAAGCAGTTTAAAGTTATTTGTTACAAAACAATTAAGACTCAGTTATTTATGTTATCATTTTTAACAAACCTTAGCAGGCTATTTATATTACAACCCAACAAATAAAGACAAATTGGCAGAAAACTTCCAAAGTAGCACTTCTACAAAATGTAAGATAAAAGTTAAGAGAAAAACAATTTTTGGTCCTGTTGATAACTTAAGCTCGTTCTTTATTTGCTGCTGATAGATTACAATTTTCCCCCTTTAAAAACTATTCTCAAGTGAAAGGTTAAATCTAGGTAGCGAATAAAAGAATACTTATGCAAACAATAACTTTCATTCTAATTCTTCTTAATGTGCCAAGATTAAGAAAAATAAATTGGAAATGCTAAAGGTTGAAACCATTAAGATGATTGAAGACTGCCTCAAGTGATTTATTTTTTGTAAGTGTTTGTTCAACTTGTAATAGATAACGCAATACTGTAAATTCTAAATAAGAGTTTTGTAACAGTTTGGAATTTAAAGAGGAGAAGACCGCAACACATAAACCCAGTATCCATAATGCTTGAGATAAATTAATACAATTTGGAATTGTGGGTAGAAAATTTAAACTCTTAAAAAAATTTATTTATATGATTTTTAAATGGTTATAACTTGGCTTAAAAAAGTTGGTGTGTTTATTAAAAATAAATAAGACAAACTAAGTACTAGAAGAATAAAATACATCATATCCTGCATTAATATAACCAACTTCAGCATTTTCCACATTTATTTTCGTCAGGTTGTTAACATTGTAATCATCGATTTAATTAAAAGCTTTTATAACTGTGAACACGAAAAATAGTTGTATTGAATTGAATTTAATTTGGTTAGACAAAATTCTCCTTGTCGTTGTATATTGTCACATATATATTTTTGAACTTAAGACGAATATTTGTTATTTATTTATAAAAAGTTCAATTTTTTCATATCTGAGATATCATGTATTTCTTAAACGCACTAGGATTTTACGTTTTTCTACAGAAGCCAGAATCTTTATTTTTTTTAAAGAACTGTAGAGGAACTTTGAACTCGTTGCTCTAATTCTAAGTAAGTGCTAATTTCCGCACCTTCTCCTTCAAATCTTTGTACTTTCTTATAACCCCGTTTGCCTCAAATATTTTTTCCAGCACACTGCGCAATCCGATTTCAACCCCTGCGGTAATCAAACTGAAAAAGTATTATGTTTTTTCCGTTTAATTGTATTTAAAAATATTAACATTTTTACATATTACAGCATTGAACACTCCTGCTTCGGTACTTTTGTGTGGTACATTCGTAAACGAAGTAAAATACTTATAAAATTGGCGTTTCCTTTCAAAAAAAACTGTCCATTAAACAATATATGAACTTCCATCACTGTCCACTGCATTAACGGAAATCGCAGTGTTATATTCCTCTATTTTTTTATTTTCATCACATCGCTTCTCTATACCTTTCAGTTTTGTAGCGCAGTTACAAAATTGTCTGAATGGCCATTTTTGCCTGAAGTTTGTGGTTAGGAAGTAAAATAGCTTAAAACACACACTTTTTTTAGGAACTTCAAGCTTATTGAAACTAATGTAAGAAGAAATACAGAAATTAATAATGATGTATGCTGTTTGGCAAAGGTCCAGCTCTAACACGTCGGCAGGCATCCACTCTTTTCACAAAATTTTGACACACGTTTTGTAATAAAGCTTCCCCTATCTCATCAATGCAAAAACCGAATTTAATCTTTCAGAGAGTCAGTTGTTTGCGGATTATTTACGTAAGCTCAGTCTTTCAAAAGGCCCCAGACAAAGTAATCGATGAGCGTTTATGTAATCACGAAAACAAGACGGCCAATTGACATACATCGCGAAACCAAGAAAATGGGCAAATTTCTCATGAAACAACTGCATTATTCGAGTGGCTGTGTCGCCTGCGGCATCGTTTTATTGAAAACTTAGGTCATAGGTTAACATCAGTCAATTGTGGCCAAAATATAGTTTCGCATCGTAGAAAATTCACGGCGACAGTGTTTCCTTGCTAATATTCGAAAACTACAGGCCGATGATACCGTTTGAAGACAAACCGCACCATATTGACACTTTTTTTTGGATATAATGGATCTTCAAGTACTATTTATGGATTTTATTAGCCACATATGCGACAATTTTATATGTTTATATAACTGCCTAAATCAGAATGCATTTTTTTCATTCAGTGTAAAGTAAAGTTAAGTTAAAATTATATTCTACTGAATGAAATTACAGCTGCTGAAGTCATAATAACGGGTGGGTAAATTGTCTATCAAATCAGAAACTGTCAAAAACTCGGCTATTGCCTGCTAAAATGTTAAGAATTGAGATATCGACGTGTAGTGTGTGCGGGCTCACGCCTTGTCACGTACCCATCACACATAGAAATACAAAGGTTTAAAATTACACAATTATTTTAAGTTGCATTAAATGCAGAAATGTATACTATAGGTTCGGCCAACCTGTAATTTAAGTTAATTCATATCGTGAGAGAATGCTTATTCAGCAATCCACACAATTTAGTTTTAATTAGGCTTAAAACAATATTAGTAAATAAGAATAATTTTAACTATAAATAAAGAATTCTGTGCCAAGGAGGCAAAGAACTTGCGTCGATAAAATCTTTAATTTGCGCACCTTTCGCTGAATAGTAACAATGTAAATTGACGTATCTCCGCCGTATAAACATAATAAAAGGATATACCTTTTTTATTGCTCATATATACATGTGTCTATTTGGAATTAAATCAATGAAAATTCCAATATCATTACAGACGTTCATTTAGTAAAAGTTGGGGAATTTTAAGCAAAACATGGAAAATTCACAAAGGTTTTAAATTTAAAAATATTACCTTATTTGATTATTATTTTAATTCGACTTCTTTTTTATTTATATTAAATAAATATGTATTAATCTTTTATGTACCTCTTAACAATGTCTTGATATTTTGGAATTTCTTTAATATTAAAAATGTTCACTTAATTATTTGTTGAATTCCTAATGAAAAGAAAAAATGTACACAAAAGAATGTTAAATTTAGCAATTAAAATTTTAAATAGGAACATAGAGATGTTAGTATATAATATGGAAGGACATTTGACATTAGATGAGATAACACAATTATTAGAATACATAGATAGATTAACTCATATTTTTGAAAAAAAGATTAAGGAAACACATGATAGGAAATTTAAGAATCTTTCTGATATTCAAATTAAGGTTTATGAAGATTGATTTGTTAATAAGACTGACATAGATATTCCAGGCGATCTTAAATGGATTATCTCTCTAGGACAGAAATTTGCATTACCCATTAAAAAGAAAAATTTTCCTATGATGAAGGTAATTTCAGAAGGAGATGATTTGCTTCAGACTATAAAAGAGGATCAGGAAGTAGCGCGGACAAAACTAACACTGATTATTGATAGGCACATTAGCAACATTAGACCTACAGCAAGGGATATTTTTGTATTAGATAAAGTAAAAACCGCTAAAAAATTTTTGAGTACTAATAGGAACATATTAATTGTTAATGCTGGTAAGGGTAATGTTACTGTTGCGATTATAATTCGAGAATAAATTACATTCTTAACGATTCTGCTAAATACTCAATATTGAATAAGGATTCGACTACTAAACTGCAAAAAACAAAAAATTTTTTAATTGATGAACTTTTTAAAAAAGAAATCATTTCAATAATGGGGAGAAATAGACTTAAGACTAATGTATCAAATTCTCCAAAGCTGTATGGAGTACCTAAGATCCATAAACAGAATTTTCCTTTAAGGCCTATTTGCTCTTGCATTAATTCCCCGGCCTATGGACTGTGCAAGTATATAACGAATATTCTTAAGGTGATAACAGGACAATCAGTATATAATATTAGAAATTCGTTGGAATTTAAGGATAAAACCAAGAGAATAAATATACAAGATAATAATAGATTGTTTTCATTTGATGTAGTTTCACTTTTTCCAAGTATTCCTGTAGGTTTAGCTTTAAGTATTATAGAGGAAAAATGGCAGATAATAGAACAAAATACGAATATTGAGAAGGAATTATTTTTACGTATTCTTAAGTTTTGCATTGAAGACAATAGGTATTTTCAATTTGATAATAGGATATATCAACAGAAGGAGGGCCTCCCTATGGGCTCTCCAGCATCTCCAATTATAGCTGATATTGTGATAGAGGAATTACTAAATTCATGTATTAGTAAAATGCATATTAAACCTAAGATAATCACAAAATATGTTGATGATTTATTTTGTATAACTTCAGAAGATGCAGTGGATGATATTTTGTCAGAATTAAATAGTTTCCATCCGGATATTAAATTTACGATTGAAAGAGAATTAGAATCTAGTCTTCCATATTTAGATATATTGATAATAAGGAAGAAAAATAAGTTAGTATTTTTTTGGTATAAGAAACCAACATCTTCTGGAAGAATTATTAATTTTTATTCAAAGCATCCGAGAAAAATGATAATTAACACAGCGAAAAATATGATACGACAGAATATTGACTATAAGTGATAGAGAATTTCATTTGAAGAATAAGGATACATAAAGAGATATACTTAATGACAATGATTTTCCAGCAGAATTAACTAACAGATTAATTAGACAATATGATAGTTATAGGCATAATTAAGGAAATACTACGGCAGAACCACGAAATTATAAATCATTAACTTATGTTCCTGGAATATCAGAAAGATTAAGAAAGTCTAAAATATATGACACAGATAGATATACAATTGCACACAAAACATATAACACATTAAATAAATTATTTAGCAGTATGAAGGATAAAATAGGAAAAATGGAAATATCTGATGTAGTGTACAGGATACCATGTGGAGGAAATGACCAGGTAAACTGTGACAAAGTTTATATTGGGACAACAAAAAATAAACTTAAAACGAGATTAGCTGGTCACAGGTGTGACCAAAAATATAGGAATATTTCCACACAGAAGACATCCTTATCTTCACATTGTAAGAAATATAATCATTATCCAAAGTTTGATGAAACTTCAGTATTAGATATAGAAAAAAACTATAAGAGACATTATATGTTGGAAATGTTAGAAATTGTTAATGTACCAAATGTAAGGAGAATAAATTTCAAGACAGACACAGACAATTTAGCTCAGAATTATAGGTACTTAATTAAAAAGACACATAATTTGTTATAATCATTTCATAAGAGAGAATTTGTTATTTGTTGTTTGTTATTTATTTGTTGTTTCCGTTTCCTTGTTTTTGTATGTTTGAATATTTGAAAATTTAAAAATTTTTGTATGTATGTATGAAAAAATATTTTATGTTTTTGTCAAATGTTTTGAAACATTTTTTCAATTTGTTAATAATTTTTTTGTTTTCAAAAATTTAAAAAAAAAAAAAAAAAAAAAGTGAAGAAGCTTTCCAAAGGAAAGCGAAATATTGAAAAGAAAAAATATATAAAAAAAGATCTAAAAAAAGAAAAAAGAGATTTATTAAAGATAAAAAAGATCGTTTAAAAAACTATAAAAATTGAGAAGAAATTATTTTTACGTATTCTTAAGTTTTGCATTGAAGACAATAGGTATTTTCAATTTGATAATAGGATATATCAACAGAAGTAGGGTCTCCCTATGGGCTCTCCAGCATCTCCAATTATAGCTGATATTGTGATGGTGAAATTACTGAATTCATGTATTAGTAAAATGCATATTAAACCGAAGATTATCACAAAATGTAGATGATTTATTTTGTATAACTTCGGAAGATGCAGTGGATGATATTTTGACAGAATTGAATAGTTTTCATCCGGATATAAAATTTACGATTGAAAGAGAGTTAGAATCTAGACTTTCATATTTAGATATATTGACAATAAGAAAGAGAAATAAGTTAGTATTTGATTGGTATAAGATTGGTATAACATCTTCAGGAAGAATTATTAATTTTTATTCAAAACATCCGAGAAAAATAATAATAAACACAGCGAAAAGTATGATACGACAGAATATTGACTATAAGTGATAGAGAATTTCATTTGAAGAATAAGGATATATTAAGAGATATACTTAATGACAATAATTTTCCAGTAGAATTAACTAACAGATTAATTAGACAATATGGTAGTTATAGACATAATTTAGGAAATACTACGGCAGAACCAAGAAATTATAAATCATTAACTTATGTTCCTGGAATATCAGAAAGATTAAGAAAGTCTAAAATATATGACACAGATAGATATATAATTGCACACAAAACATATAACACATTAAATAAATTATTTAGTAGTATGAAGGATAAAATAGGATAAATGGAAATATCTGATGTAGTATACAGGATACCATGTGGAGGAAATGACCAGGTGAACTGTGACAAAGTTTATATTGGGACAACAAAGAACAAACTTAAAACAAGATTAGCTGGTCATAGATGTGACCAAAAAAATAGGAATATTTCCACACAGAAGACATCCTTATCTTCGCATTGTAAGAAATAAAATCATTATCCAAAGTTTGATGAAACATCAGTATTAGATATAGAAAAAAACTACAAGAGACGTTATATGTTAGAAATGTTAGAAATTGTAGAAGTACCAAATGTAAGAAGAATAAATTTCAAAACAGACACAGACAATTTAGCCCAGAATTATGGGAACTTAATTAAAAAGACACATAATTTGTTATAATTATTTCATAAGAGAGAATTTGTTATTGAATTTCCATTTCTTTGTTTTTGTATGTTTAAATTTTTGAAATTTTAATTTTGTATGTATCTATGAATTGAAAAATTATTTTATATGTTTTGTCAATTGTTTTCAAAAATTTTTTCAAATTGTTAATAATTTTTGTTAATATAAAAATTAATTTCCTGATGAAGCTTTCCAGACGAAAGCGAAATATTGAACAAATATATTGTTAAATTAAATTAAAATAAACCGTTTAAAAGATTAATACCTACTTATTTAATATAAATATTACTTTATTAAATCCGGTTTTTTATTGTACAAAATATTTATTTTGCAGACACTTAATGTTCCATACCGCATGTCTAATTCACCCACTAAAAATTGTTGTGCTTGTATTTTCAAAACTGAAAAAAGAGTAGATATGTAGCTATTTAAGATTTGCACTGTCAAAAGTAGGAATTCATCAGATGTATTGTCTGGGATAAACGAGTTTGAACTCATTTATTGGTTACGGGGGTATTCTCTCAAATAAACGAAGTTTAAAATTTTTCGCCTAAAAAAAACATAATAATTAACAGAAATAAACGAGGGGGTGCTTTAATACCATGTGCGATAACGCCATGATGGCCTTATTTCTCATTCAGTAGGGAGATAAAGCCATTTTTTTTCATTTAATGGGAGATAAAGGCATCGTGGCCTTAGCTCACATTAGCAACATTAGGAAATGGCTTTATCTCTCATTTCAGTTTTGAAGAACCTTTGCATTTTACATTGATTAATAGTTTCATTATTTTTACAATTACGGGTTTTCTCCTCCAGTAGAACGCGGCAGGTGGCTTTATTCAATAAAGTATTCCTGCGTGCATCCCAAAAATAAAAAAAAATTTTTTGCCGGAAACACTAGAGTTAGGTATTGAAATCTGGTTTCACATACTAAAGTTTTTCTGTTTACACCATGCATAACAATATTCTGGAAAAATATGGCTTTATCTCTCATTTCGTAAAATTTTAAATATGACGTTACCTCTCAGTGAGTGCTGAGAGGTAACGTCATCTGCTATTTTTTAATCTGTGGTATGATACTTCCCATTACTCAAAATCAAATGTACACTTTTTTCTCTTATTTGCAAAAATAAAGAAGAAGAAATATATTATTTTTGTAACTGAGATAAGTATGACTACTGAGTAGAAAGGTCAAATAAAATAAAAACTTTTAGATACTAATTGGCTAGTAATTATGTAAAAGGTAAAAGCATTAGTTATAAAATGACTTTTGTATGTGCTTTAAATCACTTATTTTTAATAGTTTGATTTTTTCCTGTGAAATCCTTAAGTCATTTAATCTGTTATTAATTATTCTGCTTTTATACGACAACCAACCAAAGTGATAAAATACGCTAGATTATTGGTTTATCTGTTATAAATCTGACATGCATCCCATTAAATGTTAAAATGTATTTTGATTTGTTTTTAAACGTTTTAACTAAATAAAAATTAAACTAAATTAAAACAAATTTGAAATCTGCCATGAACATATCGATTTGGAAAATATATTGATTATTTATGCAACTTTACTTACGATTTTTCTTTCTTGATATTAAACACCGTATAAAAAAGTAATTTGTTTTGTCATTCACAAATACTGCGATTACCTGATAAATAAATGCACAGCGTTATAAAAAAATTTCATCATTTTTTACAACACGGAGTTTCGTTTTGATTAGATTTGTTTAAAACTGAGTCAAAAATCTAGAGATCTTTTTGTTTGCCAAATAAAATTTAAATTCATTAATTTAAGAGGAATTTTGTCAAAATTTTATTTAAAATAAAGCAAAGCATCTTTTATAAAAATGCTCAAAATAAACAAACAGATAGATAATAAATTTTAATTTTAGAGTTTTTAAATTAATTAAAAGTTTATTTGTTTTAACTAAACAAAGTTGACATTACACGAGGTTTATTTTTCAACTAAATTCTATCCACTTAGACGCTACTTTCCTCTGAAAAGTTTCTTCAGGAAAGCGAAATATTGAAAAAATATATGGTTAAAATTTAATTAACAAGACCGTTAAGAAGCTTAATACATATTTAATTAATAAATTAATTTTATTTATTTTTAATTTTTTGGTTAAAGTACCCCTTAGTCATTCATAGACATACCTTAGGTACATTTTACGAGTTCTAAAGTGAAGCTTTTTTGTCTCCGAGTTGCACTGAATCCTAAGTAACAAAAAAACTGATTTGAATAAATAAAGTATTTTTTAAAGCAAAGTTCCTGCTACTGTTACTCATCGGGTTTTTCAACAAGAAGTTTGTTTTTCAATTGTGGTAACACCAACAATACGATAATTCTGACATTTAGTTTTGTTACAATGAATTCAATTTCACACGAAAATGGCAATAAAATAATTAAAATCCACTATGAAAATGGTGGTTCTATTAAAGTTACATTTCGTAAAATTTGTGATATTCCTACTGAGACCGCTATTAAGAATTTGGTCGACAGGCTCGACATAAAATGTGCGAACTCCAACGTGTGTTCGAACGGGTCGCTTAACAGAAAACATTGCAGCCGTGAACCACAGTATTGAAGCAGATCCCAATTTGTATATTCCTCGACGTTATGAACAGTTGGAGTTATCCAAGAGCACTATATAGAGAATTATTTTTAGAACCTGACTTGGCTAGTTTTTCGGGATCATTTTTTTCAGACGAATTCCATTTTCACTTTTCAGAGTATATCTACAAGCCAATTGCCGCATTTAGGCTGCTGAAAATGCGAGAGAGATTAATGAGAAGCCTTTGCAAGCTTAACTTGTCACTGTATGGTACGCTATGTAGTCTGGAGGCGACACTGCATCGCTTTTTTTCCAATATGAGGCTGGAAATGCGGTAACGATCAGTGGATTACGCTATCGCGAGATGCGTGATAAGATTTACGTCGATACCTAGCGATTGTAAGCCATAACTCGAATCTGGTCAAACCACTGGAGCGATATGATACGTGCGCCGCGCCCTAGGAAGCCGAATACTAATTTCTAAAACAGGTTAATTCCTAGTTGCAATTTCGGAGGTTTCAAGGCCGGGCTGGATCCGGAATGTTCACCCATTGTTCTCAGTAAAGGTGAGATAATCCTGGCACCTTAATAAAATTCATTAGGTACCCCTATAGGCTAGTAGGTAGTGCACTATCTCAGTATGCAGGTTGTGGGTTCGATTCCCAACGAAGTCCTTGGTTTTTTTCACTACAAAAATAAAGATTGACTGTCGCTGGAGCTGTTCAGCGATGAAGGCATAGTCACTGGTCGCTGTTGCTATCTTTATACGGCAGTTAATTTCCGACTATCCTTCTACTTTCACCACCTGTTTCATCTCTTCTCTATCCCTTTCCTAAAGAATGTAGCACGGTACTTGACTAAATAGGCATTGTTGCCTGAAGTGCTACTTCTTTTTTAAAAAGAAAAACACCACGATACTCCCGAAGAGCCAACCTTAATAATCAGACAGAGAACAGTTAAAAAGCTAAAGAACCAAATAGCTGAATTCTGGGTATTACTGATTCCCGTGGAAATAACGTGGAGATGCGCAATCGCGAGATGCTAACAACTCAATTTGTCCCTATTATTGACTACGTGGATATCACTAACTTATGGTTTCAACAGAACGATGCCACATCTCACAGCCAATAAAACGATCAATATGCTGCAAACCGAATTCCTCGATTGCGTAGCTTCACGAAAATCGTCAGTTAAGCGATCAGCCAGATCATGTGAGTTATTATCACTGGATTATTTTTTGCGGGGCTATGTTAAGGACAGAATACAGTATGGAAACAATCGAATCTATTTTAACCTTAGAACTTAAAATCAATGACGTGAATAAAGAAATATGACTGGGATTTTTCCAATTAGTGATTAGAAACTTTGATGAAAGAGTCGACATCTGTCAATTCTGGTGGACATTTGTCAGATATGATTGCTCATTTATAATTACCGTATGAATAAAATTAAAAAAAAATTTGAATCATATTAATAAAAATTTTTTAAATTATATAAAAAAAAATTCTTGTTGGAAACCCCTTTATATTTAAATTAATTAATTGATGTCGACGAAAGCCAGTATTTTTGCATCAGCTTAAGCTGTGTCTTTATTTAGTTATTTTGGAATTTTTGTGCGTCAATCTGATACTGTGCTACTGAGCTTAAAAATATCGTAAATTTTTCCTTTCTATATTAAACTAAGCATTTGTATATTTTAAAATTATCTCCATTTTTACTTTGATTTATTGTAAAAACTTTCTTAACGTAAGGGTTATGTATTGAAATATTAAATTTCCATTATAATTTACATAAATTTTCGACGGTATTATTATAAAGAATATTTTAAATATTTTCATGACCATTTATTTAGTAAACTAAAACAAACACTCCATCTAGAATATCTGCTTTTTTTTCAAAGTTAAATTTAAATTTATTCCTTTAGGAATGCATGTGTTTCGTTTTTCCATAAAACAGTTAAAACAATAAAAACAACTGCTACAGCATCAGCAATGGGAGCAAGAACACATGAACACATCCGACTGTTGTTTATTTTAAAAGTTTTATCAATATATTTTGTGTAAACTTTGGAAATTCTGTTATCCGCATTCTAAAACTGTTCCTTCTTTTCGTTTTTGTGCTTTCGGTAGTTTCGCATGTATTATTTTATTTGATATAGCTAAGTAACTGCTTGTTTTTAATAAAAGTTAATTGCTCAATTTGCATGTCAATGAAAGCAATTAAAAGTTTTGGATTTTTAAAATAACAATAAATGAATAAGTTTGAAAAATTGAATACTATGTGAATACTATGTGAACAAAATATTGAATTTAAATTGTAAAATTTATTACTGTTTTCAGTGCACTAAATAAATCTGGCATTTTCGTTAGGTTATTGTAACGGATGTAATGATAAGAAGATAATTCTTGCTGATTTTCTTTCGCTGGCTTGTATATTTGTTTCAAGCGTTTACTCATAATAGTGCGTCCACAGTGCGTGTTTGAAACAAGACAAATTTTTCAAAAAAATCAAAATTCTTTTTCCAATGCACACTTGTTTTCATTTGCACGTTGTTATGTATGTATGCTTACACGTGCAAGTGGATGTGCAAACAAATAGAGAATTTTGTTTTCCATATTCTGTTGCATTTTATGTGTGTGTGTAATCTGCGTGTTCAATTGCAAAATGATCCATCAGACGAACGTTTTTCAAAACAATTGTCACTTGCGAAGCAGTCACGGGCACGCTAGTTTTCTATAAAATGATAAGGATTTTTATTTAAATAATGCCTCATACAAATATTTTAACGAACCATGCCTTTGTTATAGTTATTATATATATAAAAATTATTAGTTTAAACTTTAACGAGGGCCGCCTATGTAGTCGTATAGTCATGCCCTCATGAACTTTAAATATTATTGTGTATTTGCAACTTATTCATAGCGAATTGAAAGCTTAAGGCAAGCAAACAAATTATTTTCAATATTCTGTAATAAAAATTGAACCATTTAGTTCAGCGTTTTCCAAGTTTATCTTAGAAAAATTTAACATCCTTTAAGCAATCGAAGACGAATCAGAATTTGTATGGCTTCTTGGTAAAAGCTTTGTTTTTTGTAAAACAAAGTTCCTCGCAATTAAAACGCCTTAATTATTAATTCTTTGTTTAACCAAAATCTCTAACCGTCAGAAAATATTCTTAGAATAATAGACATGGAAATTAATTGAATTAAAAATCGAATGACAACCGAACTTATGAATTTTTTATCAGAACTATTCTTTAGGTTTTTTTTTTCTAAATTACTTCAGAAGAATTGGAAAATATCGGTTATCAAGGCTAAGTTATCTAAACTGTTATTTTGTTATCCTTATACGACGATACGTTGATGTAATAAAGTTAAGTTAATGCATTGCTATATATGTAAAATTAATTATGATGGATGCTCAAAATTGCGTTGGTTGAATTAAACAGCTTTTTGTTTTGCATTTGCTAATTTATTTCCAACAGCTTCCACATCAAAAATCAAGCATTTCTCAAATAATTCTACATTTCCTGTTTCTGTCTAAGATGTTGAATTTGTGGTGCTGTCGTATGTAGTAAAAAAATATGTATATTTCGTCTCCCGAAATAAAGCATTAAAAAAAATATATATTGCAGAAAAATCTACAGAAACAGGATATCCTTCCACTTAATTTAATAAACATGCAAATAAGTTATCTCTTTTTTAAATTATTTTCTGATAAATTTGGAGTCTCTTCAAAAACCATTTTTTTCGGTGTTGATGACTTAGACGCAAATGCACATAATTTTTTAAATTGATCATTAGGTCAAAAAAAATTTGCTGTGCATGGCTTTAGTGTGCATTTGAATTTTATGAAGGATTAAGTATGTTCTTCTCAAGCTTGCTTGAGCAAAACCCATTAATAATTTATATCAGTACTTATTGCACAATTATTACTATCTTTCCAGTACTCTTTTTGAATCGGCACTCATAGGAATAACAATCTATCTTATTTTATATGTTACATATTTAGCGCTACCCAAAGGGTACTTTCTTGTTCGATTTCTCTCCGATAATTCCTGTAACACAGTGTCTCAAATTGCTGAGACTAACATTAGCAAGATCGCATATCTATGAGTCCTAACGCAATATTAACTCATATATACTCTAATCTATCATCTAATAACCATTATATCGAGTTAAATAATAAAACTTTTTATATTGTTTTGCAATTACTTGTTCAATTACTAAAAAATTAGGAAATAAGTTTATTTTGCTTTTTTTTGCTATTAAAAGTAGAGCGAAATTTAAGTATAATCAAATAAAAATCGATTTTGTTTTTAATACATCCTTCTAAACGCAAAAACCACTAACTGTAAAGCGGTCTACCACTTTGCAGAAGAGTGCAATAAGTAATATGCAACAATATTTAGAGGAAAATAGCACTGAATAGCATTTATAATTGCCTAGTGTTGCAAAAAATATATACCCAAAAAATATTCGGGTAACTTAAAAAAATATTGCTGAAGATGAAATTAACACTAAAATGTTCTATCTTATTTTGCTGACCCTGTCTTTTCTTCTGAAAACAATTAGATTCGCCTATTTGGTATAGAAGAAGGAGATTTTACTGGTAAACAGTTTTTATTTCATAAAGGTAAGAAAGACAATCACAGAAAAACGAAGTGTTGAAGCAGAAATGATTAAGTATTTTGAAGTAGCTAATGTAGATATAAAAAGGAACTATAAACAAAATTAATCATTTTGCCTCGTTCTTAGTTCCACTAATGAGAGTTTTCACTAACGATTTAGAAATTACAGATGTTGAAAGAAGTGTAAATACAAGACGTTATAAAATATAAATTTATAATATGGATATTGCTACTTTATCCAATTTAGACTAGAATCATCTAATTGTTTAGCTAAGCGGGGTGACAGATTAATCAAATGTTGTGTTAAGATGCTATGGACAAATACAAAGTGAACGAGATACACTTCACCTTTCGAGAAAATATATATAAAGTTTACTCCTATTTCTACTGATTAATGTAATAAATTAATTTTCAATCGGAAGAGTCCAACAGCGATATTGTGAGAACACAGCGGTAAATTTTCAGACTGAGCATATAAACTGAAATCTTAATTTTGCCTGTTTTGGGAAAACTCGACTTAGAGAACAGCTCTTACCTGCTGCACACATTCCTGCAGGATTAAATAAAAAGATTTATACATAGTTAGAATTTTGAATAGAGTTGGCTACATAAAGGTTTAATTTTCGTATTCGAGACGAGATTGGGACATATTATATTGTTTCTAATAATTTGCCACCATATTTTTTGATTCGTTTTTAAAGCTGTTGGTTCTTCGCTAAAAGTTATATTTTATATAAAAACATGGTTTGCCAAAGGGAACTGCGTTTTTGTATAGAACACCATTGCAAAAGTGATGATTGATAATAATTTACCTAATGTAAACAATTCTTGTAGCATCTACCAGTTAGGGGAATCAAATTCTTCAAACCGAAATCGGACATATTGGTGGTTAAGGTACCTAATAATGACAAAAATACATCGTAGTCCCTCTCACTAGTTAATAAATATCTTTTCTATATTGAAAATATTGAGTAATTTATAATTTTGAAAGGCTGTGACAAATATTGGGCCTAAATCAAAAATTATCTACGTACCTTAGTGTAGTGCTGACCACCGAACAACTTAAATTAAAGGAGGTTTTAAAAATTTTACCACCTCCTTTGTATTTCTACAACATCTCTTTCCTATGATTTATATATAGTGCTGTACATCACGCAAAAAAGTTTAACACTAACTATTTGTGGGATATGTTTGGAGTTTTTAGTTAAGTTGAAAATAAATCAAAATATGGTGGAAACTAAATAAAATATGGATTGCTGGTGCAGTAGAAATATCGGTTAATTTTTATTTTGTTTTAGTAATACTGAAATACTAATTTAAGAAATAAAACTCCATCAGTAAGAACATACTATTTTACAATAGCATTGGTATTGATTAGTAATTATTTTACCAAGTCTTCAAAATTAAAATATGCAGTCATTTTTATCATTTTAGTAGGTTAAATTTCGGTTAAAGTAAAAAATAGTAGTTTTTAAAGTGTTGGTGGTCTGTTTTTGTTGAAATTCATAAACAATATTTTTTTTTTACATTCACAAATACTTAAAAAATTAAATTGACTTAAATAAAATGAAGGTGCATGTTTTTTAAAATTTAAAGTAAAAATTAAAAATTCTTTCTTTCTGTCTACTGTAGGAAGTGTAAAAATCTAAAGATAAAGAATTATATGTCGCAATAGTTTCATATCCTACATAATCTGCCGATTACAAAAGTATAACTATAGGTGATATTGATATAATATATAGATGATGATGGATCATTTTGGCGACGAAAACTACGTGCAAACTAATAATAATATTCATACAGCGTTAGCCGGAGCCCGATATTTCAATGTTAAGCCTTACCGATGCATTAAGTCTAACTACATCTTACCTTGAAACGCTTCGCAGTACGTTTAAGCCTTTACTTAGTGCATTGCAATGCGTATACATTATTTACCAGATATACAAGTCCATTTTAAGGAAAGTAGGCAGTCAGATTGCAATATCACAATAGCCAATTAAAGTTGTTACATGCAGAACCCGGTAAAAGTTACTAAATAAAACTTTTCTAAGCCAATAGTCCGTATTCTACACTGAAACATACAGTGTGTATTTAGACTAATTTAATTAAGGAATCATTTGTAAATTAAATTACTAGTCGGCCGTGTTTGGTGAGGCCCCTCGAAGAGGTACGTGGTGGCTGTGATTTAAATTAGTTGTTTTTAAAAAGCCTCCGAAGAAATATTAACACAGGCTTAATATCTAGTGTCCAATGCTTGCGCATGTAACAGGACAATAAGTTGGATCGTCCTCAACTCTCAAGCAAGGAGTTGTGGCACAGATCCTGCAGTTACTACTGTAATCTGACAATATCGAAAATGAAGATAAGTTAAATTTGCAGTCTTTTAAAAGGTCGCTCTCCTTATTTGAATTCTCAGCTCCTAAATATTCAATTGTGTCCAGGATCAGCTAATATTTATTTGAAACTCATCAGATAATTTTCCGTAAAATTTGTGTCCTTGTCTAAGAAGAAGAAACTGCCTGGTTTCTCTATTTTTCATTTAAATAAATTGATATTATTTTTGCATTAAAAAGAATATCTCTTTACCCTTAATAGAATCAACATCACTTAAGTAATTCTAAAATCAATAGTTTTTCAAATGTTTAAAGACAAACAAATTGGACAAAAGCAAAGCCAAAGGCAAAGTAAAGTAAATGAATTTTAACTAAAACTAATAAAAGTTGTGTCAGATACAAATAAATTTTGAAATAAATTTTTGTATGTAATAAAAAGGTCTGAAAAAGTAAACTGTTTGTTTGTACGCATTAAATCAGTGTTTAAGATAAGAGTAAAATTTATTTTAGTAAATAATTATTTAGGCCCTACATTTTCATTATCTCATACTTTTACTAAAAACATAAATCGTTTAACGAATTCACATATTTGGCTTAACATATAAAAGGTGTTTTTTTAAGCTAGATAGAACTTTAAATTGTAAAAAGTAACACAAAAAATGAAATTTTGATGAAACATTTTCTTTTATTTGTTTCAGTATACTCTGACAAATCATCATGAATGGACTCTCGCTTGAACAACGCTACGAAATTATCCAAATGTACTTTGAAAATCAGTCGTCGATTCGCGCAACTTATAGACGACTTCGTCATTTTTATGGCGTACATAATCGTGCATTTGAACAAGCCATTTGTCGAACTGTCGATAGATTTCGTACCACATACTCTCTAGAGGATGCAATAACACCAACGCGTCGAAGGAATGTGCGTACTGAAGAGAATATCGCCGCTGTAAACGAAAGTGTGGAAGAAGATCCAAATTTATCAATTCGTCGTCGGTCGCAGGAATAGGGGCTCTGTCCGTCCACTACGTGGAAAATTTTGCGCAAAGATCTCGGCCTACACCCGTATAAGATCCAGCTGGTGCAGGAATTGAAGCCACGAGACCAATTTATGCGTCGTTCTTTCGCCGATTGGGCTCTAGAGCAGTTGGCAACTGACCCGTTGTTTTATCGCAAAATTGTGTTCAGCGATGAGGCGTATTTTTGGCTTAACGGGTTTCTTAATAAGCAAAATTGCCGCATATGGAGTGAGACCAATCCACAACAGACCCTACAAACTCCATTACATCCAGAAAAATGCACCGTTTGGTGCGGTTTTCACGCTGGTGGCATCATCGGACCTTATTTCTTCAAAAATGTGGCCGGAGCTCGCGTTACGGTCAATGGAGATCGTTACCGCACCATGATCAATGATTTTTTGTTTGATAATATTGATGACATTGATCCGGACGAGATGTGATTTCAACAGGATGGCGCTACGTGCCATACAGCGAACGCAACCATCGACTTATTGAAATTAAAATTTGGCGATAAGTTGATTTCGAGAAATGGACCTGTCAATTGGCCTCCAAGGTCGTGCGATTTGATACCACTCGACTATTTCCTGTGAGGCTACGTGAAGTCACTGGTTTATGCTGATAAACCAGCAACAATTGACGCCTTGGAGGACAGCATTTTTCGTGTTATTCGTGACATACGCCCAGCAGTGCTCGAAAAAGTGGCCCAAAATTGGACGTCCAGAATGCGCTTCGTCAAGAACAGCCGCGGTGCCCATATTCCCGAAATCAATTTCAAATGTTAATGTCACGTATTGATCCTTCGAATAAAAAAGAAACTTTGGTTACAATTTAATTTTTTGTGTTATTTTTTACAATTTCAAATTCTATCGGGCTTAAAAAAATACCCTTTATTTACTTATTGCCTTCACTATCTGTAAGTAAATATTATGGTAAAAAATATTTTGTTTTATGTTTTCTACAGTTTTGTATGTATAAATATCCTGTAGTAATTCAAATACATTCGTAGGAATTCCTGTGTATAAATAATAATAAATCTGACGATATTATCAGGAAGTCATAAAAATTTTCTTTAACTACTTTTAATAACGTTTTTTATATTATCCTACTTGTATTATATATATATATATATATATATATATATATATAACATAAAAATATACTACAATAGCGCATATTACATGCCTTTTAAAAAATAATAAATATAATTTTATTTATTTTCAATCTTCCTAAAAACTTAATTTACAGAAAAAACGTTGTATTTCTTAAAAGAATTATAAACGTTTGTGTTTCTGTTTTTATTACCTGCTTAACATAGGACAGTGATAATATATTTATTTAAAATGAAAAACTGCAAAATTACTAAATTATTTAAAATATATATGCATATATATTTGTAGTCCCAAATAAACTTGACGTTAACACATATGTTATTATGGATCCTTTTACAATAATTAATAAAAACAAAAAATTTTTTTCTTTTCAATTTACCTGAATTTAAGCCCAACACTGTACTAACAGATCTAATATTAACTTTCCAGTACTATTGATAATGATGTCATCGTATAGAAATCACTTTCCGATTAATAAGGTGCATTATGTGTGGGTATTTTTAAAGCCGTTTCGGAAATGTGTAACACCAAAAGCACTAGCACTGCAAGTTTATCATTATTTTCCAAAATCTCGAATGTATGTAATGAGCAATTGACGAATTAGCGAATTAAAATCTTGCAAATTTTTTGACACCCTGCCATAGTTTTTAATATTTTAAACAATTTTGGAGTTTTATTTTGTTATAAATCACAAATTGATCAAGCAAATTCAGTTAAAAGATGTCTGTCTATAGCAAAGATAAAGGCTGTTATTGTCCTTTAAAATGTGTTGATTTGTGATTTGAAGAACTTGCACCAAATCACTCTAGTTAGTGTATGAGCCAACTTACATTTCTTGTGTTGAAGGGTACCGGAGTAATACGCTCGACATTTTTTTAACATCACACCCCCAAAAGTATGAAGTTAGTATCTGTGAACTTCTCAGCACTCCTATCACTGCACCATCTCCGCCTCCTTTTCATATTCAGAGCTTTACAACATTTAGATACTTGCTACCAAAATTAAGATGTATTTATGTTAAAGTTCGTTGAGGTCGATGAAATTTTTAGGAAATTTAATTGCAAATGATGTTTCTTGGTTGTTAACATCATTTTGTTTGGAATAAAAACATTTTTTCCATTCAAAGAAATTTCAGTTAAAACGAGATCGAATTTTTTAGATTAATCCGAACTGCAGTCAGATCAAGAGAGGAAGCTTTCAGTATCTGGCATAGAAATAAAACGCAATGTGTGCAAAGGCGCGAGGAACGCCTTTGTGCTGAAGAACTTTTACTTCTCGGAATAAGAAATTTCTTTCATTTGTTAAAATAGTTAAGGATAATGCTAGTTCTTTAATTCCGACTCCTTTGCAGAATGACCAAATATTCCCTGACCCGGTTGATAAAGCTAAACTTTTTGCTGGTATATTTGCAAATAATTCTTATTTGCCGAAAAGCAGTCAACCACCTCGTAAGCTCGATAGAGTATTTCTTACTATGCCGAAAAGATCCTTTCGGATAAAATTTTTTTGGAAAGTATCAATATCAACAAGTCTCCTGGGCTGGAAGGCATTCCAGTATTAGTATTAAAATAGTGCTCTTCGAGTCCAGCGCATCCATATGCAGTCCTTTTCAGTACGTTGCATCATGCCGGTAAATTTCCAAAGTGTAGGAAGGTTGCTAATGTAACGCCAATCCTCAAAAAGTGTGAGGCTACAAAGCCTGAAATTTACCTCCCAATTGCAATTCTAAAGTGATGAAAAGTATGATTAATTTGCGTATTCTAAGTATGTGAACTTCAGCAGGTAACTTAGCGACCGATGGTATGCTTCTATAGAAGGTGACTTCCTGATTTTCCTATTGTAATAATGGAGCAACTCCGTAAATCAATTCAGAGTCGTTTGATGGAGCCCTAATGCCAAAATTGGTGCTTTTGATGCCGATGATAATTTCTCCAGATTTATATTGACGTTTCTCAGAAATCGCACTATACGATTTGATATAGATGAGACTTCATTACACAAATTCAAGATTAATTCAGGGGTGCCGCAAGGCTCCGTTCTTTCTCCCACCTTATTTCCTATTTTTTTAAATACTTTATTTGTCAAACTTTCAACCCTGTATACCCTTTCGCGGAAAAGAAGACCGTTTGTCATGCATTTTCTATTGGTGTGTGAGTCGCACTATGCATGACAGGAAAATTCGTTTTTTAGCAGAATGATTCGTATATGGAATAAACTCGAAGGGGACTTTCTCGCCACCTTCAATGTAGGAAAGTTCAAATCAAATATATCTACCAACACTACCCCCTCTTGTCTTCTCCACCCAACCTAATTTTCATGGTTCTGGCAATTTAAATTATTTTGTATGATATTATTATTTAAATGATATTTAGTCACACATCTCGAGAGGTTTGAGGAGCCTACTTGATAAACATAACATCATTATAAGTTTAAATATTACCCTACAATCTCGATTATATAAAGAAAAATCAGACCCTAACGGTCTCATATTTCATTTCGCCATTCAGATTTTTCGACATAATAATGGCTAATTTTAGTTTCAAAAGGAAATGCTTAATCATTTCTTTTACCGCCAGATTTAAATGATTTTAAAATCTGTTGGCGGTACTTTATATCATAAGAATTGATAAATTAAATTCTTAAATTAAAATCATTAAAGGCCTTTTTATGAGTATACAAATAGTAGTTAAGCTGCTTTCGTAATAGCTTTATCTGTATTTTATGTTGAATTTAATTTTATCATTTTAGCATACGGGCAGAATTCTTAAAGAAATATGACAAATAACAATCATAAAATGAAATGAAAGATAACTTTTTTTTTGCACACAAGAATTATTTAATAATTAAGACACAATGACATCCTCTTTATGTATAAGAATTTACTTTCTTGACATCTTAATATTTTTTCAACTTTTTTAAATTTAGTCAAGCAACACTAAAAAAGTTTGGAAACAACTTTCTTTTTAAAACCTTGGTATTATTTATCACCATCACCGTCAATGCCAGCAGCATAGAAAAGCGAATTCTATAAAAAAATGTCAGCCTTTGACTTGTTATTTTAATTAACTTCTATTAAGAATTGGTTGAACTTTTGCTAAGTACGTAATTAAATATTAATGTGTACTTAATAGAGACACATATGTAGTAATGAAAACCGGGAAGTTGGATTATGTGAAATAAGAAAACCAATTTTTAACGAGTTAATTAAATTTATAAAAAATTTCCCTTTGCTATTATGGCTTTATTTCATATTAAATTTATTATCTAAATACAAAATATTTTACATATTGGCAATATCATACAAACGTTGTCCAATATAATTTTTTGAGAGCAAAACTATACAACAGTAAAAAATACCGAGTGTGTTGCTATTGACAGTGATGGTTTTGTATGTAAAATAAGGCTTGCAGGAAATGACACAAATATAGAAAATAAGTTAGGAAAATGAAAATCAGTAAATTAAGAAAAAAATACAAAAAATTAATTATACAAATTTATGATATACTTTTGCATATATTTCGCAAGCATTGGAAGCTCGATTTTATTAAAATTTTGTAAAAACTGTTAGTAATTTATTTTTCGTACTTCAGGCCGTATCAGTATTAAATATCTAATATACGCCATAGTGCACCAGGTATATACTGGCTTAGACGTTGTTAACTTAAATAAAAGTCATATTGTTTTCGCATTGTAGAGGTTACAATTGTTTACGCCGTCTTCCTTGAAAATTAAATTTTGATTACTCACATTATCAAAAACTGATAAGAAGTCTTTTTACTCAAAACGATGTTTAGCATCACTACATTTATTTCTAGTCCTATCTTCCGGCCGTCGTTATTGGCCATTTGTTTGGTAGGATTGACGAGATAGTACTAATATTAGGTGTGTGAATATAAATAGTGTTTGCTTTAGGTAGATTTTATATTAGCGTCGCATCTATTTATGTAGCTAAATTGCTTGTCACCCGGCATTGTATTCGGGTTAATTTAATATCTTCGCCTTTCATTATTAGCTAGTTAAGTTTGTCTGTCTGAGAGCGTTTTTTCTTTGTCGGAGTGTTTGAGTAGTTTCAGTGGTGTGAAAATTGTGTCTGAGATCGTTCGCTTATAATGTCACCATTCAAAGTTCTTGTTACGTCATTTTTTGGTAGTATGTAGGAATATCATGCACTCATCTATTTCACTTGCTGCGTGTCCGTGAGTGTCAAGGTGTAATGCAAAGTTGGAGTTTGCCCTTTTTCGTTTGTACCGTAAATCTTGTTTTTAGTGTTCGTCCAGTTCACCTGTACAAAAACTTTCTTATACCTATTATCATACTTATATAGAACAAACTGGTATAGAACAAACTTATATAGATTTACTGAACACATACGCTTGTACAAAATATATAGATAACTAACAAACCCGGCGAACTCTGTTTCGCTACCAGATGGCTTCATTTTTGTAACATTTCATTTGGAGATTGAAAGATGAAGAAAGATTATTTTTTTTGTTTTATATTTGAAAAAAAAAATTATTTCATTGCACAACAGTAATGAATTCATTTCGATTACAAAAACGAAGTGGAATTTAGCTGAACTTCTCTAAGTAAAAAATGAAAGTGAATCTACAGTAAATACTAAATCGAGGTATTATACGTGTCCGCAAATTATCCATTTCATTGTGCTCTTTGGTAAACCACATTTTTTGATTTTTGATCTGACGTTGGCAAACAATTAAGATAGAATAATTAATTTATTTATTTTTGAAGAATACGGTGTGACTTCTGATCATGTGATAGTGTAGCGTGTGGTGTATGTGTAGTTGTTATGTGTTGCAATTGATTGTGTTGGTGTGATTGATTGAATAAACTCTTTTACCTTACACGTCGGCATGAAGCTACCTTCTCGAATAATATTAGATCCAAAGGAAGTCATGCGAAAGCAGTTATTGTATTCAAGGATGCGTTGAAGAAAATGGTTGGAATCGGGATCAGTTCCATCGAACAATGGTTTCAGTAGCTGTGATGCTGAAAGTAATGGATTCAGTTTGGTTTTCCACTTGCGCAGGACAATCCAGCCGTTTCTCTTTTGAACTTTAACGCATTGCAATATCGGCATACAGTCGTCATTGGTCCAATATCAAAATTGTCATCAACACTGTAGTTCGCATTGGGATCATATTGGACTGCCAAGCGATTGTATGATGCCAATGATCTTCGTGTGCTCACACGTTGTCTCAATCGAGCATTTGCTCTTATTATATTTTGTCTTTCTTCGCTTAAGTTATGTGAATATACTTGTTGCAGGCTTGCATGACTTGTGCGGCAGCCGATGTTCGCACGTCGTCCTCCCGGCATTTTGGACTATGGACAGACTGGTGAAATCAATCTCAAATGCACGATCCACATAATTTACACAGTTCAACTTACCACCTTAAGGACAAATGCCTGCTGTTGAAGTTGAATAGAAACTTGCACAATACGCGTGATTGATTTTTTGATTTCCAATTGAACGGTTAGGAAACGAATAACTTTAACCTCAATTTCACGTGCGCATGAGTAGCTGTCAAACAATGTATCACGTACCGGCGTCATCTACTTAAAATGAAACGTAGTTATTTTCGTGAGGGATACTCGCACACTACGTGCTGGTGCCGTTGTAGAACATGCTATGTATCAGAGATGGCGCGGTATGTGAAAAATGATTTTCCCTGTTTTTCTGCTTTGCTCTTGAAACTTTTCCTGATTTTTTGCTATAAACCTCACGGAGCCCGAATACCGTGGAAATCGGTTCGTGCGTTATGGAGTTATAGCTTCAGGAAGGAAAACCCAAGTTAGATATTGCAGATCCTGTGTAAGTAAACGTGTGTCATTGTGTTGTGTCAATTGTATCTTTGTCTTTTTTATTTCTCTTTTTAGTTTGCTTTTTTCTAAGCAGTTTCTCGATAGTAGCGGGTTTGCAGCCGATGTTTTTAGCTATAGTGTAAATTGTGTGGAGTTCTTTGTTGTACTTAGATGGAGTAAGTAGATTTTCTTAAGTCTGGGTATCATATGTTTAAATGTTGCCAGTTTATGTTGGGTCGCGGTAATGTAGATGTTAGTTTCCCTAGTAGTTGGTAATAGTTAAAGGTTAAACAGTCAGCTCCTCGTGTTATTGTGATGTCTAGATAATACAAATTTCAGTCCTATTATTTTTCCTTTGTGTATGTCATGTTATTATGGATTGTGTTCAGTTCTGCTAGAATTGGGTCGGCATTGTCTTGCTCGGGGATTGTATGTGATGTCATCTACGTAACTATAGTAATAAGTTATTTTGTATTTTTTTTTTAGTTATTTTACTATACGTACATTAGTATTACTATCCACAGACACTCTTCTATTTCAGTGAAGTTTTGTCCCATTTACGTGCATTAAAAAAAGCGGTAGACGCTTAATATTTAAAGAAATTAAAAAATACATTTATCTTAAATATGTATTAGCTTGTGTATCTATGTACACAATAATATTCATTAGCTATTACGGGAGCTACTACTCGCACTATACTATTTTAAACCAGTCTACATATGTTAGAGTAGTGTTTTGTCTCTCTTCACATTTGGGCGTTGTTTTCGTTTTGGTTGATGTTTTAATTATTTGTTGTGTTTGAATGTTTGTTTTTGGTGTTTTAAAATTTTAAATAAGAAAAACAGAAACAATAGATAAAATAAAAATTGAAAAATCCATTTTAATAAGTTAAATAAATAACAAGTCAAATATATGGCAAAATAACAACAAATGAAGATAATAAATAGAAGCAAACAGTGATACAATTGCAAAGTGAACAAATACAATAAACACAAATTACAAAGAAAAGAAAAAAAAAATAAAGTAAAAAAAAACCGCGACAAAGGCTTAAGGGCAGAGTGTCACAAAAATGGAAAAGTGAAATAAATACTAGAATAAAAAATAAAAAAAAAATTAAAACAACAGTGATAGCACAATGGGCCACTTCGAAGGCAGAGAAAATCAGATCGGGGCTTTTATGGCTCCTATGATGACATTTGTGCCTTTATCCGTCCCTCTTTTTACCTGAAATTACCAATGCTTTACTGTTGCCATTGTATTTACTTTTGCTGGACTATTTGTGATGAAGGCCTAGCACTGATCACTAAGTAGTCTAAAAAGTTGAGGTCAGTGCATTGGTAGCAGTATAGTAGGTTAGAGAGTCAGATTTGAATTTTTTCCTTGTCATGGCGGAAAAATTCAGAATTTACTTCTGCAACGTCCGCGGGCGAATTTTTTCGCCGAATATGCTCACATTTATCTCCATCGGCCGAATATTTTAGCCTTTGCGAGAATCAGGTGTCTGACGACGCTGAAACACAGAGTTTTCTGTGACCTACAGGTCACAGCCCTTGCTTTTCGGGTTTCTCTATAGAAGTCCAAATACCGAAAAGGATAAAACCTTAGCTGGCTTCGATTTTTTTTCCGGCTCCATATCGAAGATTCTCGACAGTTGCCCGAACAGTGAAATTGTTGTTGTTGGTGATTTCAATGTTCATAACAGTTCTTGGCTTCACTATTCAGACCATACAACTACAGAAGCCCAGTATGCTAAGCTATTTGCCGCGCACAATCACCTTGCGCAATTAGTGAATGAGCCAACACACATTCCTTGTGTTTCTTCCACTTTTTTCTAACTTCACACCCCCAAAACATTACCTTCATAGGTAATGTTTGCGCACCTCTCGGCAACTACGATCACTGTACCATCTCCGCCTCTTTTTCATGTTCAAAGCTTCACGACCTTTCGAAATCAGCTACCAAACGCCTAAAATATATTTATGAGAAGGCTCGTTGGGCTGAGCTTAACGAATTATTTAGGCAACTAATTTGGAAACTATGTTTCTTGGACAATAATTTTGTTTGGAGTGATAACCTTTATTCCATCCAAAACAAAAACCAGATCAAAGTCTTGGTTTATTCAGACCTGCAAAGATGCAGTCAGATCAAGAGAGGAAGCATTCAATATCTGGCGTAAAAACAAAAACGCAGATACTGACTCGCTACCTAAAAGGGAGAGATCTTCGTGTGCCAAAGTACTAAAGCGCGTAAAACATTTGTACGAAGAGCGTCCTCGTGCTAAGATTCTTGCTACTTCTAGGGGTAGTAAGAACTTTTGGTCACTTGCTAAAAGAGTACGGAATAACGCTAGTTCTTCAATTCCGACTCTTTTAAAGAATGATCAAATATTCACTGACCCGGTTGATAAAGCTAACCTTTTAGCTGGTATATTTGCAAATAATCATCATTATAATTATGCCGAGGATATTTTTTCGAGCTCAAGCAGTTAAAAGGGTTCTTACAGATCTCAACATAAACAAGTCTCCTGGACCTGATAGGATACCAGAACTGGTCTTGAAGCAGTGCTCGTCGACGCTAGCGCGTCCATTAGCAGCACTTTTCAGCACATTGTACCATGTCGAAGAATTTCCGAAGTATGGAAAGTTGCTGATGAAACGCCGATCCCCAAAAAGGAAGAGGAGTCAAATAGCTTGCTTAGTGGCAGACAGTATGATTTTCGTAGGGGGCGCTCTACGAGTACTTGCTAGCCTTCTTGTAGGAACAATGGTGTAACTCCATACATCATTTTGAAGAAAGCAAGGTGGTGGCTCTAGATATTTCCAAAGAATTTGATAGAGTGTGGCATGATGCACTTCTATCGAAACTTGTCGCTTTTGGTGTATGAGATAATTTCTCTAGATTTATATCTAGTTTTCTCAGAAATCGCCCTATAGAAGTTGTTATAGATGGGCTTTTATCAGACGAGTTTATGATGAATTAAAGGGTACCGCAAGGCTCCGTTCTTTTTCCTACCATATTCCTTATTTTTCTAATGACCTTCTTTGTCGAACTTTCAACCCTATATATTCTTTTGCAGATGACAGCGCCATTTGTCACTCATATTCATTTGGTAACAGAGCAGGCCATTTGGAGGTTAGTTCCAAAAGGCAAATCAAGAATGATACGCTTAATCACGATCTCGCGACAATCTTTAAATGGGGTCGTGTGAAGAGAGTAGAATTCAATGCTCGTAAGACGCAATGTTACATGCTTACGCATAGATCTGCGTTTGGTAGTGGTGCTGCATCTGTTACTATGGGTGATATAGGTATTACGGAATCGGAATCTCTTGATGTTCTTAGCATGAAAATTCAGTGGGATGTTCGACTAAACACATTTTTCAGGTTTCAAGTGCCTTGGTTTTCTAAAGTGGTGTAGAAGATACGTCAGCCTATCCAATTTCCATACTATCTTTACCATCTATATCCGTCCAAAAATGGAATACAACTCTCATGTATGGGCCGGCGTTCCAAAGTCTATTTTGGGGTTACTCGATCGCGTACAGAAGAGGGCCAAGAGGCTCATTGCAGATAGTAGGGTACCAAACTCTATTGATTCTATAGAGCTTCGAGGTGCATTGCACTGTTCTATCGTTACTACAATGGTAAGTGCTCTAATGAAATTAGGGAACTTGTTCCTGACTCGATTTTCGATGAGAGCACATCCATTTGTGGTTGATTGGCCAGTGAATCGAACTACGCGTTACAGGGCAAATACGTTTTTCCGCAGAACAGTCCGTATGTGGTATAAAATCCCTCCGGAGGTCTTTCCTGTCACTTTTAATCTAAGAAAGTTCAAATCGAATGTCCACAGACACTGAGTGCTGGTCCTAAAAGAAAAAAAAATTTACAAAAGGCTAAAGGTGCATGAATATTTATTTTGTGTAGGTTTTGGGGTCCCATTGATTTTTAGCACTTTTTCATCTTTTCAATGCAACTATTCATATCTGTTTCGATAAATAGTAGCTTCTACGAAATGTATAGTTTAAATTTAGTAGCTGCTATAAATTCCGAATAGACAAACACAGAAGGTAATATATAAAAATTTATATGTATATACGAGTAGAGATGCTTTATCAATGTGGTCAAATTTCGGTAAAAACTCATACACAGGCATATTTAAACTTTTTGTTAGTTTTCGCATTTTTTAATGTCTCATTTAGCAAAAGATATTTTGACAAATCTTCACACATAACTGTTGGCACAGTAAGAGGGAGAACGCGTTTAGAAAAAAGGCGTACACAATCTGCTTCTTCGTACAAAAACAAATATTCGTGTAATAATTTTTAGATAATAACCAAACGTTGCCAAAACCTATTTAGAGACTATTATGGTGCATTTTAAGTTAAGTAAAAAACAAATTAAAAACTGAAATAATATTTTTTAAAAAAGGACTTGTTGCAAATACAAGTGAAAAACTGATTGTGTTTTTATGACAATGCCTATGTTAAAACTAACACAATAGAGGGTTATGATTATATTTTTTAAATGTTTATAAACTTAAGATAAGAAAGTGTTTGGCTTAAAAATTCTTAAATGATGCAAATTTGTTCGTAAACTTAAAAGGTCAAATAAGCAAGTCACCATTAAAGAAAAAATCCATAACTACCAGTCTTTTTCATTTGAAGAAGATTCAATTGTATAGTAAAGTTTTATATAGTTTTTGAAACAGATAAAATATAAATTTAAATAAAAGTTATTATATCTGTTGCCTTTTTAAAATATTTGAAATGCGTGGCAGGAAGTAAAAATATATATCTTTTTTTTAATAATCATTTGCTGTTTTTACATTCTGGTACTCTTACAGCCAGTCACACAATATCGAACTCAAACGCAAGCTAAAAGTGAGTGACTTGTTTCACTCACTTTTGATCCAAAAAGCGTCGACTTGCGGTTAGCTTCCTTTAGTTTGACTTTACATTTGTAACGTAAACTATTTTTCCACTGTAAAAGTAAAATTGTTCCAATATTTGTTCTCTGTTTTCCCTGGAATTTCGATGGGCCCTACTATGTTCGGCCTTAAATATATCAAATTTGCGCTCCCTTGAGACAACGTCTACTACCATTTTGTGCGTAACCCTAATCTTATATCCAGAGAAATGGTCAATATAAAAAATCTCTTGCATAACTCCAAGTAGACTTTCGGGTATTTAAATACCATTTATTATATTTGGTCGTAATTTTTCCTTTAACATTGTAAAGTGTCCGTTCTGACCAATTTTCCGCAAATATGAAATGTCTAGTATAACCGCGATGCGGTTATTCGAATGCAGTCATATCCTTTCCGATTTTTATTATGATTTGATTTTTGAAGACGTTAATTGAGGCTCCCAACGTGTGGGATTAAATCAGAAGAATCCTGGGCAGCACTGTGGGCAGTTGCTGCAGTTGAGTGTTCATCATTTCCAAGACCTTCGGAAGCAGTTAGAGTTACCTTCACTTGCAGTATCAGTCGAAGAGTGGTACAAATGGTTTGAAATGGTTTTCAATCTAGAAAGAGCATCCGCCACATGGTTTGATTTACCACCTTTTCAACCTCGCATCAAAATTCTTATTACCTAGGGCGTAGGTAAGAGGTTGATGGCCGGTGTATATCACTATACTCTAATATGCGCTTTGCTTTTCTTGAGTCTCCTACATTTTTGCCTTCCAAACCTCCTTGGTCTAGTTAATTGTGTCAAAAATTTCCTCAAAGCTTCTCTATCTTGCTCATTCGCAACATAATGATCAATCAAAGTTTGCAAACGGTCCTCTACTGTATCTCTTCCATTATGTCCGTTCTACCGTAATCTTGGCTGACAAGAAGGAAGAAACAAAATTCACTTACCTGTAATATATACGAAGAATATTTTAATGAAAAATGAAAGATCCTTGACCGTTGCACAGGTTTACTTCACTTCTTTTTCTTAAACTTTTTTTTATATTATCTACTCAATAGATTTTCATTTCGATTTTTAATTTTTCGCTTTCGATTTTTAAAGAATATCTTCTTTTTCTTACTTTTCTTTCTCAATTTTATGTCAGGTATAAATTTTTTAAGCATACACTCTTTTTAACTTTTGCTTTTCAATTTTTAATTTTATATTTTTTTTGAATTTTTAATTTAATATTTTTCTAAAATGTTTAATCTTTTTTTCAGAGATCAATTCTAAAAGCATAAACTCTTTTATATTTCGCTTTTGTTTTTCAATTTTCAAATTTCTATTTTGATTCAATTTTAGATTCTTTTTTTTCCTTGTATCAACGTTTATATGTATTAGTATTTATTTTTTATTTATTTATTTAGTGAGCCTTGGCTAGGATACGCGACGCGTTCACCTAAGGTACCCTTTTGGTCCTCACGGAAGCTCCGTATAGTTCCTTTTTGGAAATTCGCTTTTATAATCGCGAACACCTACTGGGGTACGATTAACTTCACTTCCGCTCTGGTAACCTTCTGTGATAATATCTCTAGATCACCAGGAATACCAGTTTGGCGAAGGAGAAGCGGGCGCCAGTTAAAGGGTTCGGAAGGGATTACCTTAAAAAATGATCGAGGCATTACCAACTGCGCCTTAGAATGATATACAAGTTTTTTTAATATTAATTACAATTACCTTTAATCACAATAAAAATTACATTTAAATTTTAATTATTAAAATTAACACCGAAATCTAGCACGCCGTAGCTAAAACTGGCTTTTCATTCTTGCATTTCCCTTCCCTTAATACAACTTCTGCATATCACATTCCACCAACATGTGCGAGTCGCTGAACATTGATTCGACATCATTATTTTCTGCAAGCGAGCAATACGCATGCGAACCGGATGCGAGTGTTAGTTTGTTGAACTGACTATCACTTTATTGGTGCGTGCAGAAGTTCGATAACTTGAACAATTGCTGATCAAGCCAAATTGGGTTGGCCGGCAGTATTGTGGCTGTTGATAGCTTCTACTTTAAAATCATCCGATATTGTCGTTATTATCATTTAGTGTAGGTGCCCGCTTGTCTGTGTGTTTTGTTTTTGTTCTGTGTTAGTTGTTTTTGTTTTCTATTGGTTAGCTTATTTCTTGGAATTTCTTAAAAGGACTTGTCGCAGACTTGTAGGTATAGAATTTGCTAGAAAACTAAGCCGTTCATAAAGCAAACAATAGGTCAATTCGTTTATTTCTTTACTGATAATTATTTTCTTTGAAAGCCTATACCTCTTCGTAAGGATATGTTTTTTTTTAATTTTTATCCTGGGCCACTAGGAGTTTCGAATTTCGTTTAGACGCCTGGTTGCCTGTGTGTTTGTGTTTTTTGTGTTATGTTAGTTGTTTTTGTTTTCTGTTGTTTATCTTATTTTGTAGAATTTCTTAAAAGAATGTTGTTGATGTCTCGTGTGTAAAAGTTTTCTAAGAAACCTACGCACATTGTAAAATGCACAGTAGGTTGGTTCGTTTACTTTTTTTGGTGATAATTATATTTTTTTAACCAACAATTCATCTTAGTAATAATATTATGTCTTTCTCTGAATGGTGATATAGTCGTAAGCATTGTGTAAGGAAAAGGTTTTAGATTGTGTAGTTGGCATTATAGATTTTTTAATTTAGGTAATAGCAATGAATGTTCATTATTGTCCAGTAAATATAATTTGTAATTTGATTGTAAAATTTAAACCCCCTCATAATTTATAAATAAATTATAAAAAATATATACAAACTAAAAAAACTTGAATGCATAAAAGTTTCTTTGCACATCTTATAAATTCAAAATTCTTAAATTGCATCAAGTTAAGCACGCATTGCAAAACAAGCATTACCATGGTTCTGACATTTAATTATAGTAAAATTTTGTTTCACAAAAAAGGTGCTGAATAGTCACGCCATTAAATATAAAAAAACTAATTGTGTAATTGTCAATGGATATGTTAAAAGCTATACATTTTGTTTAATGCAATATGTTTAAGTTTGTAAGAAAACACTTTTTAATAATATATCATTTCAATTTATTGGCGCTCTTTAATAAAATACCCTTTAATAAAATATTTTTTTAATTACAAAGTGATATTTTTACAACTATTTGCATAAAATAATCAATAAAATATTAAAAAAGATTATAAATTAATATTCTGATTTAAATGAAGCTTGAACTTTATCACTTTTACAAGGATGACGCTTTAAGGTTTCTGGGTAAAGGACATTACGCGTCAATAAATTTAAGTATATACTTGAAAAACTCATATTTCTAATAACTTTTCATTATTTCTCCCTGATGTATAACAAAATTTCCATTTGTTAATTTCTCAAATAGAAATAAAAGTTTGGAAAGAATTAAGATTAATGTTTTTGTCATATTCGTAGTAGATGCATTGGTAATTGTTACAATGAATTCAATTTTGCACGAAAATCGCAATAAAATAATTAAAATCCACTACGAAAATGGTGGTTCTGTTAAAGTTACGTTTCGTAAAATTCGTGATATTTTCGAACAACATAATTATGTCCTTTTAAAACCGCCATTAAGAACACCAACGCGTGGTCGACCGGGTCTTTCAACTGATCCAAAGTTGTCAATTCTTCGGCGTTATCAATAATTAATTAATCACCACATGAAGCTTTACAAGGTTCAACTGGTGCATGAATTGAAGTCGACCAACCATTTACATCGCAGTAAATTCACTCAATTCATTCAGACGCAACCGTTTGGTTTTTCTAAAAAAATCATTTTTTAGGCGAGGCCCATTTTTAGTTATCAGGTTATGTCAACAAACAAAATTGCCTCATTTGGGCATCTGAAAATCCTAGAGCGATCATTGAGAAGAGTATGCATGCTCAACGTGTCACTTCTTGTACGCTATGTGGTCTGGAGATGTGATTGGGCCGGTTTTTTTTTCGAAGATTAAGCTGGAAATGCGATAACGGTCAATAGATCACGCTATCGCAAAACGATAACAACTCAATTTGGCCTATTTATTGAATACCAAATGCCCAATCGCATAATTTCACGATAATCAGCATTTAAGTGGCCAGCCAGATCATATGATTTAATATTACCAGACTATTCCCTCCCGGGGGCACATTTATCAGTCTTTATGGAAGGTTTCTCAGTCTTTATGAAGGTTGGCCCTTCGGGAGTATCGTGGTGGCTGTGTGTTTCGCGGCCCCTAATGAATTTGCTTAGGGGCCAGGATCATCTTACCTTTACTGAGAATAAAGGGTGAATGATCCGTGAGCATGCTAGTCATGTATTCTGGACCGGGAGTTGGATAGAGTCCAACTCTTCAGCAAGGAGTAGTGGTTTGCGACCCTGTTTGGTTTAGGTGCCCCTGTAGGCTAGAAGGTAGTGTACTAGCTTGTAAATATGGGGGTTGTGGGTTCGATTCCCAACGAAGACCTTGGTTTTTTTCACTACAAAAGATAAAAATTGACTGTCGGTTGAGCTGCTCAGCGATGAAGGCATAGTCACTGGTCGCTGTTGCTGTCTTTATACGGCAGTTAATTTCCGACTATCCTTCTGCTTTCACCACCTATTTCATCTCTTCTCTATCCCTTTCCTAAAGAAGGTAGCACGGTACTTGACTAAATAGGCATTGTTGCCTGAAGTGCTACTTCTCTTTAAAAAAAAAAAAAAAAAAAAAAAACTAGGAAAGACCTATTGCTAGAATTAGTCTTCGGCTTCCTAGGGCGAGAATGACGTTGCTTTTCATTTCTAGTTTGACCACCATCTGGTTATGGCTTACAGCCAAGTGCAGATGTAAATCTCATCACGCATTACCAGCTTATTTTTGTGGGGTTATATAAAAAACAGAGTCTATAGAAGCCAATCTAATCGATTTCATCCCCAAAAATCAAATCCGTGATGCGATTAACGAAATTATTCCGCCATTTTTCCAAAAAAAATAATTAAAAACTTTGATGAAAGAATCGGCATCTGTCAGCGAACTTTTTTCTTTATAATGCAATAAATCATATTAATCTAAATTTTTGTGTTTTGTTTTGTTTAAAAAACATACTTTTTGTTGAAAAACCCTATTTTAAGTTCAATAAAAAATAAGCTCATAAATAAAACAAGTTGTAAATAGAAAAAAATTACTTTAATAATTTTGATACAAAACAAAATATTAAGTTAACCTTTGTGAAAATAAGAACTGAAATGTATTACTGTAGGGAAAGCATATCCACTGCTGCTCATATAGTTCATCAGTGGCTTTTAAAGGAATCAAGAACTTAGATTAACTTAAAAATGTTTCCAAATAATTAATTTTTTACTTTAAATAATAAAATATTTTATTATCGTTCTAAATAACGCCAGTTGTGTTAGCTACCACTTAAGTCATATATAACAAAAACTTTCAATCATTTATTTCAAATTAAAAAAGTTATCTACCTACTTAACTTTAAATTTATATTCTAACAAGTTTTTTGCATTTAAAAAACACAAAGTTTCAAAGTTTCTAAAATAATAAAACAAACCTTGTCACCTTCTGCCTATTTTGATGGCATATTTTGTTTCTTAAGGAACAAGCTGATAATATAATAAGATAAAGTTTTACTTGTGTTCTTTATTCTAAAACTTTAACAAGATGTTCTTGTTTTATATTGCTTTTGTCAATTTAATTTTTTGTAACAAAAAATGTTACATGTCATGACAGCCCAACAGTGAATTTAATATTTGTTGCATGCTATATTATGTAGTACAACTAAGGAATCATGGAATGAAATTTATTTATGTATGTTGTAAACGTTCTAAATAAGTATTTCAAAATTCAGGAGTTTGTAAAATGGTAACGGTGCGTTTTATTTTGAATATAGCAGGTGCGGCAAAATAATGGCATAGTGTAATAAAGCCGCGGTTTTGAAAGTTGGTAGTTTGGTGACAAACTTTTAAAAATATATATCGGTTAAATATAGCAAATTTTATATCAGAGTTGACTTTGAAATCTTGCCTTAAGCGCCCGATTTTATAAGGCCAAAAAGCAAATTTTCCCATACCTAAAAAACTTTTAACGGAAATTTAATATACAAAAATCTATTCGAGAAAAGTTTAAATTAAATGCAAAATTTTTGAGACAGCGATCAGCAATATTTCTTAAAACTGATTTAAACCTTGAAATCCGAGGCGATAAGATAAGAATGTATATTTCCAAGCTGCTGCAAATTTAATTATTAATTTGTACGCAAAATTGTGACGTTAATACAAATAAAAGACTTCTACATCAAATACGGCTCGTTTTGTATTTAAAAATTAAAAGAACTATTGCGCATATTCTAATAATTCAGTATTTAATTATAAAAAAATAATATAAGAAACAACTTTTATTCCTTTTAATAAAAGTTTTGCTATACTGAGTTCTGTTATCACAAAATTATAACACAGCACTTTAGAATTTTAAATTAAACGATTTATTTACTTTTAATATACAAAAAATAAGCACGATGGTAACTTAAAATCGATTTATTATTTTGTTGTCTTTTCTCAATGATGTCTTAACCTATAGCTATTTTAATAGGTTCTCGTGTATACAAGAATATTCTACTTTAATATAAGCCTATATTGTTTTTGTTATTATCATTCAATGTAGGTGCTTGTTTGACTGTGTGTTTTTTTGTTCTGTTTTTTTGTTTGTTATTTCTTAGAATTTCTTATAAGCAAGTTGGTGATGTTTTCTGTGTATACGATTTCTTATAAAACTATGCAGTTTTTAAACACACAATAGGTCATTTCGTTTACTTTTTTCTTTTTAAAAGTTAGCAGATCATCTTCGTAACAATATAATGATTTTTTTCAATTATTCTACGAAAGCTGTATTACATACATGTAATCGTAATGTAGATGGATACTGAAGAAACAGCTAATAGAATTGGGTATTTTTAAATATTTATTTTTTTTTGCATTTTCTGGCATAGCCAGTAAATACCTTCTTATTTGATTTTTGTTTTGGGGAGATGATACTTAAAGTCTCTGTTACCTGCCACCAAGATATAAAACCCAATTACTTAGATTATATATCTTACCGAATTCCGACATATTTGATTCTAAAACTAAGAATTTTGTGAGAATATTTTTAATTGTTTAGAATTACGATCTAATAATTAAATAATTAAAATGGAAATGGGCAATTATATCTAGGTTTTTTTAATGTCAGATAGTCACTCTGATAGTCCCGTGTCTGTCAACCGCGCGAATATTATAAATTTCTGAAACCGAATTTATATACATAAAAGTTTTTATTTAATTTTTTTGTGATTTTGTAAAACCATGTTCATAATGTACTTTTGCTAAAATCCAATAAAAATCGATTTTTCTCATAGAATCCTTGTGAAGTCTGTTTACTGAGATAAATTTTAGACAATGATAACATATCTAAGTCATCAAAACGAAAAATAATATGGTAAAGTACATGCATACGTATGAGCAAAGCAGAGCAGAGTTAGCAATTATTGGGTATTGTACAAGTTAAATAAATTAAATAAATTAAGTACTTAAATTAAATTAAATATTGTATAAGTTAAATAAATTTCAAAAGTAAACCTAAACGTTTTACTTGCATATGCCTGCAAGCAAAATGTTCGTTTTGTTATTATGTATTGTTACGAAGATGGTTTATTAAGTTTTAAAAGAAAATAATTATCACTAAAATAAGTAAACGATCCACTGTGCATTTTACAAGCTGCGTAGTTTTCTAAGAAATCTTATATACACAAGACACAACAACATGCTTATAAGAAATTCTACTAAATAAGTGAACAATCGAAAAATAAAACAAATAAGACAGAAAAAAATAAAACGCACAGCAAATCAGCGCCGAAACTGAATGATAATAACAATAACAATATGGGGTGTCATTAAGGTATGTGCTTCTGTTGCCATTCCTTTCCGTCTTTGCTGGCAGTGTGTTTGGTATGAACGGCGAGCGTTTTCCATGTGAAGTCATCATTCTCAAGCCATGTTCTAAACAATACTGGTGAGTCAGTGTTCGAATCATTACTATAGATACATCGCTGACATAATATGTATCCTCGAACAAGACAACACCGTAAAAACTCTAACAGACTTAAACACAATCCATAACAACCTTACATACACAATGGAAAAAGAACAAGACAGAAGTTTGCATTATCTTGACATCACAATACCACGAGGAACTGAGTGTTTAACATTTGATATCTTTAGAAAACCAACTACGACGGATACTACCACCCACATTACCTCGCACAACCGTACCTAACATAAATTGGACATTTAGACATGTGATACACAGACTTAAAAAAACCCCACTTATTTTGGATAAATACAACAAAGAACTCGACAAACTCACTACCAGCAATAAAATTCTTAGACAATACAACACTAAACACAGAAATAATGAAGACAAAGAGACAACTGATACAACACAACGTCACATGTTTACTAACACGGGACCAAAAATATATCGATTAACTAACCTTTTTCACAAAGAAGGTTTACTAACAGCATTAAAAACCCGCAACACTCAGAGATATAATTTCAGGACATCGACAGACACAACTGAAAAATTTAATTCCAGCGGAGTATACAGGCTTAATTTTACCTGTAAACGTACTTATATACGACAAGCTGGACGAATACTAAAAACAAGATTTACAGAACACATACGCTCATACAAACAAAAAAGAGAAAGCCCTAACTTTGCATTACACCTTGACACGGCCACGGGTTTTTCAACACGACATTTGTTTTTCAATTGTGGCAACGAGATGATAGTTTTGAAATTTATTTTTTACGTATTCGTAATAGATGCATTGGCAATTCTTACAATGAATTCAATTTCGCACGATAATCGCATTCAAATAACAAAAATTCACTATAAAAATAGTGGTTCTGTTAAAGTTACATTCCCTAAATATCGTGATATCGTCGGACTACATAATCGTCCATCTGAGACCGCTATTAAGAATTTAGTCGTTAACTTTGAGTAGACAGGCTCAATATGCAGAACCAAATTTGTCCATTCCATGACGTTCTCAACAATTGGGGTTAGCCACAACATGGCGAATTTTGCATAAAATTTGACTTTGAAGCCTTACAAGGTTTAACTGGTGAAGGAATTGAAGCCGATCGACCATTCACATCGTCGTAGATCCGCTTAATTTATTCAGGAACAACCAAACGGCTGGTTTTTCTGCTAAAGTGATTTTTTCCTACGATTTCAATTTTCACTTGTCAGTGTATATTAGCAAGCAAAATTCCGGGATTCCGCAAATCCTAGAGCGATTATTAAGAAGCCTTTTCATGGTCATCGTGTCACTGTTTGGTGCGCTATATAGTCTGGACGCGTGACTGGGCCGTTTTTTCGAAGATGAGGCTGGAATGACATGGATATTACTGATATGTAGTTTCAACGGGACAGTATCACATGTCACACAGCCACTGAAGCGATCAATTTATTGCAAACCCAACCCGATCGCATAAATTCACGACAATCAGCAGTTAAACGGCTGGGCAGATCATGTGGTCTAACACCACTGGATTTTATTTTGGGGGGCTAAGACAGAGACTATACGGGGTCAATCGAATCGATTTTTCAATCATAATTGCAGAACTTTTCTCATCTTAATGTAAAATTTTTTTGTTCTATTTTGTTTTGTTTGTTTGTTGAAAAACCTTTTGACATAAATTTTTTTCTTTGTTTCCTCATGCTGTTATCTTATGAAAGAGCAATAACTTTTTTTGTTGTTTGTTCTTCTAATTTCTGCCTTATGCGCTTCAAATTTCTTAGAAGTTGAAGCAGTTATCGTATTTCAACACATAATCCAAAACGTATATTGAAAAAGGGCTGTTTATTGTAATAATTTTTGCAAAATATAGCGAAAACTAGATTTGCGTTTAGCAAGAAAACATATCACTTTTTAAAATTTCAATTTAGAACAACATTAAAAATTGAGGATGACGCGCATGCATTAAAATTATTATTACAAAAAAAGGGCAATCACTTAACATTTCGAAAATAATTGAGAAATGTTTAAAACAAACTCCAAAGAAGTAGACATTATCATCTTCATATATGCAGTTACGAGCACTTTAAAAAATGTATATCTTAATTTCTTTTTCTGCTAATGCTTAGCTCGTTATACATATGTGTAACTGTTCCAAGAACCCTTTTTTAAATCGTAAGTGGTTTTTGTAATGTTATTCGTTTATTTTCCTACTTTCCCTAGCTTCATTTCAAACATTTCATTTGTAAAAAGTAAAAAATATTTTCAATAAACATGCACTTAGCCTTAGAGTTGATGATCCATCTAGTTGTTTTCAAAGCTTTAATCGTTGTCTCTGTTGTTTAATTACTATTTAATTAACACAACATCAAAAACTGGGGAGATAAAAAGAAATGCATTTCATTTAGTGAAATAGTGACAAATATACCATCACTCGCCATTAAAACGATGAAAGACAACTTAACAAAACTGCTAGCAGCAATATTTTGCATAATAACAACATGTAAAAACAACATTTTAGAAGAGCATTAGCTAACATAAGTAACAATTTGTTAGATAAAGTGTAGTCTATAACACCGTTTATATGCAAGTGTTTGATGCAAAATTCTAATTATGAAAATGGGAATAAAAGCAATAATGGACACAAATTGAAACTTATTCTAAGGGAAACATTTAAAACACATTAAATTGGGGGACTTGTTAAGAGATGTAAAAATAATAATTAAAAAAAGCAAAATGTTTTATTTATTTGAAGTTATTTTTAGCAATTAATTTACGGTAAATGATTTTATAATATCTTGAAATAAGTATAATTATCACAATTATATTATACGCTTAAAAGATATTTATGATAAGGCTCATTGGGCTGAGCTCGGCGAATTTTTTTTGGCAATTTAATTGAAAACTTTGATTCTTGGACAATAATGTCGATGCCGTGGCTGAAATAGTTGTAAACATCGTTTTATTTGGAATGAGACTTTTGTTCCATCTAAAAAAAATTTCGATTAAGACCAGATCAGATCTTGGCTTAATCAGACGTGCAAAAATGCAGTCAGATGAAGAGAAGAAGTATTCAGCATCTGGCATAGAACCAAAAAACATAGATACTGATTCACTGCGCAAAAGGGCAAGATCTTCATGTGCCAATGTACTAAGGCACCCAAAAAAATCTATGCGAGGAGTGCTTTCGTGCTACTGTTCTTGCTACTCCTACTTCTGTTCAGATTTTTATTGTATTACGAACAGAATAGTTCAGCAATTACTGAAAAATGGTATCAGGCAAATGTCCACTACGATCACGGTGAAATATGTCGATTCTTTTACTTACGTTTTTAATCACTTTTTGACAAAGTGGCAGTCCTATTTCGTTAATCACATCAAGGATTTGAAGTCTTAAGACTGAATGGATTCGATTGGGTTCGTATAGATGATTACGCTGGCTACTTAAATTGTCGTTAAATTATGCGAAGGGGAAATTTGCTTTGCAATAAATTGATCGTATCATTAGCTGTGTGACATGTGACACTGTCCTGTTGAAATCACATGTCAGAGATGTCCACGTCATAAATAATAGCACAAAATTGGGTTGTTAGCATCTCCCATATCGTAGCGTGAAATGTGTTACCGCATTTCCATTATCATCTTCGAAAAAAGCGACCCAATTACGCCTCCATACTAGCGCACCATAGTGGGACACGTTGCAAAGTCTACTCAATTTTGCTTGTAAACCCTGACAAGTGAAAATGAAATTCGTCTAAAAAAAATATTTTCTCAGAACTAGCCGCTTGTTCCTGAATAAATTAAGCCGGCTTAAATACCTGCACTAGTTGAATCTTCTAAGGCTTCAAAGTCAAATCCTTACGCAAAATTCCATGTGGTGGTTTTGCATACCCCCAATTCTTGAGAACGCCGGGGAATTAACAAATCTCTATCTGCTTCAATACTGTGCCTCACGGCCGACAACGCATTGGTGTTCGCACATTTTGTGTCAAGCCTGTGTTCTGAAATTTAACGACCAAATTCCAAATGGCAGTCTCAGAAAGACGATAATGTTCTACGAAAATATCAACAATTTTACGAAATTTAACTTTTACAGAACTACTATTTTCATAGTGGATTTTAATTATTTTAATACAAATTTCGGGCGAAATCGAATTCATTACATCAATTGCCAATCCATATAATACGAGTACGCCAAAAAACTAAATGTTAAAACTATTATGTTGCTGGTGTTACCAGAATTGAAAAACAAATATCTTGTCAAAAAACCCGTTACATAATTAATATATGTATATTAATGTGAAAAAACGAAAATAATAATGAGTGCTCATACCAATCGTGTTAGTATGCATAGAACAAACTGAAAACTTTTCTTTGCTTCATACGTGGTATAAGACTGCTTAACATTTGAAAATATAACATCTTTATCAGCCTGACTGTATGATTACGTTTTTATAAATACTGTTTTTAAAATGAAGCAAATATTTGAACAGCTTAGTCCCAATTTCTGCAATAAAAAATGTTAAAATAAAAAGCTATCAAATTATAAAGAAGGGATTCCATAACAAATCTTGCAGGTAAAATCATTTTATCACTTTTTATACATTATTCAACAGTAGCTGATAGACGTTTCTATTAAATACTTTTAATGTGTATCGAAACTGCTAGTGCCCCAGAATAAAAATTTTAAACAATATATAATGTTACGCAGATGATTGGTTTTAGTTTTTAATAAAAATAATTATCAGTAAAATAAAAATAAACGAATAGACCTATTCTGTTTTTTAAACACTAAACTAAATAAGCACTGACACGTCAATACGAAAAAATAACGCTTGCACAAAACGGGGTTTACCCGCACTATTATGTCATTGCTTCATTCACATTGCATATACACTTACCGAAAGGTAAAAAACGTTGCTAGAGTGAAAAATAGTATGCGGAGATTTTTAATTCATTTATAGTACAGAGGGCATTAATGAATTAAACAAAATGCTTTTAAATGCATTATAAAATTGTAAGAAAATATAAACAATTAATTAATTATTTTATAAAGTTTCTTCATTTTAAAATTTTTATTCTTTAGAAGTGAACAAATAACAACACAGTACTTTAAAGGTTTAAATTAAAATATACACAATGGTAAGTATCTGTATGTATTCAACGATGGCTCAACACCCCAAATTCTTGATTTTATTATCATTCAGTTTATGCGCCTGTTGTGTTTTTTCCTGTGTTAGTTGTTTTTATTTTCTGTTGTTTATCTTATTTGGTAAAATTTTTTATAATAATGTTGCTGTCGTTTTGTGTGTATAAAAGTTCTTTGAAAACTACGCAGTTTGTAAAATGCACAGTGGGTTGTTTTCTTTTTTTTTTTTGTTTTCTTTTAGAACTTTTTAATAATAGTATTTTAACACAGAAACAAAAAGCTGAATCAGTAAAATTGTTAACCCTTTTCATTTTGGCGTTACAGGGTTAATTGGCAGGGTGGCAAACTTTTCAACTTCTAACATGTAAGCCAGTCTCATAAATCCTCTTGCTAAAAAAACGAAGTTTTTTGTTACTATTATTTAGTCATAATTTTCTAGTTGTCTTTTCTATTTGAGTTATTAAATGGTAGAAATTTTAATTTTTATTCGTGATACAATGTCTTTTAAATAAAGTTACTCTTTTATATAAAGTTAAGAAACCAAACAAACCACTTTACTTTTAGAATTTGTGGTACCATTCGCATTATATTAGCGTTATTGAGTTCGCACTTGTCGATGCATTTTGGAACAGGTATATTTTAACTTCAATAACAAAATATTGTCTTTTTGTTATTTTAGTTATGCTTCTCTTTTATATAAAAGAGTTCTTCATGCGTGATGTGAAAACTTTTTCTCAGCAAAGGCTCGACATGATTATGATACATTATAAGCTAAGTTATAAATGTGTGTAAGTTTAGAAGGCAGCCCACATGTTATAAAATGATTTAAGGTCATAAAGGAAATCCACGTGATTTTTGCTTTGTTATGGTTATATTTTTGGAGTATTTTTTCATTAAGGTATTGAAAATTAATTTGAAGTACTTTGAAGCAAGGAAAAATCAGCCACTACTCTGCTAAAACTTTCATTTGAATAACTTCTTTACATGTTAATAGTCGGTTGCGTGTTTATGGCTAAGTGCCAGGCATGGATTGGCGTTGGAAAATGTTATTTAGATCAAGTCATACTTGTAGTAGTTGGCTTGTTAATTTTTAAAAGTTTTTTTTAGGATTTCTACACTTCCGTTTCTTCGTTGTTTTATGAAAATTTTCTATATTTGCTCTTTATAGCATTTTGCTTTATGTAACGCATCCAAATTAAACATATGTTAAACGTTTAGATTTATAATAAAGTTAAAAAAGCATTTTACTCATAAACTTTTCCTGTCGTATCATGCAAACTAGCGTTTAAATACAAAATTAATTTTGGAATTAAAAAAAAAAACATATTTATGCTGCATTTATTTTTGAGGATTTTTGGTTTTTAAAGCAAAAGTTTAGAGGATATTATATAATTTGCAACAAATTTTTGTACAGCAAAACAAAAACTTAACAAATGTACTATTAAAAATAAAGGAGTTTTCAAAAAAAACATTGTTTTCTAAAACAAAATAAAACCAATGCTAAATTTGAGTCAACAGGCTCCACCCAAAAAGTGCGAACACCACCGCGTGTTCGACCAGGTCGTTCAACTGAATACATCGCGGTTGTGCGCCACAGTGTTGAAGCAAATTCAAATTTGTCAATTTCTCGACGTTCTCAATAATTTAGGTTACCCAAACCTACTACATGGCAAAGTTTGCTTAAGATTTTGACTTTGAAGCCTTACAAGGATCAACTGATACAGGAATAAAGCCGACCAACCATTCACATCGCCGTAGATTCGCTGGTTTTTCTTAAAAAACATTTTTTTCAGACGGAGCCCATTTTCACTTGTCATTTGGGCTTATGATAATTTTAGAGCCTAGTCAACATGTCACTAAATGCTGTGCTATGTGTTCTGAAGGTGTGATTGGGCCATCTTTTTCGAAGATGAGGCTGGAAATGCGGTAACGGTCAATAGATCACGCTATCGCGAGATTACTCAATTTTGTCCTATTATTGACGACGTGGATATCACTGACATGTGGTTTCAACAGGATGGTGGCACATGTCACACAGCATGAAATTATCAATTTATTGCAAACCAAATTTCTCGATCGCATAATTTCACGACAATCAGCAGATAAGTGGCCAGCCAGGATCGAATTTAATCCCAAAACTTTAAATGCGTGATGTGATTAACGAAATCGGGCCGCCATTCTGCCAAAAAATGATAAAAAATCGACATCTGCCATCGTGGTCGTGGTGTATATTTGCCAGATGTCATTTGTTAATCATAATTGTCATACTTTTCTCTTCATAACACAATAAAAATTTGAATCCTGTAGATCTAAATTTCTTATTTTATTTTGTTTTAGAATACAAGCTTCATGCTGAAAAACCCTTTATGTTCTACAAAAGTGTTTTTAATTCATCTACGTCTGCAAGTAGGTAGAAGTTGGAATATGTACAAGTAAGAAATTGAGATTTCAGTGGTCTAGCAAATAATTTTTTATCTTCATATTGGCTTCGATTCCTGTACCAGTTGAACCTTGTAAGGCTTCAAAGTCAAATGCTTATGCAAAATTCGCCATGTGGTGGTTTTGGATAACCTCCATTGATTATTTCTGCTTAATTACTGTGGCTTGCGGCTGCGATGTTTTTCAGTTGAAAGACCCGGTCGAACGCGCGTTGGTTTTCGCGCAATTTTTATCGAGCCTGTCGACTCAAATTTAACGATCAAATACCTAATAGCGGTCTTAGAAGGACGATTATGTTTTCCAAAAACTTAAACAGAATCACCAATTTCATAATGGATTTTCATTATTTTATTGCGATTTTCGTGCGAAATTGAATTCATTGTAACAATTGCCACTGCATCTACTAAGAATACGTCAGAAACATAAATGAAAAAAAATTTCTTGTTGAAAGCATGATTCCTCTCAAAGCATGAAGGGACTTGGTATGCTCTTGACTTTACTGCGCTTATTGTAATTGTTGTAAAAACACATATTATATTGATTGCGCAACAATATCGATAATATATATTTTGGACTTGCATTAATGCGCTAAGAACTATTCACATTCAACTTTTGTTTTCAAAAGTCACTGTTGTTTTTATTTGATTTGTGTATTTAAGCAACAACAGGACGTATTTCAGCCAACCACCTTGTTACAGTGCTGATAGAAGATGACGTAATGGTGCTTTTAATCGTCTTTAAGTTTTGCAAACTAGTAGTCTTACGATAATAAATAATCATCAGGTAGGGATGTTGCAAAACGTGTCCAGACTGCAAAATATTTTCTTTGTTTAAGAAATTTTTTTTTCATTGACGTCAAATTTGCATGAAAAGAGACATGCAAGATTATCACTAGAAAAAACACTATCCTTCGTATATATCTTAGTTGTGGATACATCACTTCAGCGAACAATTTTTGTAGTAAGCCATAAGTTATATGACTCATTTTTTAAATTAATTCAATTAATTTATTTCAGTTATGGTATTACTTTGAAAATGAATTATTCAAACCAAACATTACAACTAATTGCATTCTACTTTAAATAATATTTTCCTTTCAGCTACCAATTAAGTTTAATAAATTCCGAAAGCTTTTTGTGCATTTTGTTTCACAAACATTACTTCTTTTGTGTTGTGCCTGCCTGGGGCAACGATTTATCGTTGAATAAAAATTGATTTATCTACTTGTCCTTTAACTTGATTTATAGTAAATGCCTGGATAGTTTTTATTAACATAATAAAATTATTAATTGCACAGAAAATTTATTTTTTATTGTTTCTTTAAATGTTCATAAACCAATTTTCAATTCTACTTTTGCAAAAAGTTTATTTTATGTTCATTGCAATGCATCAACAATGTCAGTGTATAAATCTCTGAGCAATAAATTTTGTTATAGTATTTAATAAAATTTTACTGTTTCAACTTTTTGATAAAAATAATTTTTTTTAAATGTATCTTTTAATATTAAGTAAATTCTAAAAGTAAATTGTATTTTTAAATTATATTTTTATATAAGCACTACCATGTACTATTATGTTTGTAAGGGAATATAAGAGTAGAGCTGCGAATGCACACTAAATTCTACTAAATTGACAAACTCACCCTCTAAACGCTAGCGAGGCTCTACCGAATAATAATCGGTGGTACAATATAATAATGCAACAGCAAAAATGTTGTTGCCATACGCCTGTCTTAGGATTATAAGCTGCACTCCAAATGTATATGACCTTCAAGTTGTAAAAATATTCTATCAGTACAATTATTGGAAAGTCCTTAGGTCGTTTCATATAATAGGCGTTGCTGAATATTTATTATATCTTGTATAAATTATTTTATATATTTTTCAATTAATGTTTTATTCTCTTTTCTTGCAGGTACTTTTTCCCAGAAAAGGGAATATAAAATAAAAAATCTATATAATTGGCATTTATCGTAACCTAAAATAATTCGAGCTTTCGTCACTTAAGAAGAAAAAACGTATTAAAAAATATAACACAGCATCTGCAATTGTTTTGTGCAAATTCGTTTCATTGATTATTAATCCAACACAATTTGCACATTTAAAATTCGATAAAAAGAATGGAAACCGAAACCAAATAAAAAAAAAACGTTGAAGTTTAAATGTATTGCAACCTTAATACCAATACATTTGATGAATGAATGAAGGAGTATAAATATGTTTTGGCTAAATCACAAAAAATTGCCCATTTTGCTAAAACCGTGATAAAAATCAAAAATTAAACTATAAAATATTGATAAATAAGTTTGATGAATGCGGTTTGCAGAGGATACAAATTAAAAATCCATTTTTAAAAAGTGTGAAAAATTTTTTTCTCGAAACGACACCTGTTGATGCAATGCATTCATTGTACCAGTTAAAATTCGATTTGAATTTTCCTACATTGAAAGTGACAGGAAAAACTTCTAGTATGAGTTCATTTCACATACGTACCATTCTGCAATGCATAGTGCGATTCACTGGCCAATCAATCACAAAATAATGTGCTCTTAACGATAATCGGGTTAAACGCAAAAACATGCGAGTAACAAAGAAAAGTTCCCTAATTTCTTTAGAGTACTAACCATTATAGTAACAATAAAACAGGAAATACAACCCACACTACGTCGATGTTCTAGAGAATCCATAGAGTTGGATACCGTCGTCTCCAATGAGCCTCTTGCCCTCGCTTATTCGCAGTTGAGCAACACCAAAGAGACTTTAGAGCGCCGTCCTATGCATCAGAATTGTATTCCATTTTTAGACGCATATAGGTGGTACAAATCGTACGGATATCGGATGGAGTTAAATATCTCTTACCCCCTTTTAGAAACCCAAAATCTGTGCTTAGTCCATTGAACATCACACTAAATTTTAATGCCAAGAAACTCAAGAGCTTCCGATTCCGTAATACTTATATCACCCACAGTAACTGATGCATTACCATTTTCCAACATAGATCTATGCGTAAACATGCAACAATGAGTCCTACAGGCATTAAAATTGAATCTATTCGAAGATTGATTTTTTCAGCCGAAGCCCATTTTAACTTGTCAGGGTATGTCAATAAGAAAAATGCTGCATTTGGGCTTCTAAATAACTCAACATACTGGCCCTATGTTGAGTTATTTACCGCGCACAATCTCTTTGCACAATTAGTGAATGAGCCAACACACATTCCTTGCGTTGAAGAGTAACTGAGTAATATACTCAACCTTTTTCTAACTTCACATTCCCAAAAGTATGAAGTTAGTGTTTGTGCACTACTCAGTAACTACTGAAAACTTCTGAGTCTGAAAACTTTTTAAAACCACCTACCAAACGTTCGGCTGAGCTCAGCGAATTTTTTAGGCAATTTGATTTCTTGGACTATAAAGTCCAGATAGAAATCTTGGTTTAATCAGATATGCAAAAACGCAGTCCGACCAAGAGAGGAAGCGTTCAGTATTTGGCGTAGAAACAAAAACGCAGATACCTATACCTACGCAAAAGGGCGAGATCTTCGTGTACCAACGTACTAAGATGCAAAAAAATCCATGCGAGAAGGGCCTTCGTGCTAAGGTTCTTGCTACTCCTAGGTGTAGCAAGAGCTTTGGTCATTTGTTAAAAGAATAAGGAATATTTCTAGTTTGTCAAGTCCGACTCTTTTAAAGAATAACCAAATGTTAACTCAGTTAATAAAGATGAGCTTTTGGCTGGTGTATTTGAAAATATTTTTTATTTGCCGGAAAGCAACCAATCACCGCCCGAACTCCACAGAGTATCTGTTACTATGGCGAAGATATTATTTAAAGCTGGAGCGGTTAAAAAGGTAGTAGCAGTTCTCAACATCAAAAAGTCTCCTGGACCAGCTGGATTACAGCACTGGTCTTGAAACAGTGCTCTTCGATGCTATCACGTCCGTTAGCAGCCATTTTCAGCACATTGTATCATGCCGGCGAATTTTTAAAGTGTTGGTAGGTTCCGAACTCCATAAAGGGTGAGGCTTACAACCCTGAAAATTACCGACCAATTGCAATTCGTTCTGCACTTTCTACTGATGGAAAGTATGATTAATTTTCATTTTATAAGGCACCTGGAATTCATCAGCTTAACCGACAGTATGGTTTTCGTTTCTATCGTAACAATGGTGCAACTTCATACATATATAATTTCGGAGAGATTAAGGTGGTGGCTCTAAATATTTCCAGGGCGTTTTTTTAAGTGTGGCATGATGCACCTATGTCAAGACTTGCTGCTTTTGGGGTCAGTGATAATTTCTTTAGATTTATATATAGCGTTTTCTCAGGAATCGCACTATACGAGTTGTTATATATGGGATTTCATCATAAGAGTTAAAAATTAATTCAGAGGTACCCCAATGCTCCGTTCTTTCTCTTACCCTATATCTTATTTTTTAAATGACCTTCATTGTTAAACATTCAAATCTATATACTCTTTCGTATGAATGATACGATCTGGCGGCGATCTCCGATAGGGGTCGTGCGAATAGAGTTGATTTTAATGCCTGTAAGACGCAATATTGCATGCTTATCGGTGTTCGGAAATGGTATTGCATCTGTGGGTGATATTACGGAATGGGAAGCTATTAATATTTTTGGCATGAAAATTCTGTGTGATGCTCGGTACTCTAAAATATTTTTCAGGTTTCTAAAACGGTGTAAAAGATACTTTACTCCATCCAATCTTCGTACTATTTGCGACACCTATATCCGTCCAAAAATGGAATACAACTCTCATGTATGGGCCGACGCTCCAAAGTCTATTTTGGAGTTGCTCGACCGCGTACAGGAAAGGGCCAAGAGGCTCATTGGGAACGACAGTGTATCCACCTCTATAGATTCCCTAGAGCATCGACGCAATGTAAGTTGTTTAATTGTTGCTACAATAGTAAGTGCTCTAACGAAGTTAAGAAACTTGCTCCCGAAATTCACCCGTTTTTGCATTTGACTCGATTTTCCTTAAGAGCGCATCTATTTGTAGTTGACTGGCCAGTGAATCGAGCTGCGCATTACAGGGAAGTTTCGTTTTTAGGAGAACAGATCGTATGTGGAAGAAACTCCCTCCAGAGGACTTTCCTGTCACTTTCAATTTAGGAAAATTCAAATCGAATGTCCACAAATCCTACGCCATCTTTCTTCCTCCACATAACTCAATTTCCTAGTACTGGTACAATGCACGGCATGAATAGGGGTCATCACTTGAGTGCTGGTCCGAATGAAAAAAGAAATTTTGTTTGTTGACGTACCCTGACAAGTGAAAATGGTCATCGTCTGTTCATACATTTTGTATTGCGCCTGACGACTCAAATTTAACAACAAAATTCTTAATAGCGGTCTCAGAAGAACGATTATATTAGGAATTTTACGAAATGAGCCACCATTCAAATACTAAAACATAATGAAATATACCAAAATAAAAATTCTAGTACCGAATGCTATACGATTTGATTTTTGCTGTTTTACCTTTCAAATGGAAATGGAATGGTTTTGTGGACATTAAAAAAACGTCGTTAGAAAAAGTCAATATTTGTAAATATAATGGGTCACATATGCACAGTAAATGACTGTATTTAAAAGCAACTGATTCTTTGTAATTTATTGCTCCTTTAAAAATTGACTTCTCGACATATCATTAAAAATCCATAAATCAATATAAATTATGTTTGTATATATATATATATATATATATATATATATATTATGTTTTTGAAGGAAAAACATATAAACGGCAAACATTAAAACAAAATTTATAGTTCTATTGTTTAATTTGGTTGTTTTTTAAGAAAAACTTAACTCTTTAATTGCAAATTTGCAATTGTAAAGATTAGGATTTTCGAAAGTTTACAAAAACTTTAATAGTTTCCTTTCATGGTTATATTTCTATAACTTTTGAAAATTGCAATTAGTTACTGTTTGTTTGCGAAAATCCGCATATCAAATGATAGCACATACAATCACACATGCAAACATGGTTTTATGTAGCAAGGAGGAAGACAAAAATGGAAAATGCTACTCAAGAAAGCAAATAAAGAACTAAAGAAATAATACAAATCTCTTCATCTCAAATGAGAATGTGTTTCTGAAGAAACATGTGGAAGACTTTAAAAGCAAATATGTACTTTAAATCCCAATAACTTTTGATTCTTTAAAAGAAATTGGAACATTTTTTTAAGTAACGAAAATGATTTTATTTTAAGTGTTAAATTAAAATCATAAAAGAAAAACCAATTTTTACGAAATTCTATTAAATTTCTTTTTCAGTTAACAATACTTTTTTTAGTTTCATAAATTATTTTTCCTAATAAATAAATATGTTCAGCATGCGGCAAAGCTTTTGGTTGACGAAACAATACTTTAATTTTCATAAGCTGTTAATTCTTCAAAGTATTTGAAATAGTATAAAATAGAAATATTATTAAATATAACAAAACACTGGTAAAAAATCGTTAAAACCAGCCATTTACTATCTCCTGTAACTTATATAAGCGTCTATTTTTAATGGACATCCACTAACTAAAATTTCTTTCGTGTTCATCCATATCGCCTAACTCATAAGATTTCTGAGCCATATGGCCGCTTTAGCGTTGTTTATATTTTTTAACTCGACTCCACTTGCTAGTTCTTCATATTTATCCTAAATGGAATTATAAAGTCAAATTTAAGCTGTTGCTATGTAAATGGTATTCCTTTATCTTCCATTTTTAATAGTATACTCAAGCATAATGTTTTGAAAAAATTGTGTAATTTATGAAAACGTTTTTTATAAAAATGAATAATCAAACAATTGAAGCATTTCTAAGAAAACAGAAATGATAAAACTCTACAAGCTCGTAAATTTCAAACTAACATACCTGAAGTACTTAACAGTGGCACATTTTTTAAAACCAACGACTGGAATGTTAGAAAACTCTTATTATCCTTTAAGTTTATATCTTTCGATACCTCGAATTTGAATTATCTCTTAACATGTTCCCCCCGGGGGCACATGATAGTCTTTTTGGAACCTACTATTCCATTTAGACTGCGGGGTAAAAGGGAGCCAGGCCCCTCAAAGGCTAGCAGGAGTCATCTGTACAATCCACATATTTCCACGGGAACAGTACGCTCGCAGAGTTCACTATTTGTTTCTGTTCTCTCTGGTTTCGAGACCCTCGTAAGAGTTTGTGGGTCGGATCATTCAAAATGAACACATCGAATGGTTCAGGTCCAGTGAGTATGAATGCCGTTGTGTTCTTAATTATATTAATCTTCATGCGTTCTGGACCAGGAGTTGAAAAGTCTCCAACTCTTTAGCAAGGAGTGAATGCTGCGGCCTACTTCGGGCTTTCGAAATTGCTACTAGGAGTGGCCGGAGGATATACGTATTCGATGGCCTCCTAGGGCGTGAATGACGTTTGCAAATCATTCAAGTGGTTTGACCACCATCTGATTATGACTACCTAGTCGGTGCAGATGTAAATCAAATCACATCATCTCTTAACATGAAAGAAACGTACCAATGCTTGGATAAAAATAGACCACTAAAAATTTGCAATTACGATTTCAAGTATATAAAAGAAAATATTGTTACGGATGTGTCTTGCTTAAGTTTTAAAATAAAATAATTAAGCAATAAAGCCAACTACTGGGTATGTTGTTTACGAACTATGTGGCTAACTAAGAAATTTTTGGTACAACAACAAAATTTCTAGTTACAAACTGCGTAGAAATTGTTGTTGTAATTTGTTATGCTGTTTACTAACTGTGCAGAAATTTTATACGCGCAAGACCACAACAAACATGTATGCTGTTTACCATCTGCGTAGTTTTGTAAGATAACTTTTCTACAAAAGACAACAAGAAATATTTTAAAATAAATTCCAAGAAGGAACTTTATCAGTATAAAAACAAAAACAAAAATATACATAGACATTCAGGCGCCTACACATTGAATAAACAACATACAACAACAAAATATGATACAAAGGGAGTAGAAGATTCTTAAATTTTCTAGACTTTTAATGGACAAATATAAAAAGGCATCGTCTGTGTAAAATTATACCTCATAAAGTAAAGACGTGCATTTTTAAGTAAATTGTTCTATAGTGTCAACTTTGTAAATGAAATTGTTATTAATTTAAAAATTATGAAAACTGGTGTTATTTTTTTTTTAAATAAAGAACTCACAACAAAACATTTATAAAAGGTATAAACGTAACAATATGTGTTCCGTAAAACTCGATCCAATATCTAACAGCTCTTTATTAAAAATGAGTACTCCATCGAACTGGTTTATTTTATCTAAACTTGGCGTTAAGAAAAAAATTTTAGGATCTAATTTAACAAGTTTGGATTCATCAAATAAAATCAGTAATATTTGTGATCATATTATTTAAAATACTATCTATAAAATACTATCTATACCGTACTATCTATACCACCTATATCCGTCCGAAAATGGAATACAACTCTCATGTAAGGGCCGGCGCTCCAAAGTCTATTTCGGAGTTACTCGACCGCGTACAGGAGAGGTCCAAGAGGCTCATTAGGGACGGTAGGGTATCCAACTCTATTGATTCTCTAGAGCATCGACGTAATGTGGGGTGTATTTCACTGTTCTATCGTTATTACAATGGAAAGTGCTCTAATGAAATTAGGGAACTTGTTTCCGATACTCACACGTTTTCGCGTTTAACACGATTTTCGTTGAGAGCACATCCATTTGTGGTTGATTGGCCAGTGAATCGCAGTACGCATTACAGAGAAAATTCGTTTTTTAGCAGAACAGTCCGTATGTGGAATAAAATCCCTCCGGAGATCTTTCCTGCCACTTTCAATCTGGAAAAATTCAAACTGAATGTTCACAGACGCTACTCCCTCTTTCCTCCTTCCCGTAACCTAATTTCCTAGTTCTGGCACAATGCTTTGCATATGTAGGGGTCATCCCCTGAGTGCTGGTCCGAAAAGAAAAAAAAAGAGCTTTTGAGTCTTGTTTTAAAGACATAGGTATCTTCACAGCTAGCTACACTTAATATATTAACAAAATAAAAAAATATAGGAATATTTTTTGCTATTTTTCGGTAATTAGAGCTTAATTGAAAGCTAAAAATATAAATTAAAAGATTAAAGAAAATTATATGTGTTTGTCGATTAATTTGGTTTATTTGATTAATTTCACACTTACTCCTGTGAAAGTTTCTTCGCAGTAGGGAATTCATATTTATATTTTTACAACTGTAGAAAATTGCAATTTATAACTCTTTGCTTGTACACAGTTGCTTCTTTTACCAACAAAGAAAGCTCAAGTGAATTCACTTTTCGACAAAACGTACAATAACAAAAAGTAATAATTGAAATCTTTTCCTTTTTGAATGCAGTTCACACTAAATCTTTATTAATCAAAAAAATGAAAAACAAATTTTGCAACACGTGAAGCAGCGTGAGTCTAGATTTTGTTAGAAAATCATTATTTTTTTATTAAAAAAGGATATTTTAAGCGCTAAGAATCGTAAAGGAAAGTCTAGGAAAACCAACCTTAAAGCTACTTTTTCACTTTGAATTCGCATATACGATTTTAAGAAGGAACTTGTCTGATAAATTTCAGCCGATTGAAATCTTCAAAATATATACCGAATTAAAACAAGTTTAACACTTTGAAATTGAAAAAGCAAGCATTTATCTGCTTGTAAATGAAGACAACAATTTTTTTCTAATGCTTTTCAATACTAAATAAATGACGCAAAGAGCAAGTTGTACAACTTAATTTGCTTAATGGGGTTCATATTTTTTGTACGATAGCGGTCATGGCCTCGAAATGTTTAAATTCTTAGTGATTCGATTTTTATATATCACTTAATGGCAATTACGGCTCAAGCAAGGATGAATTAATGGAGTGATCTTTGGTTGTTAGGAGTTATTTAGGGTTTAACCCCACAAATTTTTCAGAGAAAAATTAAAATTAAATCAAGAACTGAACAAAAGGGTGCCACACGTCACACAGCCAACGAACCAAATTTCCCGATCGCATAATTTCACGACAATCAGCAGTTTAGTGGGCAGCAAGGTCATGAGATTTAACAAGACTGGATTATTTTCTGTGGGGCTATGTTAAGAAATGAGACTATACAGAGCCAATTGAATCGATTTCAGCCTTAAAACTGAAAATTCGTGATGTGATTAACGAAATAGGACCGCCATTTTGCCAAAAAAAGTGATTAAAATGAAAGAATCTGCCAGCGTGGTCGTGTTGAATATTTGGCAGATATCGGTTATCATTTATTTATTTATTGCCGAACTTCTCTTTTCGTAATACACTAAAATTTTGAATTATCTTAATCAAAATTTTTCGTTTTATTTGATTTTAGAAAACAAACTTTTTACTAAAAACCTTTTATACCAAACCGATATCACACAATTCTTGTAATAGAGAACATTACCATTCGTATGTAATTTGAAAGTTCAGAAAATAAGAAATATTTGTAAATAATTTTACATTTGAATGGTTTCCAATGGCAATGGTTGTTTTGAAATGTTTTGTAATGTTTGTATAGAAGTGTTTTTGAGTCTTGATGTCTAGGCTATGTTGATTTTATGGAAAAAATTCTTATAAAATCAATTTGGCTTTGGATATAAGACACTTAGGTTTTTCTATACAATATTGGGGTAAAATTCACTGATGAGCTTTGTGAGCGAAAGTGAAATTGCAATATGAATGTGCTCTCCCCCATTACAAAGCATTCAAATATTTTTTTTGAAAGAATGTTTTATGAGAATATCATAAAATGTTCTTTTTTAATGAAAATTGTTTTGTAATAAATATTTTGTGAGAATATCACTTAATATTTATTTGAAAAGGAATCAAGCACGAATAAAATTGCTGCTTATATTGATAATGATTCCGAATAATTATAGATTACTTAAAAATAAGATTTAAATTTTTTTCATCATATTTTAATAAATGGCACATATATATGTTAATAACAAAAGCATAAAAATACGCACTTTTAACAAGGTATTTTTGTTTTTGTGTCTTTTGTTGTTAAGAACAAATCAAGAGAAAGCATGTCAATAAAAGAAAAAAGTTTAACGTATAAATTTGGTGAATCCCCAAAAAAATTAAATTCTCGAAATTCGAGACGTTTTCAGCGAAACTGCAGATCTGTTAAGAAAAGGTAAAGATCTGCTTCACCTCCAAGGGAAAACAAATGGGCAAACAACACCAAATCGCACGAGTCACCGTTAAACTAAAACGAGCTAGCACTGAGGGGCAAGAGCTAGCTCCCACAACCGATGGCCCCGCAGTCTACATTTCCATCATGCAACAGAAAAATAATAACCTTACTGTCTGCGGATTGATCAATGGAAAGAAGCAAGTCCTCACCGTAGACACAGGAGCATTTCAGTCCGTAATAAGGCCCGATTTAGTTAAAGGGGCAGTGGAGCCGTTAAAGAATGTGCAACTGCGCACGGCAACTGGGGATTCAGCCATCGTCTATTGAAGAGCCAGGGTACGTTTGACTATCGGAAACATCAGCGCAGATAACGTGTTTGTAGTCGCTGATATAGTGGATGAAGTTATTATCGGTGCAGACTTCATGATAGCTCACGGTATTAACCTGGACATGGGGCAGCAGATAATGATCTGGCGCAACGTGGAGATCCCCTTAAATGTTGGATATGAGAGCAGGGACGCAGTAAGGAAACTATTTGCGATCGAACGCCGAAAACTACCACCTCTGGCGGAAACTATAGTTTGGGCACGTGTGGAGGCAGATTGTGTGGAAAACCGGTTGTGGCTGGTAGAACCAGAAGACGTACAGAATAATGTGATAACAGCTAAAGCTCTCGTGAAAAGCTGTAACAATGGGAAAGTTCCTGTGAGACTACTAAATCTGTCCAGCAGCGAGAAGATAATTGGCGAAAATGCTGAAATTGATCGATGTGAGCCGGCAGGAGCCGTAATTAATTGTGCGACATATCCAGAATGTTCCAAAATGACAGCTAAAGAGCGGGATTTGCTAACAGAGCAGGTGAATAAACGGGTAGCAGAACTAAAACCACCCGACAGAAATAAAGCGAAGCAGTTGCTAAGAAAACATACCGCCGTCTTTGCCCTAAATAACAAAAGCCAAGGTAGAACAGCAGTGGTGAAACATGAAATAAATACCGGCGAAGCGAGGCCTATAAAACAAGCACCCAGAAGTGTTCCCCTTGCAAAACGGAACGAGGTCAAGGAACTGATTAACGAAGCGGAACGGAGTGATTGAGCCATCTTCAAGTCCATGGAGCTCGCCGATAGTGCTAGTAAAGAAGAAAGATGGCAGCACTAGATTTTGCGTCGACCATAGAAAACTTAACGATGTCACTAAGAAAGACAGTTATCCGCTACCAAGAATTGACGATACCTTAGACACGTTGTCCGAAACGAAATAGTTCTTTACCTTGGACTTGCAGAGTGGTTACTAGCAAGTTGAGATAGCCGATAAAGATAAGGAGAAAACTGCCTTCAGCGCGAGCAATGGGTTGTGGCAGTTTAAAGTGATGCCGTTTGGGCTCTGCAATGCCCCAGCTACTTTTGAGCGCTTAATGGAACGTGTACTCAAGGGGCTTAACTGGAAGAACTGTTTAGTGTATCTGGACGATATAATCGTGATGGGAAAGACCTTTGATGAACACCTCAAAAACCTGGATGAAGTTCACAAGCGTATAGCGGCTGCAGGACTTAAATTAAGTGTTAAGAAATGTGCGCTGTTTCAAAAAGAGGTTAAATACTTGGGGCATCGTGTAACAGCAGAGGGCGTATCAACTGACGAGGATAAAATATTGGCAGTAAATAATTGGCCTCGTCCACAATATCTTCATGAGCTACGTAGTTTCCTGGGGCTTTGCACATACTACAGGCGATTCGTGCCGAACTTTGCTCAAGTGGCTGCCAGCTTGCATGAGTTGACCAGAAAATCACAACCATACCACTGGAGTGGGGCAGCTGAAGAGGCGTTTCAAAGGCTAAAGGAGCTTTTGTCAATAGCACCAGTCCTCGCCTATCCGATAGCTGGACATGAATTTATATTGGATACAGACGCAAGCGGCTACGGAATAGGAGGAGTGCTTTCTCAGGCGATTAATGGGACGGAAAAAGTTATTGGTTACTATAGCAGAGTATTGTCCAAGCCCGAAAAAAATTATTGCGTAACACGACGGGAGCTTTTAGCCGTACTGGAGTGTGTTAAACATTACCACAAATATTTATACGGCCAACACTTTACCATAAGGACGGATCACTCCGCATTACGGTGGTTGCTGCAGTTTAAAAACCGTGAAGGACAGCTTGCACGCTGGATTGAACGTCTGCAGAGCTATGACTTTAGCATTGTGCACAGGAAAGGCGGAAAACACTTTCAAGGCGCCCATGTAACGTAGAATGCAGGCACTGTACAAAAGCCGAGGAAAAGAAGTCTATCATCGATGTGAGGCGAATCCAAATTGGCACAGGAGAAGATTGGTCTGAAGCCCAAAAGGAGGATCCCATTTTGTCAAAAATTATATCGGCCAAGCTAGAGAACATACGACCGCACCGTAACGAAATTTCGGCAGACAGCCCGCTGGCGAAATCATACTAGGCTCAGTGGAATAGCCTTAAAGTGGTAAATGGATGCTTATATCGAAATTGGGAAAGTGAAGATAGAAAAACTACAGCGGATTTAATCGTCGTGCCAAATTCCCGGGTAAAAGATGTAATGCAGCAGTTTCATAATGGTCCAGCGGCAGCCATCTGGGTGTAACAAAAACGCTAGAAAAGATAAAACAGCGATTTTACTGGGTAGGCTGCCCACAATCTGTAGCCGAATGGATAGCTAATTGCGAGCAGTGTATTGCGGCCAAGGGTCCAACAAGGAAAAGTCGCTTCAAACTACAACAATACAACGCAGGCGCCCCTTTTGAGCGGATAGCAATGGATATCGCAGGCCCATTCCCTGTCAGTAATGCTGGTAATCGGTATCTGCTAGTAGTAATGAATTATTTCAGCAAATGGCCCGATGCGTATCTCATTCCGAACCAAGAGTTCAAAACGGTTGTAGATGAATTTGTGAACAATTGGGTGTGTCGATACGGTGTTCCAACAGAACTTCATTCCGATCAAAGACGAAATTTTGAGTCGGCCATATTCAAGGAAATGTGCGATATTTATGGAATCAAAAAGACGAGAACTACACCACTGCATCCGCAGTCAGATGGCATGGTAGAAAGATTCAACCGCACCCTGGAAGAATATCTCAGAAAAGTAGTCAATACACACCAAAAGGATTGGGACGAGCATGTACCAAAGTTTCTTCTGGCATACCGATCAGCTATCCACGATTCAACATCAAATTCAACATCCAGCAAAAGTCGTATTTGGGAGGGAGCTAAAACTACCAGCCGACTTAGAATTTGCCGTTAAACCAATTCCTGCACACGGCGATGATGAAAATATTCCTCAGATACAAGAAGACCTGCACGAGCTCAATGAGTTTGTCCGTAATCGCATCAAAATGTCCAGCGACAAAATGAAAGCCAGATATGATCGAGCAGCAAATACGGAAGGATTTACAGAAGGACAACTGGTTCTACTATATAACCCACAACGAAAAAAAGGACTGTCTGCCAAACTGCAAACCCACTGGGAAGGACCATACAAGGTGATCAAGAAGTTGAACGACGTGGTTTATCGGATACAGAAATATCAAAGTCCGAGGTCTAAGATGAAGGTGGTCCACCTGGAGCGACTGGCCAAGTATGGCCGAGGGAATATTGAGCCTATTCGGGACGAAAAGGCTTAAGCGGGCGGCAGTGTTACGAATATGTCTTGCTTAAGTTTAAAATAAAACAATTAAGCAATATGGAAAACTACTGGTTACAAACTGCGTAGAAGTTTATAGACACACACACGCAACTACTATTTGATATGCCTCTTACTAACTGCCTGGCATGCTGCTTATCATTTAAACGCGCAAGACAAAAACTAATTTTACAACAATAAATATACAGTTGTTTATCATCGGCGTAGTTTTCTAAGAAACCCTTTTTTTACAAAAGCAACAACAAATGTATTGAAATAAATCCCAAGCAGAAACCTTATCAGCATAAAAACAAAAACAACTATACACACAGGCAAGCAGGCGCATTTAAATGAATAAACAACCTACAACAACAAAATACACACAAGGAGAGTAGAAAATTCTTACACCTTCTAGAATCTAATTGGACAAGTATAAATAGGGGAAGCGTCTGAGTGGATAATCAATCAGTAAATTAAACCTCTACAGTGAAGACGTGCATTTTAAGTAAATTGTTCTGTGCCAACTTTGTGTAGTTAAAAGTAAATAATAAAAGTGTTATTATTTAAAAACTCTAAAAACTGGTGTTAATTATTTTGCAATAAAGAACTCACAACAAAACGTTTATAAAAGGTATAAACGTAACAATATATTATGTAAAGCGGCACGAACGTTTGTAAAGCTCGCTATTTTTTAAGGTGAATATCTGCTCAATTTATCATGACAGAGAATTTTCCAACGCGCTTTCAAAATTCCAATAGTTCTTTCAACTACAGATCTCGCTTGCGAATGAATATCGTTGAAATGGGATTCCATTGAGCCTTCTTGAGGATTTCTGTAGGGGGTTAGCAACCATGGCTTAAGAGGACAACCTGAGTCACCTAATAATTAGTTATGAAGCATTAATAAAATACAACACTAATAATAATTATTAAACATTACATAGTAGCCAACCATTTTTCAAATTTCTGCCATAATTTTCAACGAGATTAGCTCTTTCATTGGGCTTTTTCCACACGAATGAATCATGGGCGGCACCACCATTTTTTGAATTAATGGCCAAAATCTTATATTCATGGTCACATATCTTAATTAAAAGAATGTTTTTTAAAATGTATACTTTGTGTTTAACTCGTACTTACAATCATTGAATTAAGACTGTGGAACGTTTTTCTATTAAAAAACATTTTCTCCTTTTCTTTTGGCCTCTGCAATCCGATGTGTGTTCCATCAACACAGCCAATTACTAAAACAAATAACCATTAAACACTTTCTTATTTTTAGTTTTGTTTATATCATACAAACCTCCCGGAATCTTATATTTTCTCAAAAAATACTCCTTACATTTATCACTTTCTCCGGCACAAAATTTAATAAATTTCGGGCACAGCTTAGTCTCTACTTCCACAATAAATTTTTGTACAAGTTTACTTATTGCACTCTCACTAAGACCAATAACAAAATCGTTTCCAACATTATGTTGGAAGCCTCCAGATGCCAGAAGAGACAAAGCTGCAGCCAATTGAATTTTTGGTGGTACACTTGTTGAAATTACTTCGCTGAATTGTATTTCGTTTAGAATATAACTGAAGGCTTCTTTCGTTAGTCGAAATCGCTTTACAAATCTGCAAAAAATAAAGAATCAAAATTTTTATTAATGTATAACATTTTAACTTACTCTGAGTCTGCCAATGTTAAGGGATCACTTCTTATGCGGATTTGTTTTCTAATGTGTGTTAAATTACAGTCTTCTTCATCCGAAGAAGAGGAAAAACAAAACAAACTTGGATCCATTTTACAATTGCTATTTGTTTCAAAAATTTTGTATATGTATAATTTTTTTCTATTTTTCACGAAACATATGTTTCTTGTTTATCTTAATTTACAGTGTGGGTAAATTTTTTCTTGCTTTCGTCTTACAACACTGAAATACAAAACGATTCGTTACGTTTCGACTCATAGAATTAGAAAATTTCGAACTATCGGAATTAATTGCGATACGCAATTATTTCGCTATCGACTCTCAGAATCAGGCCCCTGGTTACACTAATTTAAGTTAACGTGGTTTCTATATTTAAGTTCTAGTAGCAAAGTTTCTTGTGTAATAACATTTTGCTATTTGCTCTGTAAGTAATTACTGCAAATGTAGGTACTTTGTAGCAACTGGTGCAGCTAATGCTGCTCTTACCGCAGCTTAAGACATATATCGTTTCACTTACAGATGGTCTCGTTTTTTGTAACATTTCGTTTGGGGATTAAAAGATAAAGAAAAATTATTTTTTTTTCCACACAGTAATGAATGCATTTCGATTACAAAAATGAATTGGAATTTAGTTGAACTTCTCTAAGTAACAAATGAAAGTGAATTCAAAGTAAATACTGAATCGAAGCTTTATACGTGTCCACAAATTACCTGTTTCATCGAAGTGCTCTTTGGTAAACCACATTTTTGGTTTTTTGGTCTGACGTTAACACAAATAAAGCGGATGGGTGGTTTCCCAACTCGTGAATAAGCAACGTGTAGCTGCCCATGTGAAAAACAATGGTTTTCTAAATTTATCCTGCAAACACTAACCGATTGGCCTTGCTACTTGTTAATTGTCATTTCGAACGCAAGGCGAACCGGAAATTGCAATCGTTCACCTGCGTACTTTCCGTTAATAATGGTTGCCTCAATTAAATTCGGCATAAGTCTTTTCACCGCAAGTCGAGTACCGTTGCAAAGTCGCGGTGGATTCAAATTACGCAACGTCATAATAACTGAACCAACTTCGAGTTGCAAGTTATGTGGTGGAAATCCTGGTATCTCCAGAGAGTTCAAAAACTCCGTTGGATAATTTACTGCATCAACGGGATTTGTTATGGTATCAACGGATTTGTATGTCACAAAATCGTCATCGATTTTTGACTGAATGGTGAAATTCAGTTCATGTACTACATCATTATTCTTTACGGCAAGAATTGCTCGTTTACTTAACCCAACATAATTATGATAATTCTCACTAATGTTTGGGAAAACATTTTCAATAAGAGCTAATTGAGAGTCTACAAATCGGCAAAAGTCGTTGGTAAGAGTAATTAGTACAGCTGTCGCATCAACAGGGACTTTTTCATTTCCAACAGCTAACAATTGTTTGGAAAATTGTGCAGCACTTTCATCATTTGAAGTTGAACTCTCATATAAGTGGTTAGCGATAATGTTTTAACGTTATTCCACAAAGGTGATGCCTTCAGGCTAGCATTCAATTCATCTGCAGGCGTTGCATGGGGAATTACTGGCAACGTCTGCTTGAAATCGCCTGCCAACAATATCATCAAGCCGCCAAAGATGTTGTTATTTCGCCGAAGATCCTTCAGTGTGAAGTTAAGTGCTTCAAGTGATTTCATATGTGCCATTGTGCACTCATCCCAAACAATGAGCTTGCATTGCATCAACAATTTTCCCGTTGTACTGGATCGGGAAATATTGCATGTTGGAGTATCAATTGTGTTTAAATTGAGTGGCAATTTAAGCGCAGAATGTGCAGTATGACCGCCATCTAGAAGAGTCGCCGCAATTCCAGATGATGCCAACGCCAAAGCTATGTCACATCTTGATCGAATAGTGGCCAAAATCAATGAAATGACAAATGTTTTCCCTTTTCTTCCAGGTTCCTCCAGGAAGAATACACCACCAATATTATTGTCCACCGCTTGCATAAATGTTTCGTATATTAGTTTTTGCTGTTCATTCAGCAACGGCACATTATTTCAAAGAATTCCTGCAATGTATCAACATTTTATTGCAGCTCTCGATTTAATTCTTGGTTGAGTGCATGGTGCATCGATCGATTAGGAATGATTTAGTTCAATCAGTAGCTTGTTTGCAATAGTCAAGCATTGATGCTTAATCAGAATCAATCCTTCATTATATATTTCATCGGTTATTTGCATGTCGGGATTATTCGTTCGAATTCGCAAGCGATGCAAGATATCTTCACATATTTCGTCTTTGCATTTGTTCCATAACTGAATTGGTTGTGAAGGGAAACATGTGCTGATAATAATAGCGAACAGCGTTCGTATTGGTACGTATTTGATGAAACAACTGAACCCGCAAGTGTTAAATCCCAATGAGAATCGTTCTCCAGCAAACCCAATAGTTGACATGCTTCTCGATATGTTTAGCATTGGTGGCTATTCACAGTTTTCAAATGCGCAAATGATTTTGGTCCACGTACATTTACCAACAGCAGTCGCAAATAAAACATTCATCATTTTTAGGATGAACAGTATACATGCGACCTAGCGCACGGCGTCATCTACTTAAAATGAAACGTACTTATTTTCGTGAGGGATACTCACACACCACGTACTGGTGCCGTTGTAGTACATGCTATGTATCAGAGATGGCGCTATATGTGAAAAATGATTTTCCCTGTGGAAATCGGTTTGTGCGTTCTGAAGTTGTAGCGTCAGAAAGGAAAACCCGACTTATTTTTATATTATAGAAGATAGATACATAAATAAAACCTTTAGAAATAAAAGTTAAGGATTTCTATTTATAGTGATGAAACTACGTAAAGGGAGTTAAGTCCGTTGTTACAACATCTGAATTATCTAGTTAAAGTTTTGCTTAAACTGTTATGTGATAGATTTTCGACAGAATTTACAAATGTATGTGCAACAGGGAAAAGACGAATAAATGTAAAACAGCAAAACATGAAGTTTGACTGGTAATTATTAAGTGAAGGCGTCGGTATTTGAGTAGCATACACATATGATGATTATTAAAATTAGAGAATAGCGAAACAGAATATGGTTAAGCAAGAAAATCGGAAAGCTGCAAAATGTTTGTATATTCTAACTATATGAGTTTATTTGAGCGTCAGTCGCCTAAATAGTAAAAAAAGCAAAATAACACTCCAAACATAAACGAACCACAAATTTTATCGAGAAAGTAACAAATACAATAGCAAATACAATACATAGCGGTTGTACCTGAGTTGGTAAAAAATGTAGAGGTAAATAAAACAGCAGATTATGATTTATAGTCTCACCGAAACCAAAGGATTTTATAGTTTGGATAGCTGCATAGATTAAAGGAGCAGAATATTGTCACGTTTTTGAGAAAATTCAAAATTCGTGCTCGGTTAAAAAAATGCATAGTGCACTTCGTCGATGTTATGGTCAGTTTAGGTGAACTTCTGAGGAGAATATTCCAAATATTGTGACTAAAACTCGCACAAATTTGTGTTAAACCACCAATACGCATATGTTGTGTGTGAACCGAGAAAAATATTACATATTCCGCTAGTTTTGTTGATAACCGTGAATATTCGATTCGGCGATATTCTTAGCGATTGGGCTTGTGTTGCTTCGCTACGTAAAGAATTTGGCGAAAGAATTTGGGTGAAAAACACTTTAAAACACAGTTGGTGCAAGAATTAAAGTCAAAGGACTTAACATAATGGCTTACTTGTGGTAAGTGGACGCTGGCAAAGATGGATGAAAATCCACTTTCTCTTTATTGAAAAATTGTTTTCACCGACAAAGCTCATTTATAGTTAAATGGATACGTAAACAAGTAGAAGCGATATATTTAATATTAAAAGCAGCCAAAAGCATATGGTTTCAATAAGAAGGTCTCACATGCAAAATAATGGCCTAACTGAAAGGCGATTTTGATGAACGGTTTATTTTCACGAGCCGGTAAATGGATCGCATAAATCGTGCTATTTAACGCTTTTTGTACTGCTACATAAAGGCTTATATCAGTATGCATAAGTCTGTATTGGTTGTCGGCCTGGAAGTCAATTTAAAGTATTTATTCGTGAAATACCTGTCGATATATTGGCCTAAATTTGACCCAAAGTATGAACCCTATTAGACATAGCCTCGGTCAACATTTACATAAAAAATTAAATTATATAGATAATTATATCGGTATAAATAAAAATTATATGCATTTCTCTAAATTTACTATTTTTGTAAAAAAAAACGATTCCGAAAGCTTTAAAAGGTCGTCCATTAGTACACCCCGAATGAAAACCTTTCATTTGGCTTTTTTAATTCTACAGATAGTTCACTTTCATTTGATGCTATTATTCCTAACAACTATTGTCATAAAAAATTTGTTTATAAAAGAAATCTTAGAAGAACTATTAATTATGACAGATGAGAAACTTTAAAGACAAGCATTCGCTTTCTTTTCTTTTAAATTACTGGGTATATAAAAACTCTTTTCCACAGTTGAATAAAAAATTATACTATTACTCAATTAACAAGGTTCTGTTGTATTAAGTATCGACTTTAAAAATAAATTTTTTTTTAACAAATTATAAAAATCTTTTAGTCATAAATAATTTTTTTATCTATTGTAAGATTTAATTTTTAAAAAATATGAAATAAAATTTTATCTCTATGACAATTTTTTTAAACATAAATTACTAGCAGCAAACATAAACTGTAAAATAAGTCTACTTTAAACACTTCAAAACGAATATAGTGGCTTGTGAATTGAATATATTTTTGTTATTTTTATTTATTTTTAAAGTAAAACCTTAAATTTCATACTTCTATTTTTCGAAAACTTTTATATCTCTTTGTGTTTAACATTTACCACCTGCGAAAAAACAGCACAACGACATATTTACGGCAAACACATATTTTATTTTATATTTTGTTTTTATATAAAAATTTTAAAATTAATGCAAATGTAATAAAACAATTTCCTTTTTTACTCGTATAGAACGATAAACGATAAAAAGTTCAATTTTTACAGTCATTTTATATTTTTATATTTTCCGGTACTTTACTCAAAAAGATAAGGAATTTTAATTTTTAAAAAGTGATTTATATGAATGAAATTTAAAATTTAAATTACTTTTAGAAGAAATATGAAAAATTCTACAGAAATACTATTTATAACAGAGCACAAAAGTAATACAACAGTATTTTATTTGCTACATGGTACTTAAATATACTAAATAGATATTTTAATACAATAACCAAATTTTATCATCACATAACTTTGCGTTTTTCCTTTAGCAAAAGGCCCTGTTCTGTATTTACATTCCATAACAATTTATTTGCTGGTTGTGTTGACCAGAAGTAAACAACTTAGCATGTTGTAGATGTATATCGTGCAATAAGAAATGATTCCAATAATCTGGAAATTACTTCGTTAATGCTCTTCTATGTGACTGACTCTATCGGTAAAAAATGTTGTACAGGATATTAATTTGTTCATAAAGCTAGGATATGCTGTATTTTCTCTGATCAATTTTATACCGTTCCTGCAGCATTTGTTGGTAAAACATATTGGAGAGTGGTGTACTTCCTGTGGTTTAAGTAGGGTGTCTGTAAGAAGATATCAAGGGTGTGGTCTCAAGTTCCGTTGTAAAAATTGCTATTCGCTATGCACACTGATATGTACAGGCAGTAGCAAAAAGCAACAAGGGACCTTATTCTAAGGCGAATAGGACCTAAAAAAAATCCATCAAAGGGCGGGAATTAGTAGTGTGTAGCAAAGGACAGATACTTGGCAGGAGATTCGGTTTTGAACCAGAAATATGGGTGGGAGATTCACTCGAAAATTGCTTCTAAGGTGTGTATACACCTAGTGTGTATGCGTCTTAGGGCGAGGGTAAACGCTTTTTCCTACACCCAGTGGTAAGACCAAGACCACCATCAGATTAAGGTCTCGCCGTCCGGTGCTAACGTTAATCCTATTACGTACCTGTAACAAGTTGTAACGCCATCGGCGGGACATACTCCTATTTCTGTTTTATGTCAATATCGGTATCTTTTATATAAATTTCCACTTTAAGAAAATAACGTATTTATTGTTTTATAAATTGAAATTTTGTTTATAATTATTTTAAGTATTCTTAAATGTTAATATTCAATTTTGTATTAAACGGTAGCTCAATGGGCAACGCCATCTCGCAGGATGGTGTAACTAGCGGTGGTAAAATAGCCAACAGTTGTTTTAGGCGCAATTGACGGTTGGTGGTGAATACAGCCGTCGGCTGTTGTGTATATCGACTGCCAAAATGGCATATGTGTGTTTGTGTATAAGTGTGTGTTGACAGAATAGGTATAAAAGGCCGAGCATCATGAATAATAATTCAATTGGTGTGCGGCCGGCGGCCGGACAACATGTAATATTTCGGACTGTTAGGAAAGACTCAGGTTATAAACAAAGCAGAGCTTTGAACCCAGCTCAGTTGAGCGGAGGTCTTAACCCAGCCCAAGTTATATTGTTGTGATTGTGTTCCTCGGACACTGACCGGTGTAAGTAGGACCAAGACAACGGAAACACCGCACACACATATACACTAGTGTACAGTAGACAGAGCCGAGAACTGAGCTGCCGTCAAACGGAGGATTAGTGGCAAATAAAGGCTAAGTTATAAACAAATCAATCGAAGCCTTTAATTGTCCCAACGATACTACTTGACCCTGGACCTCGCTGAGTATACCTCAGCAGCCAGGAAAAGCGTGTCGTTACAAAGTTATATTAATATAAGATTTTTAAGCAAATTTTCTTTCTTTAACCACTGTTTCTTTTAACCAGAGTCAACTCAAAATTCAAACATTTTTAGTACAGGCAAAAAACTATTTTTGTGACGCTTCTTTTTCTATTAAGAAGAAGGATACAGCTATATTTTTTTTGCGGAAAAGTAGAAAAAATAATGTAAGAATATTGAAGTGGGTAGATACTACTGCTGCATATCGATTACTTTCAAAATATGAAAATATTAACAATTTTGGGGCCAGAGGAACCGTTGCAATATGTTAATGGCTTCTTCGTATTCCAGAAAAAATAGGCCTTAAAAATATCGCAACGTTTAACATCATAACTTAGAAAAACCATATGGCCATATATTATAATCTTATTCACAAATATCTGAGTAAAAAACTAATAATTATGTATTACCTGTGTGTAGAATAATACATCTCCTTTTTGTTTACAAATTAATAACTAAAATTTGAAATGCAAAATAAAAGTTAAGACAGATTAAAACTTGATTTTTAGGAATATTAATTTTAATTAATTTTTAAAACTTCATAACGTTAACATGATTTTGAAACATTACCGTTCTTTTTTTCTGAAAATATCGAAAAAAAATTGAAGGTATAAAATTAAGTTGTTAATGTATTTTAACTAATATATTATTTCAATAAACAGCTCTCTATCTGGATACCATGTTAGCATTTTAATTTGTAAAATCCTTGGCCATTTACGATATATAAATTTAGAGCAACACAGAAACTTGCATTTTCTGGATATCGCAATAACACGACATTTATAGAACGGACACTACCATCCACATTACCTCGAACTAATACAAAATTAGCAGGGATTTAAACATATGATACACAGACTTAAGACAATCCCATCTACTCCAGATAAGTACAATAAAGTATTCGACGCAATTTACACCATAGTCAAAAACAACCGCTAAAAACCCGCTACAATCGCCAAACTGATTAGATAATACAACACTAAAAACAAGAATAAGGAAGACAAAGAGGCAATTCAACAACACAACTACACACGCTTACTTACAAAGGACCAGAAATATACAGGTTAACTGACCTTTTACAAAAAGAAGGTTTAACCACAGCATTAAAAACCAGCAACACTCTGAGGTATAATCTCAACACGGTAACAAAAACAAATGAGAAATTTAATTCCAGCGGAGTATACGGAGTTATTTGAACCAAGAGTTAATGGATTCCGTAGTATGTATGAGTCAGCTTTAAATTCTTCATTGTTACAGTGGACACCCATTAATTCTTCATTGTTTCAGCGAACATAGTAATACCAAAGATTATAGATTTATAAAGATGTTGCACTGCGAACATTTTACATAAACAGAAATTTTAAGCGTCTATGAACGAGGGGGGAAACTGTAAAGGGTAAACAGAGAATACACTCTTTGAATTGAGCATAACCAATAATAGAAAAGAGAGTAGAATTTTGTATACACAGAAACACACATTTATTCATGGATGTGTACATATGTTTCCCATGAATACTTGTGTTTGGGTGCGTGTGTATTGTTTTTGCTATTTTTTGGTTTTTCACACATTTTTAATTCTGTTTTAAAACTAAAAATGAATTTAGCTTTACTAGCAACTTTATTAATGTACGCGCAGCACCCAGCTTGTGTGGATGTTCAACATAAATATGAAACGAACATGATTCTTTTCGTTATTGTAGGGCAAATATACTTACTGTATTGTTGTATGGATGAAAGTATTTACGTTCACACCGAAGTCATGTTGGTATTATTTACTTGTTTTTTAAAATTAATTCAACCGCGCACAACTTTCGGTACGAGATCCAATAAGAGGGAGATGGAACAAAATCATGTAAATAGAGTAAATATTTTGTATGATTTTTAATTTTTATTCAAATTAGTGTTTTAAAATTTTTACTTTTACAATATGTGCTGGTTTATACTAGTAAGTTTCCCATAAACTTCCAAAATCTGAGTCACTTTCATAGTTTTTTATGTGGATATACATTTCCAATGGATATGTTAGAATTTGTGAAGGTTTTATTGTATCCATTCTACATTTGCTGCGCTATATGTCCATTGGAATATCGGTTTGAAGTAAATTCTATTAACACATGCGGAGAGTTGAAACAGTCGGCACTTTCATCAAAATATTCTTCATTATTCTGATATATGTCTACGATATCTATCACAGGACATTGATTATCAGCTGATACAGTTTCACTACATTCGGCGGAGCTTTGAAAATCTACCGTTAAGAATATTGCATCGTCGTTTTCACAATTTTTAGACGAAATAAACTGGCTTATTTTTAAAGTTATCATCTTTGACATTGCGATGTTAAATCCGTTAACTGAAGGGTTCTTATAGTGTCCGCCTTTGGCGCGAACATATGAAAATACGTTTTCTAATGGATCCTGATTATACCGGCTAGTTAAAATAGTGAATAAATTAGAACTTTCTTGAAACATTTCTTCACTTAAAAATAATATGCCCCTTGTGGTTTGGATAAGACCGCGGATGGAAAATATGTTATTGCCGACATATTCAATTTGTTGCATGTATGTTATTAAATCCTGGAATACCAGCCAAGTATTATTATTAAGCTTTATACCATGCTTTAGAGGATTAGGATCACTAAAATTTTTACTATTTAATTTTACTTAAATAAACTTCTTCTGGTTAATTTGGCTTGCCATTTACTTTTTTTATCATATTCCTAAAAGAACAATAAAGAACCAATGTAGCAAACACTGTCTTAATGAAAATATGGGTTAATAAGGCTTCTAAAATTCGTCGACAGTCCAAGCTGTTTTATTTTTACAATAAAAAATCTGGATGGTTTTGCTACGGCAACACAGAAGCTCCAATTTATTTTGTATACAATAATATTACTGGAATTTGTAGAGCCCAACAAACATAATATAAAAACGATGATGTACGTTGTTTATTACTAATCGTATTTATGGTTTTTAATTTTAGCTTACAATTTAAGGCTAAGTTTAGAATGAATGAATGTTTACAAAGTCAAAAGAAATTAATGCTAGTGAACTAATAAAAGGCTTGATCACATAATATTATTTTTAATAAGTTCATATGCACTTATCTGAAAGCAAACCTTTTTGTTTGTTGGGCATAATATTGACAATGTAAACACACATACACATAAACAATGTTCATAAGTATGAATTGCTTTTGCTGAGAGTTTATTTTTACTTTTGGTAATTTGCTCTCCCTTGATGAGATTTCGCTCAATAGTTATACACAAGAGGATTTTCCGAAAATCCCTTCAATAATTTAGCAGTGGCAGAAGAATGTATGGCAGTGCAACATCTTTATAGATCTATAATCTTTGGTAATACATTCTTTGGGCTTCATTAATTTTTTTCTTCAGTAATTATGTCAATGTTTTAAGTATACGTTTTTAATGATCCGGTGATGACTTTGTTGTCTCTAATAAATTAAATTAAATTTGTTTTCTGCATAACAAACATTATATCGAAATTTTTAAATTTAAGGCAAACTTTTCTAATATAACTTACTTCAATTTTTAATAGAAAATTGTTGAGTAAAGTCTACTATATAAAATTTTTGGACTACATCCAAGACTACACTATGTGGTGCTGTAAAGGAAATATTAAAAAGTGTATAAATTGTTTGTTTACGATAAGGTGTGCAAACTTACACTTTAAATAAATATTTAATTTTTGTAGAACTAAATGCTAAATTCGTATGTAAATTTACAATGTGTACACAAATATCAAAGAGCATGATGGTACATTAAAGAAGTAAATAAAAAAGAACAACAACTTTTTGCCATATAAAAATGTTTAGTTTGTTAATACTGTGTATATTTATTAGAGGGGGAGAACTTAATCTTGAAAAAGTAGAATATATTTTCAATTTCCGCTTCATTGCTGTTATTTTGAATATATTTTTATGGCATTTACATTTACAAAGGTGGTAAAAGCTATTATTTGCTGATTTCTGCAATACTAGGAGTGGTTTAAAGTAGTCAATTGTTCTTTCCTGATTGACATAAACTCATATTCATCAGGCAACAAAAAAAAATTAGTTGCAATAACATCGTGATCGAAAAATATGTAAATTTTATAGATTTATCTATGCTTAAGGCGACTAAAAATTGTTGTCTAAGGGCACATATATCTACCAATCAGAGTAGTAGGCTACAATTTTTATTATTATAACATTATTATTATAATTATCTTTATCGGAGCTAAACTGGGTAAAAATTATACAAATAACATATAAAGAATTATGAGTACATTATTCAATCTATCCTATAAAAAGAATACTGATTTATTTTTGAGTGTAGTAATTAAAATAAGGATGTGCTATATATTGTGTGCATCAAAATTCAGGTTCTCACCTAATATTCTTTACCTGTTCAAATCACATCCACTTCATTAATTCTAAATAAAAAGAAATTTCAATTAAACACCTCGTCGGTATTAACATTTTTAGCTATAAAACAATTTCCTGAAAAAATGTTTTTTCACTGTTTACTCTAAGTGATCTAGCAGCGATATAATAATGATAAGATTGTGGCGTTCTTTCCCCGACAAATATATAGATACACATTTTTATTATCGATTTTTCGTTCTCGTTTTTGCCACAAATTGATAAATAAAAAAAATTCATTCCATGTTCCAAGAACTTACAGTGTTTTTTATTAAATAAATAGTTAGAGATACTAACGAATCTCTCATAAGATGACTCCACAAGATAATAAACAGGATGTGCTAAAACTCAAATGCAAACCAAAACCTACTGTTTTAGAGGAAAATAAAAATATGTAATAAGAGGGTCTTATTTATCAAACAAATTCTAAAATATTGTTACGTTTATACCTTTTATAAACGTTTTCTTGTGAGTTCTTTATTGCAAAATAAATAACACCAGTTTTTAGAGTTTTTAAATTAATAACAATTTTATTAATTTAACTACACAAAGTTGACACTACAGAACAATTTACTTAAGATGCACGTCTTTACTCAACGAGGTTTAATTTTACACTGACTCACTATCCACTCTCCCCTTTAATATTTGTTCGTTAAAGGTCTAGAAAATGTAAGAATCATCTACTCCCTTTGTATCACATTTTGTTGTTGTATGTTGTTTATTCAATGTATAGGCGCCTGTATGTCTGCGTGTATTTTTGTTTTTATACTGATAAGATAGTTAAAATGTAGGTGGTCAACAACATACCCAGTAGTACACTTTATTGCTTAATTATTTTCTTTTAAAACTTAAGCAAGACACATCCGTAACAATATATTAAAATATACCAAAATAAACGTATAAAATATGTATATAAAATATACATCTATATATATAAAAGAGGATGTGTGTATGTATGTAAGAAATGGACTCGAAAACGGCTGGGCCGATTTTGATGAAATTTTTAGAGAATCTTCAGAATATTCAGGCGGGTGACACTGTGAAGTCCGATTTTTGATTTTCGGTCTGTGGGCGGAGGGGCGTGACAAAACCCACCAATGACATATACATATTTATTATTTTTTTTTTCTCTTTTATTTTATTTTTTAAAGCCATTGTTATGCTTTTCAAAACGAGATATCAATCTCTTAAATCGGTTATGTAGTTCCGAAGATATTTACAAAAAAAAACTAACTAATATATAATAAAATATCAAAATTTTAAAACTTTCGAAATGTTGCATTCAAAAATCCGAGTTTTCGGTTTATTTATATTTACAAAATATTTAAATTACTATATAATACAACATATTCCCCGCTACGCTGGTAAAAAATAACGGTACAATCCAACAAACTTTGCTGTTTTGTGGTCATAAGTGAGAAACCTATAAGTGAAATCAATTTAGTAAATAACAAGTGTTTTTAAATTTACAATAGTGAAATAACTTCACAAATTAATATTATTTGGGTACGGTTTTCCGTCGACCCTCGTCAAATTTGGTTTGTGAACAAACCGGTTTCGGCTGTTTGCCATCTTCAGTGTTCTTTTCGTACTAGTTGCGTTCTATTGTCAGTTGTGTTTATATAGTTCGTGTCTTCCTTCGTGTTATTGCGTTCGTCCCTTTCTGTCGTTTTTGCCTGCCTCTCTCCTTTTTCGTTTGTCCCTTTTTACCTAATTTGTCGATCCCTTTTTCATTCGTCTTGTTTTTTTTTTTTTTTTTGTTCTAACTAAATCCTTTTACTGTCATGCTTGCGGTCCGTTTTTGTTATGCGTGAACCTATTGGGTTTTTTTTATGTGACATAATAATCTGTAATTGTACGTTTATGATGTTCTTTATTGCTTTCGTCTTGTGCACTTGCGTAACGTTTTTGTGTTGGTGTAATGTTTGTTTTCCTGTAAAAATGTTTCAACGGTTCAAATATCGTGTCCGAAGCAGTGTTTATTTGTTCATTTATAATTCGTCCGTCAAATGTTCTTTGTTTGTATATTTCCATGTTTTCCAATACATTTAGTCTCCTTCCTTTGTGCTGGGTATGAAGCAGTTTAACCGTTGTCTTTATATGTCCTGGTGTACATTTGTCGTTAAATATATGGTTCGCAAAGTTTGATTCTGGAGTTGATTTTGGTTCCCGTAGTTTTTTGTTATAGTCTCTAATGTGTTCCCTAAATCTGGTCTTAATTTTTCGTCCTGTTTGCCCGATGTAGCTATAATGGCATGTACAAGTTAATTTGTACACTCCTTGTTTGTCTAGTATATTTGCCCCGGTTGTTTTATTCCGTAGTATTCTGCCTAGGTTGTTTCTTGTTCTGAATGCGGTATTGATGTTGTGTTTTCCAAAGAATTTCGCCAGTTTGTACGTTGATTTTCCCATATATGTTAATGTAGCCCATTTTTTTCCTTCCTTCTCCTGTTTTTTGTTCGTTCCAATTTGTTTTTTGATGTTATCTACGAGGCGCTTTTTGTATCCGTTGTTTTCCGCTATGGTGTATATTGTTTCCATTTCCTTCATATACATTTGCCGTGTTAGTGGTGTTCTCTCGAGTCTTGTTATTAACTGCCTGATCGCTGCGTTTTTGTGTTGCTGGGGATGATTTGATGAGTTGTGTATTATTGTGTCCGTTGCTGTTGGTTTCCTGTATATTTCATATTCGATTCTTTTCGAGATTATGTTCCTCTTGATCGTTAGGTCCAGATAATTAATTCTCCACAAATTATGTTTAATGCAAATTCATCAAATAGGTAATATGTTATATGCATTATGTTCACGTGTTAATAAACCAACTGCTTTGTTTGTGTATACCGCGAACCAAAATCAATCGAATGTCAGTGTCATATATGTAAAAGTATTGCAATAGAACAAGACGTATTATGTAAGCATATAAAAATATTGAATTGTGAAAAAGATGAAATTTTAAAAAAAAACATAAAAAACGAAAAAAAAGAAGGAAATTGTGTTCTTTCTGATTAATTTTCTTGAACGAATTTTTTGGCGCACACAAAAAAGAACGCTGCAGATTAAAAACAAACCACAAATGACTTGCAAAGCAGTCACGGGCACGCTAGTATAGTATATATGTATTAAATATACTAAAATATATAAAATAGTCTAAAACATATTAAAATATGCTAAAATGTATTAAAATATTATAAAATAAATGGAAATATACTGAAACTATTATAATAATATACTCAAATATATATCAAATTATACTAAAATGTTTTGAAATATACTAAAATATTGTTACGAATATGTCTTGCTTAAGTTTTAAATAAAAACAATTAAGCAATATGAAAAACTACTGGTTACAAACTGCGTAGAAGTTTATACACCCACACACACACACACACAACTACAATTTGATATGCTTTTACTAACTGCCTGGCATGCTGCTTATCATTTTAAACGCGCAAGACAAAAAACTAATTTTACAACAATAAATATACAGTTGTTTATCATCGGCGTAGTTTTCTAAGAAACCCTTTTTTTTACAAAAGCAACAACAAATGTATTGAACTAAATCCCAAGCAGAAACCTTATCAGCATAAAAACAAAAACAACTATACACACAGGCAAGCAGGCGCATATAAAATGAATAAACAACCTACAACAACAAAATACACACAAAGAGAGTAGAAAATTCTTACATCTTCTAGAATCTTATTGGACAAGTATAAATAGGGAAAGCGTCTGAGTGGAAATTCAATCAGTAAATTAAACCTCTACAGTGAAGACGTGCAGTTTTAAGTAAATTGTTTTGTGTCAACTTTGTGTAGTAAAAGTAAATAATAAAATTGTTATTATTTAAAAACTCTAAAACTGGTGTTAATTATTTTGCAATAAAGAACTCACAACAAAACGTTTATAAAAGGTATAAACGTAACAACTGGTGTCAGAAGTGAAATTGCAAAAAAAAAAAATAAAATAAATCAACTACAATGAAGTTGGAAGAGCTGAAAGTTGAGCAGCTAAAGAAGGAGCTGAATAAGTTGAATCTGCCAACAACGGGAAGTAAAGCGGAATTGCAACGGAGGTTGATTGATGAATTCAAACAGCGAAACATCGATATTGGTACATACGAATTCGAAGACAAAGAAGCGGTTGAGGTATCCATCAGCAAACACCAATATAAGCTTGGATGCAATACTTGCGGCAATTCAAGAAAGCTCTAGAATCAGCAGTGCGAAAATTGATGCTATTCAAGAAAGCACTAGAGCCAACAGTGCGAAAATTGATGCCACAAATGACAAACTTCTAGGTGTCATTCAAGAAAGCTCTAGAATCAACAGTGCGAAGATTGATGCCACAAATGACAAACTTCTAGATGTCATCAAGGAAACCTCAGAGTCAGCAGTGCGAAAATCGATGCCATTCAAGAAAGTTCTAGAGCCAACAGTGCAAAAATCGATGCAATTCAAGAAATTTCTAGAGCCAACAGTGCGAAAATCGATGCAATTCAAGAAAGCTCTAGAGCCAACGGAGAAAAACTCGTTTGTGAGGTAAACAAGAAATTTCAGGAAATTTCTGAAATATTTGGCAAACGAGTGGAAGCTGTGGAACAGAAAGTCAGCGAATTTGAGCAAAAATTGTCAGGCCTGGAGAGAAAAGTGGACGGAGAATTGCATGAACTAAAGACGAAAATGGACGACCTCCATATTCGAGAAGGACCGGTGAGAGTTGTCTCTGAGCACTCCAGTAGGATAAACACCCCGAGCTATGACAGTAGCGCACCGTTTAATGTATTCAAGTTTCAGTTCGAAACAGTGGCCAGCAAAAATAGTTGGAACAATGAAGAAAAAGCTATAGAGCTATTTCTGGCCTTAAAAGGTGCAGCTGCCGAAATCCTCGAAAGCCTACCAGGAGCATGCAGGAATAATTATGAGGACATAATGGTGGCCTTACAACGCAAGTATAGCGGCGAGCATAAGAGGGAACTGTACAGAATGGAGTAACGAGGCAGGGTGCAGAAGACAAATGTGACGCTGCAAGATTTTGCCATGGAGATTGAACGTTTGGTGCAGCTTACTTATCCAGGTGAACATCATCCATTCCTGGATCAGTTCAAAATAGAGGCATTTGTGAATGGCATAAGAGATCCAGATATTAAATATGCAGTTTGTGCAGCGCAAAAAGCATCCTTCACCGAAACAATCTCGTACGCGCTGGCTCAGGAGACCGCGAAAGTTATCTCAAAGCCACAAGTCTACAAGGTACGACGTCTTGAGGCTGATACGGAAAGCTACGGAGACAAAAGAAGCGAGATGAAAGAAATGCTTGAGTAGCTACTGGAAGAAAGAAGTAAATCGCGTGCAAAATGCTTTAACTGCGGTAAGGTCGGACATTTTCAGCGCAACTGCAGATCTGCTAAAAAAAGGTCAAGATCTGCTTCACCTCCAAGGGAAACCAAACGGGCAAACAACACCAAATCGCACGAGTCACCGTTAAACTAAAACGAGCTAGCACTGAGGGGCAAGAGCTAGCTCCCACAACCGATGGCCCCGCAGTCTACATTTCCATCATGCAACAGAAAAATAATAACCTTACTGTCTGCGGATTGATCAATGGAAAGAAGCAAGTCCTCACCATAGACACAGGAGCATCTAAGTCTGTAATAAGGCCCGATTTAGTTAAAGGGGCAGTGGAGCCGTTAAAGAATGTGCAACTGCGCACGGCAACTGGGGATTCAGCTATCGTCTATGGAAGAGCCAGGGTACGTTTGACTATCGGAGACATCAGCGCAGATCACGTGTTTGTTGTCGCTGATATAGTGGATGAAGTTATTATCGGAGCAGACTTCATGATAGCTCACGGTATTAATCTGGACATGGGGCAGCAGATAATGATCTGGCGCAACGTAGAGATCCCCTTAAATGTTGGATATGAGAGCAGGGACGCAGTAAGGAAACTATTTGCGATCGAACGCCGAAAACTACCACCTCTGGCGGAAACTATAGTTTGGGCACGTGTGGAGGCAGATTGTGTGGACGACAGGTTGTGGGTGGTAGAACCAGATGACGTAAGGAATAATGTGATAACAGCTAAAGCTCTCGTAAAAAGCTGCAACAATGGGAAAGTTCCTGTGAGACTACTAAATCTGTCTAGCAGCGAGAAGACAATTGGCGAAAATGCTGAAATTGGTCGATGTGAGCCGGCAGGAGCCGTAATTAATTGTGCCACATATCCAGAATGCCCCAAAATGACAGCTAAAGAGCGGGATTTGCTAACAGAGCAGGTGAATAAATGGGTAGCAGGACTAAAAGCACCCGACAGAAATAAAGCGAAGCAGTTGCTAAGAAAACATACCACCGTCTTTGCCCTAAATAGCAAAACCCAAGGTAGAACAGCAGTGGTGAAACATGAAATAAATACCGGCGAAGCGAGGCCCATAAAACAAGCACCCAGAAGTGTTTCCCTTGCAAAACGAAACGAGGTCAAAGAACTGATTAACGAAATGGAGCGGAACAGAGTGATTGAGCCATCTTCGAGTCCATGAAGCTCGCCGATAGTGCTAGTAAAGAAGAAAGATGGCAGCACTAGATTTTGCGTGGACTATAGAAAACTTAATGACGTCACTAAGAAAGACAGTTATCCGCTACCAAGAATTGACGACACCTTAGACACGTTGTCCGAAACGAAATGGTTCTCTACCTTGGACTTGCAGAGTGGTTATTGGCAAGTTGAGATAGCCGATAAAGATAAGGAAAAAACTGCCTTCAGCGCGAGCAATGGGTTGTGGCAGTTTAAAGTGATGCCGTTTGGGCTCTGCAATGCCCCAGCTACTTTTGAGCGCTTAATGGAACGTGTACTCAAGGGGCTTAACTGGAAGACCTGTTTGGTGTATCTGGATGATATAATCGTGATGGGAAAGACCTTTGATGAACATCTCAAAAACCTGGATGAAGTTCTCAAGCGTATAGCGGCCGCAGGACTTAAATTAAGTGTTAAGAAATGTGCGCTGTTTCAAAAGGAGGTTAAATACTTGGGGCATCGTGTAACAGCAGACGGCGTATCAACTGACTAGGATAAAATATTGGCAGTAAAGAATTGGCCTCGTCCACAAAATCTTCATGAGCTACGTAGTTTCTTAGGGCTTTGCACATACTACAGGCGATTCGTGCCGAACTTTGCTCAAGTGGCTGCCAGCTTGCATGAGTTGACCAGAAAATTGCAACCATACCACTGGAGTGGGGCTGCTGAAGAGGCGTTTCAAAGGCTAAAGGAGCCCTTGTGTACAGCACCAGTCCTCGCCTATCCGATAGCTGGACACGAATTTATATTGGATACAGACGCAAGCGGCTACGGAATAGGAGGAGTGCTTTCTCAGGCAATTAATGGGACGGAAAAAGTTATTGGTTACTATAGCACAGTATTGTCCAAGCCCGAAAAGAATTATTGCGTAACACGACGGGAGCTTTTAGCCGTACTGGAGTGTATTAAACATTACCACAAATACTTATACGGCCAACACTTTACCATAAGAACGGATCACTCCGCATAACGGTGGTTGCTGCAGTTTAAAAACCCCGAAGGACAGCTTGCACGCTGGATTGAACGTTTGCAGAGCTATGACTTCAGCATTGTGCACAGAAAAGGCGGAAAACACAATAATGCAGATGCCCTTTCAAGACGCCCATGCAACGTAGAATGCAGGCACTGTACAAAAGTCGAGGAAAAGGAATCCATCATTGATGTGAGGCGAATCCAAATTGGCACAGGAGAAGATTTGTCTGAGGCCCAAAAGGAGGATCCCATTTTGTCAAAAATTATATCGGCCAAGCTAGAGAGCATACGACCGGACCGTAACGAAATTTCGGCAGAAAGCCCGCTGGCAAAATCATACTGGGCTCAGTGGAATAGCCTTAAAGTGGTAAATGGTTGCTTATATCGAAATTGGGAAAGCGCAGATGGAAAAACTACAACGGATTTAATCGTCGTGCCAAGTTCCCGGATAAAAGATGTAATGCAGCAGTTTCATAATGGTGTTAGCGGCGGCCATCTGGGTGTAACAAAAACGCTAGAAAAGATAAAACAGCGATTTTACTGGGTAGGCTGCCCACAATCTGTGGCCGAATGGATAGCTAATTGCGAGCAGTGTATTGCGGCCAAGGGTCCAACAAGGAAAAGTCGCGGCAAACTACAACAATACAACGCAGGCGCCCCTTTTGAGCGGATAGCAATGGATATCGCAGGCCCATTCGCTGTCAGTAATGCTGGAAATCGGTATCTGCTAGTAGTAATGGATTATTTCAGCAAATGGCCCGATGCGTATCCCATTCCGAACCAAGAGTCCAAAACGGTTGTAGATGAATTTGTGAACAATTGGGTGTGTCGATACGGTGTCCCAACAGAACTTCATTCCGATCAGGGACGAAATTTTGAGTCGGCCATATTCAAGGAAATGTGCGATATTTATGGAATCAAAAAGACGAGAACGACACCACTGCATCCGCAGTCAGATGGCAAGGTAGAAAGATTCAACCGCACCCTGGAAGAATATCTCAGAAAAGTAGTCAGTACACATCAAAAGGATTGGGACGAGCATGTACCAAAGTTTCTTCTGGCATACCGATCAGCTATCCACGATTCAACATCATGTAGTCCAGCAAAAGTCGTGTTTGGGAGAGAGCTAAAACTACCAGCTGACTTAGAATTTGGCGTTAAACCGATTCCTGCAAACGGCGATGATGAAAATGTTCCTCAGATACAAGAAGACCTGCACGAGCTCCATGAGTTTGTCCGCAATCGCATCAAAATGGCTAGCGACAAAACGAAAGCCAGATATGATCGAGCAGCAAATACGGAAGGATATACAGAAGGACAACTGGTTTTACTATATAACCCACAACGGAAAAAGGACTGTCTCCCAAACTGCAAACCCACTGGGAAGGACCATACAAGGTGGTCAAGAAATTGAACGACGTGGTTTATCGGATACAGAAATATCAAAGTCCGAGGTCTGAGATGAAGGTGGTCCACCTGGAGCGACTGGCCAAGTATGGCCGAGGGAATATTGAGCCTATTCGGGACGAAAAGGCTTAAGCGGGCGGCAGTGTTACGAATATGTCTTGCTTAAGTTTAAAATAAAAACAATTAAGCAATATGGAAAACTACTTGTTTCAAACTGCGTAGAAGTTTATACACACACACACACACACACAACTACAATTTGATATGCTTTTACTAACTGCCTGGCATGCTGCTTATCATTTTAAACGCGCAAGACAAAAAACTAATTTTACAAAAATAAATATACAGTTGTTTATCATCGGCGTAGTTTTCTAAGAAACCCTTTTTTTTACAAAAGCAACAACAAATGTATTGAAATAAATCCCAAGCAGAAACCTTATCAGCATAAAAACAAAAACAACTATACACACAGGCAAGCAGGCGCATATAAAATGAATAAACAACCTACAACAACAAAATACACACAAAGAGAGTAGAAAATTCTTACATCTTCTAGAATCTTATTGGACAAGTATAAATAGGGAAAGCGTCCGAGTGGAAATTTAATCAGTAAATTAAACCTCTACAGTGAAGACGTGCAGTTTTAAGTAAATTGTTTTGTGTCAACTTTGTGTAGTAAAAGTAAATAATAAAATTGTTATTATTTAAAAACTCTAAAACTGGTGTTAATTATTTTGCAATAAAGAACTCACAACAAAACGTTTATAAAAGGTATAAGCGTAACAATATATTAAAAAATATTTATATATGCCGAAGTGTACTAATATATACTAAAATATATTAAATTATACTTAAATATATAATAAAGTATACTAAAATATATTAAAGTAAATATAATATATTAAAATATACTTAAATATATTAAAGTATACCAAAACATGATAAAATATATTAAAATTAACTAAAATATAGTAAAATACCAAAATGCGTACAAAATGCGTATGGATTTTGTCAACTTCGAATGTTCATTATCTTGTGAAAAAAGTGAAAGAAACTGGCATCCTCATCGATAAACCAAAGCGTGAAAAGCCAAAAACAGTGTGTACATCCGAGAACATTGCTACTGTGCCGGAAAGTGTGCGTGAAGCGCCATCAACATCAATTCACCATCGTTCTCAACAATTGAACATTTCAGAGACATCATTGGGGCGAATTTTGCATAAAGACCTTGATATGACGCCATACAAAGTCCAATTGGTTCAGGTGTTTATAGCATTTTTTTTTTAAAGAGAAGTAGCACTTCAGGCAGCAATGCCTATTTAGTCAAGTACCATGCTCCAGTCCTTAGGAAAGAGATAGAGAAGAAATGAAACAGGTAGTCGGACAGCGACCAGTAACTGCCATCATAGCTGAGCCGCCCCACCGACAGTCAATTTTTATTTTTGTAGTGAAAAGAAATCAAGATCATCGTTCGGAATCGAACCCACAACCCCCATACTGGCAAGCTAGTACACTACCCACTAGTCTACAGGGGCATCTATTTAAAACAAAAAAAAAAGTTATTTGGCAGACCCTATATTATGCTTTTTAAGGTCGAACAATTTACAATAAATGTTTTTATTTATTTGAAAAGTTATGTTGGCAGACCCCTTTTTAATAAAATTATAAAGTTAAATTTACATATACTTCTTCTGACTTTTAGAGTTTCTAAATGCACATAGAGAGTGCATCTTAGTCACACTAAGAAAAAGTTTATCTAATTTTTTGAACGGCAACCAGCAAAATGTCAAAATTCGCATCCGCTATTGGACCAGGTAGCAATTAAAAATAAAATAGAAAAAGGTGTATGTCCATAGAAACGAGATTTTGACGTACATATTGGCTTATCTCATACACTGTAATAGTGAGAAGTACGTAAAATATACTTCATATTGCTGATGTATTCGAATCTATCTTTTGAATAACAGGCAGAATCTTTAAACTTATACGGAATGTTTATAAAAGAATATATGTGAAAAGCCCCACAAAATGAAGGGAGTTCTCATGGGAAAGCGAACTATAATAGACTAAAACTTGAACATCGTTCATTACTACAATCGATACAGCAACGGGTACAAAAAACATGCGTTTTGAATTGAAAGGGTAACCTTTGCGAGGTTAAATTTTGATCTATAGTAGGTAGTATGGATCAACTTAAATAAAAGTTTTCCTTTTGGTTCGCAAGCGTCTATTTTAAACTTACAAAAGCTGTGTATTTATATAACCGCCTAAATAATGTGTTTATAATTTATATTAATCGATTTAGCCCATGAAAGGTTTTATTTTAGATTCTTTGGCCAAATGACAACCTGATTTTATGTTAACAAATATTTCAAAAACGATATTTTCAAAGTAAGAAAAGGATTTCGTTAATTAAATTTAATATTATTTGAATTCCTTGCCGGACGTAGAGACTACTTTCCTATTTATACGTTATCAACCATTACTTGTTACTAAAGACCATAAAATAGCAAAATAAGTACGTAACTGGGTACACTGTTTTCAAAAATACTTTTCTAAAGGTAATAAGCAAAAATAAATCTACAGAGTTCTTTTGCAAAATAATGAAATTTTTCATAACCAGGCCATACTTAATGCGATTCTGTGTTTATGTATCATTATTGTGCTCAAAAGCTAGATTTTTGGTATACAAACTTAATTCGTATACTTTTATAATTTTATTTCGTATAAACGGGCCGATAGCAGCTGCGGTTGAATATTTCCAAACCAATAAATATCTTGGACTAATAACAGAGATGTTTTATTACTGTTGGCACTTTCCTGTGTCAACGCTGCTACAGCTGTTGTCTGAATGGCTTTAAAGAGGAATAAATGAAGGCAAGCAGTTACAGACTTCTAGATTATTTTTTAGAAAGCAAAACAATGGTTCTGCAGCTTCAATATGTGGTGTAATTAAAAGCTTTTGCTTAGTGGAAGGGAAGAAAGTGGTGATGAAAATATTAAAATGGCATCCGTTAGAGACGGGCCTAAGAGTGTAAGCTAGTTTGACTTAAATTGGCTGGAGTGTATGATTGATAAACACTAGTTTCTAAATACAACTTGTTTGCAAGCTTCGGCAAGTTCAATTTTATAAAAATCTAAAATATCATTTTCTGCTTTTTGGATTTTTTTTTACATCTAGTGTTTTCACAAGGCTATTACACAGACATATATATATATATATATATATATATATATATATATATATATATATATATATATATATATAAATGTGGAGCAGAAACAGATATATGTGCAGATGTTGCAGAAAAAATCTGCTCAACACAATTTAAAAAAATTTTTTTTAAAGAAATTTTTGTGAACTTAATGAGCTATAACATCCAAAAGAATTTTATACAATAAATAAAATCTGTACATATACATAATAGTTTTTAACAAATGCAAATAATACGGCTATTTGCAGAAAACCTTAAATATAAAAAAATGATATATTGAAAATATATTTAAATTCTTCACTGAAAATGAATTCAAAGTTTAAAAAATGCTTGAACAGCGCCATTCAGTTATAGTGCCTTTAGAGATGGAAAAATAGGTTTATATCCGACGCATAGCACAAAGTCTAAAATACGGAAAGCCATTAGCAGTAGCTTATATTTAAACAAATCATATTTGATTGGAAAAAATAATAATGTATATATAAGAAAATGAAAAGTTAGAATAAAAAATTATAGGAATACATGCAGTTAGATATAAGGAAAAGACATATAATTGTTGATACGGTTACAAAAATGATTTATTCAAGTTTTCAAAGAAAATAATTATTAGTAAAAAAGTAAACGAAATGATCTAAGAATTGTTTGCAAGTCAACAACATCATGTTTTTAGAAATTCCACGAAATAAGCTAAACAACAGAACAACAAAACAACCAATATAGAACAAAAAACACAGCCAAGCAGGCGCCTACAATGAATGATAATAACAATAATAATATGGCGTGATATTAAAGTGGAATATTATTGTATATGCGAGAACCAGATAAAATAAATATATAAAATCAATTGCTGGTCAAATAAGCGAATTCAAGTTGAGACATCGTTGAGAATAGAAAATCGTTTAATTTAAAACTCTAAAGTGCTGTATTATTATTTTTCAATGAAAAAACTCAAAACAAAACCTTTATTAAAAGGAATACATTACAATACTTTAGAGGTCAATTAAATTGTAAAATGTTAACCATTTTTATGTAGCAAGTAAAGGAAATTAATAAACGACATTATGACCTACCTAGATTCAATACCTGACACCAGACGTTTAGTCCTACCTTAAGTTATAACTTAGGTAGGGGACAGTAAGTTGTGGCACCTACAGAATAATCTATTATAAGCAAATGTAATAATGCGAAGCAGCAGAATAAAAGTCGTTTAAAAATGAGTTAAAAAAAGCTATGAAAGCAAATATCAAAATGAATAATTTTGAGAAAAAAAATATACAGATTACCCGTGGTTTTTGTACTTGCGTACCTTTAGTTATTAATTCGATGGTTTGGACCAGATAGGTCACGAAGGTAATACTTTTACTATGTTATCTCCGCAAAAACCGTTTCGATTAAAATATTTTTTATAAAATATTTTTTGAAGATATGCATAATCTATGTTTATTTTACCTTAGTTGCCCTTTTCGTTGTTTTAGATGCATTCGGTCCTCTTCTTGCTTTTAATAAGAAAAGAGAAATTACGCATTGTAAAAACTTATAAAATATTTTACATTTTTTTTGTTTAATAAAAAACTTTTTATTGTATCTTTTTAATCGAAATAGTTCACTTTCTATACACTTCAGGCAGACGTTTCGATTGTGAGTACTTAAAGACGCACCTTTTTACCAAAAGTAGCAAATTGTTGTATGCATGTTATTGTTAGAAGCCAAATTACTTTTACAACATATAGAACATACGCTCCACATTATTTTATGGAGGTACGCTTTTTGATTTTTTATGTATATAGATGGAAGATATCATTTTGCTTAAATGCATGAAGGAGCTTGATCGTGGGTTTCTAAGTCCTACCTCTCGAAGAACTTTTTTCGTATAGTTGTTTAAAAAATGAATCAAAACTCCTTTGGGAACAAGTCTTTTGTTTTGTTATAGTAGCTTGTGAATTCAAGCTTATATATTATATCGTTCTTTAACTCTTTAAAATTCTGAAAAATACTTTGTGAGATGAATTTGTTTTTTTTTTATTATAGTTCCAAACATCTCAACACCTTACGCTAACAGTTCCTGGCGGAGAGTATGTGAAGAAATAAATTTATCCATTAGAATTGGGTCCAAGATAACGGGATTTGTTTGGCAAGAGTTCGCACCCATTGGTTTACCTAAATATTGTATAATTTTTCAGTTGTGACAAGTGCGAGAACAGGCGCATGATACCATATATTCCTGATTTTAAAGATGTGTACTATCTAAACTTGCATCCAACCCTAAAGACTAGCGGGTGCTCGTTTATAGTGACGCATTAATGTGGATTGTTATAATTAGTTAATCATTTTTCAAATATTTTCTAATCGGTGGAAATTTAGCCACACGCTTCTGCTGTTTTTGACTTATCGCATTATCAAAATTAACACTTGATTCGAACGTTTTTTTAAATATAGAACGTTTGCTATAAATATAGAACGGCCATTTTCTCTTGGAATAAGTTAAAAGGTTTTGATTTATGCATAAAAAATGTAATTGACAATGCGTTCCTTAAAAGGTAGTGATATTTTACTTATATAAAGCTGCCAAAATCAAAACACCAATATAGCCTGCAATAGACTAGAGTCTATTCGCATGAAATTATTATTATGTGTCGATTAGAAAAATGCTTTTCTGTGCTTAAGAATTACATCTTCAAGATGTAGAGCTAAAGGCAGAAGGAAATTTATTTTTTATCTTTAAGGCGACTTTTCGTAAATCGAATGACGCCAGGAGAAAACGTGATAGCGCTTTTATAAAAATAAGCTTTACTACATTGAAACTGGATGCTATAGGGTTCCATTCTTTGATACGCGCAACTGATCGAAGCACGAAGTTTTCCTCAACAGTATAAAGCTCAGTTGTTTCCATGTTATCTTAGTTTTCAGAATCACTACCACTAGCTTGTAGATTTTTAGGCATGAATTTTTATCGCTCCCATCAGAAAGACTATAATCAGCCAAGCCTTTATTTGTAAAAATTTCTAATTTTTATGCTATATAACTTTTCCAATTGTTAAAAGTGCAATGAGTGGTTGAAAGAACAATAACAAATAAGTCTACTGCCAAAAACAGATATTTTTACATATCTATCGAAACGGACGTGAGGGTACTCAACGTAACTTTTTCGATGAAGTCCACAAAAAAAATGCATAATACAAAATGTTGAAAATTATGTAACTTATTTTTAAGTACTTTAAAATATAATAGAAAAATTTTAATACACGGGTGTAGTTCTTGAAGCAGTTAAATTATTTTAGTATTTTAGAAGCTATAAAGGGTTTAAAGATGACAATAATATGCTAGCAAACAATGTCCATATAAAGTGCATACTTACCAAGCAAACTTTTAAAATTATTTTGAAAAGGTATATTATTACAATCTATATATATATAAAAATGAAATGATCCACGTATGTAATGTGAGAACGGCTGGAGCGATTTGGCTGATTTCTTTTTTTTTATTCCATACGAAATTTTCAGATGATGGTTTGTATAAAAAAAAAATTATAAAATTTTTCGGGAAACTTAGAAAATTCATTTATTTTCTTCTTGCTTTTGTTGTTGTAATTACAAATAAGTTATTCACGACTCGACATGTTCGTTCGAACTGATTTGACGTGGTTATGTGGTTGTAAGTTGTACATTTTTCCTTTTAATTTTACTGTTTATACGAGCTTGCATACGTGCAAACACACTTACACATTCTTAGCATGCGCTAAAAAACGCGTAGATTAAAGAAAAAAAAATAACAAAAAGAAAATAAAAGACCTAATAAAGAGAGGCAACATCTTCAACTTCGGCCAAACCGAAAATTGTTCTAACAGGTCATACATGTATTTTTTTGTTTGAAGATTTTTTTTTAATTTATTACTATACATAGCTGCCAGATTTTTTACAGATAATACCGTTACAATTTTAGGGAAATTAAAATTCACAATAAAATCACGTGTACATACTACTACTACTACCAGGTCGCAGTATGGCAGCCGCTCTACCATTTAAATACCTTGTCCGCTACAAAAGTATTAAATAACGTTTTTATAAGCAACTAGCGCGGCGTACAGGTGGTAATATCCATCTATACTTGCTATGTCAATATGTATATTGTATGGAAAAAAATAAAAAGTTCAAATCCTTTGGTGAATTTGTTTTCAATTTAGTAAAATATGCATTTTAGGTTTCATTTTTAAAGCCTTTTTTCCTAAAAGTTCATATATTTATACCATAAAAACATAATTATATAAAAAACTAGATTGGTTATTAAAACGCTGATGCCAAAAGCGATTATTGCTTATTCCAAGAATACCTATCATATTAAGTGATTTACCATTTAAGTTTAAGCGTTCGCCTTGCATTCGGAATGACGATTAATAAATCCCAAGGACAATCGCTAAAAGTGTGTCGGTTAAACCTAGAATCTCAATGTTTTTCCCACGGGCAAATATATGTTGCATGCTCGAGAGTTGGTGCACAGTCAGCTCTGTTTATTTTCTCTCCCAAAAAAAAAAAAACAAACAATATTGTGTACTATCAAGCTTTAAAACGAACTATATGCTTAGCTTTTTTCTTTTTTTATTTTTTAATCAATTACCTTAAGACCTATTTAAACAATAAATTAAGAACAATTTGTGTCGTTTGTTCTTTGTACTGTAATTTTTTTTCTAACTCCATGTGAAATATTTATCATTAGCAAATAGCTTCCAAACGAAGCCGGGTCGTACAGCTAGTATGATATAATTCGCTCTTTTTCCACTACTTCATTTCTCAAGTATTTTTTGTAATATCGGTGCTAATCAAAGTTACCAAGTTTTTTGCGTTAAAGCGATTATATTATTTATTTATATTATATTGCAATATTTTTATTTAAATTAATAAAAAATATACTATAGATATGTAGTTCCTAATACCATTAAAACTCCTTTGTTTATTGAGTTTTTATGTTTTATTAAACTTCTAAAATTACACTGAAAACAGTGTAAATTTTATCTGTAAACATTTAAAGCGAGCGCAAATAGAAAAACTTAAAAAAGCTAAAAAAGTACTACAATGTTTGAAATATTTTTATGTTACAAGGCTTCTAAATATTTTTAGTTTTTCTTTTATTTTTTACTCACAGTTTTACTTATTATTTTTGTTTTTGTATGCTTCCGTAGTTTCTGTTGGGAAAAACAAACTTAACAGAAAAAGTAGAGCAAATTCTAGTTCGTTTAGAGCTCGAGGGTAAATTAAGAAAAGCAATAGAATACTATACACGTAAAATTTGAGACGCTAAAGAATTTAATGAAACATTTAATGGAAGACTAAGTAAAGTAAAAATTAGACAAGCAATTTTACATTGCTTTAACTTAAAATGTGAGGATATGGCGTGATCTAATTAATTATTTTCCATTGATATCTACTAAATAAAAATTAAACAAATAAAAAAAATTTGTAATATTCTTTTTATATTATATTTAGTCTATGGTTTCTAGATCCCTACAGACATTTAACAGCAGTAAATAATAATAGTACGTAAAACTTAAATTTAGCAATTTAAATATAAAATTAGATGATATTTAACAGCATTAACATTCAAAGAAAAATCAATATGCTTATAAAATGTATTAAACTCAGTACAAATTCACACTTAGCATAATTTGATCTGAATATTTTCATTACGAGTGGATTAAAATAGCGCATAGGAAGAAATGGAATATTAAATGAAATATTGCTAATCAAAAAATCGGAACAGCCATAGCGCATAGGAGGAAATGGAATATTAAATGAAATATTGCTAATCAAAAAATCTGAACAGCCATTTCCTTTTATTAAATTTAAAACAAACATAATATTTAACTTTATTCTATTATTCTTCGGCTCTTTAGAGTTGGCAGGTTTTTTAGAGCAAGTCTACTAGTGTAGGTTGGTAGATTTAAAGGATTCCATGCTATTACTATAAACTTTATAAATTGGATCACAAATTATTGAGACATATTCGAAAAAAAGGTTTAACAAGGGAAGTATAAAGATATTTTGTGCCATATGGGTAACTAAACTCCTTCGACCAGCGTTTTATAAATCCTGCTTTGTTAGTGGCTAACAAAATATGCTGTATAAAATTAAAGTTAGCATCTAGTAAAATACCAAGATCTGTAAACACATTCAGTTTCTCCAACTCGTAGCCACTTAAAATATACTGCACGTTTGTATGACATTTTCGGAAGAAACACGTGTATTTGCACTTTTTAATATTCAACTCCATAAGATTATTATTACATCCTTAAATTAAATGCATCTAAGTCCTTTTTAAAATATCTTGTCTGCATATGATATAACGTTGGAGTTTTTAATGGCATTGGGTAGATCAATAATAAACAAGGTAAATAATAAAGGCTACTCTGCGGCACACCAGTTAAAACAATAGTTTCCTTGAAAGTAATTGCGTCAAAACAAACATTTTGAGCTCTGTTTGAAAGATATAAATTACTCCACATATGTAAATTGTTTGTGGATCCCATACGTTCAAGTTTCATAATCAGAAGTTTGTGGTAAGCCTTATCAAATCAAATTTTAATTATTATTTAATTGTTTACTAATTTATTCAATTATATGATATGTCCAAGTGTCGAAATGCTTCGTACATAATTCAATTCCAAAGCAAAGTGATTCTAATTGCCTAAACCAAACAAAATTTGTGCAAGAAAACCAGCTTTAATCGACGGAATGGGATTTATTTTCGCTCAAAGTTAATATTTTTTTAGTTTTTAATTTCTCCCTAATTTAATTTTATATTCTTATTTATATATTGCCATATATATCAATAGAAAAAGTGAAGATTTATTATTTTTTTGGAATAAACAAAATCAGCCAGAAAGAAGATTAAATAAACCGATCAGAATTGTTATCACTATAATTTTGCTTCCTTGTTTATTTTGTGATGCAGTTTGAAATGTAGAAAGATTACTATTTGTAGTGTGAAATAGGAAATTTGTATTTTCAAAATACAGTCCTAGAAGAGAAAGCAAAACAAATAGATCCTTAGCTAACATATTGTTACGAAGATGCCTAGTTTAATTTTTAAAGAAAATAATTATTAGTAAAAAGGTAAATGAATAAACCTATTTCGTCCATAAATTACGTAGTTTCTAAGAAATCCTACGTATACAAGACAACAACAACATACTTTATTAAAATTCTACGAAATAAATTAAACAAACAGAAATCAAAAACAATTTACAGAACAGAAGACAACTAAAAACACACAACCAAGGAGACGCCTACACTGAATAATGATAATAGAAATATGTGATGGTATTATGTGATGATAACAACAACAATATGGGATGGTGTTGAATTAGTGTTTTCTTGTATATGCGAGAAACGCTCAAAACACAATATGTGAACACCATATACTGCTCAAAAGTTAGTTAAAGTAAAAACATCATCAAGTAAAGACATAAAGATACAAAGCAGCTATAGCGTTATAGTTACCATCGTGTATATTTGTGTATATAAATAAAAGTAAATAAATCATAAAATTTAATTGAACACTCTTAAGTTCTGTGTGTATAATTATTGTGCAATTTAACAACTGAATAAAACAAAACTTTTATTAAAGAAATAAACTTAACAATATCGACACTATTATGCGCCATTAGAGATTTGAGTGGAATTGGAAACGTATATAGATCTTTATCTACAAGGAGCGATATACTAAACTTATTGTTTAGTATATCGCTATAGGGGTAAAGCGATTCATAATCAGGTTATGTTTAAAAAAAGGAAACTGAAGAGGGTGTCAACTTAGAGTACTTATATCTTTGTAATTATAACAAATAAATTTTTTAGTAGTTAATTATTAAGCAAAAAAAAGATCAAATAACTACAATTATTATAACAAATAAATCATAAAATAAAGATAAGCTGTATTATTTATTTCTAGATGAATTTGCGTTTTAAAAATTTCGGCTTACATATTGTTTATTTGAATTTCAATTTATTTGAATTTATTTTTTGATAACAGCCTGTCCAATTATCTGTCACTGTAATTCAATAATCCCTAATTATAACAAAAATCCTTTTTCAATTTATTTTTCTTCAAGCGTAAAATATTTGTTTCATGTTTGGCAATAAAATCTAGATATATATACGAGAGTAAAAATTACTAGTTATAATTTTTGTTTCATTATACATAACCTTGCACTGGGTGCAAAGTTAATTCCAGACAAGGAATATTTATTTTGTTTAATTTTGAAATTACATGACAAATTAGTCAGTAAATGAGCAATTATGTGAAGTCAATAAGTTTATGTTTGACTCCCTATATGACTCTTTAATTTTTTAAATTATAATCAAAATGATTTTGCAATAAAAATTATTTGTTAGTGTATTCTACTCATTTTACTTATCAACAAATTATATAAATTTAAAAACAATTTTTGTTTTCTGTATGTTGAGATTCAACCGCAATTTGGGTTTTTGAATTTTATACATAATTGCATAAAATTTCGTGTGATAACATTAGCTATAGAAATCCGTGAATACGTTCCTAACCCAATGGAAAAAATAAAAATTAGTATTGTTACGTTTGTTTTATGTACGTTTTATTATATTGAGTTATTTTATTTTGCAGAATAATCACACAGTAGTTTAGAGTTTTAAATCAAATTATTTTTTTACTTTCAATTCCCCCAAAAAAATACGATGGTAACTTTGTTGCCATTCTTCAACGATGACTCAATTTTAGTTAATTTTATGCCCAGCGGTTCTCGCATATACAAGAATATTGTTACCGCCCCTGTATTACCTACAGAAATACACCCCTGATATATCGAGATGTTATCAATATTTACAATGTATTAGTTATCGAAATATTTACAATTTATTACACATAAAGATTACTGCCATTTTGTAACAAGTAGCAAAGGAAAATTTAATACTTCTAGAACACGTGAAGCATTGCCCAGAGAAAAATCGGATGGGTTGTAACCAAAAAAGTAGGTAAAAATAACCCATAAAATATACTCCAATATACTGAATTATTACTAATCTTAAGAATTAAAACATACGGTTGTAAATAAAGAAATATTATTTTTCAACAAACTTAACCGGTGTTACGACTTTATACAGACCATCGACAGCCTTTAGCGGCAATAAATATATTTTAACTATTGTTATCATTCAGTTTAGGCGCCTGTTTGGCTGTGTGTCTTGTGTTAGATGTTTCCTGTTGCTTATCTTATTTCGTAGAATTTTTTATAAGCGTCTTGTTATTATCCTGTGTGTATAAGATTTCTTCGAAAACTAAGCAGTTTGTAAAATGCACAGTGGATCGTTCCATTTACTTTTTTTACTGATAATTATTTTCTTTTACAATTTAACAAATCATCTTCGTAACAATATTATATTCAGTTACGAGCCTCTAGCTCTAAAAGCGTATTGGATAAATTCCTGAAGATATATTTTTATTGCCGCTACATTAAAAAGTAATAAACGAATTCAACTTTTAAAGCGTTATATGGAAACAGTTAAAATTAAGAGAACGTATCTGCTAATTGCATAAATTTGCTAAGCATTCGCTATTAAAAAGGGTGTCACCTTAAAAAAATTAACAAAAAAATCTTGAAAAAATATCTGACTGTAAGATTATAAAAGCAATATCATGAAATATAATAAATGCAAATTTATTTATTTCAATTTGCAATTTTTGCTTAATACAGCTTTACAGAAGAGTTCTTATTTTACCTCTTCTTTTTAACATTAATAGATAGACAAAGCGTTTTACTTTCAATTGTGAAGACTTTCCAAAATTATAAAAATAAGATGGAATAATTAAATTAAATTCATTGTTGTAAGGCAAACGGGTTATATACATGAAGATTTTAAAATGCATCGATATATTGAATGACTGATGTTACCACAAATTCTACATTGCTCATACCAGTGTTGTCTATCTCTTTTTGCAGTGACTAGCTTTATACATAAGTAATTTGCTTTGCACAGTCTTTGTCTCATATATAAAGTTATTTACTTGTAGCTGTTTTACTTTAAATTTCTTTAATAAAACGTTTCAGTTTTAACAATTGTATTGTATGTTATTTCTATATACAAATTTAATTTCATTTGTTTGTAACCATAAAGTCTTGGTAAGTATATGGTTTCGTTACAGCAATAGATTTTAAATAACGCTTGGTCATCGTCAATGGCGTAACCCGAAACATAACATTTATCTGTGGGCTTTGAAACCAAAAATCCTTTTATGAACATAAGATAATAAACAAATGTTTATAAATAAACTTGCAGATAAAATGATTTTAAATCTTCTTACCTACGTTGCATAACCAATATTCTCTCAATGGTACATTTTATCGTCAGTATATATTTCATTGATAAATTCAATATCATAAGATCAATGAATAACATTAAATTTTCATATAAAATGAAAGGTCTAATTAATATAAAATAATTGTATAATTAAAGAAAAATAAATAAAGTCTAAAAAGGGTAGATAAAATTAACACAATTATGGCGTTTATTTATGATCTAAAATTTGTTTTTGTAGCTGTAAAATCCACAAAAAAAAATTAAATTTTGTGTTATTGTTGTTCGTTCAATGTTGCATATAGCACATAGTTCAAAATTAGTTGTTGCCTTCTACTGCTAACAATTGATGTATTTGTGATAAAAATAGAATCGTAGGAAAAGCGAACACGGTTTTAGCAGCCGTAATAGCTACATTGGTAGACATGTCTACTTTAGAATGAGATTAAAGTCCATCGAAACCATCAATAAAATAGTAAATTAATGTTAAATAGCCTAGATAAATTAGTTGTTTTATATATAAATGCATTTCGTTTTAAAACGAAGTCAAGGAATAATACTTAAATTATTTATTTATTTTTTTTTTTTAAGAAGTAGCACTTCAGGCAACAATGCCTATTTAGTTACAACTGTGCTACATTCTTTAGGAAAGGGATAGAGAAGAAATGAAACAGGTGGTGATAGTAGAAGGATAGTTACCTAACCTTCAAGCTCTTGTTTTTTGTAGTGAAAGCAACCACCCCTAGATTGATAGTAGGCTAAGTACACTACCTGCTAGTCTACTGGGGTGGCTTTCATTTATAGAAAGCCCGTGTTATCGGAAATTAACTATCGTAAAAGCCAGCACAGTGACCAGTGACCATGCCTTCATCACTGAGCAGTTTTATAGTGAAATCAGCCAAGGTCTTCGTTGGGAATCGAACCCACAACCCACAGACTGATAAGCTAGTACATTATCTACTAGCCTACAGAGGCACCCAAACTATCAAATGTCATTAAATACTTCAACGTTCTATTATATGCAGACGATGTGAAGATATTTCAAGCATATAATCGTCACGCTGATCATATTCTCCTACAAATGGAGATGCATTTAATTCATGGTGTAATATTAATCGTATGGAGGTGAACATGAGTGATAGTTTAGATCAACAAAATCCTTCCGTTTTTTTTTAATATGAAATGCGAAATGATCAATGAATCACGCTATTACATTCACGCTGCCAAAAAATTAAATATGATAAAGATACTGGAATTATAGCATTTTCAAAGTCGTTCTGAAAACCCTGCATGGATTAAAGTCTTCAATTTTAGATTTTAAACTGCTTTACTTTCTTTTCTGAATTTATTGAAGGTCCTATTGATAGGCAAAAAAATTAAGCAAAAATAAAACTAAGAAATTATTAACAACCACAATTAAAAAAATTCATGCAACTTAATTAAAAATTATTTATTTACTCCATATTACGAAATATATAAATGAATCAATATGCAAAAAAAAATTGCGAAAATTCTTTTTTATTTCCACTTTATGCATAACCAAGTCACGAACTTTGACCAATATCACTTTGAATTTAAAAAAAAAAACTTTTTAATATTTAAAGTTTTGCGTTTTTTACATGACTAAAAACAAAATCTGTTGTGAACTCGATGAACAAGAGAAGAAGGAAACCCCAATTTTGTCACAAAGTTAAAAAACAAAATTTTGTTATACCAAAGTTTTTAGTTCTTCGTCATCATATAGAAATTTATTTCATGTTTCCTTTACAATTTTTAATTCATTTAGTTTTCGTTAGCAACGGATAGAGAAAAAGTTAAAATTTGTTTTAGCATATTTTAGAGTGCTGCAGTGTTTAAAAAAGCTACAAATATCCGTCAGTGAAATTTAACTGCAGGCGATGCAGATTTCGGTTAAAAATTTAGTAAGAAAAATGTTGTTGGTTTTTTATTATATGAATTATATAATTCTAATATTAATGGTTTTATACGCGGTTTGCATTTGCTTATAAAATGCAGGCATCGAATAATGTTTAGAAGCTTATGTTTGTGGACACAATTTTATACCGGAAAGTGTGACTAAATGATATAACGATAAATTTATTGCAAACCAAATTTCCCGATCGCATAATTTCACGACAGTCGTCAGCTAAGTGGCCAGCCATATTGTATAATTTAACAAGGGCAGAGCCGATACGGAGCCAGTTCAATCAATTTCAGTCTTAAAACTCAAAATCCGGGATGTGATTAACGGAATAGGATCACAATTTTGCCAAAAAGTGATTAAAAACTTTGATGAAAGAATCGACATCTGTCAGTGTGGTCGTAGCGCAGATTTGCCAGATATCATTTTTCATTCACAATTGCCGAACTTTTCTCTTCGTAATACAATAAAAAGTTAGGAAACAAACTTTTTGTGGAAAAACCCTTTGCCATTGTTTCTTCCGAAGATGTCATACAAGCGTGCAATATATTTAAAATGGCTACGAACTTGAGAAACTAAAATTAGTTTTAGATCTTGCCATTTTATTGGATGATAAATTAAATTTTATAGAACATATTTCACTAGCCACTGACAAAGTACGTGTAGCTCTTGGATTTATAAAACCCTGGGCGAAGGGGTTTAGTGAACCTTACTGCACAAAACATCTTTGTGCTTCTCTCGGCAGACCTATTCTGGATTATGGCTTAATGATTTGGGACCCAATTTATAAAGTCCAAAGTAATAGCATGGAATTGGTGCAAAAACAATTCTTGTTATTTTGTCTTTGCGGCTTAATTCTACCATCGTACATTAGTAGACTTGCTGTAATAAAATTGCCAACTCCAAAAACCCGAAAAAATAATGTTATATGTCACCTTTGTTGTAAATTTAATAAAAAAAAATGTCCATTCAGCTTTTTTGATTAATAATATTTCATTCAACATTCCATTTCATCCTACGCACTTTTGTAATCCATTGGTAATTAAAGTATGAAAGAATGTTGATTTTTCTTTAAATTTTGATGCTGTTATTTGAATAACCTAAGTTAAGTTTTATGTAAAGGGTTTTCAACAAGAAGTTTGTTTTCTAAAACGAAATAAAACAGAAAATTTAGATTAAAATGATTTAAATTTTTATTGTATTTTGAAGAGAAAAGTTCGGCAATTCTGAATGAAAAATAAATGGCAAATGTCCACCACGATTACCCTGACAGATGTCAATTATTTTCAGCAACGCTTTTAATCATTTTTTCGCAAAATGACGGTCCTCTTTCGTTAATCCCATCACTGATTGTCAGTCCTTAACAGATCCCCAAAAAAAATTATCGACTGGTGTTAAATCACTTTACTGCTGATTGTCGTGAAATAATGTGATCGGTAAATAGGATTTGCAATAAATAGATCGTTTCAGTGCTATCCACTTCGTCAATAAATGCCTAAAATCGAGTTGTTGGCATCTCGCGATAGCGTGATTCATTGACCGTTACCGCATTTCCAGCCTCATTTTCGAAAAAAAAACGCATCCAGAACGCATAAAAGACTACACAAAAGCTTTCAATAATCGCTTAGAATTTTCAGAAGCCCAAATGCAATTTTGCTTGTTGACATACAGACTTTGTCTAAAAAAATTATATTTTCAGAAAAACCAGCCAGTTGTCAATGAATGAATTGACCAAATCTGCGGCGATGTGAATGGTTGGTTGAACCTTGGAAAGCTTCAAAGTCAAATCCTTACGCAAAATTCGCCATGTGTTGGGTTTACATAACCCCAAATGCTGAAAACGTCGAGGAATTGACAATTTGGATGTGATTGAACTCCGCGGCTCAGGGCTGCAGTGTTATTGTACGTCCTGGTCGAATATCCTTTGGTGTTCGCACATTTTGTGTCAAGCCTATCGGCACAAAGTTAACGACCAAATTCTTAATAGTGGTCTCAGAAGGACGATTATTATGTCCAATAATATCACGAATTTTACGAAATGTAACTTTAACTGAACCACCATTTTCGTAATAGATTTTAATTATTGTAATGCGTCGAAAAACTAAATGTCAAAACTATCATGTTGTTGGTATTGACACAGTTGATAAAAAACTTTTTATTGAAAAACCCGATATAATTATTATTTGCTGTTTTAAAACCATAGACTTTAATATAGATAAAATAAGAAAATATAATGTATAACTTTATACAATTGATTAGTGTAAGTAAGTATATATCATAAGTGAGCCCAACACAGCTATACTCGTTATGGACATACCAAAAAAAAATAGTTCAAAAAATATATGGCAAATAATTTGGGTATGGTTTTACGTCGACCCTCGTCAAATTTGGATATGAACAAACCGGTTTCGGCTATTTGCCATCTTCAGTGTTTTCTTTATACTCAGTACCGTAAAATCATACCCAAATAAATTAAACCCCGTCGGAAAATATACGCAGAATAGGAAATAACTTGCATACTTCTCATGGCACGTTCTTTCTTTGCGGGTAGTGGTGCCATATATCTGGTGGACTTTCCGAGACACCAAATGGGTTTTCTAAAATGTTTTTCATAATTGTGTTAAAAAAAATTAGTTTTATATCTTTTTGAAGATCTGCCTTAATTAAAAGAAAAAAAATTTCCCAAGTTTAGTTTTAAATCAGTTGAGCCCAGAGTAAGGTAAGAGTTGCTGCGAACTGGAAATTTCAGTGAAACTTTTTAGTTAAAGCTTATACTTATCTCATTTCCTTTTGGTAATCGGGATGAATAAAAAGGTTAAGTATTTCTATGATTCTGTTGTGTTTTTATAAGATGTTGTGGTTACAAAAAAATTATTTAATTCAAATTTCTTTCCTTTAAATTTAACAAACTTGATTGAGAAAAACAATTGGTTTAAGCAACGGTTAGATCGTAAGTGAGTTCTTAATACAAGTCTTATAAAAAGGAAACTCCGTATTCTTATATGTAAAAAAATGAAAAACTACAATTTCATTTGTAGCTTGTAACAATAAGCTACAAAAAGACTATATTAGCGATAAAAAAATTCGATTTTTTCTTAAATAGTTATCGATAACATTTGGAATTCAATAGTAAATTTAAGATTCAAAATTCAACAAAATATTAATTATTTTTCTTCTTTTCTTTTTCCTTCTTTTTGGTTTAGTGTTCACATGAGGTTGGACAATCAGAAAACCAACATTTTGTAATTTCCTTTAGGAATTTTTTGCAGACCATAACTACAATTTTTCTCTTTAATGCCGATGTAGTTCCCTCCCTTTTTTTCTCATATCGTGAAATAATAATAAGTGTATCTACTTGGGCCATTGAAATCCAATTTCTTTTTGTCTGTTTATTTTCGTACCCCATGTCATATGCTTCGTAAAAGTTGTAGTCAATTTTCTTGAATACACTTCCTTCGTTATTTGTAAGATGATGTTTCATTAAAAGCCAAAGAAGGCCATTTATAATCTAACCTAATCCAACCGAACCTAATATCTTCACCGATATTGTAGATATCATTGTAAGCATAACTAGAAAAGAAGACAACTTATTTCCTATATTAAAAAGCTGTCTGAATTAAAATAATTTTGTATCAAATATACATTTCTCGCTTATACAATATATTTCATTTCCAGTGCAACCTTATAATTACCATTTTAATTTATTACCCGAATAGTAATAACTATAGAATTTTCTTACACGTGTTTAACAGAACTTTGTTAATATCTTCAAAACTAAGACAGCGCTAAAACTAAGTTAACACTTTTAGCATTTTTCATGTAGTTTATGCTATTATGGAATATTTTTATATTTTAGTTAGTTTTTCTCATTTATTAGTAGTTTTGTGCAAATTTGTTGTGAAGTTTGAAATGCTTTTAAAGTTATAAAATATTTAAATTATTGCATTTTCTACTAACTTCCTATGTTTGGAGTTAAGAGTATACATAAATATAAAAACCACAGAAAAAAGCCCCAAAAATAAGTTAGGCAGAAATTATTATTGAACAAATATATTAGAGTCTTCTTTCAAACTCTTGAAGTTTTTTTGTAAAAGCTAAAGCTAAATATACTCTTAAACCTTAAAAGCCAAAAACAAAAATAAAATGAAAGTATTAAGAAAACGGCAGTAAATGCAACATTCAAAAATTTTTCATTCGCATAATCTCATTTTTTATCAGAACTACACTACAACTATGTACTTAATTGATCGTTATTATAGAGGTATGAGAAAAAAGGTTTTATATTTTTGCTACATGTTGAAAATATGAAAATTGTATGATGTAATAATATATATACATATATATATATATATATATATATATATATATATATATATATATATATATACTACACAATAGCTATAAGATAATTCTTCTGTTAACATACTCTGCTGTTTTCAGTTAGTAAGTTTTTGGAAATTATATATATTTCTGGAAAATTGCCTTCCTCTTAATTATTGTGAGTAGAGTAAAAAATGAGTAGGTGAAAGAGTTGTTTTTCAGATTTAGAAGATAAAAGGCATTTCTTCTTCTAATTTTTTTTTTTAATGGAGAATATGCAAGTAAAGGGGGACTGATTGCTGTTTATGTGTATATTAATGGTCATGTAACCAACTAATATGGAACTCTGCAAGCTATTTAAACCTATAGCGCGTATTAGAGGTCTTACTTTTATGAAGAAATTTAGAAATAACTAGTAATATAAAAGACATCATAGATTTTATAACAAAAGTGAAAAATCCTTTACTATTTTCGCAGTTTAAAATACAAATGAAAAGATAAGCTCTAAAAACCATTTTTTGTTTCGAGTACCACTTATTTCATCAATACAAAATTCAGTTTACCGATAAAGCTTACCTTTGACTGAAGGTATCCGTCAATAAATTCAATTATCATATTTGCTATGGAGACATGAGTACTATTTATATATTTTGGAAACTTTAATTAATTGTCCACGAAAATCTAACTATCTATCTAATGATTAAACCTTATTATATTATTTTTTTCTGAAGACTTGTTAAGTAACCGTTCTATGTTCATAAACAAGAGACCATAATTATATTGAAGTTAATTATTCTAAGAGATATTTATAACATTATTTATTGTACGGATAAGAAAGAATAGCAGCTTAAGTCTAGTAACTTAAAATTATCACATGGAAGTAGATTAGATTCAATAAAAAAGAGTTTTTTAAGATGATGGAACTCAGGATCAACATTACCATAAAATATCTAAAAGTGATACACAGCCCTTCTAAAACAATTTTAAAAAAGAAGTATCAAAAAGGTATGCAATATTTATAAGAAAATTGAACGAGTAACGAGTATTTCCCATAATAGATATTGTTGAGAAACACGCCAAAGGCGTCAACACTGATGGTATGACATCTGTTTTCTTCTTTTTTTTTTCTTTTTTTCTTCTTGTTAGATTATTGTAAAAGTTGACCGCAGTGAGTTAAGTGCCCTCAAGTTATAATTGAAATTAAATTAAACATATCTAAAAGAAAAAGACTTTGTGAATTAAAAATAACTAAAATAAGTTGAATTTGTGAACCAAACATAACAAAAAAAAAGAATCAGAAGTTGTGAACAAAAAATAAATATAAGAAATAGAGTTTAAAATAAAATCAAAGAAACCAAAAAAGGATTTTGAAATATATTTTGTGAACAATAAACAGATATAATAGATCCACACTTAAGGACAGATCTATTAGATTAGATAAATGTTTACGTGTTAAAATTACCTTATACGATTTCTAATGCTTAGGAAAGTATCAGATACAACTAATCGCAATTACTAACTCATTGTATATATTTCTTTATTTATTCATATGAATGTAATCTATATGCATGAGAACCATTTCTGTTTGCTTTCCTAGGTTGACTTTGAGCGACGATAAAACAATAGACTAGACAGTTGAGTTTGGTTGAGCCATAAGGTAATCGAATGTCTCTTTTACTTATTACATATCTATTACCGGCTATTCTCTCACTTTAGCAGTGTTATTTTTGTTCTCTATGCTTTCCACTATTTTTGAGAATTAAACTATATAATTTTATTTATCATTTTAATTTCATCTACGTTCTTATAAAATATTTTTTATTAAAAAAATATATATATATGTATAACTGTGCGGATAAGCATATCCATTTGGCCATTTCACTACTGCTTATATAGCTCGTCAGTGAATTTTACCCAAATTTTTTAAGGAAATTTCAAGACTCTTATATATCAAGTCAAATTTATTAATTGAAAGTTTTCATTGAACCAACACATCAAAAAGAGAACAAAACTCAATAACACTTCTATACGAAAACACAGCAAACATTTCGAAAACATAAGGGTTTTTGAGTTTTGTTGTCTTTTTGCTGCGTTGATATTTGGAGTAAAAATCATTGATGAGCTATATGAGCAGTAGTGAGAAGCAGTTTTTCATATGTCGAATAGCCAAATCTGATTTGGTGTTATACGGTATTTAGAGAATATTACTTTCAGCATTTCTTTCTCACATTTATATATCTTAGAGATACAATTAAAATCATATAATAAGGTAAATGTAGAAAATTACTTTTCAAAATAAAACTGAATCAGATTTAACGGTAAGAAAAAGTAAATGCAAAACAAAATTTAAATTTATAGGGTATCTTTTTCTATATACTGTTTACACATATATATTTGTATTTTTTTTTTTTTATTTTTTTATTGGTGTTTACAAATTTGTTCCATGAAAGTTGTTTTTAAAAGAGTTCGTTATGTACATAATAATATTACAAAACCTTGATTCCTACTCATAGTATATCGCTTTATAACAAAAAATATTGCAATTTATTTTACCCGATTTTGCCATATGTACGATTATTTTGATAGCCTGCTCAAACATTTATACAAAAACATTAAAAAAAAAAAAAACCTATAGCTGCCAGGGAACACTAAAAATATGAAAGCATAAAACTTAGACGCATTTTGCATTAGTAAGTATGTATCGGGTGTTTTTTTTTTTACAGATAAAGAACTTTAATTTTTTTTTTTTTTTTTTTTTTAAAAGAAGTAGCACTTCAGGCAACAATGCCTATTTAGTCAAGTACCGTGCTACCTTCTTTAGGAAAGGGATAGAGAAGAGATGAAACAGGTGGTGAAAGCAGAAGGATAGTCGGAAATTAACTGCCGTATAAAGACAGCAACAGCGACCAGTGACTATGCCTTCATCGCTGAGCAGCTCCACCCACAGTCAATTTTTATCTTTTGTAGTGAAAAAACCAAGGTCTTCGTTGGGAGTCGAACCCACAACCCCCATATTTACAAGCTAGTACACTACCTCATAGCCTACAGGGGCACCAAATTGGCAACACTTTGTAGCTAGCAACTATTTTGTCAGTTGTCAATTGATTTAGGATTTCAACATGAAGAGACTTATTCTTGAACATCGCTTTTAAATTATGATAACAAAATTGTCGGTCATCAGAATTTTGCCGAATCTTGTTAGCGATAAAGCTCACTTTTGTTTAAATGGATACGTCATCAAACAGAACTGCCGCATTTGTATTGATACTAATCATCAAGTGTATAATGAGGCACCCACAAAAACTGACGTTTTGGTGTGTTTTACGAACTGGTGAAGAACTGTTTTAAAAACGATATTGGTCGAAATATTACAGTCAATTGTAACTGCTATAGAGCTACGATTATGACTTTGTAATTCAACAAGATGCGGCGATATATCACAGAACTTATTGAAGAAAATATTTGGTAACCTCAAACTTTCATGTGTTGGACCCCAGAAATGGTCTCCAAGATCGTGTGATTTAACACCACGAGACTATTTTCATTAGAGACATCAAACTCCACAAATCTTGTAAAAAATATTCGATATTTGGGCCGCCAGGGTGTACTACGTCCGATCGAGCCTTTTCAGTCATATTTTAATTATAATTATTCCGATTATCCGATTAGCCCTCGGATAACGTAAATTTTATGCCAATAGAAATATTTTCATCTTTATTCCATTTGAAAGTCCTGTACCTCTATACCCCCGTTTGTTTAAATTTATATGCCAAATGCTCCGCAGAAATAAAAATGTTATGAAATGGATGGGAAACAAAATTATATAAATCATACAAATAAATATTGGGAAGTTGAAATAACTAAATTAAAAGAAATTGTTATTGTGTTTAACAATGGGAGCACTACAATTTCATTTTCTTTGAATGAAATAGTAATAATATAGAAGTAATACAATAGCAAAATGTTCCTGCTCGTCTCTCTAATTTGTTATTCAAATTAATAATTATTACTTTATTGTTTTGAAAGTTCTAAACTTTATTTCCAAAAATCAATTCATCACATTTCAGGACACGTCTTGCTCGTGTTAAATTAACTTAAAGTTTAAATGTAACTTCTTTTTGAATAGTGTTATAAATTTGCTTTCAACACTCTTTAAAAGAAATTATAATTTTCAAACGAGATATTTTTTAAATTTATGTTTTTACGTTTTATAATTTTTTTTTTCATTTTATATATTTTTCTATTTAAATGGAAGAATTTTTAAAAATTTGTTTTTCTAAACAATTTATTCAATTGCTAAATAACTTCAAAAGTGCTGACATACAGAAAACTATAGATTCTAAAACCACAATAGAAATGCACTAGTAGAAAATGGTCAAACTTAAATATATCCAGGTAGCATTAGCATTGACACTTGCATTTTTTGAGATTGTTAACTTTATTTGACAAATAAAAAAGGTCGATTAAACAAAGGGTACATAAAATGAAAAAATATTATATTTTCCGGTAATTTTTTGAATTTGTTAAATTATATAAATTGATTGATTTCTTGCTAATACTCCTATCGATATACAAATATCTTAAGTTTCTGCGACGTTTTTAAAAACACTTCAAAATATTTTTTGTGGCACTTAAATACAAAAAGAATTTAATATCAAAAAGCTTAATTAACTTCTATTGCTTTTTCGCCAAGTTATTTTTTGCTAACACCTTTAACTGTTATTTTGTTTATTCTTGATAAACATGTAAACTTCTACTGCTGCTTTCACTGTTGCTACTATTTGCTTGTAAGTTAACGAGGTAACAATGTTCGTTCTTAATGTGTACGCAAAAAAAGTTCATGCTATTCGTCTACAATTGCAATCATTCTGCAGCAGAGGAAATAAGAGAAAATTAAAAACTGTGAAGATTTATCTTTATTAAAGTTAAATTCAACAAAAAGTGGAGAGCTAAACTTAACTAATATGTGCGTATAGTTTCCGACGGGGTTTAATTTAAACTTAACTACTTCATATTATGTTGATATTGCAAAAAGAATACTAAGAGAGCTTTTTCAATAACAAATAATAATACAATAATAACAAAATATAATAATAATAATAATAATAAGAGTAACGTGTATGCTAGGCACAATACTTGCCAGTATTCAGCCGACCTAATTTAGCCAGCCTATTACTAGGACCAATACTAAATTTGGATTCTGTTTTAACCGGCATTAGGAGGAGCAAGCCGCGTGGCGACTGTAATTAAAATTCTCTTCGCTGCCTATAACCAATGAGAAATTATTATTTAACTGACTATTACAAGGCATGAAACATTAATGAAAAATGGTTTGCCTATAAAAATATTTCAAAGTATTAACAAATTTTTTCACAGAATAATAAATTTACAATAATGGGTTTTCCAGCTTAAATCTTTTGTTTCAATTTAGCGTAGATTTAAACCCACTATTTCGATAGGCACAAATAGTATTTGCTGAAACACATACATTTCTTTTTCTAATTTACCGTTTAAAATTGATGTTGAAACATCTAGTTGAAGTAGTATTTTGTGGTGTGTTAACGAAACGTATAGAGCTTTGTACAACAGCAGGTACAAAATATCTATATAATCCATGTCGTATTCTTGGAAAAAGCCTTTTGCAACAAGTCTTGCCTTTCGATTTTCCATTCTTGATAAATAAATCACAGTCCCCTTACCTCTTGGAGTCAGTAGAATTTCAAGCTTTTTGTAATGGTTTCGAATTAGTAACAGTAACTGTAACTGCGTTTGCTACTACTTTCAGTTTAGTTCATGACCGTAAAATTTATTTAATAGGGTTTACTATAGGATATAATTCTTCCTGTTGTTGTTCTGTAACATTCACCTCTTCTAAACTATCAAAAAACTAATCGTGTTCGGTTGAATCTTCGGTGTTGTCTTCAACACTCTGTAGACTACGTTCCATTATTTTTACATTCTGACTCTATTTGTAAAAATTATTGTTATTAATCTTTTCATTACTTTCTTCAGTTCATCTTCCAGAAATTTAACATCTCTGCTTTTTAAGACAACTGTTATGCCCTTTTTACATAAAATATAAGATTTTGTTTTTCTTCATGGCCAGCTAACAAACCTTTATAACTTCGAGGTTCAAATTAAAATTTTTTTTTATTTAAAGCAACGGCATTACTCTTCTGGTGTTTTCTAATTATTTAAGTATGTTGGACAGCGGTTTCTTATGTGGGCTGCCGTACAAATTAAAAATTTTGCTGATAAAAATTCTGGCAAGTTTGTTTTAACTATAAAATATTTGGTCAACTTAACGGGAATCCTATGCATTCTTTGACATAGCGGCCATCTGGCTCCAAGCGATTTTTTTTTAAAGAGAAGTAGAACTTCAGGCAACAATACCTATTTAGTCAAGTACCGTGCTACATTCTTTAGGAAAGAGATAGAGAATAGATGAAACAGGTGGTAAAAAATAGAAGGATAGTCTGAAATTAACTGCCGTATATAAGACAGCACAGCGACCAGTGACTATGCCTTCATCGCTAAGCAGTTCCACCGACAGTCAATTTTTATTTTTGCAGTAAAAAAAACAATGTCTTCGTTGGGAATCGAACCCACAACCCCCATATTGACAAGCTAGTACACTACCTACTAGCCAACAGGGGATGAAGATAATTTTTTCCAAGCGATTTTCATGACGTAGTTCGCAAAGTTCATTATCGTACTTAGTAAATCCCCATTTTTGGCGACCAGAGAACTGGAACTTTGAACATCGAATCGCTTCAACAATTTGATTTTTTAATCTGTCGCTGGAACGAACACACATAGGGAATCTAATCTTGATGATTTGAACCTGTCACCATCGCGTTATATGAAGAGACTCTATAAATTTTTTTTCTGTACCACAGGTTTTTCAGATACATGTTCTTCTTCTGCAGTTAAATCAGTGTTGCAGTTTCCTTAAGAAAATATGAATAACTGTGAAACTCGAATAATCTATCTACAGAATTGATAGTATATTACTCCTAAGGTTCAAAATAGCACTGGTACCACATGTGCTGCTGAGTAAATAATATTAATATGCTTCGAATTTTGACTCTAAGAAAAATTAAAAAAATTCTGCTATAGATTTGTCTTATCGGGTTTTTCAACAAGAACTTTGTTATTCAATTGAGCCGATATCAACAACATGATAGTATTAACATTTAGTTTTCTGACAAATTCGTAAATAAATGGTAAAATAAAATGAAAAGTAAAAAATCGAATTAAAGTGGCATTATCAACAGCAAATCCATCTCATACTCATTGAACTAAATCAGTTCCTAAATAAGATACTGCATTGGCATTTGTTGCAATGAATTCAATTTCGCACGAAAAACTTAAATATTTAACTTCCTCTATGAAAATAGTGGCGCTGTTAAAGTAATATTTCGTAAAATTCGCGATATTTTCGGACAACAACATAATCGTCCTTCTGAGACCGCTATTAAAAATTCGGTCGGTAAATTTGGTGCTATCCAAAATAACCACAAGGTAAATCTTGCGTAAGGATTTGACTTTGAAGCTTTACAAGGTTCAACTACTTACAATGTCGTAGTTTCGTAGATTCTGAAAAATTCAATTTTTCACTTGTCAGGGTATGTCAATAAGCATTTAGGCTTCTTAAAATCCTAGAGCGATTATTTAAAAGTCTTTGCATGCTCAACGTGTCACTGCCTGGTGCGCTATGTGGTCTGGCGGCGTGATCGGATCGCTTTTTTTCGAAGATGAGGCTGGAAATGCCGTTGCGCTATCACGAGATGCTAACAACTTAAATAGAAGAGTGGTTAAAAATTTTCATGGAAGAATTAACATCTGTCAGCGTCGTCGTGGTGGATATTTGCCAGATATCATATTTTATTTATAATTTCAAACTTTTCTCTTCATAATACAATAAAAATGTGTATCATCTTAATCTAAATTTATTGTTTTATTTTGGTTTTGAACACAAACTTCTTGTTGAAAAACCCTTTATGTAAAATCAATACTTGTGTGTCAAATAATAACAAACCCACCTAAGTTTGTCTACTTGCAGTTTTTTATTAATTTGAAAATAGTCCAAAAATTTTTATAAATTGATGTATTGAAATAGTTGTGGTGCTGTCTTGATTTTCACTTACTGCAAATCGTATTTACCTTTATCACATTATCCTGAAATGTGCACTTGATGGAAAAAATTAAGAAACATATTTTTAGCACATTCTCCCTATGCAGGCAGAATAGTCTTATCAGGAATTATCAAAAAAAAAAAATGAAAATCCAGTAAAGTTGTAACGACACGTTTTCCTGGTAGCTGAGGTATGCTCAGCGGCGTCCAGGGTCGTGTTGTGTCGATTCCAAAAAAAAAAAGACGAAGCCTTGCTCACAATCTTGTTCTTTATTCAGGAAAGGGGTTGCCCTATTCCTAATTCGCAACTTGACTGCAGCTCGGGCTTGAATCTCGTGCACTGGTGTGTATGCAGGCGGCTTCAGTAAATATCTTCTACTTCACACGGTCCGTATTCGGCGAACGTTACTGTCTAGGTCGACTGCGGGCACAAACTCGGCTGGGTATTACCACGGCTCTATTTGTGGTCGCTACGTCGCAGTTCTGTCCTGTCTCAGAGTATAAATTCGGCTGGGTATTACCACGGCTCTATCTATACTCTAACTTCCAGTCCAAAAAATAATAAAACAAATAGACTGCGGACACAAACTCGGCTGGGTATTACCACGGCTCTGTTTGTGGTCGCTACGTCACAGTTCTGTCCTGTCTCAGAATATAAATTCGGCTGGGTATTACCACGGCTCTATTTATACTCCGACTACCAGTCCAAAAAATAAATAAAAAAGTGGAAGAAGATATTTACCTTTGCTCCTGTTGCCGGTCGCACACCAATTGATTTATTCTGATTGATGTCTGCGCTTTTATACTCTTTTCTCCCCACACACAAATGCACAAACCCACCTACCTCATTTCGGTAGTAAGTACACCACAGCCGATGGCTGTTTTCACCACCGAGCTACAGCAAGTTTTACAATATGAATGTTACTAATTACAATACTTGTATGCCTTCGTGGCTAATTACAATAATAACTAGAACTAAATCTTACGTCAACATAAATACTTATAACTACATGCGTATATAAGTAAATACATGAATTCATATTTTTAGTAAATGATTCTATAACTAAATAAATATGTGCGTGTATAAATAGATGCATTGTAGAAAAATATAGCAATTTAAATATAAATTCATTATCTTAGTAAATACATTTAAAATAAAAGATAGGGATTGACCCGTGACTGTTGTCAGACAGTTCTCTGTGTGACCAAAAACGAGGCTGAACTTTTGGTCGTTACAAAGTTTAATAATATATGGATGCTTCATTTTAATATCAAAGCACTTAATTAGGTCTTAACAGAACATATTTATATTACGACCACCAAATAACAAAATCTGTTTAACCATTGAACGATAAATAATTTATGTCAGAAGTCAATCTACTTAACTCCATACTATACTATATTATTACTATAATTATTATTATTATAATAAAAATCTAGTCTGCTGCACTTAAGGTCGAATCACAAGCAAAAAAACTTCAGGTGACTGGTATAATATAATAAAAACCTGTAAAAAGACAGCACCATTTCATAAAGTTCAAATGACGCCTCAGGATTTCTTCTCTAAAGGACTTTCGAAAATTTTACTAATAATAGCAGGGTATCAAATACAGGGATACCAGTAAACTGGCTCCAAGTGCACCGCATAAAATTAATAAATTCAAAACCCTATCTGATACAGTTTTATTATGAATTTAAAATACCGGAAAAAATGCCTGAAAAATGTGATCCAACCATCATATCAGCTAAAAGGTATCAGTGATAAAAGAAAGGAGGAAATATATGATGCGCTGTTGAAATTAGTTTCGGTTATTAAACACGAATATTATAAATTTTTAAGGAGTAATCGACAGGATGGGAGCTTAAGATCAGCTAACGAAGATAACATAATTTATAATGATTTAAACAAAGTAATACTGCTCGTAATATTACTAAGGGTAAAGAATATTTATTATTCATTATTGTAAAACTCTTGAACAAAACATATATTTATATAATACAATTTTTCCGTAAGAAAAGACTAATTCAAAGACTGCATTTGAATTAATATTTGTTTTCACTTGTGTAATCAATTAACTCCCTTAATTAAGCAAAAATAATAACAACTAGTTCAAGTATATTCCATTTTATACTTTCTAGTTGCCGTCAGAAAAAAGATGCGATTGCAACAATACAGTCTACATTATATTTTTGAATTTCTGATTAAGAAGGATTTAAAAACACTCGACTTCTTAATATATGGAGTTAGTCGATTTAGCAAGCTAAGCATCTATATGATAATAAAAATTCTTATAAAATATTTTTTAATAATCACCTACTTTCACAAGTAGTTTGCATTTTTTAGATCACTTTTTATTTTATGCAAACTAGGACTTTGTAATTTTTCTGCATTTATTTTTTAAAGTGAAATACCGAAAGAAAAGGAAAATAAATAAAAAATCTCTTAAAACAGAAAAATTAACATAAAAAATCTAGAAACCTTGTAACCTAAAAGCGCTGAAAACATTGTGGTGCTTTTTAAATCCTTTTGTCCCTTTTTGTTTTACTTTTATACTCATAGAATTTATATGTATAATGGCTTTCTTTTCATTCCATATGGTTGTTGCTATTTGCAAAATAAAAGAATTTCTGTTTTGGTCGCATTTAGCAATAAGTTTAAATGAACTTGAATGCTGACTTTTGCACACTTTGCTGCTGTTTAAAAGGCTTTTTGTGCGGTATTATAAGAATGCAAAAAAATACAGAACAGAAAATGAAAGAAATGAAATCTCTGCATTTTCCACAATATTTAACAAAAATAAATGAGTGATATATTGTAATATTATAAAAGGTCTGAGACATTGAAAAAGTTGCAGACAGAACTGCATAAATGGGTTAATCACTTTAAAAATAAGGATATTTACAATTTTTAATGGATTGATTGGTTAGCAATGAAAAAGTTAAAATATAGAAATTTATCGAGAACATCGTAAGCTTTAATAAGAAAATACAAAACTGCTAACGAAAAACGGGATAGTATTTGTACTTAATAAATGATAGGGCACACTCTAGAATTCGTGGTGTTGCAATTATATTGGATTTTTCAACAAGAAGTTTGTTTTTCAATTGTGGCAACACCAACAGCATGATATTTTGACATTTACTTTTTTGACGTATTCGTAGTAGATGCATAGGTAATTGTTACAATGAATTCAATTTCGCACGAAAATCTTTAAAATAACTAAAATCCGCTATGAATGTGGAGGTTTTGTTAAGGTTACATTTCGTAAAATTTGTGATATTTTCGTACAACATAATCATCCTTCTGAGACCGCTATTAAAAATTTGGTCGTTAAACTTGAGTCGAAAGGCTCGTTACAAACTCTGCGAACACCAACGCTCGTTAGACTGGGTCGTTCAACTGAAAGCATCTCAGCCGAGAGTCACGGTGTTGTATCAGATCTAAATTTGTAAATTCCCAGACGTTCTCAACAATTGGGGTTATCCAAAACCATCACATGTTGAATTTTGGATAAGGATTTGACTTTGAAGCCAAGGTTACAATGTTCAACTGGTGCAGGAATTGAAGCCGACCAACCGTTCACATCTCTGTAGATTCGCTCACTTCATACAGGAACAACCGGTTGGTTTTTCTAAAAAAAATTATTTTATAAAATTATTTTTTGCCGCATTTGGGGTTTGAAATCCTAAAGCTCTTATTGAGAAGCCTTTGCATGCTCAACGTGTCACAGCATGGTGCGTTATGTGGTTTGGAGGCGTGATTGGGCCGTTTGTTTTTTTTTTTCGTAGATGAGGCTGGAAATGCGGTAACGGTCTATGGATCACGCTATCGCGAGATGCTAGCATTTTGGACTATTATTGATATCACTGACATGTGGTTTCAACAGAACGGTGCCATATATATAGGTGCGCTTTAAGATACGAAGCTAAAATTGAAAGACAACAAGGCCTACTTTATAAATAAACTAAATGTTTTACTCCTATTTTGTACTCATTCATAAATCGAAACTTTAAGCTGAATATTGTTAACAAAAAATTAATATTAAAAACAATTTTCAATGCAGTAATGTTTTTCTTATAAATTTGTTAACATCTTAAATTGTAGTCAATTAATTAAATAAATTACTTATGATATTAAATAAAAACTTTTCTAGCAGTATTTATATTTTTGAGCAACAAAATCAGTTTTATGTTTATTTTGTCAGACACATTGTATTGCTCCAAGCAGCATTTTAAATGCAGAAGCTCTAGATACTTCTAAGGTCTCTAATTTGATTTACGCTGCATTGAAAAATAACTGCAGAATAACCCCTATGATGGATAACTGAATTCAATTTCGAATTTAATTTAAAATTTTTGTCTTTACATGTTTTTGGGCAAATTAAAAGAAATTACTAAATACAGTACCTTGTGGTTGCAATTAAAGCAGGAGTCCCCCAAGGTAGTACTTTGGGTCCCGTTTTTTACTTGTTGTATACTTTGGATATGTCTACTAGCAACCATGTTCATACATCGATATTTGCCGAAGACACGGCTTTTCTTAGAATTCATGAAAGCCTCCAAAGAGCATCCATTTACCTTCATATGTAGGTGTAGTTAAAAAAATGGAGAGTTTAAGTAAATAAACAAAAATGTAACCACATAACATTAACGCTGCGTAGAGACTAATATCCTTCTATTCGTATAAACAACCTAATTATACCTCATTATTCAGGGGCCAAATACCTTGGCATACATCTTGACTGACGACAAATGAAGCTAAAATCAGTGCAAATAAATTGACTCTTTGATAGAAATTCAACCCTTAGCTTAGGTTGTCAGCTTTTGTTGAACAATTCAATCCTTAAAGGAATAGGACGTTATGGGACTTATCTATGGGGCATTTCAAACTTAAAAAAAATTCAAAGGCTCCAAAATAAGATTTTACGGATGATAAAAGTAGCAATACAGTATATAAAAAACTCTAACATTCCAAAGAAACGCAGTATTCGATTAAATTCTGTTGAAATAGCGAAACATGCAGCTTCGTTTCTAAAAAGTTAGAAACGCACTTAAATCCGCTGGCTCGCAATATTCTGGTAAGAGTCGCTAAAAAAGGAGAAATCTTGTTTTTATTATCCGAGCATCAGAAAAGTAGTTCTCATATAATATCAGCAACCATATAACATGCAATATTACTGCCTATAACTGGCTGGACTTTCCAAAAATGTTTTTGGAAACTCCTTTAAGTTTACCTAAAACTTAACTAAAATAACCCAGAAGACTAGTAGCAACCATTACAATATCAGCTATAAAAATGCAACAACAAAAAATCCGAAGAATAATGTTAAATGTTACGTTTGTTTTAAATTTAATAAAAGAAAATGTCTGTTCAAATTTTTGATATTTCATTTAACGTTTCATTTCATCATACATTGTCATTTTATTTTATATTTAAATAGCTAAATTTAAGTTTTATGACTATTTTAATATATATATATATATATATATATATATATATATATATGAATTAAAATATGAGTAAGTGTCAGTTTATAACTGCGAGATTGCTCTCGAGTTGTACGTTTATGTAATTCGAAGAATAACAACATAAATTAAGAATTTTTGTATAGCAGTGTATTGGGAATTCAATTACTACGTCACGATGATATGACGTCACATAAGTTAAATTTGTATAGAATTTGAACTTAAAACGACTAATGTATTTATCAAACAAGCAATCGATCGAGGCAAATGAAGACAGTCATTAATTTAACGTCTGCTTTATGTGATAAATTTGAACTGATTGACACAATAAATTCCAAATGCAACTGTCTGTCCGGAATTTGGTAATTCATATATAAACCAGATAATCGACACCATTATTGAATATAGTAAATCACAAATTTTTAAATGATGTCTTGTTCTTTGCAGCAAATATAGTTGTTGAATTACAAGAAAGTTAACAAATTCGGATCCGAACAACCAAAACTCAACTGCGTTTTCGAAAAGCAAACATTTTTCAAATTCAATGGCGTTTTAACTTTTATTCACTCTGTAGATTTTAAATAAAAATCTATTTGGTGACAAACTCAATATTTTTAAAATAACATTTTAAAATTATAAAATTAGAATATTATTGACCAAACTAAATGACTCCTTGGTTTAGACTGACTTTTTTTCTGTTTAACACATTCTATTGTTTTGTTAATACCCAAAATATCTAAGTTGCTGATCCAAATGCTTCGCAAGTAATTTGAATTTCTGTAAATCAAAATTAAAATGTTTTGCAGAATAAATATGCTGGTGATATTCTTGTAGATTCAGTGTGTTAATGGCAAGGCCCAATCATGATGACTTCTATGCATGCGATGCATGGTGTCAGAACTAAGAAATCATGTTGCGGGAAGGGGGAAAGAGAGAGTACATTCGATTTGAACTTTCCTGCATTGAAAGTAACAGGAAAGACCTCTGGAGGGAGTTTATTCCACATACGAACTGTTCTGTAGAATAGACTCTGGGGCGCAGGCCCATTCATGAGAATTTTATTCAATTTTTTACGGATATAGGTGGTATAATTAGTACCAAATCTGATGAACTAAAGTATCTCTTACAGCGTTTTAAAAAACCAAGGTACTTAAAAGCTTCTTTAGAACATCACACTGAATTCTTATGCCAAGAACATTAAGAGCTTTCGATTCCGTAATAATTATATAACCCATAGTAACAAATGCAGCACCATGCAAAAATGAGTCTTTCGGACATTAAAATCGAATTTATTTAGCGATTAACCAAAATTTTAATTATTAAAAATTTTCCGCTACAGTACGCAGTACTGCACTTAAAAGAATCAACTAACTGCTGATTTTTGGGCCAATAATTTGCAAGTTTGTTTTTTAGTAAAACTTTTTGTTCCAAGTAGGCCAAAATTAAATAAGAGATAGTAGTATTTAAAATGTACATTTTGTATTTCCCTGCTACTTATTATTTTACACATACTAATATCGAATAGGGGTAAAAAAAAAAATTTCTAGAAAATAAAAATGCAAATGCCCCAAATAAAAATGCGTTTCTTTTATAAATATCCTGTGCTATTCATAAACATGCTATTGATTTATTATTCCAAAATACTTTTAATTTTAAACAAGGATGCTAGCAACGCTTAATACAATACTAATAATTATTGTATAAATACAACGCAGGTATGAACAATTTTGTGCAATAAAAAATATTTGTTAACTAGTTAAACAAAAGAAAATACGAGCCAACATAATGGAGCATAAAGTTTTATTAATTTCAGTGCAGTACTTTATAGCAACGTGCCAGCAATTTAAAATGATGCCTGGGGTACTAAAAGTTAAGCAAGCAAAAAAGTAAATTTAATTGTGTATAATTAAGAAATCGGTTCTTTTAAAAAATGTGATAAATTACAACGTAAAACAGAATTTTGTGAAAACGTCCGTCTCATGACGACTCAGACGGTTAACGTTTGAATTTTATTTTTACTAGAATTTTTACAAATTTGTTGGTAATATTTTTGTTTAATATAGAACACAATAATAAGACAAAATTCTAGCTGGCTCCTTGCAAGACACCAACCAACTACAAGCATGGCTTGAAAACATTTAAGAGGGCATCATCGAGGAGCCCTCGATCATCATCAATTTGAAAATGATAGAACGTAATTTCCTATTTCGTGAATCATTGTGTTAAGTATTTTTATTAATTAAGAACCCGGCTTATTGTAAATATTATGCGTTTCATCCACAATTCCTGAGAAACGATGGTTGAGCCACTTAGGTTAAGGATAGAATATAATAGTTATGTTGCTCGGTATAGGCATATGTTAACACTAAACTAGGTGGAAAATAGGTTTATTACTTATTAATTTTGAATCATTATTTTTAATAGAAACTTTGGGTCAATCGGATCTGAACCAATTGTAGATTCAACTTGAAATTTTGTACTAAAGTATCCAAAACACCAGCTCGTATAAATAACCCACTACCATTCTGCCAAAATGCTAATTCTATTATCTCTCTTCACAATTAACAACAGGAATTAGTTAGTTTTTCACTTTGTGTATTACTACAACGTTTTAAAACGCAAAAATTTTGCATGGAAGGTTTTATTATTTAAAAAATGTATTTCAACAACTTGAAGGTAATTTTATGCGGCATCATTATCTGAAATGCCTAACTTATGCTAAAGCACTTCTCACCGTTTTGTTGCTGAGACCTTATTCGATGTTACTACTTTAGTTTATATATTAATTTAACTAACTTAAAAGATTTAATTAATATTTTAATTACAAGAATGGTAACTTTCAATCAAATAGATAAATATCAATCAAAAAAAAATAATGTTTACATTGTTTGTAAAAAATCACTACGCCCAAAATTATTACACTTTAAGCAAAAATTATTGGCTTATTTACAACACTGATACAATCGTATACATATCTGTATTATTGCGTGTCCTTGTTGCTTTCCCCGCAAGATAACAAAAACTATATACAAAATGTTCGAGTACATCTGTTGATATGGAAATATTCATATAGTTGTGTTGGTGTGTATTATTGAACAATATTGTTATTAACATCTGCATCATTATCATAATAAACATGAAAACTGGAATAACGCATCAAAATATCATCACGAATCAATAAATAGTGCCATATAAAAATTTTTTTTTTTCTTAAAAAACAAATAACGGTGAGCATGATGAAATCTTAAACAAAAGGCTTTAGAAATGCAAGTTAAAATATATTTTTATATATATACAAAGGTGCTTATTTCGCGAATGGTAACACTTAGCTCATGTTTGATTTGACAGATAGTTAGTTTTATCCTTCTGCTGAATGAATATGGTTGTGTATACGCTTGAAAATATTGCGACATTACTTTGAAAACCATGGTAATGTTGCAGCATGTGTGCGAAAATTGCGTACGGGTTTTGGAAGAAGAGCTCCGTATGTTCCTTATCTAGTAAAAAAAGTTAAAGAAACTGGCATCGTCATCGATAAACCAAAGCGTGAAAAGCCAAAAACAGTACACCCGAGAATATTGCTGCTGTGACAGAAAGTGTACATGAAGCGCCATCAACATCATTTCACCATTGTTCTAAACAATTGAACATATCAGAGACATCATTAAGACGAATTTTGCATAAAGACCTTGGTATGACACTATACAAAGTCCAATTGGTTTAAGAGTTCAAGCCAAGTGACCATCCAATGCGTTTTCGCTTCGCTAAGTGGGCCTGCGATTGACTTACAGAAGATGCCGACTTTTCAAAAAAAAATCATCTTTTAAGATGAAGCTCATTTTGATCTTGGCGGGTATGTAAACAAGCAAAATTGGAGCATTTAGGGCACAGAAAACCCGCACGCATACATCGAAAAGCCGACGCATCCAAAACGAGTCACTGTTTGGGGCGGATTTTGGTCCAGAGCCATAATTGGGCCATTTTTCTTCGAAAATGAGCAAGGAGTGGCCGCTACAGTCAATGGCGATCGTTGTCGGGCCATGCTAAACGAACTTTTGTTCACAAAAATTCAAGAGGAGAATATTGGCAACATTTGGTTTCAACAGGACGGTGCTACGTGCCACACAGCTGAAACTAAACTCGATGTTTTGCGCCCTATTTTTGAAGATCGCATTATAAGCCGCAGAGCTGATGTTGTTTGGAAACCTCGGAGCTGCGATTAGACACCGTTGGACTATTATTTATGGAGTGCCGTCAAGAATAAGTGTTACGCTGACAAGTCAGAGACAATTGACGCTTTAAAGGACAATATTTGTGAAGCCATTGGTGAAATACAACTGCACACAATCGATAATGTGTTAAAAAATTGGACCGATCGTGTATGTTACTGCATGGCCAGCCAAAGCAGCCTTTTGAATGAAATTTTTTTCCATTATTAATCGGAGGGATTGTACTTTCACACAAAAAAAAGAAATTTGACTTTATAACATTTAAAACAAAAAAAAAGTAATTTGGTGGACCCTTTATAAACAAAAAAGCATTTTTGACATTTGACACGATTTCGGTATTTTCATTAACTTCCTGCAAAATAGCTGGCTATATATTGACGTTCTCTTTCTAAAAGAACTGAAAGGTATATAACATAGGTGTATAACACAATAATGTTTGCTAGACCATCCAGCAAAAATCTTTGCTCACTTCTATTGAATAGCATTCCGAGTTTAATAAAACACTTTACCTTTCTGAACGTTTTAAGCATTTAAATATAATGAAATCAAAAAGCCTTTAAATTACTCTTTAAGCCATAAGCTTCTAGGTACGAAGCAAGTTTTTAAAAGGTTACTCATTTAACTTTTTAACTTTCATTTGAGTCCTTCCATGGCTTTTATAAACCAATGGAAAATTTATGTATATAAGTTAACACCACAAATATTAAAATTCCACAGCAAGCAGCATTTTATGTTGAGACAAATTAAATTACTAACATTGCAGTTCTCGTCAACCTATTCAAGACTATTAACAAATTGGGATAAATAAATGCAACACCTGGCAAATTAATTTATGGTGCATCAGCAAATTTGGCATAAAATATAGCTAACATTATTTTATGATTTTAGTTTTAAGTTCAGCTCGTTAAAAAAATAGAAACAAAAAAGAGTAACAAATTTATTTTTTTATGAAATAATAATTAATAAAAACTTTACTCATATAAAAAAATTCTATTTACACATATTGGGCTACTTCTGTTAACGTTTTTCTTACCCCTTAAGCAAAATGTGTATTCAACAAAGTTAAAATTTTTCACAATCTGAACACACAAAATTATTAACATGTCAAATTTTGAAAACAATAAACAAGGACAAGAGATAAATAAAAGCAATGTTAAGTATTTAATTGCACATAAATACAAAATTTTTGTTGAGGAAATATTGTCAAGAAATTATACACACAGATGCACTTATTTTTTAAGAGCTACAAAAATCTATCGCAAGAACTTGGGCACAATATTTTTTATACACAAATTGTGTCCCCTAACTTCACATAACCCAAAAATAAAGTTGTCTAATTCAAATTTTTGTTGAAGCAGGTGAAACATGCCCAACAAAGACCAGCAAATGACCTTAATAATGGAGGACAGACATAATTATTATTATTTTCATGTTAATGGATTTTCCCAATTTATGAGCACCCAAGGCTTTCTGGCTGTAATGGATTTTATAATTTAAACTAAAAAGTAATAAATATTAATGAAGCAATTAAAATGTATAAAGAAAAGGCTTAAAATAATACAAAAAAGGGCACTTATATTAATACCTTACTATATTTAATGTAAATCCTATCAATTAAAACAGTAAAGAAGATACTGGTCCTTCACTTGTGCCTTACATAAAATGGTTAAGCACAAATTTTATCATTTCAGTATTACTTTAGGCATGTAAAAGGGATCATGATCAAACAATTACCTGATAAGCATAGCAAAATTTATTAAACAATTTTTAGCATTAAAACATTGTTATCAATTTTATAATTAAATTAAAATGGACACATTAACGTTAAAAAATTATTTTGCATCATTTGTTACATAAATTGAATTCAATTCAATTACTAAATCGATTCGAAATATACGATTTAGCATTACAAATTTTGTGGGTTATCATTTGCAAGGAGCTAATGTGGAAATAAATTTTAAGTATTCTCTAGGAATTTATTAGATTCATGGCGTAGACAATAATCACAAGTGAAGGAATAAAACCTAAAATTATAAATTTTATTTGTGCAAAAACTTTGTATGATTTGATTAAAAGTTAAATATTTGCTTGTAGCAGAGCTTAAGCTTCTTTATGTACAAAAGTCATTTCGTTACCATCATACTTGGAGCAGTTAATTATTGAATTAACAAGATCCTTACCGTCAACTATATTTGCTGGTATGTTAAGCAAGTTTGATATGAAATCATCTCGAAAGCCTAAAAAGGTGGTTTTTGGGTGAAATATTTTATAAATATAAATCGAATTCCACACTGCCATGATCCTGGACATCGCAGTGTGGAATTCGAAACATGACCTTTTTATACCATCTTATGGCTTTCCTAGGACTAGAATAATTTGATAAAAATTGATCTGGTCGATTAATTCCTGCCATGTGCATATTATATGCAGCAACGTCTATTGGTTTCATCTTTTTTTGGCCTCTTCTATTAGAAACTTCGAGGAGACATGGATGATGTGCCGTCGTTATGGACGACACGCCACGTGTGTCTTTCCATTTTGTCATGTAAACATTACCAATTCTTCGCCAAACCATTTCTCCTTTTTGTAAATTTCTAATGGTTATACATTTAGGATTCGGGTTACTATTGAAACGTAAAATACCTGTGGAGTGGGTTTTGTAGTTAAGTAGCATATGCGATAAATCAACGCTGTTGTAATAATTATACATATATAAATGGTGTTCACGGTTGAGATATGGATGCATAAGTTTTAAAACTACAGCTTTTGTTTTCGATCCTGAGTTCTCTTCGATATCTTTTCCCACATATATTTGAACGTTCAAAATGTATCCATCCAACTTTATGCCGTACTTAGCTCGCTTCCCTTTGTTGTATTGTTTAAATTATAGTCTTCCTCTAAAGACCATTAAAGACTCATCTAAAGACAATTCCTTGCCAGGTGTAAAGATGTTTTGAAAATTTTCTAAAATTAAATGGAGTAATGGCATTATTTTTTCTAGCTTCCCTGCGCCTTGTTCATATGACGGATGGCAACTAAAGTATCTCAGAATTTGCTGGAAACGGTTTCCAGACATTACAACACCAAATATCGGTTGGCAATACAACACATTCTTTGAAAACATTTTCTTAATAGATGGTTTTTTGTTTTGGCCTTGGAGTAAGCTTAAGCCCAGAAATTTCAGTATTTCATATTTTGACGTTTCAGGAAAACTTATTTTGGGTCGCTTCCTTCTCGATGATTTAGTGTTATTCTTCTTAAAATTGTTTGCATATACATTACTCGAAGAAACCAATAAATTAATGATGTCTTTATTAACAAATTTTTGAAAAATTGTTAGGGGAGCTGTATCCCTCTTAATTTCGCTACGGGCGCCACAACATTCGTTGAATGGAAAAGATGGTATTATATTTATATTTTCGTGCAAAATATGAGCACATTGAGTACCATCATATGTAACATCATCCGCATGATTATAATTTTCTCGATTGACACATTCATCGTCATCTTCCTGACTAGAATCTTCTTCACTAGCTCGTCGTTACCATCCAATAAATTTTCGTCTTCCAAACTTTCTAACATTTCATCGACATATTTTTGCAAATTTCTATTTGCCATACATACTTTGTTTAAAAAATACGTTATAAAACTGCACCAAAAATTATTTCTGTGTGTTTTCGTTACAAATAAGTTGATCGCACTGAGAAACTCAATTAATTTCACGTACATGTATTTCTAATACATCATTTTGTTGCAGGCGGTTCTATACAAAAGAAGAAATATTTGTATGTTCACTTTGAATGGCAATGTAGTTAATTAGAACTGTTGAATTGAGTTTTGGTTGTAAACGCTAATATTTAAGCCCTATAGCAACTCTAATTCCATTCAAAGTTAAATAAACTTAGGGTATGACGGTTGAAAAATTTGATTTGAACATCAGCGGGAATTCTCGTCATTATTTTATTTAAAGGCTCCTGAATTACGTGTGAAAATTTTCGAAATTTCTGTCGAGAACTTCTAAAACATATTTAAAAGACTCAGAAATGTATCAATTAGGATAAGAGCAAAAGAAATGGAAACAGAAACGGCAGCTAACTGAGTAAAGTATTCACAACATTTTTATTCTGTAAAATGACGTTTTTTCTTAAAATGTTTAGCGGGCGTGAAGTTATGTTCTGATGTTCTGCTTCAGTTTATAAGTGAAAAAATAATTTTAAAGCAAAATTAAATGTAATTGTAACTTTAAATATCTCAAGCAAATTTTATTTTATTTGAATATAAGTTAATTTTAATTGTATTTAAACGTGTTTATTCAGCATCTCATTTATTTCAGATTTTATTCCTTTCAAATAACAAATGATGTTTAATGATTATATGTCAGCAAACTGACTGTGTAAAAAAATATAACAAGCAGGTGAACTTCTGACATTTTCAAGGCACTTAAGTGCTTTTTGTACAAAAGCAGAGAAAGATTTTCTTCGGTTAATACAAATAACATTATAATGGTAATTTTTGGAGTATTCAGAAAAAGCATAAATTACACAAAATGGCTGATTTTGTTGTTTATATAATATTAATAGAGAAAATAAACAATAAAGCTTTTAGTGTTACAAAAGTAATTTAGGACATAAGATTACCTCTATGAGAATTTTATTTTACATATATTTTCGGATAATTCACTTTTGGTAAAAAAAAAGTTAATGAATATATGTCACAATATAATAATTCGTTAACTATCAATATGCCTACCAGAATAAAGTACAAAAATCTTATTATTTTTCAGAAATTTAAGACAAAAACATTAAAGTAACTTTAAAGCAATTAATAATTGTATGTTGTTAACTTCTGGGAATCTCCTGTGACTTCTGTAAAAATCATGTATTTTTGAATGCTGCCAAACAAAAAACAATATATTAAAAATATGCCAGATCGACTTACCGAAACTGAAATTCGAATTACCGCGAAATAAATTATATACAAATATTGAATATATCATCAGTAAAAGTTTTGTAGTTTTGAGTTCTTTTATTGTAAAATAATAACATAGTACTATAAAGTTTTAAATTAAGTTATTTACTTTCAATACACATAAAATAAACACGATGGTAATTTTGTTGTCTTTACTCACTGATGACTCAATTTGAATTAATTCATTTGCCCAGCAAGTGGTGCCTATACAGTTGTTCTAAGCGGTTCTCTAACATACATAAATATTCTTGTATCTTGTCTACTTTAACATCACTCCATATTGTTCTTGTTATTATAATTCAGTTTAGGCGTCTGCTTGGTGGTGTGTTTTGTTTTGCTCTATGTTTTTTGTTTTCTGTTGTTTATCTTATTTGGTAGAGTTTCTTATAAGCATGCTGCTATTACCTTGTGTGTATAAGATTTCTTTGAAAACTATGAAGTTTGTAAAATGCACAGTGAATCGTTTTGTTTACTTTTTTAACGATAATTATTTTCTATTAAAACCTAACACATCATCTTCCTAACAATATGAATACTACTTTAACGGCATTTGATAATGTTGATGATAGAAATAGAAATAAACCTAAGGAGCATGGAAATTAAAATTAATGAGGCGGCGTTCAGTGTGTTTCGATTCAAAGAGGAATTGTTGTTCGGAATATTGTTAGTGTATTGTAAGGAAAAGTAAGCACTATGTGGTCTTATTGTCAACAAGAGGAAAGCGGAATAAAACAAGTAGCTGGCATTTCGTTGATAAAAATTTGCGCTGTACACTTCATATGTATTTCTCTTTGTTAATACATTTCTTACTGCAATTAATTAAAAACTTTAAAATTTAAAAAATAAATAAATAAATTAAATTGAATGAATAAATTATTTCGTAAATTAGAGGTAACAATTTTCTGAATATTTTTGCAGCAGTGATTTAATTTCACAGAGAATATGAATTATTTTCACTTTTTGTTACTCCATTAATCATACCTTTAATGGTCTTTAATGGTATATAGCATATGATCTTTTTAAAAAGTGTAGTTGTTAAATAAAGTTTCGTCAAAAGGTACTTTTTGACAAAAGGAAGCTTCCTTTTTGACAAAAGTACCTTTGCTAATAGATTTTTTGTTAAAATGTACTTTAAGAGTTATTCAAACTGAAATAAATAAAACTATTAATTTTTGTAGTTTTTTTAATCGACCTTTTTTTATCTTTAATAAATATCTCTTATTCTTTTTTACGATCTTTTTAAATTAAATTAACAATATATGAATATTTTTTTTTCTTTTCGATATTTCGCTTTCCTATGGAAAGCTTCTTCAGGAAGCTTCCTTTCCTTCCTATTTATTGTAGTTATATGGTTTTCTAATAATTTTTAAATGTAAATGAATTTTGAATTAAAATAGACTAAACGGAGTTTTTGAACTCCGATAGGGAAAACTTTTTTGATCACTTTAAAATCAGCCATGAAAAACGGAAAAAGCTGTACAATTACTAATTCCTGCAACTAATTGACGCAAAGTAAAGTTTATTGATGTGATCATTTTTAGGCATGCTGGGTTTTGTGATAAACACAGTTGCATATAGCGTCAAACTAATATACGGCAGACGTCTACAGAATCCATTTGGTGTAGTGTAGATACTGGTAGTATCAATGAAACTTATTTCTTCACATTGCAGTTGATGGAGATGTCACCATACCACTACTTTTCGCACGTAACCGAAACCATTGCCATTCATACTAGTAAAGCAACAAAAGTTGACCTCTTAAACACCAGTATTGAGAAATGCTCTTGAAAAGCAGGCACTGTGGCCAACTGCCCGTGATCAAAATGTTGGCCTGGTCTTTTGAATATAAAATATTTGACTAAAATTTAATTTAGGTATTATCCTTTTTAATTTAAAGTTCTATCGACCTTAACAATATTTCTTAATGAAAGACCCCCCGGGGGCACATTATAAGTGTTTATGGATCACACAACCATCTAGACTTGTGTCTTGTGGGGGTGAAAGGGAGCCCAGTCCCCTTAGGCTAGTAGGAGCCAACTGGAAAATCCACTATGTGTGTTTCGAGGCCCTCGTATGAGTTTGTGGGTCGGATCATTCACAATGAACACAATGAATGGTCCAGGTCCAGTGAGTATGAAAACCGTCGTGTTCTTAATTATATTAAGCTTCATGCGTTCTGGACCAGGAGTTGGATAGTGTCCAACTATTCAGCAAGGAGTGAAGACTGCGGCTTACTCCGGGCTTTTGAAGTTGCAACTAGGAGTGACCGGAGAATATACGTCTCAGAAGGCCTTCTAGGGCGAGGATGACATTACATTTCATCCACAGTGGTAATGATCCACGAAACTTTACATGTTCCACTATTATGTTTAACTAACGGTACCAGTCTAGCATAGAGAAGGACGCTTAAACGCAATAAAGTATAAAAAATATTCAGGCCATGGAAAAGATGGTATCAAACTTCTACTTGAAATATTAATATTTTGGTTTCTTCTTCATTCTTATAAAATTTTAGCATATAATTAATTTTATAAAACACAATGTCAAAGTTTATTACACATAAACACAAGAGAAATTTATTCCAGGTAAAAAAGGTGAGGTATTCATCTATGTAATGTTCACTTTTTTTTATTTAATTATTTCTTAAAAAAGTATAAACAGGAAAATTGTAAATGTTTTCCTAGTTATTTTTTTATTCTGAGTTTTCCTTCATTTAATTTAAATTAAATCTTATATCTTGGCACGTGATTTAATTAAATTTTTATTTCAATTTTAACTTTATGATGAGCACTAATAGTTTAAGTGTGCTATCCAACTACAAATAATTACAAATTCCTATCTTTATAGTATACCATAAATTGTTCTCTTCAAATTGGGTAAGTTTACTGTCTGGAATACCAGAATGCTTAAGCAGGTATTTTTAGGTTAAATATGTCACATTAACTTGCAAACCACACCATTCGCCCTAGTTAAATACAATAAGCTTTATAATTATTGTAAATTTACATTTTAGTCTCCATAGAAAACATCATACATTCCAGCACAAAAAATTTCAAATGTCGACTTAAAAATAGACTGCTTTTCTTAGTTATACAATATGCCAATTTAATAAAATCCACTTTTATGAACTTAAGCCTGATTATAAATTTTTTATGATTATTCTTATCTTCAACTAGCACGTCCAGTAAAGAGGAAGAAAACCAGGAAGAGTTAAATACTTAAAGCAAAAAATGTTACTGCAATATTAAAAAAAAAAATTATTTAAATTTGCAATATACTGTTTTAAGCAGTTTTTGAATTTACTACAACATTTGAAAAGCTGTCATTTTTCAGTGTAGGCATTTATAGGATTACGTCTCTTCTTTTTCTGATTGTTCTTAGTTTGTGGAGTTTAAATGTAGCATATTGTTTTTGTTGTCTTAGAAAATTCATATTTTGTAAGGAGACACAATAGGTTATAACAAATTTAGCCTTTTCCTAACACTGCCGCCTATTTAAACCTTTTCGTCCAGAACAGGCTCAACATCATAGGCCAGGCGTTCCAGATGTACCTCCTTCATTTTGGACCACGAGGTGTTATATCTTTGTATCCGGTAAACCTAGACATTCAGGTTTTTGATCACCTTGTATAGTTCTCCCCAAAAGGTTTGCAATTTTGGGAATAAGCATTTCTTGCATCGTAAGCCTTTCTTGCTTTTGGGTTCCGTAAATCCCTTTGTGGTTGATACCTAGACTTTCTTTTATCGCTGAACATTTTAATGTACTTGCGAACAAATTGATGATGCTCGTGCAGGTTTTCATGTGCCTGGAGAGCGTTTCCATTACCTTCATTGCCAAATTCTAAATCTGCTGCCAATTTTAGGTCTGCTGCAAGCATAATTTTGCTAAACTGGGGTTGAATCGTGTACACCTGACCAGTATGGCGGTAGAAACGTGAGCTCGTCCTTATCCTTTTGGTTTTCTGAGATATTCCTTTAGGGTATGATTGAATCTTTATTTCATGCCCTCAGACTGTGAATGCAGCGGTATCGCTCTATTCCTTTTGATTCCATGTACGGCATCTCCTTGAATTTAGACGATTAGAAATTTCGTTCCTGATAAGTATGCCCTTCTAATGTAATACCGTATCCACACCAGAGAATAACAAAAGTATCAGTTTTAGTACGTATTAAGCATTTTAGGCCAAACATGTATAAGTGAGTATTGTTACAGCTCAAACAACATACCTTACACATCATACTCATACAATAAATAACTACAAGTACAGCTGGAATATAATACAGCTAATTAAAAGTAGAAGTTGGATTGAGTGTTGGCTATACTCATGCTTATAAGTACTGAGTGGAAATAAGTATGAGTATGTAAATACTTTAAGTATGCTTAATTCTAGGGATATCGTAAAATTTGTCTTAAAATCGCATGAACCGATTTTTTTTTCAAAATATTTTTTTATTTAAATTTTTCTAGAAACCAATTCTATAACATATTTGTTATATGTTTTGTATTAATTACGACTAATTTCAATATTACGTTAAATAGTTACTGCAAAATTATAAGTCAAATTAATTATTTCACAATTTAAAAATATGTAAATTCATCCCTTCATCCTAATAAATTTTTTTTTCCCTTCCTAACCAATGTTCGGGTATAAACAAAATCCTACATCTTTTTATACATGCAATTCCTAAAAATACTTATTTTGTTTATAAGTATACTTAGAATATAACAATAAGGTTTCCATACTTATAAGTATGAGGAAATTTAAGTATGGATATGACAGATATTCATCACATTATTTGATTACAACCAGTTGAACTCATCCATTCATTACGTATACATTTTTAAGTTCGTTGTGTATAAATAATTTTTGTTATAATTATTGAGTATACCCATACTTATTTGACCGAAAATGTAAGTATTTTCTGTGTTATAATTATGGGTATACTCAATACCTTAAAAATGTGTAAGTACTTAAGTACATTTATTTTATAATTATTTATTGTCAGTCTCTGATCCACACACCTTATTGTTCACAAATGCAGTCTCCACCGTTTTGGACTCTTGGTGTATAATGGCATAATCTTCCTGTCATTACCTGAAATAATCCAATACCATTAGTATATTTAGATTTCAGAGACTGACAGATAATAGGCTTGCGTTGTAGTACTAAAAGTTCCCATGGCCCTTGGCTGCAATGCATTGTTAGCTATCTAATCGGCTACAGATTGTAGGTAGTCTACCCACTGCTTTTACCACACCCTACTGACCACCGTTAGAACCACTGCGGAACAGCTGCTCTCGTTTATTGTCGAAGCTGGCAAGACAAATGAATTTTATCTAGTTTTGCCATTTGAACTTTCCCAAGTTCGATATTACCAGCCATCTATCCCTTCTAGGGTATTTCACTTTTAGGCGATATTTCACTACAGTTTTGTATTTTATTTCATACAAATATTAAGCATATTAATTCAGTTTTAACAAAATAGAATCCTCAGTCGGGGCCTTAAACCAGTTGTCGTCTGAGCCAATTTATGTAAACCACACATAAAAATGGATTTTTTTTTCTCGACTTTTTTTCTACAGTGCTAGCACTCTATACTTCATGGCCGTCTTAAAAGGCATAATACTAGTCTCCGGTTGAGGTGGTAACTTTTAGTGATCAAAGGCAAATAGCTTTGCTTCAGTCCTGCGATCGTAGCCAAAATTGCAGCAGATCATTATTTACGGGCAAAGGTCGTACAGATTAATACCGGGAACTATCATGAAGTCTTCAACGATAATGATTTCATCCACTATGCCAGCGACAAGAAATATGTGATCTGCGCTGGATTTATTCTACTGGAGAGTAAAAAGTTTTCTTAAATATGGTCGAGATAATTAATAATTACACCGACTATCATCTAGAGAACACCAAATGGATTACTTTTAGCCTAGTAATGCAAGCAGGATATCTGTTTGCCATGAACATTCTCAGTCCAAAAATATTGCCAGAAGTTACACGCAACTCAGGGCTTTAATCAAGATTCACAGTTAACAAAAATAACACGAATCAAAGTTAATGCTGTTTGGTTGGAATAAATTAATAGTAAATACGGCATGTGGCTATTAAGATCCAATACATTTTTTATCTATGGGCATAAAAGGAGTTGAAAACGGCTCTTGAATATGCCGATAGCATATGTTACCATGTTTGTTATATGCCACTCAAGGTAAGCATTAAATACGATGCTTTGCAGCTGCATTTAGGTCATTTTTTACATGATATGAATCGAAATTAGTATTTTTATTGTATGCGGCAGGATAATAAAATTTTAATATTTATTTTTAAACTTTTTTTAAATGGTTTTTGTATTCCTGTGACATATTTTTTTTCTCTTAGTTCACATTGCGTATTTATGATTTTATTCATAAATATTTATACATATGCAAATATCCCCTTTAGTAAGAAGCATCTTTAGTACTTGTTTTTTAACCTATAAAAACAAGGTATTAATTATTATATATACAAAAATATTTTCATACATACATTTGTATGTAGGTTAAACATAAAATAGACTTGAAAACACGGAAATTGTATTTCAATTTGTTTTTTGCTCACTTAACACAGCTTATAAAACTGCAATACAAATATGTATAAAAATATATTGTAAGATTTTTATTTTATTTGAATGTTGTATTTAAGTTATACAATGAGATAGCACATATCACTGTAGGGGATTTGAAAAAAAATGGAAAAAATTCTGTAGTTGCTAAATAACTTGGAAACACTACTCAACAAGTACAAGTACTAACTACAAGTGAATAGTTATTAGCATTCTGAGATCGTTTGATTATTATATAGTCACATATTTTGCCAGTAAACCGTCCCATTTTATGCGAAAACTGCAAGATGAGTTCCCTTTGAATGATATGCCAATAGGTGGACTCGAAAAGAGAAAGTACCTCTGAGAGACTTCCTCGAAATGGTAAATTCTAACTTTAGAAGGCAGTATACGCCATATATGACAACTAAATATCAAAACCTGGGACATGCAAGATAAAAGCAAGACTTAAGGCAAACTAACAAAATTACAAGTGTTATTAAGGATTAAAACATAAGTGTCGCACCTTATCTGCCGTTTGTAATAGTCCTTGCTTATATAATAATACGCAATGTAGCCAGAAGAATAAAGATCTTTTTCTAAAATGAAATCTTTTCAATCAGATCAGCATAAAAATTGTGATAATTTTGAAAATACCGTCTTTGGAAAAACATGCAACTCATCTAATAGAAATACAAATCAGCGATCAATTTGTGAAATGTGTCAGAATTCCGTTTACCTAGTGGACAGCATCCTATCGCATAAATTAAAGAAGAACACTATGTGCACTATAGAGGCCTTCTCATAATTTACCACTGGTACTGGAAGCCAGTGTAGCGCCGGATTATCTAGTGGCACTTGGATAATCCTGTGGGACACTCGGTGTATTTAATTAACCTTGATTGAAGTGCCCCTGTAGACTAGTCGGTAGTGTACTAGCTTATAAGACTGGGGGTTATGGGTTCGATTCCCTATAAAGACCTTGGTTTTTTTACTACAAAAATTAAAATTAACTGTCGATGGGGCCGCTCAGTGATGAGGGCATGGTCACTGGTGACTGTGCTGTCTTATACGACAGTTAATTTCCGTAACTATCCTTCTACTTTCACCGCCTGTCTCATATCTTCTCTATCCCTTTTCTAAAGAATAAAGCACGGCACTTGACTATATAGGCGTTGTTGTCTGCAGTGCTACCTCTCTTTAAAAAAAAAAATCTTTGCTTATATATGATTAAAAAATTCTATTCACGGATATTCTGATTGTGCTGGATGTCGATGCAAATTAGATGTATATGTCTTCGCTATTTTAATGATTTATAATCAAAATTCTGTGTTCTATTTTCGTTTCTGTTTAAGCGTTATTGAGAGTATTAGGAACTTAAGTGCTTCAAAAATTTAAATTTCAAATTTCCCCTAATTTAAATTTATACCTCATCATTAAGTTGATACACAATTTCCTCAGTTGTTTTTGTATTTTTCGCATTGCTTGAAAATAATTGCATATAAATATTAAAGGACTTAAAAGCTAAGGCAAATAAAATTTTTAATTTCAAATAAAACTATATATTATTGCTTGAAAATATATAACATATTTTAATTAAAACGTGATGTCACCCAAAGTCGTTGCTTTCATTTGCATGCAAATAATGTTTTAAGTGAAGCATTATCAACAGGAAAATTCAACGTCATAACAACTCTTAGTATGTCATCACTGGAAGCAGAAATTGTTCAACCCATTAAACAGAGCCACTAGCCGACATTTACTTATTCATGCTATTGTTTAAAAAAATAAAATGAGTAACTGTTCATAGTAATGCCAGAAACATTGATTTTTTATTTTTCTGAAAATATTTAAATATTGTATAAGTGGCATTGAGGATGAATTTTGTTCTTTTTATTTTCAACACACAATATATCAAAAAGTTTACAAAAAAGTATTACGAATATACTACCATAAAAAATATTACTGTTGTTTTAATTCGGTTTTGATTTGTTGCTAGTTTAAAGAAAGAGAGGTAAATAATAAATTTAATAGTCAATAAGTTTGCAAATCATGCGACTCAATCTATAATAATATTTGCTTTTGTAATACACTAGCTTTATAGTCCATATTTATGTTGTTATTATCATTTAGTTTACGCGATTGCTTGACTGTGTGTTATGTTTTTGTTCTGTGTTAGTTGTTCTTGTTTTTTGTTGTTTAAGTTATTTCGTAGAATTTCTTATAAGTATGCTGTTTTTGTCTTGTGTGTATAAATTTTTTTATACACACTAGTTTGTAAAACACACAATAGGCCACATCGTTTATTTTTTTACTGATAATTATTTTATTTGAAAACTTGAATAAATCATCTTAGTAGCAATATACTTTCCATTTCAAATTTCTTATTCTCCACTATTTTCTAAACAACATTTTTTCCATATCAATTTATCTATCAATGTATTACACTCAAAGGCAACACAAATACCAGTTTTCTTCCTAACCGTTGCGTTATAACTTCTAGCAAAAACTGCGACATTTTTCAAATGGTATAATTAATGGTGCTGAACACTTTTCGCAAATTTAAATAGAGTACTAAGCTTTACACTGTTCAATATGTCGTCATTATTTTCTCGGGTTTGATACTTTGCTATCAGTAATTTATTTTCTTTGTTTAAATTGATATTTTTGCCTAAACTCTATAAAAAGTATTTTTGTTTGGTTTTCTGTAATTATTGCATTGAATTCTTTTGTTCTAAAATGAAAAAAAACACTTGTTTATTAAATATTCTTTTATTTGTTATGAATTAATATTTATTTACTCAAATAAAACAGGTATATCAAAGTCTTATTATTTGTTCTATTGTGTAAATTTTATTGAATAATGAAATTTTTTATTAAATTTGATATAAATTGTATTGTGTTAACTTCACAGCAATATTATATTTGTTTTACAGTTGACATGCTGATTGGAAACGACAAAATCTAAGAGGGAGCTGTATATAAAATTTAATTCAGGCGAATCACCATTAACTTATGACATAGCCTTTAAAGGTTTTTCAGCTATTGCAACTACCACTATTTTCAACCCTGTTTCTGGTAAGTATTATCGTAGGAGGATTTTTTATTTAAGTTTGATTTTAGCTTCGATTGATTGTTTAAAAAAATCAGTTGTACTAATGAGTTTCACTAAAATGGAATAAAAAGATAAAACATATTCATATTCTTATTTTTCTGTTTAAAATAGTATTTTAAGTGTAAATAGAATTCTTGTTATCTTAATCTACTGAGCAAAGTTAATTTTCAAATTCAATACTTTATAAATATTATAACGTATGAGCAATTTCTATTCGGGCTTTTCAAGGAATTTAGTAACTTTTTAAATAACTTTTTAAAGAAACAGTTTACAACAGAGTTTAATATATTATTTTGTTTTGCGAACGTTAGCTGATTTATTCCAGCTACGAGTAAAATAAATTTTAGATTCATTTTGAAGATTTGAAAGCATAATGTAGGTATGGTCTAAGTCCAGTTTTTCTTCTGAAATTTTGTACACGCTCATTAATTAAGTATTTCTTTCTTTTTGTCACAATTATAAACTTTTGACCTTCATTAAACGAATATTCGTGAGCTGTTGACAATATTGCTTCTTGTGAAGTTTTTTGTCACATACATCTTTGATTTGAGATCTAATTGTAATTGCCACTCCTCCAAAGTGCATATTTAGTTCGCAGCTGCATTAACACAATGATAGACTAGGACATCAGATATTGTAAGCGAAACCTTATATGTCCGATTACAATGGACAATGGGTATACACTAGTTAATATTTTAATAAAGTAGAAACCTATATTCGTTATAATGTTCGAAGTTGGTCAATAATTTTAATTTTGGTTTTACCTTCCATGATTAAAATACAATTTTACCCAAATTGTCTTCAATTGTTTGTCGACTTTCTCAATATTTTGTCTATATTTTTATTAAAATGTAAAGGATAGTTATTAGTATATTCTATATTATTATTCATATATATAATATATTCTTATTCACATATTAAAAGATTATAATAATAAATTATATTTAACATGAAAAACAACTTAAATTACTATCTATGTAACCACGTTATTTTTTTAATTAATACTTTATACTTTTAAAAGTTTCAGTTAAATTATTTATTATTTTTGTTATTTTCATTATGAGAGTACAATTTCAATGGCTGGTTGGGCGTTAGCAATATAACCTGGTATAACACTGTAGCAATACTAATTCTTAAATATTATTTTTAACAAATTCAATACTTTAGCATTTGTATATTATTTACCAACATTATTTTTAAAATATAATATCGTGATAGATTACTTCATTGTACTTCGTTACAGGTTGTATGCAAACATTATCTTTATTTGAGTTGTTAACTAATTAAGCGTGGTTCAAATAAAAGTGCGACTTCAACAAATCTATTTATAGATTTTGAAATAAAACTAGTTTCTAAGCTCAAATCTTAACAAAGCATCACGGTAAAAAGCAGCGTGACGCTGTATTATAATTTAGTCTTTAGAGTAGCCGTATTTCGAAAAGAACAGTAGCCAAAGGCACAGCAAATTTGGTCTAAATGGCTGCTCTGATATCGGCGGGGTCATTAATTATTTTAGGTAAGCCAGAAGAGTACTTACTTGAGATTGTAACCAAATGAATCGCTAAGATTTAAGAGTAAATAATGAAACATTATTGATTTATTAGATAATATTTAAGCTAAGGCAGTGCTAGGATTATACTGAAAACAGTTAACGTTATCGAATGAATGCTGCAGACCTTACAATTATTTCAATGGCATGAATTTTCGGAAGATAAAATAACTTTTCTAGTTAAACTAAATTTCTAAAACCTTTGTTTTGAAAAATTTTTAATTTGCTATCTGGAAAGTGGCTTCAAATTGTTAAGTATTTTAAAATACCACATATCTTCAATTGGAAGTTCTAATTTAAAAGCACTTCGGCTGTCCTCGTTTGGAATCTCCTATCCCAAAAATAGTGTAATGTCTTCTTATCTACGCCACCGAATTCCCCTTTTTCATCTTTCTTCAAAGACTGTGTTGCAAGGTTTTAAGATTTATTCAGTTCGACTTTAAGTCGAATAAATTTAAAATTTTTTTCTGTGTATGAACACTTTTTGCTACGACTAATTATATTTAATACTAGAGTCTATGTGTATATACGAGTATTCATATTAATAAGCATTTTTGTATTAAAATTAAAGAAACTCATTCGAGCATTTATAACAAAACTAATTAAATACAATTTTTTAATGTATTCAAATGAAATTTTACACATCCGTTATATACAAAACTATAATTAAAATACTTTTTACAACAATTTTTGTTCCTATTCGCTTTTATAATTAACAATTCATTATTTAAAAGAGCAAAAAATTAATTATAAAACAGGCAAAAATTGAGTTAAACATTGTTAATAATTACAACACTGTAAACACACTTTGACAGTTTTTATTGAGTTATTTTACTTTGCTATTCAAATAATTTAAATATTTTAATTGACACGTTTGCAGGGTAATAATTATAACTGTAGTTTTCCACAAAAGTGCTTACAAAAACACTTTCGAATAAATAGGAAACATCAAATATAGTGCTTTTGAATATACCAGTAGGACAGAATCTTAAAACTTGAAAAAATTTTAAATATTATTTTGGCGTTAATTTGAATTGCTTATTATTACCGTGATTTAGTATTCGCATATTTTCATACCAACTAACCTTCATTACAGACATCTACACTAGTTTGTGTCTATGTGAGGCATGTTTCAGCGTTCAAAGTATAAATTCGGCAAATTCAAAATATATCTTCGAATCTGTTATAAGAGTAGAGATAAGGTATTTTCTTTATTTTTATCAAAACTGCTTTAGGAATGTTTAACATATAATTAAAACTACTCCGGTAGAAATGTGTGACATGCCTAAATATTTTTCTTTTTGTTTATAAATTTCTCATATTTAATTTTATTGGATAAATTTCTATATTTTCCAATATTTATTAAAGTAATTACTTATTATTGTTATTCACTTGAGCCTTAACAACAGCGTTCTATCACAAAGAATCTATCTAATATTACCTGATTTTGTACGTTTATTGCATAAATATTTTGGTACATTTAAGCCTTTTAGTAAACGTTTTGTTATATTGCAAAATAATAGCACAATACACTCGATATAAGCAGCCATCTACACCGTAGGATATTCCACTGAGCTTAGAACAATTTTGCGAGATGGCTTTCTGCCGGCATTTCAAATACGTTTCGGTCTTTTGTTCTCCTACTTATCCAGTATAATTCTTGCCAAAACAGTGTCCTTATTCTGAGTCTTAGCCCAGTTTTCGCTTTAGCCAATTTTTGTAAGCCGCATATCTCTTGTGGAGTCCTTTTTCTTCACTTTTATGCAGTGCTCGCACTTTGCATTGCTTGGCCATATTGAACGTGCATCAGCATTATCGTGTTTCCCGCCTTTCCTGTGAACAACACTAGTTTCCCCCTGAAGTTGTAACTTGTAGCTTTCAACGCTAACTACCTTACTTGCTGCGCTCTTGCCTTTGTGCTCAATATTCAGGGGTATGTTGACACTGCGCCAGATCGTTAATCGTTGCCCCATTTAGAGATTAATACCGTGAGCTATCATGAAATCTGCACCGCTAATGACTTCACCCATTATGTCAGCAAACAGTGTTTCTGTTTCTGCGCTGATCAGTTTTAACTGATCCGGTAAGTCAGCTGCATCAAACGTTCAATCTCCATGGCAAAGTTTTGCATCATACTGTTTGCCTTCTGCACCCTGCCTCGTCACTCCATTCTATAAAGTTCTTTCTTATGCTCGCTACTTTCGCTATGCTCGCTTGTAAGGCCACCATTATTTACTCGTGGTTATTTCCGCAACCAGCTGGTAAGCTTTCGAGGATCTCGCCGCTGCACCCTTTAAGGTGCCCCATTCATTTTTGCCGGCACTGTTTTAAACTGAAACTTAAACAAATTAAAAATTGCGCTGCTGTCAAAGCTCGGGGTGTTAATCTTACTGGCGTGCTTAGTATGACTGTCACTGAACCCTCTCGAATTTAAAGACCGTCCATTTGCGTTTTTAATTCTCCCTCCATTTTCTTTTGTAGGCCAGTAAATTTTTCGTCAAATATGATTACCCCCTGTTTTACAGCATCCACTCGTCTGCTGAAAACTTCTAATATTTCTTGTAGCTTCTTGTTTACCTCATCTACAAGCCTTCCTCCGTTTGCTCTGGAGCTTTCTTGAATTGCGTCAATTTTAGCATTGTTGGCTCTAGAACTACTCAGTTTTGGCACTGTAGGTTCTAGACCTTTCTTGAATTGTATTGTTGGCTCTAGAAATTTCTTCCATTATAGCAGCAAACATTGAATTGGAGTCATTGTTGTTTGTTGCTTGGATGTATACCTCAATCTCTTCTTTTACTTCAAATTCGTATGTCCAAAATATCATGCCACTCAAATTCATTAATTAGCCTCTTTTCTAATTCTGTCTTATTGCAGCTTCAGTTTTAGTTGCTCAGCTTTAAGCTCGTCGAATTTCATTGTAATAATTTTTTTTTTTATTTTGTGATTTCACTTCTGACAACAGTTGTCACGTTTATTATTAATATTTTTTTTATATTTTGAGTTCTTTTGTGGCAAAATAATAAAACAGCATTATAGAGTCTTAAATTAATTTAAACGATTTATTTTCTGACAATACCCACAGTGATGACTCTGCTTGAAATAATACATTTGCCCAGCAAGTGGTGGCTTATATAATTGTTTAAGCTGCCCCCGCATATACATAAATGTTCTACTTTAATGTCACCATGTTCAATTTAGGCTCCTGCTTGGATATGTGTTTTGTTTTGTTCTGTGTTAGTTGTTTTTGTTTTCGGCTGTTAATCTTTTTGGTGGAATTTCTTAAAAGCATGTTGTTATCTTGTACGTATGCGATTTTTTAAAAAACTACGCAGTTTGTTAAATGCATAGTGGGTCGTTTCATTCACTTTTTACTGATTATTATTTTCTTTTGAAATCATCTTCATAACAGTGTTTATGTTTAAAGGAATCTTGCATAAAATAACTTAGATTTACTTAACACTATTCCAAATAATAAAACTGTTTATAGATATATTTATGTTTTATAATAATTATTTATCAGTAATTTCTATCTTTATTATTACGATACCCCAGGAATCCTTTCAAGATTATTAAAGCGCACCGAAAATATCCACCGCCATTTTTTGTTTTTATTGTACTTTCTCTAAACAACTCGGATTAAAATTTGTATACCCTCAGAATCAGATATGCGATCTGTTAATGAAGCATAAGAGAAAAAACCATCCATATTTTTTCCTTAATATCTAAACTGATATCACATTTTTTATTTCATTTTTAATTATTTCCAATATACATAAAGAAAAAAATTTTGAATGCATCTACTTCTATACTTGATCAACTAAAATGAATAAAAAATAAAAGGACAAAACATTGAGCTTGTTTTCAAATGGTGATACAAAATAGTGGACTAAAATACATATGTAAACAAGAAAGTTGTCCTTTTTCTGATTATTAATCTTAGCTTGCGGAATTTAAATGTAGAATGATGTTGCTATTTTATATTCACAAGATTTATGTGAAAACTCTTGAGTTATTAACACTTTATTTTTGTTAAGTGATAATTATCTTTGTTTAACTAAAATTAACTTCGTAACAATCTTTTCACATATTCAGATGTAATTTATATCTACTCATTCAAACTTTTCTTGGACGTTTGTATTTTTAAAAAACGTGCAAGAAAAATATAAAAGTGGGGTTTGAATATAAATCAGTATGAGTATGTAAATTTTGGAGAAATTGAAGGCTAAACACATTAAGGATATTTCAAAAATTAATTTTTAAAATTGTATGAGTGTAAAAAGCAGCAGCTTGTCGATGACGCAGTGTCACCCAAAAAAATCGAATGAGCAAAAAATAAGTGCTCCCATAGATTTAAGTGTTTTATCTTTGATGAGTTTATTCTAAAATTAAGAATTTTTTATCCGATTTAAAAAGATCTGCACTACAGTAATATAAGTTCGAAAAACAAAAATTTTTTTAGCCCGACTGCTCTGACGTCGTTAAAACAATACATGAGCCGCGCTCATATTGAAAAGAATATCCAGCAGTCGTTGTGCAGGACTCAATTTCTTAAGCTTACGCACCAGCAGCTAACAAGTTTTTCTTAAGTTTACATACAATATTTTCCCTCAATCCATAAGAGTTACATAATTATTGAAATACCTTTTAGCACTATAAACGAAACAATAAAATTAAATTGACGAGCTATAGCTCGAATAAAAATAAAAAATCTAAAAACAGCATCCTTTAAAAATCAAAAAATAATTTACAAAAATCGTAAATTTAAGGTGCTTTTTAAATAGCAACTTTGCAAAATAAGAATTATAAATTGGTGTTTCTCAGTTTTTAAAGATAGACTTATAACTTAAGTTAAAAGTTCTTCACTCTCTGTTACTCTTTCAGAAACTGTTATTTTTTAATCAAAGAGGCAAATAATGATTCGAATAAACATAGATTTTCATACTTCACATCGCTTGAATTTATTTCTAAGACTGCGACTTTGTTTTGATGCATGCTGTTGGCAGGGCCAATGTAGTAGAATCACTATCTCACCTTTTTCCAAATCCCAGTCCCAATACAATTTAATCCGAGCATTCAAATTATAACACAATAAAATAAAGCTTGGTTTATTTACAGGAATATCTCACGAATCGTATAGGATTGCCGCAGGCAAAAAACTACTAGCATTAAGTTCGAACAGCGAGCAACTTTTGGTTTAGAGTCTGGCCAAAGTAGCTGCTAAAATTAAGCACAGGTACTTTATATTACTTTGGTGAAGGATATGAGAGGTTCGATACAGTAAATTATATCACTCCTATAGATTTAAGTTTAAGTTATCTCAAAAAAAATCTTCCTAAAAAGATTACATTACTGGTCTCACATAGCTCACATTTGCAACAAATTATTCTTTTTCACCCACATAAATATATTGGTTGAGTTGTGCATCAACTCTACCACTAGTTTATTGAAAATATGTGTTCCAAATTTACATTGCATTTACTGCTATGAAAATTTAAATATTTATTTTTAGTGCAGTATGCGTGTTAGTACATGTGTGTAATCAAATTATGGTTACTTTAACCCGTATGAGTTTAAGAATACTAGTGCGCTTAGTAATTTGCAATAGCATAAACTTAATGACATTTTACATACACATTATAAATATGCAATTTACCATCTGTTGGACGTATGCCAAAAATTTTAGATTGTAGCCCCTAAATCTTAATGGTGTTTACAGCATAAAGCAGTTCGTATAAACAACTCTTATGATGGTATGTTTTAAAATTCTTTTAAAGATTCAATATTTCTAGATATCCTAAACGTAAATAGGCTGTATAACACAATGGTTATTCCTTAATTTTAGCATAAAGAATAAAACTGAAAACAGGAGCTAGCAAACCTTTAGTCAAAAACAGTTAAATGAATTTAAGGAAGAAAGACAAGAAAGTTTTAAATGCATTTAAAAACGTCCGTGGTAAATGTATTTAAAACTAAAAAGGCCTACGAACATTAACATATTTTTCCCATAAAAATTTTAGTGTTTATTATTTATTGTTTAGTATTTGCATTAAACCATTTACACTAAAAAGTGGTGAGATATTCATGAATGCTTTAATTATTATTGTAGAGGATGGCTTAAAAAACTAATCGAAAAGTCATATTTCGAAGTTGTGATTTTGGATAAAAGAAACTGGAGTTTTTTCTGCTGTATGCCAGCAAAGATTCTTAAAAATTTTAGATTAAGAGACAAAGGTTTGACGAAACTATATAACATAACATATAACATGTTAAAATAATAAACTATGGGAAAATTTTATGAGAAAATTTCTACACTAAAAAAATCCAGTTCATATAAAATATTTAAATCCTTTGAATATCTGTATGGATATTAGTGATGTGGCTATATAAATTGCTTTCTCCATAATTATATATTCGTTATTTATATTTTTAAAAATAATTCACAAATGCTAACTTGAGGGAAATAAAAATTATTTTCAGTGTGCTAATTACCCAAATTAATTTTAATTTTAAAAAATCATTTTATCACTGGTAGCAAAGCTAGTTTTCTTTTTTTCCTGAGCAGAAGTCTATGCCGCCCAGCTCTCAAATGCATATTACGGTTAAAAAAGTTCATTGTTTCAGAACTTTTTGTAGGAAAGGGGATTTAAACTTAAGTGTTGCGACAGAAATATATAATGCATATCATATATTTTCAATATAAATATAGTTATACTTTCTACATCACAAATTTGGTCCCTCTTCTCCAATCGAAAATATGCTGCAGCAGTTTATTGATGTCTGCGTGTTAGTTCAACCGATGATATAAGTTCACATCAAGAGAGCCTTAAGAGAGAGAAAAGTAAAATTAAAAGTAAACAAGCCGTTCGTATTTAAGAGGAGTGCTGCGTTAATGCTGGGGCATATAGAATCCTTCAAACGTTAAACTTTGACGTATTCAACTGAAGTCAAAATAACGACGTATCGGGTTGAGACAAAGAGATAATAAATCAGCTGTTTTTACCGCATGTTTATGTAAGAAAATTTTATTAAAGTAAACGTTTTCAATGGAATTAGACGATATATTGGAGTTTCTTTTAATGCTGCTTTATGAAGCTCGGAAGTGTCTTAATGTAATGGATGGAGGTAAAGGATTTTGGATCAGGCCGCTTTGTCAAGACCGAAATAAAAATGGATTTTTTGCAGTGAATTTTGAAAGAACGTTTAACAGTGATTTTGAAAAATTGAAGAAAACAGTAAAAATTGGAAAGAAAAGTATTCGATACGCTTTTTAATTCAGTGAAGGAAGATCTTACTAAGAACTTCAATAAATCTTCAATACCTGCAAACTGTAGGCTTTTTCTTATGCTGGTGTAAGGAGGCCGGCTCATGGATGCAATAATGAGTTGTTTTCATCAGCATTTAAGGTGGGGCGTGCGACAGTGAAAAAGATTGTGTAGCCTTTTAAAGCGGTTATAGCAGCCTAAGATTTTTCTTTTTACGTTTATTTCTGTATTCCTGCTTGCGTTTTCATTACGGGCAATGAAACATGTGCACGGCTTCTATAAGTTTGTTCTCCATTTATTTAATTATTATTTAATTAATGAATTTATATTTATCTACGTTAATTTGTGCTAAATTCCTTTTAAAATAAAATTATTCAAAAATATATATTTAAAATTTATTATTGTGGGGAAAATATATATTTAAAATGTATTATATAGAAAATTCAATAGTCTTATATCTCAAGCCAACTTGATTAAAAAACTTAATTATTAAGGCCTTTGCATGCAATGTATACAAAATATAACTTTGCTTAAATGTTGAAGGCGGCTGTAAATTAAATCTTATTAAATAATCTTGGCTAAAAAATATTTTTTTAAATATATAAATACATAATTAAACTAGCATGCAGCGGTACTATTTATAAGTTTGTGAGGAAAATTTTGTATATTCATCTGAAAAATTAAATAAACTAATTTTGTAAACTTTTTAACATTTGTTTTTAAATGAAAAGTTAAAACTTTATTTAAAATGAAAATGCGCAAACTTTCATCACACTTATACTTATGCTTTTCTCTAAAAGTTCTCTTTTTTTTGTTATATCTTTTGAAAAAGGAAAAATAAAATTAAATGTTCTCTTAAAAGGAAATATTTGTTTTTGACTTAATTTAATTTCTTTTATGATTTTAACAACATGTCGTTAAAGTCAAGTCAAAAATTTCAGTGCGTATTTTTCAAGAAGACATGGAAAAAGTAGTAGAAAAAAATTTACAATAGAATAATAGATTTAAATTCTTAAGTTTCAGTGTTTTATCATTAACTTAAAATAGCCATTATCAGAGTTGAAAACAGATAACTTTATTTATTACACCAAAAAATTGAAATTAGTCACAATAAAATATAATTGTCAATGAAAAGTTTTTCATTCTAGTTAAATTTATGACTCACCACAAAGCGAATTGAAAAAAAAATTTTATGTGTTCCTTATGATTCAAGTTTCTGAACTTTTTTCAACTTTATCATCACCTGCTTGTCAACTTTGGTTTTGAATTTGATGTGGGTGTCGTCTCTTTTCACCTGATATGTGGTAACAAACGTTTCACAGCTAGATATTTCATAAATAGAAACCCACTAAAAATCTCGCCTGGGTTTAGTGGGTTTTGTTTCGAACGTTCACCACCGAGTGTATGTGATTTTGAGAAAAAAATTGATTCTTGAAGTAATGACGGGGCTATTTATCATGTACCAGCAAATACTGCCAGCTACAGTCCCTTTGATGATACAAATGTCGATGTTCAATGTCAATGTTCGCTCAATAACACATTTTACCCGTTGTCATTTAAATATGGTTTTTATATTGTGAGGAGAAAGTATTTTGTGTTCGTATTTTACAATACGAAAATTATGCATAATGCAAAATTTTAAATACCACGGAATAATGATTTAATCGAATACGTAATTACTTTTAATTAAATAATGCAGCAACTTTCATTGTTCATTGTGTCAATATGCCTTATTTTTATAAAAAGGTCATCATCCATGATCATGGAATTGATAAATCAGGCAGCAGTGCTATAAAACAAAAGAACTCATCACGGGTTTTTCAACGAGAAAATTGTTTTCTAAAACAAAATAAGACAAAAAATTTAGATTAAAAAAATGGGCTTCGTCGCAGCCGGTTGCTCCTGAATAAATTGCACAAATCTACGGCGATATGAATAGTCGATAGGCTTCAATTCCTGCACCAGTTGAACCTTGTAAGGCTTAAAAGTCAAATCCATCCGCAAAATTCGCCATGTGGTTGTTTTGGATAACTCCAATTGTTGAGCACATCGAGGTATTGACAAATTTGGATCTACTTCAACACTGTGACTCACTGCTGCGATGTTTTCAGTTGTACGGCCCGGTCGAATACAAGTTTTAGTTCGCACGTTTCGTATCGAGCCAGTGGACATATATTTATCGACTCAGTTCTTAATAGCGATCTCAGAAGCACGACTATGTTGTCCGAAAATATCACAAATTTACGAAATGTAATCATTTGTATAGTGGTTTTTTATTATTTTAATGCGAATTTCGTGCGAAATTGAATTCATTGCAACAGTAACCAATACATCTACTACAAATACGTCAAAAAACTAAATGACAGAACTATCATATTGTTCATGTTGCCACTATTTAAAAACTCACTACTTGTTGAAAAACCCTTTGTATGAACAAGTAATCTACAAATTTGAAAATTTATGTTTATTTAATTCCGATATCATTTTCAAAACAGAAAATTAACTACTTTAAAATTAAGCATATAATATATAGTTATCTGAAGAGCAGAGTCGGCGAAAAAATATTTAGAATTTATTAGGAATTAATAAAAAATTAAATACATAACCATTTTCAATTTTGTTTTATTCTTTTTATTCAATTTAGAAAATCATGGTTATGAAGGAGTGGAAAAATATTTAACTTTTTTAAGGGGAAGGGAGTAGTGATCAGGTAATGTATGCAAAACCAATAGAAATAAATGGTTATCTAAAGTGACAACGTTTGTAATGAATGAATGAATTTTAAACGGTTGTGTAAAATGTTCTCGAACAGTATCTTGTTTAATAATAACTTTGTGCTGTATTTGCTTTAGTCACCGGGAATGATATATAATCTTATATATACAAAGATATTTTATAATGACATAAGACAATAATAGGTACTTGCCCTTCAGATAGCTTTTTCCAAGTGGGTAACGTTTTTCTTAAATGTCCGTTTCTCTATACCAGTGATAGCGTTTCTAAGAAAGGCTTAAGGCCTTTCTTGCTTAAATTTTTAATTAAAAAAAAATAATTTAGTTAATGTCCTTAGTTAAATTAAAAACTATGTGGTCAAGCAATTGGTTAAGCTAAACTCATCGAAAAAATGTTCTGAAACATTGCAAACTTTAAGAAGAAAGTTTCAGCTTCCTGGAGCAAAATTTGGTAATTAAATATTTTTTACAAACGCAACAAAGGAGAAATATAGTAAAAAATTATGATTTTATTAAAATATATTCAAGACATTTCGTTTGTAAACCATAAACGAGTGCTTTCCTTTTGGTGTGTGAATGTAAATTTTCAATGTGACTTCAAACAATTTAATTTTCGAAAATATAAAACCGCACATCTACAAAAAGCATAAAAAGGATTTGTCTTATAATACTTACATATGCAAATAACATTAATACACATTTATAAAATTGTGTATAGTTTTATTTGCATAAAACTTTTCCTTTTTTCCATTATTTGAATAATTTAAGTTTGAATATTTAAATACAAATATATTATTTCTCAAGGTACATTGAAAAAGCACAATTCATTTCTGGTTTAATTGTGGTTTGACACACTTTGAATTGACCTCAATTAAAACAAGTACAAATTTCATTCTTGTATTTTTAAGGTATTAAGAACCAAAAATATATTTAAGCTTCTTAAAAATACAGTAAAAAAACTTATATTGTATTTTTATAAAACTCGTAAAATAAATTATTAAAACTAATTTACACTTTTCACTCATTAGATATAAAATATTTTCTCAGTTTTAAGTGCAAACTGATTTTAATAATATATAGCAAATAAAGTAATTTTGTTAAGCTAATAAATTATTGATTAAGTCACTGTTGTTCATAGATGATTCCAAAATTAATTATGCTGTCGGATCTTAATTCTCCTCAGATAAACTTGGCATTTAAAGTTCGCACTTCTGGTATATAGGAAGCATTTAGATGGTCCTAAGAATAACAGTCAGGGGCAACTTTTACTCTTCTACTCCTCTACTATATCAGTCAAATGTATGCCATTATTTTAATTAGCATCTGTGCGCAAAATGCTTACAAAGAAAATGAACGAACATACACATTAGTCAGAACTGCATCTGCCTTAAGTATAAGTAACGCTGTGTCAAAATTCCGATTGTCAGAATTCCTTACAGAAAAATATCTGACGTAGTCTGCATACATTTACACTCAACATTTCACTGTTTGAATTAAAAGGACAGTGTATAGCTTATAAATAGAAACCAGAAAGATATTTTTTGGTTTTTGGAAGTGGGAATGAAAAGTCTCTTTCCACCTTCTCTGCATTGTTACCGTCTAATCTGTCACAAGTAAGGCTAAGCGATTTTCTAACAAATATTAGCGTAACCGATTCGGTGACCCTGCAACTCAAACCAAAGAAAAGCAAACTATCAGGATAATCAAGCAACCGTTATGCTTAAAAACAAAAAAAAAATTATTTTATGCTAAAAGTCCATCTATATATATTGTGTATACTTTAAAGAAAATATTTAATTTTTACCACAACAACTTTAAAAGACTTGTAAGCTAACAACGGTGAGTGATAATTCCCCATCTAGGAGGCAAATATATTTGCGAATAACCATAAACTCGAGAGAGATTTTTTTCAACTTATACTCTCAGGCATAGAATTAATTAAAGTTCAATTATTCACAACAATAATTTAAGCGTACACAAACTCAGTAAGATGTAATACGCCCATTACCCTACAAAAATCTATATTCACAAAAACGTAAACATCAATATGTGTTAAAAGAAAGAAAGCAATCATAAATATGATTTTATAGCTAAGCGCATAAGTACTTAAGGTCATAACTTGTTATGTGTGCGTTTTGAATTACCCAAATCATTGCGGTTTTTACAAAGTTATGTAACCACACACAGAATATCATACCAAATAATATTATTACGTTTATTTCTTTTAATAAACGTTTTGTTATTTTATGTTCTCTTATTGCAAAATAACAACACAGTACTTTAGAGTTTTAAATTAAGTTAAACGATTTATATTATTATTTGATTATTTTTTTAATCGACCTCTTATATCTTAAATAAATATGTATTATTCATTTTAACAGACTTTTTAAATTAATTTAATAATATATTTTTTTCAATATTTCGCTTGCCTTTGGAAAGCTTCCTCAGAAAATTAATATTTATAATAACAATAAATGTTGATAATTTTTGATAATAAGAAAATTAATTTAATTGTTAAATTGTTATCTTGTGTGTATACAATTTCTTAGAAAACTATGCAGTTTCTAAAATGAACACTGGGTTTATTTTTATTTTATATTGAAACTTAATAATTCATCTTCGTAACAATATATTAAAATAAAAAAAGTCTGTTTAAAATTCATTCAAAAAATTATAGGATTGTGTTAAACCTTTTTTTGCGTAATATTAAGGTCGTAAGGAGAAAAACAAAAAAGGATAAAACATTATGAACTTTATGAATTGCACTAAAGACATTATTGATTTCTTTATTCTCTCACTTTAAAAAGTACTTTCTTTTTTATTAGATTTAGATTTCAGGGTGAATACAGGGTGCCTAAAAAGCCCCTACCGGTAGGACAAGCCGTTTACAATTAGCTAGTCATAAATAGAAAATGAACAACTCTTAGTCTAAAAAGAATGTTACTTTCCTTTGGGTGTGAGATACTAGGGCAATGTAACGTACTACTTCCTGTAGTACATAATTAAAAAAATTGTCAAGGTTAAAAATATAAAGTGTTTTTCAAGAATAAGTTTGTTTTCTAAATAAAAAAAACAAACAAAAAATTTTGATTAAGATGATTCAATTTTTTATTGTATTATGTACGGCAATGATGAATAAAAAATTATATCTGGGAAGTATTGATTCTTTCATCAAAGCTTTTAATCACTTTTTGGCAAAATGGCGCTCCTATTCCATTAATTACATCACGGATTTTCAGATTTAAGTCTGAAATCGATTCAGTGGGCTACCTGTAGACTCTATCCTTAACATAGCCCTACAAAAAATAATCCCGTAGTGTTAAATCACACGATTTGACTAGCTACTTCAATGCTGATTGTCGTCAAATTATACCACCGGGAAATATGGTTTGCAGTAAATTGATCGTTTCACTGGTACCATCCAGTTAAAGCCAACCTTCCAGACTACTTAGCCCCCCATATATTAACACGTTGAAGATGCTAGGATTTTCAGAAGCCCTAATGTGGCAATTTTGCTTCTTGACATGGCCCAGGTTAATAATCTTGTAAGGCTTCAAAATCAAATCCTTGCGCAAAATTCTCCATATTGTAATTTTGGCTAACCCCAATTGTTAAGAATGTCGTGGAATTGACGAATTTGGACTTGCTTCAACATTGTGGCACACGGCTGCGATATTTTCAGTTGAACGACTCGGTCGAACATGCGTTGTATCGAGCCTATCTTAATAGCGGTCTCAGAATGACGATTATGTTGTCCGAAAATACCACGAATTTTACGAAATGTAACTTTAACAGAACTATCATTATCATAGGGAATTTAATTATTTTAACGCAAATTTCGTGCAAAATTGAATTTATTGTAACAATGGCCAATGCATCTACTACGATTATGAAAATGTCAAAACTATCATGTTTTTGGTACTGCCAAAATTTAAATTTAAACTTCTGGTTAAAAAACCCAATATATAAGTTACTATAAGTTAGTTTAAACAAACTTTACAAACCACATGGTTTTATGATGCCACATGAAGTAAAACGACTTATTAAGTCAGACCTGAGGGATGTCAATTATATTCTGTAATATAATTACACAATTGTAAATCTGCTTTTTGTAATAACACATTACATGCAATTTGTAATTAAAATTATTATTATCACATGTAATGAAAACTTTATGCCGCAATGTAGTATGTAATTATTAGCTTTTAATATTTGTTGTCAAACAGAAATATTTAATTACAAAACCTTTCAATAATATACATAATATTTGTATATTATTGTATATTTGTGAATTTTAAATATTTAAAAATAATTATTTTGACTAAAATTTAAAATCCACAATGGTTTAGAAATATTTCAGCAGAGATTTAAAATGTTTTTCAACGTACTATTAATCACTTAATTTTTATTGCATGATATCGGTCAGCATAATATTTAAGCTAGAAGTGTGTCTTTTCCATTCCAGTAATATATAAACCACATGTAATTACAGGATTTCTCTTGGAAACAACTCATAGGTAGAAAAAGTAATTGTAAGCTCAGTTAACATATCTGGTTAACATAACCTTATGATTAGGTGCCGCAATATATACATGACTGGAGATAGTGTATATTATATTTTAAATACAACAGATGTTCTTGTTCACTTTGAAAAGTTATTAAGAAATACAAGTTAAATAACAATAGAACATTATGGGCTTTTGAATTAAAATCAAAATTGGTTAATCTCGGGTTAAAAAACATTAAGCTGGCTCTTGAATAGATAAGGTGACGAACTAATAAGTGAAGGTTTAAATTTATTAAAAAAAAATAATTCACAAATTAAATAATTTACTCAGTGTTTTTATGACAAAAAAAAAATGAATTGGTCACTTTAATATTGGGATGGCATAAGGGAAAGTTGACTTGTGAACAAGATACTCATTTCTATGTTGAAAAGTGCTTTGGAGCCAACCCAAATCAAATAGAGTAGAATAAATTTTAACGAAAAAGGAACTTAGTTTTTTAAAGTCATTGTTCCCACAAAATAAACAAATATATTTAATTTGCTAGGACCGAACGTTACTGTAAATAGGAAAGGCGTGGCATCCGGTTGTTCGAGGTGATATAGAGGAAATTTACTAAATACACAACTTATTATTAAAAAAATTTTCCCATGCAACTAAATTGCATTAGTTAGTGGCGATTTTATGCAATAAGCGTTTAGCGATTCAACAGAATACGTTGTATCTTTAAAACCATCCCAACTCTTGGCCTCATCGTTTAATTCCTACTAGAAAAGTGTCCAATTTCATTAATATGAAATGATAGCTGCTTATTTTCACTAGTTCTAGCTAAAATGTTAAAATTTCTTTTTGAATGCACCAACTATAATTTTTAATAATAATTTTACAATATACTTAATACTTGAAGAAATTATCATATCGTTATTCGATTTATATTTGAATATTTTTATTTCTTTTTGTAAATTTATTATTATATATAATCGATGTCTAATTGCCGCTGAGAAAAACTGAAAGCTACTTGAAATCACTTTATAAAAAGTATAAATGGAAACTCTCAAGACTCGAAAGTTGGAGATTTCGTAGTAATAATCGAAGATATTTTACCTCCAAGGGAATGACGCTGTGTAGGATTGCAATGGTTTATTTTTGTTGGGATCAAAATATTAGAGTCGCACAGCGGTTGGTATCATAACTTGCCTAATCGCTAAGCTGTGCTATCTACCTTATGATAATGTTACCGATGTCAATGACGGCAAGGCGATCGAATAAAGGTCTAATTATACCCATTCCCACTATTCTACAATCTACTACAGTCCACGTTTATTTCATTAACCGCTATTCCATCTACACTATTAGTTACTGGGTTTCGATTTCTAGGAGCCATTTTGAGACTCATGATGCCAACTTTGCCTATGATTCCATTCAATACGATTTTGTAAAGCGTTTTAACGTACCATAGTGGCTCACCGGTTCGAATAATGCCTCAACTGCTTTGTAAGGACGCACAACGTTCATAGTTGTGACAGTCCCGATAGCTGCATGTGTTGAGGGGAACACCACATACTTCTGCACGACAGAACACACACAGGCTCCAAGCCGCAATGTGCACGATCGTTTAAGCGATCGAGGACAGGACTGAAACAACACCAACCGTACTGACGGCAACAACGGACGTAATATCGGCAACAACAGGCAACACAACAACAGCAACAGGCCCATCACGAGCCATAGCCAGAACCGCAGCCACTGCAGAAGCAACAACACCCACTAACTACAATCTAACCAACAAATTCTATCGGAAGAAATTCGGTCTTTAGTGGATGTGTTATGCACAACCACAACTTATGCATGATTTGTACCAGCACAAAAAGGGGCTCTATGAACAAACTACCATATCGTTATTCACTTTATATTTCTATATTTGTATTTCTTTTTATTTTTATTTCTATACTTTTATTCCTTTTTGTACATTCATAATTATATATATTATTATAAATCGTGAATTAATTGTATTCTTGTTAGTAATAGTTTGTTACAATTTTTATAACCTAATGTCATGTTAAGAGTAACAGTTAAGCAACATAGAATATAACAAACTATTGAGTAGCGAAAGCCGTCGTGGCATAGTGATGAAATTAATAAACTCGCTCTTATTAAAAGTTCTAAAGGGTAAGCAAGCATCTATTGTTTTTATATATGGAATTGCCGACGAAACCTAATTCGTTTGGTGTTAATTTCTTTTATATATTTCCAATTTTTCTCGTCCTTATAATTTCGCATGACGTGAAAAAAGATTTCATCGAATCCATATTAACCATTTGGTTTATATGGATTATATATTTATATTATATTTGGTCAATATCAATTTAGAAGAAAATTTTAAGATAGCTTTTGTAAACTGGAAATAGGGTTGTAGTAACTGCATTGGGGTTCCCTTTGATCAAAGGTATGGTTGTGCAGATAAAGCGATATTCAAGATGGAAAATGGGCGTGTAGTGTTCTCTTAAATAACATATTTTTTGGGGTATTATAATGGTCACTTAGTAAGAGCTGTAAAATATGATTTCAATAGAGTTATGTCAAAAACGTTAAGTTGGTAGCTTCTCTGATTTTATACTTTATTTAAACTTAAATATTGTCCAAATTGTATATTTAACAGAAAAGTTAAATTCTCATCTAAAAGTTGACGATTAAACGAAAATGTTAGTTAGTTCTAACTAAGATATAATTTCCCTTAAACAGAAACTTCATCTAATGGTAAAATTTTCCGAAAAAAAAAATTGGTACAGCATTGCATGTTTAAGTTATTCCTGTAAACATAAATATTGTTCGGTTTATTCTTTTTAATAAACTTTTTGTTATATTCAGTTCTTTTGTTGCAAAATAATAATACAGTACTTTAGAGTTTTAAATTAAGTTAAACGATTTATTAACTTTCAATACACACAAAATAAACACTATGGTAACTTTGTTGTCTTTACTAAACGATGACTCATTTTAAATTAATTTATTTGTCCAGCAAGTGGTGCTTATGTAATTGTTTTAAGCCGTTCTCGCATAAATAGGAATTTTGATCTTTAGCACCACCTCCTATTGCTGTTGTTATCATTTAATTTAGGCGCCAGCTTGGCTGTCTGTTTTGTTTTGTTCTGTATTAGTTTTTTTTTGTGTTTTTTATCTTATTTGGTAGAATTTCTTATTGTTGTTGTCTTATTTGTATAAGATTTCTTAGAATACTGCGCAGTTTGAAAATGCACACTGGGTCGTTTCGTTTACTTTTTTACTGATAATTATTATCTTTTAAAGCTTAATAAATCACTTTCGTAAGAATATTTTATGATATTCTTATAGAGTATTACGTGTTATTTTCATAAAATATATATTAATTAAAAATTTAAATGCATTATTGTAGCATATCCACATTGCCATTTCACTACTTTTCATGTAGAGCATCAGTGGATTTTATTAAAATTTTGTATAGAAAACGCAAAAGGCTTACATCTCTCGCCAAATTGATTAAATAGGAATTATATTCAATCAACACAACAGAAAGGTAGCAAAACTCATAAAAAATTTACACAAAAAGACGGTAACCATGAAGATAGAATTTTATATTTTTTTTGTGTAAAATTTTTTTGATTAACGTTGATTAACTTAAAAATTATTCCAATTAATAAATTTTTTATATCGAATATTTAAAAAAGTTACTGCAGCAAAAACCAAAACTTAATACGAAAAATATACACATCTGTCCATTTATTATATTGTTGCATATGCGTCTTGCTTAAGTTATAAAATAAAGTAAACAACTTGGTATGCTGTTTATTAAGTGGGCAGCTTGCTAAGAAATATCATGCACGCAAGACAACAACAACTTTTTAGTTAAAAACTGCGTGGAAATTTCATACACGCAAAACAACAACAATCGAGTATGCTGTTGACAAACTACGTAGTTTTCTAAGAAAACTTATGTACACAATACAACAACAACTATTTTAAAATAAATTCCAGGAAGAAACATTATCAACATAAAAACAAACAAAAAATACACGCAGACCTACAGGAGCCTATACACTAAATGAATAACATAACAACAACAAGCTGCGATACAAAGGGAGTAGAAGATTCTTAATTTCCTAGACCTCTGGTAAACATATAAAACACAGCGTCTGAGTGGATAGTTAATTAGTTGAAAAATAAACCACGTGAAGTAAGACGTGCATCTTAAGTAAATTGTTCTGTAATGTCAACTTTGTGTATGGTTAAAGTAAATAAACTTGTAATTAATTCAAAAAGTTTAAAATCTGGTGTTATTTATTTTGCAATAAAGAACTCACAACAGAACGTTTATAAAAGGTAGCAATATTAAATTTTTATTAAGTTATTTAACACCCTGGAATTATTATTATATTATTTACATCAATACTTAGTAAATGACATGTAGATTAAAATGACGAGAAACTTCAACAATATACAGCATTTTCCTTTTTTATTTATTTAACAAAATGTTTTAATTATTTTTCTATTGCTCTGTTATTATTTATATTTAAAATTTTTCAATTTAAAAATAATTTTTTTACTATTTTTTGGTTTCGTTATTCGTATAATAAAGTCAGAATTATATAACAAATAATTTTTTTCTTATAACAATAAATTTTTTCAATTTGTTTGTTCATTATTTTTGTTTTTCCTGATGATGCCAACCAACGATGTGGCGAAATATCGAAAATATAGGTTTTTAAAAAATTTTTTATTAAATAAGACCTGGTGCTTAAAATTAATTACTAAAAAATATTAAAAAAGGTCAAAAAATTATAACTATTATATACAAATAATTTTTATTTAATTGTGAACTTGGTGCAATCTTTGAAAATTGGAAAGCAAACAAATGTACTTTGCACATTTAATAATCAAATTATATTTAGTGGCATTAGTTTTCCACAGAAAAGCTTGACTATTATCTAAATTTAATTCCATAAAATTTAATGGATTGTTAAATACCATACTAACATGTCACTGGATAAATTTAAAATAGATTTCGGTATAGTTTTCAAATTGTTAAAAAAGCCCATCATACACGTCTTAAGATTGCTTTGCATGGCAATTGTAATATTTAGAAAATTTATTTATCTTAATAATGTGCTACTATGAACTATTCATTCTAGTTTAATTTAAATCAAATCAAAAACGTTCCATTTACATGGTTTTTATTTATGTTTTATAACTATCTGCTAGTTTATCTTGCAAGGAAGACAAACGGAAACTGATTTTTATTTTAATTTTTACCCTAAAGCTCTAGGAATTGCTGTTTTTTGTTGTGGCTACATTCCATTCGTCCAAGCACAACAGAAGGGGTATAATAAATCATCAATCAACTTGTATTTCGTAAAAAAGGATAAGAAAAATGAGATAAAAAACATACCTGTTACAATTGTAAGAAATATCCTCTGGCAATTAATAATAAAATAGGTGTCTGTCAAGTTTTGAAGTTATGAGGATGAAGGCTTTAAGTCAAAAACAATAAAAGAACAGCAGAACAAAATAAAAAACAAAATGTAAAATAGGATAAAAGGCAAAAAAACATAATTAAATGAATCCCTAAGCTGTAGAAGGCATTTAATTATAAAGCTGATAAAATTGATCCTTAAAATCATGTTTCAATAATGGGGTTGCTAGAGCTCTAAAAACAAGCTCTATGTGATAAACACACAAACATGTTCAAATATGTTCATCGGGTTATTTCTGTAAGTATTTGAATTTTACTTTTATCTTCTAAAATTAATGTGCCTTTATAAATAACAAAATATCTTATCTTCATAATTATTTCCGAATATTTTCTAAGTAAGAAAAACTATTTACAGATTTTTGCGTGAGTTTTTCAAAGAAAGCAGGTAAAGTTATACCCAGCAGAATATAATACAGTATTTTTTCGATTACTGAATCATATCATAGTATCATATATGCTATTTACCTTCGTTAGGTTGTTGTAATGTACTCAAGTGGTATTACGACATGTATAGTGTGTATAAGCCAGCACAACTCATGTAGGGTGCTTACAATAATTTTATTGTAAATATGCTGACACATCATAAGGTGTCATATTCGACAATACAATGAGTTTGGCATGTGCCGTTGACCATTTGTTTATTGTTGATACATGCTATTTTTTTATTTTGTAATTAATATAGTGGAAATAAGAATTGAGTAGTATATAAGCAGCATATATATGTAAATAAATCAGACTTTAATTTGATAACACAATTCGGCAATATCTGCCTGTTTTTATTTTAAAGTTTCTAACATTTTGGCAGTTCTTTTGAGCACCTAGTTATAAGCTGAAACCCTCTACAGCTGTATAAAAATAGAAAGGGCTATAGGAACCAAAATGGCAATAAACCAGTACACAAAATACATTACATGGCGATCCTGCCACCCTTTAAAACAAAATACATTACATTGTGTACGTTATAAACATAATTTATCCGTTTACTACAATTAAACTTCATTCATACTTCTCTTCAGATGCTATTCCGTTATATAATATAATATAAAATAATAATATAATATAATATAATATAATATAATATAATATAATATAATATAATATAATATAATATAACATAATATGTCAAACGTTCAACACAATTTACTCTTTCGCAGATGATAGCACCATTTGTCATCCGTTTTCATTTAGTACCGAACCAGTTGGAGGCGATTTCTAAAAGGCGGAACATGAATGATAGGCTCAATGACAATCTCGCTACAATCTCCAAATGGAGTCGTTTGAATAGAATCGATTTTAATGCCCGTGTTGCATGCTTGCGCTTAGATCTGTGTTCGGAAATGGTGCTGTACCTGTTACTATGTGTGATATAGGTATTACGGAATTGGAAACTCTTGATGGTCTCAATGGGCAAAACACATTTTTCAGGTTTCTAAAGAAGCTTTGAAGTGCTCGGCTTTCTAAAACGGTGTAAAAGATACTTCACTCCATCCGATCTTGGTACTATTTTTGACCCCTATATCCATCTATTTTGGAGTTGTTCGATCGCATACAGGAGAGTACCAAGATGATCATGGGGGACGGTAAGCCTAGAGAATCGACGCAATGTAGGTTGTATTTCACTTGATCGTTACTACAATGGTAAGTACTCTAAAGAAGTTAAGAAACTTATTCCCCTTACTCGCACGTGTTTGCGCTTTATTCGATTTTCATTAAGAGCGCATCCACTTGTGGTCAATTAGTCAGTGAATCGCACTACGCATTACAAGGAAAATTAATTAGCAGAACAGTTGATACATGTAATCAACTATATTTTGAGGTCCTTCCTGTCACTTTCAATATAGGGAAATTCAAATCGAATGCCCACAAAATCTACACCCTCTTTTCTCCTCGCCATAATTAGGGGCCTTTCCCTGAGTGCTGGGCCGAACGAAAAAAAAACAAAAAATATTCTATCAAGTTATAAAATTTTAATAAAAACACAAAATGGAACGTAAAACCTATTTTAAAATGAAAAGTAATGTGAAAGTGTCTCTTAAAGATGAGAATAAAAAGGAGCAAATAGTTAAATGCATGAAAAATGCAATGAAAAATTATAACGTGAAGTGCTAAGTATAGAACATTTTTTGAAGTTTTCTTAAGATGGCACAAAAAGTTATAAAACACTTCTTGTTGGAGAGGATTATTTTTTTATCACTAATTAGTATCGTGATTGTTTGCTGGGTTGTGTAAATCCTTTTGTCTTTCCTTTTAACATATTTGTTTACAAAATTATTGCTTTACATATAAAAATTGTAACTCTATTAGAACTGTTATTATTACCGTATATAGATGCATAGCATTGTTGATGTTAATTCTTTTATCTTTTCTTTTGAACATATTTGCTTACAAAATTAATGCTTAATTGTACCTCTAATATAATTGTTAAAATAAATATAGTTCAGTTGTAATTAAAACTTGCGTGAAGCCAGTCGGTGTGTTATTAAAAGATAATAAAATAATTCTATTACATTACATAAATTGGGGACCGTGACAGGACGGCGGTTCAAAGTGTTTTTAAATAAAACTTCATTTATATAAATTGGTGAAAGGAATTTTAGGCCCGTAGAGCCGCAACATTGAAATTCGTTCGTCGTGGAAAACTGAGAGTGTTAAACGTTTACTCAAACATTTTTCCTTTGGTGCAACAAAAACTTTTAAAAAATTCCTGAATCCAACTTTGATAACCGTTGTTTTTTTCGAGTTGAATTTTAAAAACAGTAATACCTGAAGTGTACTTTAACTATACAAACGAGTTAACAAAATTAATATTTTCTAAAAAACAAATTAAAGAATTAAATGAAAATAAAATTACAATTATAAAATAACAAGAAAAAATTTGTGATCATTTTGATTGATGAAAATCAAACAACAATTTAAAAAAAATTGGCGACCGTGACAGGACTCGAACCTGCAATCTTCGGATTCGAAGTCCGAAGTCTCTTTTTGAAGCAATAGAATTTGTATTTATACCAAACTACAAGAGCCAGTGTTAAATAGTTATTTATATATCAATCATTTTTTATTTATAATAAAAGAAATCTATTTGGGGTATACAATTGAATAACTGAATTAATTGTAGAAATATTGTTAAAAAAAAACTATAAAAATAACAATTTAATTTGTATAATTTGTGCAAAATACAAGTGTTTTATGAAACACCAAGTAAACGTTTAAGAACCATTGATAATTGATTGATTTGAACATATAATATTAAATTTTGTTAAAAAAAAACCCCTTTAAGTGAACAAGTGTCTTAATTTCTACAGCAGAAATGGCAACTAATGATGATGTAGGTACAGCCTCCGGTGCTCCAGAGTTGGCCTCTCTTAAGCAGCAAAGAGCCAACACAAAGCGAAATATTTCTATCATCCATAAGAAAATTGATAGCGATAGTGACAATGCCGACCCAGTTATGTTACAATGCCGATTAGAAATTTTGGAATTAATATTTCTCAAATGTCTAAAGGTGATAGCGTTTCACTGCGAAATATAATTGATACCGTATCTGCAATTCGTGGGTCACTTTTGTCGCTTGGATCAGAAGTGGATGTTATGAATGCGATTATAATTCACATGGTCTTATCGAAACTCGACGATGCATCAAAACAAAATTATGATGAAAAACTGGATTTCAACGCGTTACCTTCCTGGGATTCCTGCTATGACATTTTAAGTCGTCGATGTCAATTTTTGGAAAGCCATGGTAGAAAGAATGATATTAGTAAAAGTGCTTCTGGTGGTACAAAACCAAAACCAAATTTTGCTCGTCGCGCAACCACTTTAGTGAATTCGAATTCAAACACAAAATGCTCATACTGCAACAGTGCTGAACATCAACTTGCAGCTTGTTCTTCCTTTTTGTCGCTTATAGTTTCTGAACGTTTTAATTTTATAAAACGTAACGGACATTGTATAAACTGCCTTCGAAAGGGTCACTTAGTGTCGAAATGTCCGTCTAAAGGTCGTTGTCGAACTTGTCAATTAGCTCATCATTCAATACTGCATTTCGCTAAAACTGACCCTCTATCAGGTGAAACTGTTGAAGGTCCGTCAACAAGTTCCAACAATGTTGTTTCATATTTGGCACGTGCTGTTAGAAGGGCAATTATACCCACTGCTGTAGTGTTAATAAAAGACATCTTTGGTACATTTCAACCGATAAGAGTACTGCTTGATTCCGGTTCAGAAATCAATTTTATTACAGAAGAAGCCGCAAAAAGACTCAGACTTAAATTTCAGCAAAGGCGTCAAAATGTAAGCGGAATAAGTGAAGTCCAAACCCAAAGCAAATTTTCTGTCAAATCTCGTATTTGCTCTTATGAATTTTCGGCAACGTTTTCTGTCATAAAGTCTATCTCAGCCAATCAGCCTACAGAAACTATTGATATTTCAAATCTAAAAATACCCGATTCAATTCAATTAGCAGACCCATTATTCCACAAGCCGCAGCGAATTGACTTATTGCTTAGCACAGTAACATTCTTTGATATGTTACTCGATGGCCACATTTCGTTAGGGCAGGGTTCGCCCACATGTATTAATACAGTTTTCGGGTGGATTATTGGTGGGAATTTAAAATTTCAGCAAAGTTCTACTCCAGTCACGTGCAATTTAGCCGTGGATTCTTCAATCGAAACATTAGACGCTACATTGAAAAGATTTTGGGAGGTTGAGGAAAATATAGAAGTACTACAAGTACTTCTATATTTTCGGAAGAAGAACAAGCTTGTGAAACGCATTTTATTGAAAATACAAAAACTTTACCAAATGGAAGAATTCAAGTTCGTTTGCCTTTTAAACAAACCCCAGATTGCTTAGGCAATTCCTTTGAAACCTCTAAGAGAAAATTTTTGGCACTTGAGCGTAGATTTGAACGAGATCCAAAACTCAGAACTATGTATGTAGGTTTTATGGATGAGTATGTGGCACTTGGTCACATATCACCTTTTACACGTCCTCTTTGTCACCCACATTATATTATACCGCACCACTGTGTTCTCAAACCTACAAGTACAACAACCAAACTCCGTGTCGTTTTCGACGGATCAGCACGTACAACTTCAAATTATTCCTTAAATAACATTTTGATGGTTGGCCCAACAATTCAACAAGATTTAATAACCACTCTCTTTTCGTTTCGTTTAAATAAATTTGCTTTGACTGCAGACATATCTAAAATGTACCGCCAATTCTTAATCGATGAAGCTGACCGTAAATTTCAATTGGTTCTATGGAGGTCGAATCCGAAAGATGAGCTCAGCGTATTTCAGCTAAATACCATTACTTATGGTCTTTCATCAGCACCGTTTCTGGCAATTAGAAGCTTATTTTTAATTGCAGATCAACACCGTTCAAGCTATCCAACTGGATCAAGAGTCCTTCGTGAAGATTTATACGTCGATGACGTTCTCACTGGTTCTAACAGTTTAAAGGAACTAATGGTAAAAAGGGCTGAACTAATTATAATTCTCAGCATTCTTGGTATACAACTTGCACAATGGAACAGCAATTGTTCAGAATTCTCAACCTCTGATTCGTTGGAGGTTTCTATAAAAGATTCAGAGGATATTATTAGAAAAACACTCGGCATGACTTGGAATACAGCCCTAGATGTATTTTTGTTTCGATTTGATTTGCCAGATGAAATTAAACCCACCAAACGCAACGTTTTGTCAACCGTAGCAAAAATTTTTGATTTACTTGGTCTTTTGAGCCCGATCGTTGTTCGCTGTAAAATCTTACTTCAAGAAATGTGGGTCCAGAATATAGGCTGGGATGATACTCTACCATCTCAATTACTAACTTCATGGCTGCACATTAAAAAGGATTTTCAAAACATGCATCGCATTAAAATACCTCGCTACGTTTTTACAACAGAAAATAATCTCGGGGAAATACATGGCTTCGCTGATGCCTCGCAACGAGCGTATGGTTGTTGCCTATACTATCGTGTTTATGAAAATGGTAACTATAAATCATCTTTATTGATAAGCAAATCGAAGGTAGCTCCTATTAAGGCTCAATCGTTACCTCGTTTAGAGTTGTGTGCTGCAGTTTTACTGAATAAAACTTGGAGAAAAATTAAACAGAAAATTTTTAAATTTGTTTCTTCAGTTTACTTTTGGACAGACTCCACAGTAGTTCTTCACTGGCTCAATATGCACTCGTCAACATTGAAGTGTTTCGTGGCAAATCGGGTTTCGGAGCTCCAAGAACGAACTAGAGACATAATTTGGCTACATGTACCGTCAAAAAGTAACCCTGCTGATATTGTTTCCCGCGGTTGTACTGCCGAAAATTTGTCTTACACGATGTGGTTTTGTGGCCCAGAATTTTTGGGTACTGATGCGTCACAATGGCCATCTAACTCGAATAGTAAACCGTCAGAAGTTCTTGAACAAAGAAAACCCGTAGTTTTTAAATGCACTATCGATATTGAAAGCTCAATCATTGAGGAAATCATTGATAGATATTCTTCATACCTCAAAATTATTCGAATACTGACCTACGTTTTTCGGGTCTTTAACAAATCAAAGGTTAATCGATCGCTAAAAGCAAATCATCTTTTGCCGTATGAGACGGAAGACACATTTTGGAAAATTGTGGCACATATACAACAAAAAACCTTTGCTGTAGAAATAACTGCTCTTTTAAACAATAAGTTCGTACAGCCGTATTTGCAAAAATTGGCACCATTTGTACATCAAATGCAGATTAATAGCAATAACTACAACATTGTTCGAGTGGGCGGAAGACTTTCAAATGCTCCAATCTCTTACGATGCTCGCTTCCCTGCTTTACTGCCAAAAACCCATCGTTTTGTCAAACTCTACATTGAACATTTACATCGATTGTACCTACATGCTGGCCCGAAGGTCTTACTTGGTATACTTCGCCAAAAGATATGGGTAATAAATGCAAGAGAAATCGTTCGAAAGGTGGTTCGAAGTTGCATTCACTGTTTTCACTACAAGCCAAAATTACTTAGTCAGATAATGGGCAATTTACCAGCTGATCGCTTAAGAGCACAACGACCTTTCCTGATAACTGGTATCGACTTTTGCGGCCCATTCATCACATCGTACAGAATTCGTGGCAAAGTACCTTACAAAACTTACATAGCAGTATTTGTATGTTTTAGTTCGAAAGCAATTCATTTAGAGCTCGTTTCGGACCTCTCAACAAAAAACTTTATTCTTTGTTTAAAACGTTTTGTCAGTCGACGAGGTTTACCCAGACGCGTTTTCTGCGATAATGCAACCAATTTTACTGGCGCCAACAACCAGCTCAAAGAGTTAAAAACTAAACTACTTTCAGAAGATACAAAACATGACATTAAAGGCCATTGTTCACAAATCGGATTTGAATTTTGTTTTATTCCCCCTCGTGCCCCACATTTTGGCGGATTATGGGAGGCAGCAGTCAAGTCGGCTAAAACTCTCCTAGTGAAAAACATTTCTCAAGCCCGGCTCTCATATGAAGAACTTCAAACTCTAATCGTCGAAATAGAAGCCATTTTAAATTCTCGTCCTATTGCTCCAATGACAGATGATCCGAATGACGGTGAAGCTCTGACACCTGGCCATTTTTTAATTGGTTCTTCATTGATTGCTGTTCCACAGGCAACCTTTTGCTCAAATCAACTGTCAGCCATAGACAGATGGCAACAAATTTGTTTTCTCAAAAATCAATTTTGGAAACTGTGGTTCAGAGATTATCTTCACTCGCTTCAGGAACGTGCCAAATGGACAAAAACAAAAGCGAATGTCCAAATTGGCGATTTAGTTATCATACATGAAGACAACACCCTACCACAGAACTGGAATCTCGCTCGAGTTACAAAAACATTTGCTGGAAGTGATGGATACATTCGAGTTGTTGAATTAAAAACATCTTGTGGTTCCTTCCAACGACCTGTACACAAAATCGCCCCACTTCCAAGTATCAAAATTCCTTGAAACACAGCCGTTTCAACAGGGGGAGGATGTTGGAGAGGATTATTTTTTCATCACTAATTAGTATCGTGATTGTTTGCTGGGTTGTGTAAATCCTTTTGTCTTTCCTTTTAACATATTTGTTTACAAAATTATTGCTTTACATATAAAAATTGTAACTCTATTAGAACTGTTATTATTACCGTATATAGATGCATAGCATTGTTGATGTAAATTCTTTTATCTTTTCTTTTGAACATATTTGCTTACAAAATTAATGCTTAATTGTACCTCTAATATAATTGTTAAAATAAATATAGTTCAGTTGTAATTAAAACTTGCGTGAAGCCAGTCGATGTTTTATTAAAAGATAATAAAATAATTCTATTACATTACACTTCTCCTGAAATAAAAAGATTAAAGATTTTTTTATGTTAATTTTTTTAACTTTAACGTATAATTTTACTTTGTAATTTAAATCTTAACTTAATTATGTTATTTGATAGATTTCATTCCCGTTGTATTCTGATGTTTGCAATTGCTGTTTTTAAAATATAAGATGTTCCTGTTTCTGATGGCACTAAGTTATACAAACTGTGCCGACTAAGTGCCCACCTACTATATAAATTAATATTTGTACTCATTCAGCAGGTAAGAAATAACTAGAAATCAGCTAGCTAAAGATTAACTGCTTTCCTTCTTTTTCTGTTAATGTGAAATACAAAAAAAGCCTAAAGGATAAGGTGTGACGTTAATCGGGTGCTTCGAATGAAACATCGGTTACCCTAGATGGACTATGCTTCGACCTGTTATATATAATATTTATATGCATATTATTTGTAACATAACTATTTCAATAACAATGGGCTCCAAGATTTTGGATGCAAATCTTGCATTATACCTTATAGAAAACGAAGGTTAGTTAACACTGACTGATGCTTAAAAGGTAGCAAGCCCTAAAGCATCTTAGGCGCCAATTTCTTTATATCTTAAACCTGTTATAACTTAATCAAGTGTACATGGTGCCTAACGACAAGAAAATATCACAGGCCGAAAATCAACCAATTAAGGATTAGTATAAATTACATTTTTCTTGTGCAGTACGAATTTCGAAGCGCAATGATATTTGACTCTAATTGAAAAAAGTAACAGTCACATTTTGAAATAAATTTTGTGACACTTTACTTTTTTTCTGTTTCATTATCCCTTTATATACATACGAGTTCTGTACAATAAGTAATTATATTGATTATTTAAGTTCTGTTTATTTAAATAAAATTATAATTTTATATTGGCACTCTTAAAATATCTTCCTTCTGAAGCCAATCAGCGCTGGCAACTGTTATTCCACTCCTGATAGCTGAATGTTTTTGAGAGTTGGGACGACTTTTTAACTTCTGGAAGAGGAATAAATCATATGGACTTGGGCCAGGCCAATATGGAGCCTGAGGAGTCACAGGAATGTTATTACTGGTCAAAAACTTGTTTATTGAAATTGCTGTGTGACAAGCAGCATTATGGTGATGCAATACTCAGTTGCTCTTGATGTTTGCAAAAAATCAAGACACCTTTCCTTTCTGACGTCCTTTTGGTGATGCAAATTGTTTGTTGTGCGGATTTTTCTCATATCCAATTCATTGGTCAAAATTTGATGAACGGTGGTGTGAGTCGAATTTAACTCCTCCTCGATCATTCTGACTATCAGCCGTTGATAGCACACCGTCGCACAGTGGATCATTTTACGAGAAGGCGACCAAAAGTCCTTTTATATGATCCCCAATTGTAACATTTTAAAATTCGTTCGAAAGTAGATACTAGTGTACATCGGGAGCCAAAAAATTAAAACTTTATTTTAACTATATCACACTGAACAGGGTGATTCAAAGTGAGCATTTTCAGTATTTTGCTAAAATGAGAAATTTCTTAGTAAATTTTTGATTTTTAAACATCTATAACTCTTTTGTTGTACAAGGTTTTTAAACAAAACAAAATTTTGTAAAATAGCGTGATTGGTTAGCTATTAGTATAAGAAAACTGAAATGTTTTCGATTGATTTTTATTTTTTAAAAATTAATTTTTTTAGAGGTCCAATTTTTCTCTAAATTCTCTTACTAAATAGAGCATAACTTCTAAAGTTCGGTAAGGAATGTAATAGCATTAGCACTGTGTCATAGCCCTAAACGTCCCCTATATGCCTATACCCCATATACCCGGCACTATCCGACAGTGAGCACCAAAACAATTTTTTTGACAGAAGGTCGAAAAGTTTTTGCAAAATGGAATTAAAAAAAATTTTTTTTCTGTTTTGCTATTTTGTAAACATTTTATAGCCTTTATGAGAAACGTTGTTTAGATGAATATGCGCATTTTAAGAAAGAAAGCAAGAATTTTTAGTCAATTTCAAAGTCATGCGCAGTTGGTCACAAAAATATTTTGCCTACTTAAAATAACATAAATTGATATAATTTAGGTCACAAAAGTACTTGGCTTTTTAAAATGATTTTCTAAAATATGCGATACAAAAGAAATTGAACTACACAAACAAAAAATTGTTAATTTTGGAAAGAGATTGAAAAAACTCTACAGTGAATGCTCTTATAATAAGAATCGGATGCACGAACGTCTCCATGGATGGTTGTCAAAGAAGCTTGTTTTCGAAACATTATCTACAGATGCCAATGAATGTAGAAAACAGGGTCGACCAGCAAAACAAAGTGTCGAATGTAGTAAAAGAACTCGAGGACGCAAACTTCAGGATATCAATGCAGAAATGTCTCCAATAGTCATCAAAGATTCATTTATGCACCAAATTAAGCCAACGCAAAATTAAAAGGCAACAATTGAGATAATTGAAGCAATAATAGAAGCAAGTCCAAGGCGTACAAAGAGGATTTAAAAAAATATCCCTACACAAAACGAAGAGAAGAAATTTACTCCAGAAGAAACGTTAGCACTATTTTTGGATTTAAAGTTAACTAAAAATCAGTACAACGAATTGCGGAAGCGAACAAATGAATAGAGTTCTTGGATTTTGCTACAGTATAGAGATTTAATCGCTGTCAAAAAAGAATGCCTACCTTTTCAAACCGCTATAACTGTCACTTCTAATTCAGCAGAAGTAAAATTGCCTTCTTGAACACACTGCCGAACGGTTATACAAAACGTTTGATTCTAACCGCTTGAAAAAACTTGAAAGTAGCAGCACTTTAATTTCTAAATGAGGATGTGATGGATGGTCAAAGGCAATAGAAGCAATGTAATGCCAAAAATTCATCAGACGCTGATTTATTTATGATATCATTTGTTCCATTGCGATTAATAAAAAGTTATACCGAGGTAGAGCCGTCAACTAGTAAAGCAAGAGAAATTGATATATCGAAAAATGAAATACCCTCGTCAACAAAATATTTCAGACCAATAAAATTTACTTTCAAAAAAGAAACAAAAAATGTCATAACTGAAGAAATCCGAAAATAAAAGATGAAATCATAGACCTTCAACCTGTAATATTTACTGTTGATGAACAGGAAATCGATGTACAATGGTTGATGGAAATGTTGCGCAAGATTTAACTTATACAAAAGCATCATCAAGCTTCATTAGAACTAAATTTGAACCAATGAATATATTTTTTATGTTTTTGCCACTTGATCAACTATTTTTTAACTTAAATTGTTTCAAAAAACTAAACTGGCCTTCTTACTAAAAATTTCAGGGGGGCCAAAGCTTGGCCCTACCTGACTAAATTTAAGTTTTTAATAAGTATAAGTTCTAAACGTGAGTCAAAATAAAAGACTTTACGTAAAACCAGCTCTTTGAACAAGTTGTAATACTTTACTTTCGTACAAAAAATCAGCTAAAACTTAGAATGTATTTTTAAACCTATCACAACTATTTTTCTGAGCGGTCGATTTTAAATTTTTATACCTTAAACAAAAGCCTGTGATCTCATCTAGTAGACCAAAAAAAAAACCGCGTATCAAAATTACGATCCGTTCAAAATCTGTATATCTGTTTTAAGCGGTTCTCACATACACAAGAATATTCTACTTTAGCATCAACCCATATTGTTGTTGTTATCATTATTCCATGTAGACGTCTATTTGGTTGTGTGTTTTGTCTTCTGTTGTTTAGCTTATTTCGTTGAATTTCTTACAATCACGTTGCTAATGTCTTGTATGCGTAAGATTTCTTAGAAAACTACTTCGTTTGTAAAACAAACTAAAGGTTGTTTTGTTTACTTTTTCACTGATAATTATTTTCTTTTAAAACCTTAATCGTCTTTGTAACAATATATTAAAAATATGAAAAAATATCCTATTTTTTTTAAATACATATATCTACTTTTTGAATGGATTTTTATTTAATTTCTGAATGGAAAATTAAAAGCGTTTGAAGAAATATTTTTTCCATCCGATGTATATATAAATTTTATTCTAGAGTAAATATAGTCGTGTATTCCATTGACCTGAATTATTTGTTATTTATTCAAATTTTACGTAGAAATATAAAAAAGGCACGAAAAGAAATATTTAAAAAAATCAAAACAAACGTTAAAATTTCAAGACCACAACAATTTGTATTTGTATCATAAATATATGCGAATGTATATTTATTTAAAGTTTTTGATAATTTATTTTATTTATTATTATTCGTTTGAGAGTTCAAATATTTGCAATTACAAGTGATAAAATTACAAGTCCCTAAAAATGTTTGCTTAAATAATTAAGCACTTCGTCAATAGAATTCTATTTTAAAACAAATAATATTAAAAACCCTGTAACATATGATCGTAATAATAATTGAAATTAAGGAAAGAATAGTCTGTATAAAGATTTAGCAATTCTCTATGCTAAGCAAAACAGTCATAAAAAATATTAAACCAACAAGATAATTCGTCTCCTTAGTAGTTCTGTCAAAATTCTTTTTATTGGCTCGTACATGCACGTAAGTAAATAACATATTGTTACGGATGTGTCTTGCTTAAGTTGTAAAGCAATAAAGCGAACTACTGGGTATGTTGTTTACGAATTGCGTAGCTTGCTAACAAAACTTATGGTACAACAACAAAATTTCTAGTTACAAAATGGGTAGAAATTTTATACACAAACAACAATTTGATATGCTGTTTACTGACTGCCTGGCATGCAAGAAAACAAAATTCTGTTTACTAACTAAGCGCGCGAGACAACAACAAACATGTATGCTGTTTACCATCTGCGTAGTTTTCTAAGAAATCTTATCTACACGAGTCAACAACAAATATTTGGAAGTAAATCCCAAGTAGAAACCTTATCAGCATAAGAACAACAAAAAAAAAAAATACACACAGACATACAGGCGCCTATACATCAAATAAACAACATACAACAACAAAATGTGATACAAAGGGAGTAGAAGATTCTTCAATCAGTGTAAAATTAAACCTCTTAAAGAAAAGACGTGCATCTGAAGTAAATTGCTCTGTAGTGTCAACCTTGTGTAGTTAAAGTAATAAACTTGTTATTAATTTGAAAACTTTAAAAACTGGTGTTATTTATTTTGCAATAAAGAACTCACAACAAAACGTTTATAAAAGGTATAAATGTAACAATATAATTATTTTAGACGCAAATAAAGAGGCTGTCAGATTTTTCCATATTAGAAGCCCCTAGACGTTTTAATTCATTTATAAATAAAATTTGCAGAAGAAAAATATGAGCTGTTTAGCAGTCAAATCAGGAAGCTAGTTACAAATAAAGAGACTAGTAACAAAAAGCACAGTCGTTATTATGGAGCAAAATGTAAGCTATTTATCATTTAGAAAGATCTTAGCATTTATGGAACCTATTATATTAATTGAAAAAATAAAAACAAACTTTAAAATTTTGTTTATATTGCACCTCTCTTTTGCATACCTATTTGAAGATAAAGTAACAAACTTGCAACACAGTATATTACTCTGAAAGGTATATACGAACTGTGACGCCTAATCTTCAAAACATAATTTTTATTTAATGTAACTATGATGCATCTGCACCTGGTTACCGGTGTTAATAATAGCATTTAATAATAAGAAAATTAAGCTTCACTTAAGACTTTAAATTTAAAACTGCAAAACTTAATTAAGCCAAAGCAGAGGGTGTTTCCACGTTATGTAAAAATGTATAATTATTAAGTATTTTAACGAGCTGAAAGAACAAGCAGACCGACACGTACTTGCTATTCATTTATTAAAGTTTATGTCTTTGCTCATAAATGGTTTTTACTTATACGAGGTTTCAGTAAAACAAATTTGGTTTTAGGAGAACTCCGGTTCATTAAACTTCAATGCTATTTTTCAGTTACCAGACAACATATTTATAACATTTTTTTCAAATCTAAAAAAACAGTCCATATAATATACTCTTGTTTCCATAGCAGCCATAGATTAAAAAAGTAAAATAACTCAACTAAAGTTACGGTTTTATATTCTTATAAATACTTAAACTAGCAACTTAACTTGCAACAGGTACTTGACTGTAAAATTATACACATTTGAAACTTTAAGGTTTTTGTTTCTTAAGTTGAAAAAATCCTTAATAGTTTATTAGTAAGGTTTATAGCGTAAGAATGTGGGTGAAGCTGTTTAAAGAAAATATGCGGATTTAAGTTTTTCTTTAGGTGAAGTGTTTTTAAGTACGTGTTTGCCTTGATGTATATTTGTATGGTTTTATAGATTATAAACATATAGTTTGATTATTTGACGAAGTACTGTTTGTACATGTCAGATAACGTGGTAAATATAAAGCTAAAGCAATGCTTTGGCAATCACACTAAGTATTTATATTTATACGAAGTAACAATTGCTCCTTCTACATCCAATGGATAAAAATTAGAACATTAAAATAGTGCATTTGAGTAAGGTTACAGAAAATTATTATTATATTTTAACGTTTATACCTTTTATAAACGTTTTGTTGTGAGTTCTTTATTGCAAAATAAATAACTCCAGTTTTTAGAGTTTTTAAATTTATAACAATTTTATTTACTTTAACTACACAAATTTGACACTACAGAACAATTTACTTAAAATTCACGTCTTTACTTTACAAGGTTTAATTTTAATCCACGCAGTTTGTAACTAGAAATTCTGTTGTTGTACCATAAGTTTGTCTTAGCAAGGCACGCAGTTCGTCAACAACATACCCAGTAGTTCCCTTTATTGCTTAACTATTTTATTTTTTTTTTTTAAACTTAAGCAAGACACGTCCGTAGCAATATGTTATTTTACATTAAACTTTTCATTATTAGTATATGGTACATTCTTCTATAGCTAATAAGCTAAAATTTATTTTAAAAAATTAAAAATATCTTTGAGGAGTATGTCATTAAGACAAACAAATACCCTTGATTTATAAAATGCTGTTCAAATAAAATAAAATAAAAATATTTATTGTGGGCTTGGTATATTATTACGAATTATTTTATCTATATTATAAGTGTGAGTAATATCAAGAATATGCAGTAAACTTTTATGTAAGAATATAACTTTTTGCTCCTTCAAAATTGATGCAACCAAAAAGCTTATAAAAGTAATAGATGCTGTCTTAAAACGGAAGTCTTCTGATATATTTATAAATAGAAGTAAAAGATGAATAATTTAGAACAACTGATCAATACCTGGAGAACTGAAAATTAATACATGTGTTAAGGAATAAAATGAAAAACAGAAGAAGCTGCAGATATTACAGCTGAAGCACTAATTTGTTATTTTCAAATGGCTGCAAATATTTAATATTTTAGAAAAAGGTTTTATTTTAAAAAGCGGTTCCTCCAATTTAATTTTGTATTTTCTAAACATTTCAATATAAATTTTGTCTTCTGTATAAAAAATATTAAATTCAAAACAGGTGGTTTAGTGGTTTAACATATCTAGGAGTTATAGAAATCCATACCAAAATAATAAAACTTTAACCGGTGTTATCATATTGAAACTTAAGTTAAAAGCGTTCTAGGTTTTATGCAGTGGATTAATATTATGACTGTACATTAAAAATCGGTTTTTATTGTTTTAAAATTTAATTAAATCTTTAGTTTCACATTTTTTTATTTAGCGCTATTTAAAAAAAAATTCTTAGCAAAGTTTTCCTTCTAGGATTTTCGATATGTTTTGTGCAAGTTTTTATTCATATATTTACGAATTTATACGTATTTTATATATGAGCATCCATACTCGCTACCCCGGGTTCAGAGCTGTCCAGGTTCCAAAGCTTCTTAAAACACATACTTTAGGGCAGAAAAGGTGCGATAAGAAGGACATATCATTGGCGGCCGCTATGGGCCAATATAATGTCATTAACAAGGATTGTAAACGCTTTTTTGGCGGCGGACTTTAAAATTGTCTGGATTTGTGCTGAAATACCGAAAGTTGTACAACGACTTTGACTCTTAGACATTATTAACTCTTTTAGAATTATTTTTATTAACGCCAACTCGATTGTCTCGATACACAATAGACACCATCTAAGTTTATTACTGACGCGACACAAACCGGACATATTTCTTATGGCTGAGCACCATTTTCCTTGAAATGAAATGCAGTCACTGGTACGTAATTGTAGTATGGTTACTGGTGTTGACCTCAATGCAAAGTATTCCTATTGGGGGGATCGATTTACGATTGTGAGTGGGCGTAACCCGCGGACGGACGGACGGACCAGTACAAATGACGTTTCCTCTCCCTTCACTGAATTTTTTTTCACATAAGTAGACATCACTACAGTAAGTTCGTACTTAATCTAAGGACATTGGACTACGAATGGGATCACAAGGCTCCTGATGTGAGAAAGGTCCACTACGACCATATTAACGGATGCAGATTTACGAGCAGACTGACTTTAAATCTTGGCATGTGTGGACTACCTTTGAACAGAAACGTGACTAAGACGGAAATTGATGAATTTGAGATGTTATGGAATGTTCTATACCGAAAGTTTCCATCGACCAGAAGAAGCGACTAAGGCGGATATCACAAAGGGGTGAGGACTCTGGTAGCCGAAATATGTTGAATGCGGAAGTAAGAATTTTTTACAGACTAATACCGGGGCCATAGCTTATTTTGAACGTAACCATTGGACAAATTTTCATCAAAAAATTCGACTTAGCGACAGGATTGATATTATATTTATATTTTTCTTATTACCACACCTGTAAAGACTAAAACTAAAAAACAAACAATTTAGAAAAAGAGATTCTGGACGGGGGCGTCCCATGTTTTTCACTTTAAAATAATCCACGTGGTACAACAAATGCAATAAATAATGTTAAACAAACGGAGATAGTGGAATACAAGTATTCTCTGGTAAAAGTATAATTTTGTCGCTGCTACTACAACAAAATCAAATGCTGATAAATTTTCTTCGTACTGAAAGAGCTTCATGTCATATTGTGCTTGACCTTAATATAATACAATTACTAAATTTGAGGGGAAATGATCTACATCAGATGCAAAAGCTGTCATTGGAAACATAAAAAACTGGCTAGATTCTTCTCGCTTATAATGGCCTTGAGCTATGCTGCAGAAGTTAAAAGTTGGTTACAATTTTTATAATAATTTAAAGATGCGTTTATTGGTCGGCAATCAACAGCTGAACTATTGGAGAAAATGTCCGAAAGACTTCAGCTTGTTGTGAAGCCATCGTCGATAATTATTTCGATCAGCTTCGTCAAATACAACAGCGTGGTCTAGACTTCGAAGATACCAGACAATTTATAATCAAATTAACCGAACTAAAAATGTCTTTCACAGATGCAACGTTTTTAACGATAATAATATCTAACATTTACGACTATGTCGATAATGAATGTGCAGAAAATGATCTTATAGTTGAGCCTCAACGATTCTAGCAAAGAAATAACTCATTTTGCTTTTGTAAATCGGAAGATATTGGACATGTTAAAAAGTTTTCTAAAGCCCCTCTTAAATATCTTAACTGTCACCAACTAATTGGTGCAGAAAATGTGCCCATAAAAATTAAAAATTTCCCAGCAAAGTCGATGTTAGTACATACTCGTAAAAACATCTTCAACAATGCTAATATAGGACAACCGTTGGACAGAAACGTGACTAAGATGAAAATTCATGAATGTGTTGGGGCTGGAAAGGGTTTTCCAAGAAGTTATGGAATGTTCTATACCGCGTACATTGATCCTAGAAGGGCCGTAAATATCGTGTCAAAGCCTAAGGCCGAGAAATTAAAGCTTGAATATAGCAATACTAAAACATTCGTACAAACTCAAGGCTTTGGTAACGAATCTGCAAATCAAGTTTGTATGTTCAATGTTAACCTTAAAAAAGATCAAGCAGTTGCTGATGTAAAAGTATTTGTGGAACTCAATATCCCTACATTAGTTGGTCAACCTTTTACAGAAAAAGAGCACATAACCATGGTCGAATTGAATACAACTCTACGCGTCATAGAAGAAATAATAGCTATATTTGGGACTCCAGCTCGGTTTATTGCTGATCTTGGTATTAGTTTTATTGGTTCTTATTTCGTCCTTTATAGTATTGATAATCACATCATCCTTATTAAAAACGCGATAGCTACTACTAAATTTCGATTAAAGTTTTGAGCCGGTATTTTCAAGAATTCGTAGTAACTACATTAATGTGCCTTTGTTACATATTTCAACAACAAACGGCTGTTTTTACATTTGCCCAATTCAGAGTGTTGTTTTATTATTAATTTTATCGAGAATGCAGCTAATATTTTATAATAATAATCAGAAATAATTAAACCACGTCAAAAATACTAAGTTAAGGTTGGCCAAAAATTAAAAAAAAAATTCTAGCCCGATTTCCTCGAGGTAACCTCGATATGTAAGCACAGTTTCTTTAGATATTCTAAAGGTTTACTTAAGTTAAAAAATTTTTAACATATGAGTAATAAATAAGCTTTTTATGACATATCCTCTTTAGCCTACAAGGCCTATCGTCTGTACGTTGACTCAAATGTACCTCTGCTTTGCCGCTGTAAAATTTCATTAAGATATCTTATGTGATTTATGAGATACCGAATTATTTCCAAAGAAAAAAAAACGTTTTGAAACCACTGACGGTACGTATATAATCGAAGAACTCAACATTTTTTAGAAAAGGCGCAGTACAGAAAGTAAATCCATAAATATTTTTCACTTTTTTTGGAGATGACAACGCTCATTATTTTATGATTATTTATTATTTTATGTATATATGGATTGCAATTATCTTTTATAGAGTTAGCAAAGTTGAGTTTGAGAATGAAATATGAAGTACTTAATAAATTTAAAAGTGAAAAACGTATAATATCGTATTAATAAAGATTTCCATATGTCGAATTAAATAAGTGTAATCTCACTCAAATCCAGTTTACGGATTTTAATTAAGTCAATTCTTCTTCCTTTCACTCCCTTTTTATATGAATAATATATTTTATGATTTTAAAAATATTTTTTATTAACAAATTTCAACTATATATTCTTTTTTTAGTATAAAATATACAAGAAAACACAAATGCTGATGATATTGACGACAAAATAATATTATGAACCACTTTAATCCAAATCGCTTAAGTAGCTGAAGTAGTTGTTCACTATATCATGCAATTTATTGTATTTTCCTTCTTAATATTCATTTATATAGGTTTGTAAGTATTCTTGTTGTTTCTTTGCTTTGCTTCTCTTTCAATTATTTTCAATTTAAATGTGTAACTGTGGTAACTTAATCTTAGAGGAGTTTTAACAAGTAAAATAAATGCGTATTTAAGGGAATATTGCAATTTTTCTTTTATCATCATTATTTAATACCGCCATTAAATCGAAATCCATTCCAATAGAGAAATGATTCCCTAATGCACTCTTTGTGCTTTTAAATTGCTAAAGAAAAGATAAGGTTTTTGTTGTATTTTATATGCTTTTTTGTATATCCACAATATATCCATAAGAAAATTGCAGACAAAAACTTAAATTTATTTATATATTTTATTTCAACAGTAATGTGCTAAAATTTACAATATTTACCTGTGATGAGTTCAAGAATATAGCTTATTCAACTTAAATATTTCTAGTAACTTAAAATATATAGCACTAAATAATACATATATTTAAATAATTTTGGAGGAAAAAGTTTGCGAAAACTATTTGAACTCCTTTTTGTCGCTATACTAAAACTTAACTTGCTTAAAACTAATTATATTGAAGCAATTTTATTAAGAAGAAAAAAGTACGAATATGTACAACAGCGGTTAAAATTTAGTAATTTTTCTAGTTTAAATTCCACTAATTCAATACCAGCCAGCATATGAAGGCGTAACGTTGAAAAAAATGAGGGTAGGTTCAATATCAATTTTAGAAGTTTGTGTTGTGCTAGCCCATGCTGGAGCTGCATAAAATATTTCTGCTTGGAAAATTGATATCAATAATAGTTTTTTGTTAGCAATATTTCGCTATATTATTTTATTTATAACGTACGCCATGTGCTCTTTAAATTTTAGCTTTGTATCTAAAATCACACCTAAAGATTTTACATTATTGCTTGTGATTTATTACTGTTTATCCTGATTTTCCTTCCGCAGTCTTATTGAGTTTAACGTCGTTTGGAAAATAGCAAAGTTTTAAGCAAGAGTTAAATATAGCTGATAGTAATTTGATACCCTTTTTTGGAAGAGCCTTTAAAGACATATTAATATTAGAAACGCTTTGAGGTAATACATTAAAATTACAAATACTAGTATTGACCATAGAAATGATCGCGATATCACCAAGATTTAATGTATTACAATGGTTGGAGTAGAAAATTTGACCTTGTACTTTACATTTTTCCGCATTTATGGTATAGCGTGATTTATTATGCTTCAAAATCGGAATATTGTTTTTTTTTTTTGCCTAAAATGCTTGCGAGTTTCCAAAATTTTGAAGAACTCTTATCTTATAAAGGAAGCAGCTTGCTTCACAACTTGTTTCTAATGGTATTCAATTGTTCAGTAATTTTACTATGGAAAGTTTTCAGAAGATGGAAACCGATAACGTATCTATATTTTTACTTGAATAAGAAACGAAGTTTCTAGGTATATTACAATAAATATTATTTATTATTAAGTTTCTAAAACTAAATTATCGTCTCGTCAATGTACCCATACTCTCTCTCTCTGGTTCCGGAATATTGAGCTGTCTACTAATATAACATGAATAATTGTTCCAGTACGTTTTATGAAGTCTTACGCGGAAACATTTTAAGGAGTTGATCCTGATAGTAATTTTGGCTCCACTAGTAGATGATCGGAACTTAGATCGTTAATTACAAACGTAGGAATATTGGTGAGAAAGAGTCATAGTCAAGTCTATTAGCACTGAAAGTAATGTGAGCATTTTCACTATGTAATATTAATATTATAAGAATCGAGTTTCTCAAACAGAACGTTTCGATAACAATTTGCTTTAATACAGTGCCCGGACTGATGTCTCCTGTTGAAATCGACGCTCAATATGAACTTATGGGTGTTTTTAAGTCTATATAAGTCTGGCGCAAATTGTCGTCAGGTGTTGCAAGTCCAACAGAGAAGTAGCAAGAATGACTAATTTTACTGGGCAAACATGTGAAAAATATTTATATGGTCCATTACAATTTGCACATTTAATTGTGCTTGCGTTACATTCTTCGGTTTTGTGTTGTTCTGCACAGCTTGCATAGAAGGTTTTAAGATTACACTTTCTCGATCTATGGCTAAACATTTTGCAGTTATAACATTGCGTTATTTGAGACTTGTTAGATTGTTGAAATTCCGAAATCAAATCAGCAACACAGTAAATTTGTATTAAGCAGCATCTTTCTACGTAGAGAATGTAATTTTTGTTTTAAATTTGCTTCTACAGTTATAGAAAATTTAACAAAAAATGCTAGAACATTAAATCTCTTTTCACAACGTCACTTCTACTACCATCTTAAAATTGGAAAAATTAATTTACTTTCAATTACAGTACAGATGTTATTAAATTCATCAAATGAAAAGTTTTTCGTTTAATTTAATATTTAATTGCATTCTCTGTCAGTAAATCGAAATAGACCTTCCTAAAACGTATTACTTCTTTTTCATAGAAGGGCGTATACTTCCTCCAGACCATAATATAATTGAGAGTATTATAGCTTATTACATCGATTACCAAGCAACTTGAAAGTTTATAAAATATTCTAATGAAATCGTTTAATTCTTTCCATTTCAATATCGTCTTCAATTCAGTGCCAGTCGACTTTTTAGCCCAATGTGTTTATAAGCTGTTTTATTAAGCTTATCGGTGAGTGTAGAGACGCCAGAGGGCATCGAAAACAGTTGGGTTTGAGTTAGTTTCCTTCGTGCATTAAACATTTTGAAAGCTTGCCCTTATTGAAGTTTTAAAGTGAGGAAAAAGAATTTCAACACAGTCTTTACCTTGTTTTGCCTGAGAATAGCTGCAACTCCGAAAAGCAAAATGCAGCTATAATAAAGATAACAACCGAAATTCTAATGACAACGAAAATGTATGAAAAAATTTTCCATGTTTAATAAACAGTGTTAAGTTTCGATATTTTAAAATTCGTCCAATTTGTTTTGGCAATTGTTTAAAGTACGTTGTATGCTATGTTATGCTGATTTAAATGAAGGAGCCAGAAGATATTCGCGGATGCGAATGTTATTTCAATAAAGTTTTAAAGTTAATTTTGATTAATTAAATTTTATATAACTCTAAGCTTTTGTAATTAGGACACTTTTAGATATATTATTTTATCTTTCCGCCACATAGTGACACATTTTGTGAATTGGTGTTTAAAATTCTATAACTTTTGACTAGATTAGAATTTTTTAATGAATTTTTTTTTGTTAAATAGAAGACATCAGCTTCAAGTTTGAAATTGAGCCTTATTAAATCAAAATTATCGGTATTCAAAAATAAATTTGGAGTTGTTGTAACTTTCCACTGCCACTTGTAACTGAACTAAAATAATACCAACTGAATTATACCGTCTCCACAGGTTTGAATCTCATAAATTTTCTAGATATATTAATATTGATAATATATTTTGTTAAATACATACAATCCTTAAGGCCCCTGTTAAATTTCAGGGCAATCAAACTATGTTTAGTCATAGGTCTTTGTATGTCCAAATTCGGAAAATAGCCCTAGTGATTAGAATTCACTAACATATGTAAGTTCTGATTATAAATATGGCAGCTTTAAATATCATTAGTATTATACAAACGATTTATTATTTTTTTAACATGAATTCATAATAGATATTTAGAAGATCCACAAAAATCCATACCAAAAAAAGCTTTTACCATTCATTTTTAGAAAATCGTTTTATTCAAAATAAAATAAATTTTTTTACAGGTTTCTAATACTTATTATGGTATCTTATTCTTATTTTTTCGGTAATATGTGGAGAAAAACTTTTTCATTTCAGTGAAAATATCATGTAAATATATTTCCTGTTTAACTTCAAGGAGCTGCTTGACATTTTTATCCAATTTCATGCAGATGAAATTCCGTTTCTGTCATGCGCTGGAGATATATTGATTAGGAATGCACAATAAAATAGTAAAGAGACCTTGATTGGTATTATATCTAGATATTTTTCTTGTGTTATGTTCGCGGAAATATTTATAACCTTTGTTCCTTTTTTCTTATGCTTATTTAGAAATATCTCCAATCGGCAACATATTTTGTTGATATTTGCTTTCTCCATGTCGATGACATATTCCTTCAAACATATTTTATATTGTTTAGTTTAACTGTTTCAATAGCATACTGACCAAATTTTCTTGCCTTTACCTTCTTATTGTCTTCTCTCTATGTTGCCATTGTTCGTGTTTCACTCTCCTTGCTTTGGTTGATGGATTGGTAAACCCAATTTTAAATATTGTTCTTGCACGCGTTTCTTTTTCGCCTCTCTGTTAACTTTATTTTCGTCACAATTTGGTAATGTTCCTTTAAAACCATAAATCGAATTTTAGCATGGAGTGAGGACAAACCAAACTCTTCTGTTGAAAGTTGGTTGGAAGTGGACGTAATTAGCCTGCAGTTTTTTTAACATAACAGAGCTCGAAGATGATTTTGTTTCAGCTAAGGCATGTGCAACTTTTCCATCAATCATTGTAATCATTTGATAATTTATTTAAATCTCTTGATCGTTATTAAATAACGAAATTATCGTTTAAACCACAAAGTTACGGCCGCTTGATATTCAAAAATTTTTTAGAATATATTGAATTTCAGCTTCTCTTAAAAAAGCGCATTTTTGAACAGCTTATTCAAACAGAAATAATTAAGGTCAAAATTTACATTTCTGTTTTTTTTGGTTCTTGTGTATTTACTTTTAAATAAAATAACAAAATAAAAATTAAATCGGTGCCACAAAAAAAAACTTTTCAAGTGTGTTGACCGCCTTTTCGTGAACTGTGCCACTGTGCGCCGTGTATTTACAATTTCCTTTGGCCGGCCTAGTTAAAAGCTTTATTCACATCGCCGTACACACTATAAAATTAATTGCGTTAAATCGAAAATTAATGCCCATGCTGCCGTCTGCCAGTTTTAGATACGTCTTTCGGTAACAAAATTTAATAGTTCAAAGCGAAATTGTGTATTCCAGTAAAACTATTCAAATAAAAACTAAAAGAAAAGCAAATATAAGCAAAAGGAAGCAATGGGGTGAAATTATACATATGGAGCCAAAGGCAAAATAAAATTAACAATAAAATTTAAAAAAGAATGATGTCTCCAGACAATGTAGGTGGCATATCAAATGAAGGCAATCAAAAGGAATAATGTGTGCGATTTATTGCTTTCCTAGAAACGTGTACGATAATGACCGCGAAATAAACAAACATTCAACCATATATAATATAATTTTTTAGCAATGAGCTAGGATATTTTTTATTTCAGAAAATCATACAGCTTACGAGACACAATGTTCTTTATACGAGTACAACTTAGAACAAAACAGTTTGCAAGAAATTGTTTTCCATATATAAACATTCTTAAGCCCACTTAATACTAGTAAGTAGTTTTTTATAATTTATGGGTCATTTGCTATTTCATCTCAAAAAATCCAAGTGTTATCCGCTCTAGTGGAATAATCACCGAGAGGATTGTTTGCCGAGTAACAGACTGGTTATCATGTAAAAAATTTCGTATTTATGTAAAAAATAGCTGCTAGTTGTTTGCATCTGATATCAAAAGAAAATAAAGGATCACATAACCCTAGTGGTTCACCTGTATATGTTTTGAGGACTGGATGCACAGTGTATTAGTTGTTAAAACAAAATATATAAATCTTTAGCTTCGAAATGTGTTACCGATTTCAGTCAAAGTTTACTCAAGGCTTGTGCTAAATATAAAGTTTCGGTTCGGAAAGGATAAAAAGAGTAAATCTATTAATATCGTTAGCATGTCTCACTGCTTCATGATAGCTCCCTATCTCTCAAAGCGTTGTATATAAAAGGCTTGTCTATTTCTATAAAAGTAAGTGATAACAACTAAACTCTTTGCCAATAGAGGTATTGATTTTGATGAATATAAACATAACTTTAATGATGTCATATTATTTTACTCGAAATTTACAAATTAAAAAAGAATAAAAATTAAAAAGCATAAATAATAATTTTTAATATAATAGTTATAATTCTTTGACCTTTTTTAATATTTTTTAGTAATTAATTTTAAGCATTAGGTCTTATTTAATAAAAAATTTTTAAAAAACTTTATTTTTTATTATTTTTTCGATATTTCGCCACACCGTTGGTTGGCATCATCAGGAAAAACAAAAATAATGAACAAACAAATTGAAAAATTTTTTGATTAACAAATTCAAAATAATCAAAAAGTTTTTCAAAAAACAAAACAAACAAAAACAATAAAAAACGACAAATTGAAAATTTTTTTGTTTTACGTACATACAATCAAATTTTCAAATTTAAAAAATTTTTAAATGAAAAACAATTTTTAAAATACATAACAAATTTACAAAACAATAGTATCTTACACATATATTCAAAAACATAAATTTAATGATCGAACGTTACAAAAATTAAAGTATTAATTATTAATATTATGCAGATACAGAGCTTTGTTTTATAATTTTATGCACTAAATGTCTATAATTTTGAGCAACTTTCTCCGTATCTGTTTTAAAATTTATTCTTTTGGTTAATGGTACTTTAATTATTTGTAACATTTCTAACATATAACGGCGTTTATAATTATTTTCTAAATTTAAAATTGAAACATTTTCAAAATTAGGATAGTGATTAACTTTAGAGCAATGCGAAGATAATGCTGTTTTTTGTAAACTAATATTATTCCTGTATTTCTGGTCTGACCTATGTCCTGCGATTCTAGTTTTCAATTTATTTTTTGTTGTGCCTACATAAACCTTATTATAATCCTCCTTATCATTACCGTTACAAGGAATTTTGTACACTACATTGGACATATTTAATTTTTGAATTTTATCCTTAGTTTTGCTAAACAACCTATTTAATGTATTTGTATTCTTATATGCCATTTTGTATTTATCTGTATCATACATTTTTTGAATTCTCTATTCTTTCAGATAAGACAGGTATATAAGTTATCGATTTATATATTTTGGGTTCCGTTCCACTACTTATAACTCTTTTCCTCCTATTATTAAATTGATTAATTAATCTATTAGTTAATCGTATTGGAAAATTGTTCTCAGTTAAAATATTTCTAATCTTTTCTCTGTTCTTTCTATGGAATTCTTTGTCACTAATTGTTAAAAAAAATAAAAAATAAAGTTTTTTAAAAATTTTTTATTAAATAAGACCTAATGCTTAAAATTAATTACTAAAAAATAATTTTTAATAAAAATGCAAAGTCAACAATTAAAAATTTAAAAAAAAAATATTCACCCCTATCGTGGTTAGTGTTTTTGTGGCGAAAGTAAGGGGTTTTTTATAAAATGGTATCGGCAAAATGTACAACACTGTTACAAAAACCGCATCATGTTTGGCGTATTTGTCTGTCAAATTTGATAAAATTTGTCCTTAGGAATTTAGTTTAAAATTATAATAATAATTAAATTAATAATAATTAAATTTAGTTTAAAATTGTTGAAATGGATGGAAGTAAAACATACAAATACTTCATTAATTTTGTTATAAAAAAATTAATATTGAATTGTAATCTAAAATTTTAGGATAAAGATCACCACAGCAGCACAATTCACAAAATTGGTAGAGTTAATGGAAGAAAAATCGTGTTTGGCCAAAGGCCAGGAATTTAAAAAAAATAAATACAAAAGAAGAATGGAACGCTATATCTGAGGAGTTAAATTGTATTGGTCCTCCATTTAGGTCGGGTGAAGGTTGGATAAAGGTGTGGGCTGATTTTATATTCAAGCCTAAGAAAAAACTCACACACAATAAAACTGAAGGGCACGCAACAGGTGGTGGACCTTTCAAACAATTTGCTTTATTTCCTTACGAGGAAGCAGCAGTTAATTTGCGAGATGGTTATCGAGCGCAGAGATCCGTTTGAAATTAAGAGGCCGCAAAATTGTTATCCTGGGCCAAATCTAAACTTTGGCAATACTTTGGGCGATAGCGAGGAACCATGCAATTCATCTTCATTAAAAAATAAAAATACGTCGCCCAATAATATTGATAACATAGAGGAACCATCTACTTTATCTGCACCTAAAAAAAATTAAAACAAATAGCGCGAAGAAAAAATTGCACTTTTGGAAGAGCAAGTGAAGCTTCAAAGAAAATTGTGCTTAGATTTAAAAACCAAACTTTTTGAAATAGAAAGATATGCAAGAAAACGTATTAAAATTAAGGAGGAACAATTTCGTTTATATAAAGAAGAAGGAAAAATGAACATAGAAAAGTCCTTTTGGAATCAAAGAAAGCGGAACTTGAAATTACAAGCAGGAGGAATTGAAAAGACTTCTATTTGAGTAATTCAAATTTATAAATTTTTTATTTTAAAACAGAATATACCTTTTGTTAAATTATTTTACAACTTATCTCTCCGTTTTCGTTTTATTTACGTTAATTCTTTAATAAAAGCAAACAAATTATAAAAGGTCCTGCCTAATTTTAGTTCTAATATTTGTAGCGCTTAAGTTGTCTTGGTCAACATAATCGGATATAACTACATCTTAGGTATGTGCTTTTTGGCAACTCTATATTGAAATGAATACAAAATTGTGCTGCTACAATTTTTCTACTAAATTTGGGGCTGTAGTGTAGTTGTCTTGTACCTAGTAAGCACCGGAACCTGTTTTTTCGTTCAATGACGTTTCTTGTTTTAGAATGGATTTCATTAACGTGACTTTCTGGAGTACCAGCCTGTGCTAATCGAAAAGGTGTGATACGAAATGGTTCCAGCGGATAACCCGAATCTCCTTTTAATGAAAAAATTAAAAAAAAAAGAAAAACTAATACGAGTAAAAAAGTTATTTACCTGGTAGCCAAGTATTCCTTTCACCATTTTCGTATTTTTGTTTTAAATAATGCCTTAGATCACTTACATTCCATATTCACCTTTTAAGGATGACTAAAACGCCACGCCTAACATTGTTATATTTATTAAAAAAATATTTTTGAAATTATAGGTTAATGTTTAGTTTTAGATTTTTTGCTGTCTTATTTTTACGCTTTTCAACAGGCTGTTTCATAATAATTTAATAATGGAATCTTTTACATTATTGATCATTTACAAAATTGTCGTAGGCGATAATTTTACATGATACCATAATATTTTTCATTCGACTACACCTACGGCAATCGATGTAATACACCTACGCCAATCGCGGTAAGGATGATTATATGATATTCCTTATCTATAGTTTCTTAAAATGCGAATGTTCATTAATTGGTGAAAAGTTTTTAATTTATTTTATTACAATGTATTAAATGGTTTCCTTTATGTTTTAATTTAAAAACTTTTTATTAACTATCACTTTTTGTTTTCTTTTGTCTCTGTAATTTATCTTTGAGCCCTATTTTTGTTTTTCGTGTTTCGTCTACAGTCAAAATACAAGGTGTTGCTACTTCTAGTCATGTGGCTTTTTCTTCCGGATCCCACATGAATGTCGTTATAAATAAAAATAATGTAACGGTTTCCATTTTAAATATTTTTTTGAATGTTAATAAATAAGTAATTGCCCTTATATAAGTCTTTTTAAATATTTTTAATTTATAAATTCGTAAAATAGTTCGCTTTCCTTTGAAAAGCTTTTTCAGGAGATTTAAGTTTGTAATATAAAATTATTAACAATTTCAACAATTTTTGAAAACAATTGACAAAACATATAAAATAATTTTCTTCATACTGCACACATACATTCAAAATTTTAAATTTCTAATATTTAAACATACAAAACTACCTTTAGCACACAATTGATTTAGAATTTCTGATTATTCTCTTGCTCAAAAATGTTTTGATCCAGATATATTATTGCAAATTGTTGAACGTTGATTTTCTATGGAACTTTATTTATTTTTCATTTTTCTCGTTTGTTTCTTTATGTCCTACTTACGAAAGGAACAAGATATTCTGGCTAACTTTTAGTAATTCACGCCATATCAACATATGGCTCGAATTGTATTCCGGCTTCCTACATTCTCTTTTAGTTTTTAAAAACTAAGTTGTTATGCGAAAGAATCTATAAAGCATATTAAAGATCTTTTTTAAAATTATTTTCAAAAAATTGTGTATTTGAAATTTTGACAGGTTTCCTCTTAACATAGTTATCGAAGCAGTTAGAAAATTGAAATTATGCAAAATGTATAATAGATTAATATCTCGCCTAATAGACATGGTGAAAGCAAATTATCTTTACGTTTAATTTTTCTTAATTGCAATCAAATACGAAATATTTAGACTTTATCAAAAAAATAGTATCAACCGAAGCGTCGTTTTATTTGTCGAGTTGCTATAGATGGAATTTCGTCAAAATAGTTCAAGGTTAATGCAGGGGTACCGCAAGGCTCCATTTTTTCTGCTATAAATAGGGTATTTCTTATTTTTCTAAATGACCTTCTTTGTCAGATTTTCAACACTATGTCTCTTTCGCAGACGACAGCACCCTTTGTAATTCGTCTTCATTCAGAAATAGACCGAAGCAGTTGGAGTTGGGCAAAATATGTATTACATGCTTAATTACGATTCGCAACAATTCCCATGACAAGACTCAATGTTGCATGCTTACGCATAGATGTGTGTTCGGCAATGATGCTGCATCTGTTATTATGGTTGATATAACTGTTAAGGAATTGGAAGCTCTTGAAGTTCTGGGCATGAAAATTCAGTGTGATGTTCCATGGACTTAACACATTTTGCAGATTTCTGAAGAAGCATCGGTTCTTAAAACGGTGAAAGAGATACTTCACTCCATCTGATCGTACTATTAATACAACCTATATCCGCCTAAAAATGGACTTAAACGTTCATGTATAAGCCGGCATCCTAAAGAGAGTAGATTATCCAACTCTATTGTTTATCCAGAGCATCAACGCAATGTGGGTTATATTTCATTATTTTATCGTTACTAAAATGTTAGCAGAAATATGTAGAATAAACTTCCATCAGGGATCTTCTATTAAATCGAATATCCAAAAACACTACTCCCTTTTTCTCCCTCCTCGTAACCTTATATCCTAGTACTAGCACAATTCATTGCATAAGTAGAGGTCATCCCCTGAGTACTGGTCCGAAAAAGAATTTATTGCATTGGATGCATGCCAAAATATAAAATTACACTATACTTTTATTTATTCATTGAATATAGATTGTAATTGCCAATGTCAATTAGGAAAATAAAATTTTGGTTTTACTATGAATTTAGCTTCACAATTTTTAAGAAATATGTTTATACATTTTAAGGCAAATCTCAGTTTTAAACAAATTGAATTTTTTCTATTTAGCAGTCCTCCAACTAAAAGAAATAAATGTTTAAGCTTTTCTTTAAAATCTTGTTACTCGGTTTATTATTAAAGTTCATTCATAAGTTTAACATTTAGATATGCAGAAAACAAACCAAATTGAAATAAGTTAAAATAAATCTGTTTTCGAAAAACCACAATTTTTATAGTTATTCTCTATATAATCGCTACGCTATTCAACTGATATTTATCTATAATACTCTATAATATTTTCTAACAAGGAAAATATAAAATATTTTACAATTTCCACGTTTGAGTATGAAAACACCGCATTCTTTTTTAAAAGGGGTCAAAATACTTTATGCCGGTATTTTATCAAACTGTCCTTTTACAAAGACTAAAAATGTTCTAAATGTAAAATTTAAACCCTGTTCCAACAAAACTGAAACAAAGTAAAATATGTTTAAAGGTTTTCCAACAAAACTGATTAAATTTAAAATGGAATAAAATAAACTGAATATATTGTAATACCTTTCGAAATTCTTGTGTTTATTGAGGAGAACGTGATGCAGTATATTATTTACTATTTGCCAAGATTTAGCGAGACATCTTTAATGAAAATGCAGTCTTTTTATTCTATTTTTTTATTTTATGTTATTAAAAATATATTTTGTAAAGGACAACCAGTGCCAGACAACGAGATTGTATGTTATACGGTTGCTAATATTATATGAGATCAATTCCTCTGATGCTCGGCTAATAGACACAAGATTTCTCCTTTTTAGCCGAATGAAAAACTATAGTTAAGGATATTGCGTGTTTCGCATTTCATCAGAAATTAATGTACCATCCTCAAAATTTTATTTTGGAGCCTGTGAATTTTTTTTTAATTTGTAGCTGAAGCAGTACCCCATAATTGAATGCCATTACACCATATAGGTTTGAGGATTGAATTGTGCAATAAAAGTTTACAATCTAAGCTAAGGGCTGAACTTCTACCAATTAGTCAATTAATTTGCACTGCTTTTAGCTTCAGCTGTGCCAATTTTAGTTGGATGTGACTTTTTCAGGTTAACCGTCGGTCAAGATCTATGCCAAGATATTTAACCCCAGAGTAATGAGATATAATTTATTTTTTTATAATAATAGAAGGATATAAATCTATATACAGTGTGAATGTTATATGGGTACATTTTTTGTCATTTAATTTAACTCTCCATTTTTTCAACTACACCTCCAAATGATGTATACGATCCTAAAGATAACTGGATGCCCTTGGGGGCTTTCAAAAATACTAGAAAAACAGTTTTTTTTTGGTAAATGCCGATGTATGGACAAGGTTGCTAGTAGATATATCCGAAGTGAACAAGAAGTAAGAAACGGGTTTCAAAATACTACCTTGGGGGACTTCAGAAGGTTTTAAAATATCGACAAAAATCGCTCAACAGTACTTTTACTCCTCAAAGGTATTTTAACTACATTTACTAATCTGCTCGTTTGCTCTATAGTGCTATGCTGTCTTCTGAATAAGAATCGATGATTCACTATACATCCTTTTTTGCCAGAAATTGCATTGAGCCTAGTAATTAAGATTTGATCTGTATGAACTAAACTTTGTGTGTTCTTTTCCTTGCTTGGGTGTCATAGTTATTAAGAAGACCTTTCAGGATTGAAGATAGGACGGAAGGGTGCAATGCCATTATAGTTGCAAAGTGTTATTTTAAGTGCTACTCGAGGAAATTCTATGATCATTTTGTTGCCTATTTTGTCAAAATCATACGCTTTACTTGTGGTTAGACCAACAAATGACCGTCCAATAGTACAAAGGTTAAAGTGGTGAAACTGCTTCACCATCTATGAGTGGTAATTGACCTATATCAGTAGATTCGTTTGAACTAAATACATTTTTTTATTTTATTTATAAGAGTGAGTAATCTGATTGTGGAGTAGCGTTAAGGTCTGATGAGTATTTTTTAGAGATACAGTTCTTTGTGATTGCAATAGTTGCTTATTCGATTAGTAATTTCTTTTAATTAATCTTTTAATTGAGGAGATCTGTGAGATTGCCACTCTCCACGAGTTCTCCTTTTTTCAGCCAACAGACGTTTCGCATCTACAGAACAATTTTATTATAACGAATTTCTTGTTCGATCATCATAGCATGGTGGGTAGCTAGTTTGTGGCTATTATTGAAATTAATAAGGCATTGCTCGACTTCTACTCGTGTATTTAGCGGGATTCTTTCCGAACTGTGAGCTCTTATGTATTTTATGCATGTACTTGTTTTTACTAGCAATCTGGGCGGTGTTACTATTTCTTGGGAGTTCCATATATATAGCTTCAACTTCAATAATTTCTCTTGAAATACGCTAACTAACGGCAAAATCTATCAGATCAGTTATTTTCCATAATGATGTTAATGAAACAATGTTAACCCACACCAATTGGAAAACCCGATTAAGAAGAATTTCAATGTATCGTGTTTTCAGTGCATTTTTTGTGTTAACCCAAAATATATGCAAGCTAACATTTATTATTTCAAAGTTGAAAAAAGCAACATGTGATAGAAATCAACGAAAATTTATTTATGTTTTTATTCGCTTTTCTGTGAAAAGAGGAAAGCAACGTGAAATTTATTTGCATTTTATTTAAATTTTTAAGTATTGAAGAATTTTTCAAAAACGTTAATGGCAGGCAGAAATACATAAGTATGAAAAACATTGTTGCGTATTCTTATTTGGTGATAAAGGCTTAAATAATGAGTCAAAAATTTTTATGAAATTGAAAAACAAACTCATGAATTCTTATATTCAGGCTTAAGTACGGCATAATACGGCAGAATACGGCATTGTCACATTCGGTACAGTCTTTCTCAATTGCACTTAACCAATAACACTTAAGTAATTTGTGACATATTGACATATCTAATAAATTATCTAATTAAAACCAAAATAATAATAAACAATACAATTTACGTTATTTTAAAACACACTATTCTTATTTTATGAGAAATTTCTGTTTTTAATCTGAAATTTAAATATCGATGTTCATATTTTAAGGTACGGCAGTATTTTTAACTTAAAAATATATTAAAGCTAATTTAGCTACCATAATATTATTCCAGTGTTAATACAAACAACTTTAAATGGTAAAAAATTATCTTAGCTTATCTGCTAAAAAACACAGATCATAAGATAGAATTAAACCATTTTAACGACCTACAAACGCAAGGATGCGATATATATAAATTCTATACAGTAACACAAGCAAGTAAATGTAAAGAACGAAATTTTTTTTAAATATTTTTTTGTAAATGAAAGTAAATAGTGTTCAAAACTATTAGACCTATCCATAGCCGGTCGTAGATTAATACTTAAAGAAGGATATTTTATGTGTACATAAGCCAAGGCTACATATTGTACATATTGCGATATAGGTTTACGTTGCCACAACTCATAACTTGCTCCATAATTAACAGGACCGCATTCCTATTGTAGTAAAGTTGTTGTAGGAATAGAGAATAATAACATTCGCGTTGCGGGCAGAATATGGTTTTCTATTCTAATGAAAACCCAAGCAGTACAGCAGCTTTCGAAAGTAAAATATCTTTTGAAAAACGCTTAACCTTTAGAAGCAAAATAAAATGGACACAAATTTTACATAAAAACAAATAACTTAAGTCGACTCATTATTTTCTAATGTTTGCAAACAAATTTTGGCCCTTACACCAGTATGACGATAAGGAATTCAGTTTCAGAGCACTACCCCAGCTTTAATAAAAATTAAAATATAAATGAAACCCGATAAATGCTACAAAAAGAACCCTGGGATACTAAAAATATAAACATTCATATTCATTTGCTTTCTGCTATCATCTTCATACCTGCGGCAAATATTAAAGCGCGTTTACTAAAAAAAGAGCGATACTCAAAAAATATCTTGCTATATGGTTGATGAACCTGCAAAATATCATAATAAAATATTTAAAAAATAATTTAACAATTTGCTGGACCTTGCCAAATAATTTTCCCTTCTTAAGAATTTATGTTGTGTAATTAAGCGACTTTCGACGAAAGTGCGAAATACGATTAATAATAAACACAAAAGAATTCGATGAATGCTATTTTGAATGTAGACATGGAAAATCATTTCATTATTAAAAATAACATAATTTTAATTATTTTTTTAAGCAAAAAGTTGAAAAGGTCATATTAAGTAAATGTTCACCAGCTTTGTTGTGAAGATTGTTTTTTATAGAGGTGTAGAACGTTATTTTTATAACACTTTCTTAACTGGCAGCCATTTTGTCAGCTGTCTAGTAGTTTATAATTAGTTTGGTTTGGCATTTCGACATACATAAACTGACGTCTGAAAAACTTTTCCAAATTGTAAAAATTGAGCCCAAAGCAAGATAAGCTAATAAGGTAGGATGGTTTAGCGATGAAGATCATTTTGTTTAATTGAATAAATCGAAAACCAAAGTCGCTCTACTTGGAGTAATGATGATCTCTAAGCGTACATTCATAGACCGTTATATCCAGAAACTGTCAATGACTGACTGTTTTGTGTGTGCTTTAAGGGCTGGTATTTCGGTATTTCTTTAACTAACTATGGTGACATCTATAAAGCCATTATTACTGACTTTTTTGTTCCTAAATTGAACAGCTGTTATGTAGAGGAGCTGTGTTTTCAATAAGAAGGCGCATAATGTCACACAGCTCGTGCCACAATTGAAGTATTAAAAGAAAAGTTTGGTTACTACCCAGTTTCACGTTTCAGACCAGAATTGGCCGTGAAATGCTGAATAAGTCATCGGAAATTGAACTTTAGGCGACATCCGAGCCAGTCTTGGTGGTCATATGACAAAAGTCATACTTAAATTATAATGCTTAGAGATTATCGTTCGAACAAAATAAATTACATGCCATTTTAAAAATTCTTCTTTGTTTTATTCTAGTTCAAAGTTCTATACCTCTATAAAAATGCACTGTATAATTGTTATTGCAATCGAGTCGGAGTGCTTACTTAGAGGATGCGAAACACATTCAATTTTAATTGATTGTTAATTACTGTTAATTCTTTTGATTCCTTTTAGTTTTGACTCATCGTGTATCAAAATAAAAGGAGTCTCTAAGAGAATTACACTTTAAGCAAAACGCATACTTCCTGTTTATTTGAGTCTCAAATGAACTTACATTTGTTCCCACACTATAATGGGAATAAAGTTATGATGTATATTTGTTTTGTTTATTACAATTAGTTCTTTTGGTTTTAATTTATTTTTTGTTGTTGTATCAAAATAAATTAAACTTTAAACAAAACGCTTACACGAATAAACTTACCTTCATTCCCACACTGTAATAGGAATAACGTTATGATTTTTAGTTGTTTTTTTTTGTACTTCTCTTGTTTGTTCAACACTACTGTCCAGGTATAGGAACCACCCCGTCAGCATAAATGAGGAATAAAATTTTGTTTTCCACGGGTGGTTCAAGTTACCAGACAGTAGTGAAATTGAATCCCTGTTTGCGATGGGAATGAAGGTCACACTAACACACTGAACAATTTCTGGCAATTTTTCTGCAATTATTGACATAATTTTTGTATTATATTCATTTTCTGTATTACTTTTTAAGTGGTTTGTATAAATACCATAGTTTTTCAATAAATTATTATTATTGCAACTGTAACCATTGTTCAGAACGTGTTATCAATCAGTAGTTAAAGCGAGCCTGGTCTTCACCACCTGTTCTTCCTCAGCAAAGCGATCCTGGTATTCACCCACAGCGAGCCTGGTCTTCACCACCTGTTCTTCCTCAGCAAAGCGATCCTGGTATTCACCCACAGCGAGCCTGGTCTTCACCGCTTTTCATCAACACCCACATCGATCCTGCTCTTCCGGTGATTTGTCCTTGTGTACCACTTACACAAACCCAACCACCAGCCCTTTTATTCAGTTATACCAGACAAACGAGTCGGGTATTAACCGTGAGCTGTCCTGGTGTACCGCTTGGGCAGACACAGCCTCCAACCCTTTTTAGAGTCAGTAGTTGAACCTGACAAACGAGTCTGGTATTAACAATTACTAATTAGAAAATTATGATTTTTTTCCCTGCCCCTGTTGTGGATAGTAATAAACAATATAAAGCTCATTTGTATTAGGTTTTCTTATGACTACGACAGACTTTTTTAAGATTAATTACATTTTTAAAAAATTAACATTAAATATTAAAACATTTAAAGGTGAAGAATTTACACAGGCAGGAAAAAATGTCGGCGGTTAGTTGTAAAAAAATGCCATTGACGAAAATACCTCTCTAAAACCATAAAAATACATTTATGATGTTGATTATGGAAGCAACACCAATTAAAAAAAGAGATTTGTGTTTTTATTCATGTCTTCAAACATTGGCTTAGAATTAAGCAGGGAACAAGAAACGACATTTAAAGTTTATTTATGCAGTTTTTATTTCTATTTAACAATGATTTTCAATGCAATTAGTAATTAATGAAATATTATGCATATTACTTAACAACTTTTAATCAAACAGCTGTTTTCTCTATTACAGTAATATATCAGATGTCTAGGTAAGAGATTTTTTCTTATATTACAGAAATAAAAAAGTGCGTTTTAAGCTTACTACTGTTTATTGATTAATTTGATGAATTGTTTATACACTTTTTTTTCTTTTTCAGATGATGCCAACATTTTGGTTTAGCTAAATAGCGAAAACTAAATTTTTTTTATAAAGACTTATTGCTTAATTAATATATTACATATTAAATACTTTATTTAATATTTTAAAAAATATTTTTGCCTAGACAAATTTGCGAATGCATATGCACTAAATGAAGCATTATCATTATCTTCGTTATTATTTTGAAAAAGGATTCATTTTCGTACGTACATCAAAGACAAAAAGGTAAATACGAAATTAAATTGTACGAACTTTCTTCAGCTCAAGGTTATATTTTGAATATAGATATATAAAAAGGCTATAGAGAAAACGATGAAAACATGACAGCTATTGAAAGTCTTGTAATGCTATTGACGCAGTCATATTTCAACAAAAGCCATCATTTATTCCTGTATTACAATAGTCTACCATTATCTAACAAACTACTTAGACACTTGTGACAGGAGCTCTTCAAGTAAATAGGAAGGTTCAGGCGCAATAAATAACATGTCGTAAACTTATTATTATAAGACGATGAATTATGCATATTCAAATGTTTCTGAACAGATTCGACAGCATTAATATAGACGTTGCAAGCTGGGTCCCAAACTATAGATCCATATTAGAGAATAGGTCTAACTAAAGATGTATACAATTGCTTCGTTATATAAGAGTCAATAAGATCTTTAGCCTACGGTTTTATAAATCCCAAAATAGTTCGGGCTTTATTTACTGTAAATGAAATGTGTTGTATAAAATCAAGTAAAACACATAGTTCAGAAATTGCTTTAACCTTATTCATGGTTCAAAACATAATCAAAATTAAAATGTGTGCTGCGAAAGAAGCACACACTACTGCACTTTTTACAATTGAGCTGCAAAGGATTAATGTTGCACTAGGAACTAGTCGCATCTAAATCATATTGTAAGAAGATATGATTCGGTTAGTAATTACAAGTTAAAAATGTTTTGACACAATCGGCATAGACGAGGATATTCGAAAACTGTATTACTGTTGGCAAATCATTAATGAACAAAGCAAAAAACGATGGCCCGAGATTTAACATATATGGGCTTATATGTCAGATTCTTTAAGTAAACTTTCTGTGTTCTGGTCAACAAATAAGAGGAAATTAATCTTAAAGAGTCAAATGTGAATCCCATACAATTAAGGTTGTGTAATGAATGGCTGAATGAAAGAAATTTTATCCGTTTTTAATAAAAGTCGTAACAGTGTTCACTGCTTTTGTCAGATAGTAATGAGTTTATTATAAGTAACTATAAAAAACATATTAATCGATTATTGAATGGTATTACTAATTTAGTCGAAAAATCAAAATGCTGCCCACTAGTTAAAGTAACTTGTTCAGAAATTATTTTTGTCTAGCTCGACAAATTATTTTTATACAATTAAACGATAGCCAACCATCTTCTTATATATTTTATAATATTACAACTAGATAATTTAGCAATAGTCAACATGTCTATATTTAAATTTCTCTTAGATTGATAAAAATACATATTTTATGTGTAATTAAACATAAAAACCGCAGTTCTGTGTGTAATTGTTATCGCGTTAATTAACTACAAAATGCCTGGCGTTAGCAAGACCCATGAAATTTAACACGTTAAACACACATTAAACTGAAACCTATTGTTGAAAACGAAGAATTTAAATCGATTTAAAAAATAAAATTAAAAACAAAGTACAGTCATATACCAACAAACAAATATACATTAACAAAAAAAGAACAAATAACACCTATAATAGAGCTAATTATTTTAATCACTGGAATATAGATGGGGATTTACACACGTTTCTGTTTCTACTTGTATTTGTCTACAATTAAAACAAAATATTATTAATTGTTTATTAATTAAAAGGTTTTTGGGAAAATTATACTATTTTTCAGTGTGCTAGAACCGCAATGTTCTTCCTGCATTAGATAAATAATTTCGTTGATTGCTTTACTCATCTCGTCAGCGTATTTTTTAACACATTTGATTAACCTAAGGCTGTTTATTGTATATTTTAAACATTTACTGCGAAGTGCCTGCATTTCTTCCTGCATATGTGTATATGTAAGTGTAGTTGTAAAAAGTAATCAAATTTAAAAGTAAAACTCATACATTTTAATCATGTAAGGCATGCAGACGCCATTACAATTAATCTGCACAAAAATATTAGGGAAAATCAATAAATATCCCAATAAATAATCTCACAACACAAGTAGTACCTGTCCTTGATAAAAACTAATTTTGGAATAGGCTGAGGATAGATTGTGTTGGATGCCTAGCACTGGCTAATATTAGTCCTAAGACCATCTTTCTCATTGCCCGTTATTGAAGACTTTTTTATTTGGGTACGATTTTATGTCGAAGACCTTAGCCTTACTCAAACATAATCTGAAACTAATACAATCGACGGTAAGAACTTGTGTCAAGACGAGATTCAGCGAAGCAAGGAAGAAAATTAGAAATAAAAAGTGCCACAAAAAATGAACACCTTACACCATTGAAAAGAAAAGCTAAGATTATATTAAACATCCCAAAGTTTCTGCTTAAAAACATTTTAACAGAATATAAATTGTAAATAAGTAAAGGAAGATCAGAGATATTTCAAAATAAAATTAATTTCTATTGCCAGCAAGTGGTGCTTGAACAATAATAGGATTTATTAATAATAAATTCGGGTTCTTCAATATTTGCATATTTCTACTTTACATTGGTATCTTTACATTGGTATCACTAAAACTAAAGTTATCTACAAAAAAGTGTGTATTTTAAGCCAATTTACTGCCGAACTGCAAATTTGCCAACCCTTTTATTTATATTTTACAGATTTTATTAATTTAACATAACCTCAAACATAGAGAGCTGCATATAGCATGCTGTAAAGCTACTTAAGCTTGCTTATGTGTTCACACTTACTCTGGTAATATAAAATATAATTGAATTAAACAATAATATAAGTTAATAATTAACTTATTTATTTATCTTTTCTTTTTGCAAAAGTTCAATCCCCTCTGTCGCAATTCAATTGCTGACACATTTCCTGTTGTTATAGTTAAATTATTATTTCTTTTACTTACCTTAATAAAGTTCAATCCCCCTGTCTGTCACAATTTAATTGCTGACACATTTCTAGTTAAAATTAAATTTACAAATTTTTTTATTACTTTATTTTTTTGCAATATTTACCTAAAGTGCTGATCGACATTTTATTTCAATTTTTCATGTTATAATATTAAGTATTTTTAAGTAATAAATCAATTAGCATTTAAAAGTCCGAATAAGAAGAACATAGTTTTTCCGGCAATAATATAAGTAAAATAATTAGCATCTAACAGTCCGAATAAGAAGAACATAGTTCTTCCGGCAATAATATAAATAAATTAATTAGTATTTAACAGTCCGAATAAGAAGAACATAGTTCTTCCGGCATAATAATAATAATAATATAAATAAAAAAATAAAAAGACATAGAAGACATAGTCTTCCTTTTTAAAAAAATAAAAGTAAAAAGACTTTTATTTACTGGCGCCCGAGCAACCGGTACAAAAATAGTGTACTAAAAGAACCCTAAAATAAAAAATAATAAAATAAAGCCTGTAAGTGTCCGTCCGCAGGCGACCGTTCGTATAAAGTGTCATTAGTGAATCCTTAGTAGAAAAGCGAAAAGGACAAAATTCGCATGATCGGGACGGTATAGTTTAATGTTTACAATTTAAAATAAGAAGAAAATAGACACAACAAATAAAAGGAAAAGTGAACAAATAAAATAATACAGTAATTAAAAAATAATATTACAAATATAAAATAAAAATTATATAAAAGAACTATTTCAAGAAAAAATTAACTAAAGGCTAAAGAAAAGAAGTGAAAAAACAAAGAACATTAACCAAAAGAATCTTTTAAGAAAAAAAAAAACAACGAATAAAGCAGAATTAAATAAAGCCAATAAAGACTCCAAAAAAAAAAGATTTAAAATCATAATATTCAACAACAGCTTTGCTCTTGCCACTGAAAGCTGCACCATAGAAGACAACCATTCAAATATCTGTCCGACATCAGTAGCTGCAACAAGATCAACAGAATAACATCAGTCAGTCAACACAATGTATCCAATTCACCTTATACTGTAAGTCATTATACTCCAGAAGTTATAGTTATTTTGTAAGTAAGTTATAAGTTATTTTATAAGTAACAAAAAAAAGAAGAAGAGAAAATAAAACAAAATAATAAGAAAAGAAGAAATATTTTATTTACTGTGAACATCAAAATTACCATTTTTTATATAAATCATAAAGTAGAGTTTTTCTCTCACAAAAATTGTTCCCAAAATTTGCGAAAAATCATGTCTAACCCCAATAATCTCGTAAGACCTCCCGTTCTTAACGCTCCAAATCCTATTCCCATCCCAAATCCAGCAGCGCAAGTCAATGAAGAATTAGAAAACAGAATAGCCGCTATTTGTGCGCAACAATGCAGGAACATAGTTCAATCACTGATTAATCCAAACAATGACCTTAACTACGGGACAGACCAGAACATTGAAGACAGATATAGAAATAATTTGAGTGAACTAGATAAAATACCCGACATAGTAAGAAGTCTTAGAGATTTCTCCGGTAACCCCATGGAATTTAATTCCTGGAAAAAAAGTGTAGATAGAGTGTTGCAAATTTACGATTCAAGCAAAGGCACACCTAAATATTATGGCATTTTAAACGTTATCCGAAATAAAATAACAGGCAATGCTGACATTGCCTTAGAGTCTTACAATACGCCATTAAATTGGAATTGTATTGTAAAATGCCTATCTATGCATTACGCAGATAAGAGAGACTTAGGAACACTTGAATATCAGATGACTTCTTTAATTCAAGGAAGAAATACCATTCAAACATTTTATCAAGAAGTTTACACGCATTTGTCCCTCATACTGAATAAAATTGGTTGTATGGAAATGGGCCAAGAGTCCTTGAGACTATTAACACAAACCTATAGGGACAAAGCCCTTGACACTTTTGTTAGAGGCTTGAATGGAGACCTACCAAGGCTCCTTGGCATCCGTGAACCTGCGGATCTCCCGCAAGCATTACATCTCTGTTTAAAGCTAGAAAATCAGAACTATAGAACAGAATACGCGAATAAAAATCAAAATCATAGACAACGTCAACCACCACCCCTTCCAATACGCAATACAAATACAATTCATAGACAACCCTTTTATCCACAGTTAACATTTCAAAATCAATACAGTAGACCAATGAATAATATGCAACAAAATGCGTTCCAAAATAATCTAACCATCCCTAACATTAATTTTCGACGAAATCCCCAACCTCGTTTTCAATCAAACCAACCTTTTCAACAAAATTTTCAACCACAAAGACCAACGGCACCGAAACCTCAAAGACCTCAACCTATGGAAGTTGACGAATCAATGCAAACAAGAAACGTAAACTATCAAAACAGACCACGTCCTTTTAATCATCCCCAAATTAATAACAAAAGACCTCCATCCCTAAGCTATGTGCCACCACCGCATAAACAACAACGCAATTTTCATATAGAAAGCGGACAAGATTTTTCTAATGTACCGAATTATCATGATGAACAAACTGAAAACCATAATGAAGATGAATATGAGCAATTAATCCAAAACCAAGGAATCGACGAGTACGCTGAATCCTATGATAAAGATCAACAAGACGAAATATCCACTCAAAATTTCACAGATATCCATTTTTTAGGTTAACACATTCTTCGCTCCCGTATTTCAAGTGCAAAGCGAAGGATGGTAAAATTCTAAAAATTCTTATAGACACTGGATCTAACAAAAACTACATTCAACCATGCCTCGTTAGCGATCCTATCAAAAACGAAAACGCCTTTTTTGCAAATTCAGTATCTGGAGACATTAAAATTACGCACCACACATTCGCAACTTTATTCAATTTACCCGACCACCCTATAAAGTTCTTTATCCTACCTTCTCTGAAATCGTTTCATGGCATCCTTGGTCATGACAGTTTAAGAGAATTAAATGCAATTATCTATATTAAGGAAAAATATTTGTTAATAAACAATACAACTAAAATAAAAATTCATCAACACACTTCCCAGTCAGTTAATAAAATGGAATTCAGAACCAATCATATGAATGAAACTCAAAAACTTCAGTTAGATCAAATTATAAACGAGCATCCGAACCTCTTCACGGATCCCAACAAGAAACTTACATTAACTTCTCGAGTTCAAGGAGAAATCCGAACACATTCAGATTCACCAATTTATTCTAAATCATACCCCTATCCCATGGCATTAAAAAGTGAGGTAGAAAAACAGATTAATGAACTATTAAATGACGGAATTATCAGACCTTCCAGATCTCCCTACAACGCACCCGTTTGGATCGTTCCGAAAAAAATGGACGCATCTGGGGAAAGAAAATATAGAATAGTCATCGACTACAGGAAACTGAACGCGGTAACTGTAGCCGATAGGTATCCCATTCCGGAGATTAACGAAGTTCTGGCAAATCTGGGTAAGAACAAGTACTTTACAGTTATTGACTTGAAGAGTGGTTTCCACCAGATTCCTTTAAAGGAATGTGACGTAGAGAAAACCGCCTTTTCAGTTAATAATGGGAAATTCGAGTTTGTACGACTCCCATTCGGATTGAAAAATGCTCCCTCAATCTTCCAACGTACTCTGGACGATGTCTTAAGAGACCACATAGGGAAAATCTGCTACGTCTACATAGACGACATTATCATCTTTTCAAAAACTGAAAAAGAACATTTCGAAAACCTCAGAAAAATATTTAAAACACTAGAATCGGCAAATTTCAAAATTCAACTAGACAAATGTGAATTTCTCAAAACAGAAGTCGAATTTCTGGGATTTATCGTAGGAGCTGCAGGAACCAAAGCCAACCAAAATAAAATAGATGCAATAGCCAATATACCACCACCGAAAACCCTAAAAGACCTGAGAAGTTTTCTAGGCATGTCAGGTTATTACCGTCGCTTCATCAAGGATTATGCGAAGCTTGCCAAGCCCCTGACATCCCTTTTAAGAGGGGAGGAAGGACGCATTTCGAAAAACGCGTCCAAAAATTTAAAAATTACTTTAGATCAAAATGCTCTAGACGCATTCCAGAAATTAAAAAATTCACTAATATCCGGCGATGTCATGTTATCTCACCCTGATTTTGAAAAAAGCTTCGATCTAACAACAGATGCCTCTGATTATGCAATAGGCGCAGTACTTTCGCAAAACAAAAAGCCTATTACCTTTCTTTCAAGAACGCTCAGCAAAACTGAAGAAAACTACGCCACCAACGAGAAGGAAATGCTAGCGATAATATGGGCCCTCAATTCGTTGAGAAATTACCTGTACGGTTCCAGGAAAGTAAACATTTACACAGACCATCAACCTTTGACGTACGCCCTCAGCAGCAAGAACACAAACAGCAAGATGAAAAGATGGAAGTCCATCTTAGAAGAGTATAACTACGAACTTAAATATCAGCCAGGCAGAACAAACGTAGTTGCAGATTCACTATCTAGACTACCACAGATAAATTCGATGACAGCAACACGACACAGTGATGGAAGTTCCTCAGATAATATGATCCCCGCAATAGAATGTCCTATTAATGTCTTTAAGAACCAACTCCATATTTTAGTTAGTAAAGAAGACAACTACAAATTCGAAATTCCATTCCCAACTTACCATAGACACATTATTAAAAAACCTTTTTACACTAAGGATACATTAATAGCAATTTTTAAGAAATATCTTAACCCCAGCGTAATCAATGGTTTATTTACTACCGAAGCAATTATGGGGGTAATTCAAGAATTCTATCCGGAACATTTTAAAAACTTCAAAGCAAGGTTCACCCAGTCCCAAGTAGAAGATATTGTAAGTGAAACAGAGCAGGAAGAAGTATTGATTAATGAACACCGAAGAGCTCATAGAAATGCCAACGAAAACAGAAATCAGGTAATACAAAAGTACTACTTTCCTAAAATGATGGAAAAAGCCAAAAGAATAGTAAAAAATTGTCAAACTTGTAAAGAACAAAAATATGATCGTCGACCTAACAAACCGCAACTTCAGCCTACACCAATTCCAAAATACCCTGGAGAGATTGTTCACATCGACATCTATTCAACTGAAGGAAACCTAGTACTCTCAGCAATAGATAAATTTTCCAAATACGCCTTAGGAAAAATTCTGAAATCAAAGGCAGTCGAGGACATTAAAGAACCACTGAAGGAAATAATTTTAGCATTCGGCGTCCCCAAGTTTATAGTCTTGGATAATGAAAAATCACTAAATTCCGTAACGATAAATTTCCTCCTTAAAGACCAATTCGGCATACAAACCTACACTACACCCCCCTACGCTAGTACCGTCAACGGTCAAGTAGAGAGACTTCACTCTACTCTTTCCGAGATGATGAGATGCCTTAAATCGGACAAACTTCACAATTCATTCCATGATCTACTTTCCAAGACATTATACGAATACAATAAATCAATTCACTCTACCACAGGTAAAAAACCGATTGACATATTTTTTAATAAAAACTTTAATAGTGACCCAGTAAAAACAATTTTGGAAAAACAAGAAATAATAAATCGTTTGACTGAAAAACAGAAACAAGACCTGGACTACCATAACAAAAATAGACAAGCACCCAAAACTTATTCACCAGGAGAAAACATTTTCGTTAAAATTAATAGGAGATTGGGTTCAAAATTAACCCCAAAATATAAAAAAGAAATAGTCAAAGAAGACCGAAACACAACTGTATTAACAATGTCAGGCAGAATTGTTTATAAAAGCAACATTAAGAGACAATAACTTATTTTTTCAGCAGGGAACTTTCACTATCATTCATCCAATAGATCTGGCACAATACACAACATCCATAACCAGCACACATACCTTTATCCAGCAAAACATCCCGAATAACCATAACCTATACCCAATCCTCAATCATGAACTCACCCAAATTAACAATGTCCTAGAAAATCTAACTCCCATAAAAAGAAATAAAAGAGCCATAAACGCTTTGGGAACAGTTTGGAAATACGTCGCAGGATCTCCAGATCATGACGACTTTGAAATAATAACCAATAATGTTTACGAATTAAATAAAAATAACAATAAACAATTTTATGTAAATGAAGCTTTCAATAAGAGAATAAACAACTTAACCGAAATTATTAATAAAATGTCAAATTTTGTAAGGAAGAATGTTTATTTAGAAAATGAAATAGTTATTAATTTACAAAATAGAATAAGACTAGTCAAAGAAGAACTAATAAATATTGAAAATGGAATAGAATGGGCAAAAATTGGAATTGTAAACCCATTAATACTGAATAAAAAAGAAATCAAAGTAGCTATGAAAAAAATCGAAGAGGAACACATTCCTTTTGTAAGTCCAGAAGAGGCACTACAATTTGCCAAAGTATCAGTTTTGTATAACAATAATAATTATAATAAGATATTTTATATGGTTAAAGTACCATTGACAAAAAAAGAAATGTATGAAAATGTAATTTTAAGACCAGTAAAGAAGGAAAAATATGTAATCAAACTTGAATTCCTAGAAGTCTTAAAAAATGAAAAAACAATTTATGCTATTAAAGAAAAATGTGAAAAATATAACGATATTGTAATTTGTAAGGAAAATCAAATAATTGATATAACTAATAATACTTGTATCCCTAATATTATTAATAATAGAAACTCTTCTTGTGTAACGAGCAATAATCATCACGTTTCACCGATTGAAGAAATTGAGTCAGGCGTGATCTTACTAAATGGTTATAATGGATCCATTTACATAGATGAAATATGTCGATCTTTATACGGAACCTTTCTCCTTAAATTTCATAACAGTACCGTAAAAGCTAACAATAGAACTTTCAGTAATATAGAGGCTACTCCTCTGAAAATGATACCCGCTTTACTACAGCCAACTCCTTTTGAAATTGACCATATCAATCTCTTATCGCTCGAAGCTCTAAACGAACTTCAAATTAACAATACGGAGACAATCTCAACTATTCAAAAACACCTAGAAATCGGGGGTTGGTCAATATCCACGATTCTTTGTCTAATAATCATATTAATTGCGTGTTTAAGTTTTTCCTTTAAACGCACCAGGAAAATAGTAATTTGGGAACCCCAAAACCCATTCACTGGTAACGAGTTAACCCCAAACATACTCAGTTTACAAACTATTTGTAATTCTCAAAACCCAAGAGAGCCTGAAGCTCCAGCCAAACCTCCTAGATTGAACAATATCCCATTTTTCTGAACGATTGGGGACAATCGAATTAAGAAGGGAGGAGTTAATAATTAACTTATTTATTTATCTTTTCTTTTTGCAAAAGTTCAATCCCCTCTGTCGCAATTCAATTGCTGACACATTTCCTGTTGTTATAGTTAAATTATTATTTCTTTTACTTACCTTAATAAAGTTCAATCCCCCTGTCTGTCACAATTTAATTGCTGACACATTTCTAGTTAAAATTAAATTTACAAATTTTTTTATTACTTTATTTTTTTGCAATATTTACCTAAAGTGCTGATCGACATTTTATTTCAATTTTTCATGTTATAATATTAAGTATTTTTAAGTAATAAATCAATTAGCATTTAAAAGTCCGAATAAGAAGAACATAGTTTTTCCGGCAATAATATAAGTAAAATAATTAGCATCTAACAGTCCGAATAAGAAGAACATAGTTCTTCCGGCAATAATATAAATAAATTAATTAGTATTTAACAGTCCGAATAAGAAGAACATAGTTCTTCCGGCATAATAATAATAATAATATAAATAAAAAAATAAAAAGACATAGAAGACATAGTCTTCCTTTTTAAAAAAATAAAAGTAAAAAGACTTTTATTTACTTATATAATATACGATCATATACGAGCATAACATAAAATTGAAATACACAGTTTCAACAAATTATATTAGATTATTATGAAGAGAAAAGTTTGGCAATTATGAATGAAAAATGATATCCGGCAAATATCCACCACAACCACTCTGACAATTGTCAATTTTTTCATCAAAGTTTTTAATCACTTTTAAGGCTGAAATCGATTTGATAGATTCTGCTCTTGGTGTAGCCACACAAAACATAATCCACACGAATTCAGAATGGTCGATCGGCTTCAATTCCTGCACCAGTTGAACCTTGTAGGGCTATAAAGTCAAATCGTTATGCAAAATTCGCCATGTGGTGAACTATAATGTTGTTGGTATTGCCACAATACAATAAACAATAATATATAATCATATTAATTGAGCATCACATAAAATTGGATTGCGGTAATTTTGCTTATTGGCATACTCTGACAAGTGAAAATGGGATCTGTCTCAAAAAATTATTTTTTCGGAAAAACCGTACGCAGATTTGCTAAATGAATTCAAAATTCGCCATGTGGTGAACTATAATGTTGTTGATAATGAAAAACAATTGAAAAACAGACTTCTTATTAAAAAACCCGGTACAAAAATATTCTACTTCAACGTTATCCCATATTGTTGTTGCTATCATCACTCAGTATAGGTGCCTGATTGGCTGTGTGTGTTTGGTTTTTGTTCTGTATTTTCTGATGTTTAGATTATTTAGTAGAATTTCTTATAAGAATGTTGTTGTTATCTTGTGTGTTTAAAGATTTTTTAGGAAACTACCTAATTTGTATAAAACACAATAGGCCCTTTCCCCTGATTTTTTACTGACAATTATTTTCTTTTGAAACTTTAACAAATCATCTTCGTAACAATATTTAACTGATTTTACTTTTTCATGTATACCGTAAAAGTAAAATTGTATTTTTTAAAATATTAGATAATTTTTAACTTTTCTGCTATATAACCACTTTAACCGTCATTTTTTATATACTTTTGTTTTTTTTTTTTTTATTGTTATAATTTAATATATTTTTATATTTTAATGTATTTTAATATATTATAATTTAAGTAAAACTTGAGTCATATTATTTACGTGTGCTTGTTTTTAACTTTTATTACAACATCGTTAAATGAGTTAAATTAGTCTAAAACATCATTATCTGTATAATGGCTGCTATTAAATTTGGCATGTTCAGCAAAACTTGATTGTCCCACCTTCTTAATAATAACAAACTGTCTAATTTTTTGGTGACTTGGAGGAGTACTTTTTTGAATTAAAAAATTTAAAGGAAACGATAATAATAATTTCAAAGTTGAATGTAATAAAAACATAAAACATAATCGGGAATCGCTAGATATCACTATTTTCTGCAAGTGCAATAAGAAGCTCAAAAAATAAAGATTATTAGAATGTAAAAATTGTATTATTGTAATTTTTTAATGTATTCCTGGACCACTTATTAAAGACTCGAATTATATATTTCGCTAAAAAATTAAAGTAATCAAGTACTGACTGTGATTAAACTTACGCCGCATAGTGGATCATTTTACGAGAAGGCGGCCAAAAGTCCTTTTTTTCATGGTCCCCAATTGTAAAATTTTAAAGTTCGTTTGAAAGTAGATACTAGTGTACCTCGGGAGCCAAGAAATTAAAACTTTATTTTAACTATATCACACTGAACAGGGTGATTAAAAATTAGCATTTGCAGTATTTTGCTAAAATGAGAAATTTCTTAGTAAATTTTTGATTTTTAAACATCTATAACTCTTTTGTTGTACAAGGTTTTTAAATGAAACAAACTTTGTATAATAGCGTTGATATAAGAAAGCTGTAATGTTTTTGATCGATTTTTGATTTTTAGAAATTAATTTTTTTAGAGGTCCAATTTTTTTTCTAAATTCTCTTACTAAATAGAGCATAACTTCTAAAGTTCGTTAGGGAATGTAAAAGTATTAGCACTGTGTCATAGCCCTAAATTTTCCCTATACGCCTATACCCCATTGTATACCCGGCACGTCCAACTGTGAGCACCAGAACAATTTTTTTTAAATTTCAAATCAAATCAAATTTTAAATTTAAAAATTGAATTTTTTGTAAACCTGGTACTAAAACCTTAATTCTTCTAAGTTTTTGGGCCGATTAGTTGGTATAAAATATCAATCATATCCTGCGTATATTATATAAGTTTTTAAAACTTCAAAATAAAGGCAGCTGTCATGTATTATTAAATTTCAGTATTTAATAACAACAGATTCAGTTGTAATTTCATGCTTTTTTATATGAAAATAATATTACATACAACTTCTTATGATAAAAAATTTAAAACTTAGCTGCTTATAAGTTGTTATATTGTTGTTTTTATGGCGATGCAAAAAGGTTTTTCCGCAAATTTCCAACGACTGGTCTTGCCATTTAATCACGGTTACCGCAAAGGCCAGACGGAAGGGAAATTATAGACGTTTATAACCGGTATATGCGGGATCAGGATATCCCCTGCTTAATATTTTTCTTTTGTGATTCTTGCCTCAATGACGAGATTATTTTCAGCAAGTCTGGTTCCATTCCGCAGCCGATCCTTTTTTACTGCATATTGTGAGGTGGCAGTCCAGGTAATTCTAGTGAAATTAAATACTACGTGGGATAGTTGATAATGTGGTTTATAGCGGTGTCAACTGATTTGAAGGAAACCAACTGTCTGAGACAAAAATTCTAAATGGTCCCATTGATGTCATCGAAATCTTTACTTTTCGCCGCCAATATTGCTCGTCCACCCAGCCAATTATTCTTACTGAACTGTGGAGCTATATTTAGAAAACACGTCGAATATGATTCTCTTTTGAGTCTGCAATGTGACAGAAACCTGTGGGTAATGTTATGAATGGGATCCAGGTATCCACTGGACTTTACCGTTTCCAATATATGTCTAACAACTCCTTGAAAACCACATTGCAGTTTCATCTTTTTGCAAAAATTCATTAATCAAAAAATTCGTTAATTAGCAACAGTTGATCGGGGAATAACTGTAAGATTCTCACGAAAATCACCTGATAACAGAATCATGGTTGCATCAAATATATTGTGGTTGCCAGGAAGATCTTTCGATATGCTCTCCAGTGAGCTCTTATGGGGTATTCGTCCCAAAAAATCAATTTGCATAGCTGTAGGATTTTGGCCATTGCGGTATTTTTGGTGTTTCGTTGATTTACATGTTTAATGGTAATTTCAAGGCAGATTGTATAGTTCGATGCCCTTCTAGGAGATTCTCAGCCATTCCAAATGAAGCCAACGCAACGCTTGCCAAAAGCAATGCAACTAAGAACGTTTGCCAGTCTCTCCTGGAGAATCGTTAGTATAATCGTTAGTTCAAGGAAGTAAATTCCACCAGATTCACTGTCCATAGCTTGTGTCGTACGTAATTCTCTCTTGTTGACATATTGTTATTCTCTTTGCAACTCGTGGTTTAACGCATAGTGTACCGAACATGTTAATACTTTATTGGACATGAATAAACACAAAAGTATGTTTTATCGTAATCAATGTCTCATTGAAAATTTCTACAGTGATTTGAAGTGTAGGATTCAAAGTTTGATGCTTGTACTAAGGTCACAAATTGTTTTGGATTCGAGGGGAAATGGTTCCATATGATAACGGAAAATAATGCAATCGTCAGATTAATGCGACAATAAAGATATTATGGCATATTTGACCGTACCATGAGAATCACTAACATTAACCGCAATAGCATGATCAGCATACAGCAACATCTGACAAACTGTGAAGAAGCTTGTTAATGTAATGGACGTGCGAAATGTGAGCTGGCAAATGGACTACTGTAGAGTGCCTTTCATGGATCGCAAATGAAAAGGCACGCCAAATTGCTTCGGTGCTACTTATATAGCGACCTATCTGATACTCATTTAAATAACTTTTAATTTATTTTTAAATAAAAAGTTGCTTTCCAATAACAAGCTTAGTAATCAGTTCAGACTTGCACACCAAATCATATGTTATGCTGTTCTTTATTATATCAAATTTCAAACACTTTTATCCTTTATATTACGGAAATATTTTTTAACTTTCGTAGTTTCATTTAAGTTTTTGTAACGTCTCCAGCTGTATGAAGAGAAAATCTTGATAAGGTTCATTTAAGTTTTAAAACGTTTCATGCTGCCAAAGTCTTAAATAAAAGTTTTATGTATTTTAACATGTTTTTAAACTTTCTGGCGTGTGTTTATGAATAATTTTCTAGATTTCGTTAAAATTAGAAATAAAAAATTAATTTCACAATATTTTTTAACACGTTAAGACAGCAGCCAGCAATAAAAAAACATAAACTTTGTTTATAATTATTGGGATTTAATGAGTCAAAAAGTGGTAAAATTTAAAATTATAAAAATTTAGTTAAGGAATTTCGAAACTTTATTTTAATATAAGTTGCATTATACTCTTTTTTAAATTACAAAATACATATAGTTTTTTGGATTTGTTCCGGTGAAAACCATCGTTACTGGCTATTTGTTAGGTATGGCCGACGAGTATTTGCGATTTCATCATTATCCAGCCGCATTTTAGATGGTCCTGGAGTATAATGTTAGTATTATGTCTGTTAATATAAATAGTGTTGGGTTTAGGTCGGTATTTTATTAGGGTCGTATCTATTTACACAGATTTCCCTCCATCTGGCATTTTTTGCGGTGATAATTTAATATTTTTGCCTTTTATTATTTTTTAAGTAGGTCTGCCCTAATTACAGAAAGGTCTTTTTCGTTTGTTGTAAGAGTAGTTTCAGTGATGTAAAAATTATATCTGAGGTCGCGTATACCTGTTTCGTTATAATGTCACTGTTAAAAGTTTTTATTTTGTTCATTTTCATGTTCTCAAGAAATTATAGTCTTCGTTCTTTTTTTACAAGAATATAGTAATGTCATCCATTCATATATTTCCATTAGTGCATTTTCGTGATTGTCAAGGTGTAATGCAAAGTTGGAGTCTTCTTTTTTCGTTTCTTCAAACCTTGTTTTTAGTGATCGTCTAGTTTTTCCTACCTTAATATGTTTTCAGTTGCAAAAAAAACTGTAAAGTCCCCTGGAACTAATTGTTTCTGTTGATGTCTTGAGATTATGGTTTTTTTATTGCTGTAAATAAATCTTCTTTATGAAAAAGGTTAGTTTTTTAGTTGTATCTTTGTCTTCTTTATTCCTGGTTTTAGTGTTTTATTGGCTAAGCAGTTCGTCGATTGTAATGGGATTGTAGCCGTTGTTTTTAATTATGGTGTAATTGAGTTTTTTGTTGTACATTCCAGTAGTAAGTAGAATAATTTTAAATCTGTGTATCATATGTCTAAATGCTAGTTTATGTTGGGTAGGGTGTTTGGTGTGTCCGTCATAGTTGGTTTTGTATTTTCGTGTTATTGTGATGTCAAGATAACGAAAATTTCTGTCTTGTTCTTTTTCCATTACACATGTAATGTTATTTTGGACTGTGTTTAAGTCTGTTTGAATTTGTTCGGCATGGTCTTGTTCGAAGTTGAATAAATTGTAAACGGCAGAGCCAGTTTTGATGAAATTTGAAACACAGGCAGGTATTTGTCAAGAGGTTGCAACTTATATTTCTAACAGGAGACAGGAAAGGCAAATAGGGGAAAATGAATTTATATCAATTAAATTCCAAACAGGTGTAAAAGTTTAAAAAAGAAAATTAGAAAATATTTATTTAGCGCTGCACTGATTTAAATAAAATTCAGTTTTAAAGATTTTAAAAGATAAATACAGGTCTTGATCAATAATAAGGCGTAGGAGGAAGAATGAAAAGTGTCGGAATTTGTAAAAAACATTGATCTTATCAGACGTGTGGAAATGAATTATATTTTATCACTTGATAAAATTTGAATTTGCATTAAAAATTTTAAATTTCAAAACAATTTGGAATGCTTGATAGTAGTCCAGAGTAAGTTAAAAAATTAAACACAGGTAGTCGGTTATAAAGTCTATACAGATGAAGTAAAACTTTATATCCGAAGCACAGCACATTGCCGGAAATATCCATCCATTCCAGTGTAGCCATTGCAGTAATTTTTTCATTATAGCTACCCTTCTGTCTAATGGCATACTAAGGACACACATTTTATTTTCAAAAATCATATAGATCTCTTTTACTTAGACGCAATTGCCTGAATATTGTGAAAGGAATTTAATCTATACAATTTCAATGAAAACTGTAAAGTACACTGATTTATTATTGTTACTCAGATATTTTTTTAAAGTTTTAAAAAAAATAATTTTCAGTTAATAAGTAAATGGAATATATTTTCCAAACTGTATAGTTTTCTAAGAAATCTTATACACATGCTTATTATAAATTCCAGGAAAGAAGCTAAACAACAGAAAACAAAAACAACTAACACAGAGCAGAAACAAAACTCACAGCCAAACAGGCGTCTACCCCGAATAACAATATGGTATGGTATTAAAGTAGCATATTAAGCGAGAACAGCTTAAAACTGATATATAAGTACAACCTGATGCGCAAATTAATTAATTAAAGTTGACAAAAGACAACAAAATATTGAAGTATCTCTTAGCCATTACAGTGGTGAAGTTACCATTGTGTTTATTTTTTGTATATTGAGACTGTATAAATCGTTTCATTTAACAGCCAGTAGCACAATGTCGAACGCAAATTAAGCGAAAGAAAACTACATACATTTCATTTCCTACAATCTTTCGACTTGTTGTTCGTTTGACTTTACGTTGTAAAGTAAGACATTTTTCCATCTTTAAATTATTATATTATCTTATCAGCAAAATTTTTAGTTAATCGCAGAATTTAAGAAAAAAAAAAAACAAAAACGCTAAAACGAATAAATTGCATCTAAAATAATGCAACTCTGTGCTACTGGAACTTGTAACTACAAATGACAGTAAAAAAAGCAAACAAAAAACACATTGTAAGCAAGCAAAGAAAAAAGTTGTTTCCGAAGGTAAGTTAACTATGATATGTTATATATTTGAAGCAAACCTAAAACAACAATTTTTATATTATTATAAGGCATATCACGCAAAGAAAATCTCGAACAGTACTAATACAAAACCGAGATTTTATTCGAATTTCCCTACAGCTAAGAGCGTGTTTGATGATGAGGATCGTTGCTTAGATATTTTGAAGCAATACATTAAATTCCAATTAATAAAATTTATGATTTTACGTAATGCTGATTGTGTGAATAGTGTCATATAGAAATTTAAAGTAAAGATAATCAAATTTTTTGTTATTGTATGAAAAGCTTAATTTTATGAGACTCGGCAAAGTATATTTGAGTGACTGATTTTGACAGCGAAAATATTTAGTGGGACTAAAATTTGTAATAAACTGTTTAAGTTATTGTTCGCATTTATTTTACACTTGCCATGGGAACGCAAATCAGCTGATTATCGTTAAAAAAGCGCACAATATAAGAATTCAATATTACAAGAATTCAATATAAAATGAATTAACGTTACAATATCTTTATAAGTAAAATACGCAAATGAAGTTAATATGATAAAAAGTAAATAGTATTTGAAACCACTTTGTCTCATTTCAAACAAGTTTCAATTCCGTTGACAATTCAGCAAATGCATGTTTACTTATATCCTTATGGTTGCGACTTTTAAGCACCGTAATAAGTGAATAAGTGTAAAATGCAACAGTTAGTTTTATCTGTTAACAGTTTAGGGTGTTAAATAGAGCATGCGAAACTGCCAGCAATTTTACAATGTTGCGGGAGATGGCTGTCTTTCGGGAATAATTTCACGTTGCTTCTTCCAAAGGAGAAGGTATATTTATAATGCTGCTGAATTGATAAATGTATTATTTATTTTCTTTTTATTTTACACAAATATATTTTATTGGCATTCACTTGTTGAAAAAATTGAAAAGATATATGGAATTTATCTCTTGCAATAGTATTTTATTTCTCTAAACCGTGAATGAGCTAGAATTAATAACAATGAGTCTCGTGTGATTTATAATACATTTACAATATGAATCGAGAAAGTAGCTGTTTGTTCGAACAATTTAATTTTTCTCTCGTAGCGAAGTTTAAATAAATTTAAATTAAATTAAACTAAGTCTGACATAAAGTATTAAAATTAAAACTAACTATAATAAAGGTAATGCTTTAAATAGAAGTATGGTCAAATGTAGATTAAACTTATCGGTGGTCAGGCATTGTCTGTTATGCCTTAAAATACTTAATTTTAAAAAATAAGTTTATATTTCCCCTCTGATGTAATGAAGTTTTCAATTAATATTTGTTTTTTATTTTTTCATAAAGCAAAATTAAAATTAAAACGACAATTGAACTTTTAATGAATTTTTGTTGATTAAACAAAGAAAAAACGGTGAAACTAAATCAGTTGATAAAATTCTGAAGATTGTTTTAAAAAGTTATAAATCGCAAATAAATTTATGTTTGTTAAACGATTTACAAAGAAATGGTCAGGGAGACCTAGAAAATTTTGGCATGGAGCGTAAATCTAATGTTGGTCAAAATAATTATCTATCAGCGAAATTGTAGAAATACTAGAGGCAAGAGATGATCCTGATTATATCCTTTTGTTGCCTCCTGAGGATTGTGACGTTATTGATGAAGTCAATCGAAATGAAAATGATGCCAATTGTATTCAATTTACTAGTGGAATGTTCGCCACAAAGATTCAAATGCAAACCAGATCCAACAGAAGAGATGACGATGTGGATCAAGATGCGGCGCAAGTTTCACAACTAATTGAACATGGCAAAATGGCATGAAAATAGCATCGCAAACATTCCTTCGAAATGTCACGGAAAGGACATCGATAACAAAAGTAGATAGGTTGGTTGTATCAATAAAAATAGAAAGAAAATTTAAGTCGATTGTCTAGCACTTTTTAAAATGTTTATGAAGTACATGGGTGGTGTAGCTCGATGATGATGAGAATATTGATTCCATGAGAGTAGTATTATGAGGTTATGGTTATCTCTTTTTGTGTTTAACTATATGCATCTTTTCAAAACGCTTGATGAATCAAACGATAATAGCTGAACTTATTCTAAATTTTGTAGGGCATATTTGCAAAAGTGCGAAATGCACTCCCATGGCGTTGATAGTTTCAAATGAACCTAGATTGGGAGGGGTGTTCAGATAACCATATTGAGCAAGATTGCTTACAATTAAAAGAAAAATGTCTGCCAAATGAAACTTTGAAAAAAATTCCGCAACAAATAATAAATGTAAATGTAATACAGGAAAAGTAAAATTCTTAATAAATAATGGCCAGTATCACCTAGAGGCGACACCGCTGTAAGAACACAGATGAAAATATTTTTTTTTTATTTTAAACGTTCTTATAGTGTAAACTAGATGTATTTTTACGGGCAAAGCCATGGGAATTAAAACGTGAATTTCAAACACAAAATTTCGACAATTATTTTTTATTTTATTACATTATAAACATTTGTTATATATTTTATATCGCTGCTATCGATGTGGCAACAAGCGAAAGTTTTCCCTCTTCCCAAGGCAAATGGCAAATACAGGCCAATTGCCATTCAAGTTATGGAACAAAAATTTATATCAGCAAATGTTGTCATACATCGACAGTTTGTAATCTGGTTTTTGTAAGAACCATACTGTATTACTGCTCCTGTGAAAGTAATTGAGATTATGCGAGAGGAATTGGAAAGAGGGAATGTGTATTTTTTCGTGCTTCTAGACCACTCTAAAGCATTTGACAAGGTAGGTCATAATATATTACTTAGAAAATTAAAATTCTTTTTTAGATTTTTAGACACATCGGTCAACCTTATTAACTCATATAATATGTAAAATAGTCGGGTTTTGTGAATAAATTATGGTCTGACAAATTGTCACTTATCAGAAGTGTGGCACAGGCGTCTAATATTTCCAATATGTTAATGATTTGCCAAAAGTGCTTTCAAAAGGCAACATCCACCTATACGTAGGAAATGTGCAACTTACACCAGATACCCTAGCTGAAAATTCTGCCACTGGTTTGCGCATTTAAATAATGAATTCAGGAAAATTTGCCAAACGGTTACTTTTTAAACCCTTATAAATCGAAGTGTATTGCAATAGGCAAAAAAATTTAGCCACAACTTTTTCAGAGGACATTGTTTTGAATGTTTGTTTTGAGAATATTGAAGTTCGTAATAAGGCAAAAAATCTTGGCATAATTGTTAACAACTGGTTGACATAGTCGGAGCGCATAAACGCTTTAGTTGGTCAGGTGTATGTTAAGTTACGGATGTTCTGGACCACGCAATATTTCACTCCATTTCAGATAGAGTACTCTGCTTGTCAAAGCGTACTTGGTGAATTATTTGGTAACTGTGACGCCGTTAGTAAAAGAAACTTGAACATTCTATATAACCTTAGACATACCGAATATTATGGTATGTCTAATGGTTTGCGAAGATTTGAGCACGTTTCATCTGTTTCAAATAAACTGTAAGGGGTTAGCTTCGAAAATCTTATACTGTGCTCTGTGTTTTTTCTTTTGACAACATACCATATTGTTACGTTTATACCTTTTATAAACGTTTTGTTGTGACTTCTTTATTGCAAAATAAATAACACCAGTTTTTAGAGTTTTTTAATTAATAACACTTTTATTTACTTAACTACACAAAGTTGACACTACAGAACAATTTACTTAAGATGCACGTCTTTACTACACGCTGTTTATTTTCACACTGACTGACTATCTACTCAGACGCTGCCCTTTTGCTTTTAACAGACTTCTAGTTCAATTGAAATAATTATTTATGCCACCTATTTCCATTAAAATGTTTCCTCTTAGGTCCACTTACAAATTTCGTTGCAACTTTGTTTGCTTGAAATGTACACATAATTTTTAAGGAGTGCACAACACTATGTGTCTGTTTAAACCGCTGATGCATAAGTAAAATAAGGGAAAAATCGGCACCACTGAACTTAAAACTTAAGAAACAAATAGAAACCTTTCTATAAAAGCTCTGGCAGTGCATTCCATATGAACGAAATCTGAAACCAAAATTTTATGTAAATATAACATAACATGAATTGTAGAATTAAATAATCGTATCTAATTATGCAACTAATATACTTTTTGGTTCAATATTATATCTGAAATTATATTTATTAAATGAACTGTATTCAAAGCAAACAACTACAAAGCAAAAAGACTACAAAAATCCGAAAATTGTCTTGTGCCAAACCACAGCAATCATTGTCATATTATGTTTGGCTTTTTGGTTTGTTTTCCTTTATAAGGGTTGGTACTTTTCTGTAAGTTTAAATTACATTCCCTGTCAAAAACTACTTAATATTCAATCTACTGAAATCTAAAATCAAAGGTGTTAATGCCATTTGCTTTATTTTATACTTTTCTTTTTTGTAGTGCTTTTAGTTGAGCATGATTTATTTATAATTTTTTTTTATTTCTTTGAGATTAAAGCAGTTTTAAGAATAATAACTTTTAATTATTCAGAACGTTTAACATTTTACTGTGTTAATAATCGTTGACATTAGCATTATGATTGTTGACATTAGCTGACTAACACAAAAGTGATTCTTAACACTTTATCCATGCCATTAAAAATGCACCAGAAGTACTTCAATATGTACTTGGGTTAACATTAGTTAAAAGAAGAGATAAAAGGAAATGAAAGAAATAGCAGCATTTTTTCATTAAGTAAAATACAATTAATCACTATTAAGATCTGTATATGAACATATAATAAATGCTTTTGGTATAAATTATGCTATGATACACAGTATTTGCACTGGAATAACTAATCGGAACTGTTAAAATGTTTGAATTTTTGTTGAAACTAACTTAATTTAGTGTTTATAATTGAAGAATATTGTGTTAAAAAATAAATGAGCCTTTTCAAATATTCCCATAAGAAAAAGGTTGAATTAGCAGATTTTCCGCAATACTGGTGAGTCTATAAATTTATTTTGAACTGTTTATTTCGTTTTTTGCCCAAAAACCGTCAAAAGCTAAACAGTTAAGTAACTAAATAAATTTATTTTGCAAAATTAAATTTTTCCTTGAATTTTAGTCTATAGAATAACAACCTTAAATCTGCAGCACTTTGTTGGCAGCTTTGTCCAATCACAGAATAAGAAGAAATAAATGTAATTGCGGTCAAATATAATATATCTAACTAATAAAAATTTTCAATATTTTGCCACACCAACTACAACTAATGTATATTTTTACCAGGTCAAATTTCGTTTATTATTATTCGTCACATAAAAGAAATTTGTGATTTTATTTTTAATGTTTTTAATAGGACTTATTTTGAAGTCAATCCTTTAATAAAGAATACAAAAGTAGTAGTAGTTGTTGTCATTCCTTTCAATGAAAACCGTCATTTCTGATTGTTTGTTTAGCACAATTGGCGAGCGCTTTCGATGCTTGCGGTGTTAACCATAGCAGTCTGGATTTCATTGTCCATATTAGCATTTCAGACAAAAATAATTCACATTATCAACGCACAAAAGCCGCAGAACAATGCTTAAATAAATAAATATCAAAGAACAAGAGACTATAATTTTGTCGTAGGAACATTTTTCCGCGCTCCAAAAATTTACGGTTCGGGAACAGCACAAATGAATGGATAAAAATGCTTTTCGATGGGTGAGTAGGCCAAGGAAATAATTAATAAAACTGCTATTGGTATGCTATAATGCTTCCTGCCACAGTACCCTCAGATATATCTTAGATAATTCTCCAGCTAAACTTTTACAATTGAGCTCCTCACCTATGTTAACCCCGTTTAAATTGCATCAAAAAGATGTTAGATAAGCATAAGGAACTTATAGCAAACATATGTCCTCTAAAAGAAGGAGAGTAGCGTTTTGATCTTTTAGAAAAGGTAGTCAATCCTGCAAAAAACATATATTACTACTTAAGATTTAAATGGAGTTATATAGCCCACTACAAAGTTTTACCAGTTTCCTCCAGATCTGGAAGATATAGCTGATGGACAATAATAACACATTACTTTCATATTTTAACTTGATTTATACATATGTTACTCACAGCACAACAAAAAAAAGTATTTTTTGAATGTTTCCTACACTAAGTTAGTCAATTTCTACTAAAAACGAAAATGACAATGAAAAATTTTTATTAGCTCTGGTTTTTGAGATACACAGTACTTAATCTTAAGGAGTAGTTATACTATACGTGAAAAGTGAAAGTATAAAAAAAAATATTGTTATGTTTCTGTTAGAATATTTTAAGTACAAAAATGATAAAAAAAAAATATTATTCTTAGTGTTTTGACAAATAAAAGTAGTTTGTACCACTAAATTTCAATTAAATCAACCCGATGCATTGCAAGATTGCTGTCTTTTAGCTTTCTCTAATAAAACAATTCTGGAGCATCCCTATACACGGACCAGCAGTAGTCTGCAAGCATTGCTTCATTCCAACGGCTCTGATATCTCTGTTCCATTAAGGCAATGTCTTGATGGAATCTTTCACCATGTTCGACACTCACAGCTCCACAGTTTTGTGGGAATAAATTAAGATGAGAGTGAAGAAAATGAATTTTTAAGGACATTTTGCATCCAAGTTGGTGGTAAGCTTAAAGAGCTTCTTCTCTTTAACCAATGCTGTGAAGTTATCATCTCTTTTCTTACCTAAAAACCCATGTACAACTCCCTTAAAGGTTTCCCAGGCTCTTTTTTCATTTCCTGTTAAAATTATGTCCAAAGCAAGATCATTTACAATTTCACGGATTTGAGGCCCAATAAAGATGCCTTCCTTGGCTTTTGCATCACTTAACCTGGGAAACTTTGCTCTCAGGCACTTAAAAGCTTGTCCTTTTTGGTCCATGGCCTTGACAAAGTTTTTCATTAGTCCCAAATTCAAGCAGTTCATCAAACCATTAACATCAGAACAAAATACAAGGTTTTCTTTCTTCTCAAAAAAAGGAAGCAAATCTTTTTGACGCTGTCTGTACTGAGATATTTTCACACCATGTTTTAGAAGATTCCACTGTTGTAGTCTTGACCCTAAAAGCGCAGCCTTTTCCTTTGACAAGCGAAGATCTCTTATAAGATCACTCAACACTGCTTGAATAATTCTGTGCGGATCACTAGACCTATCGCTACATCAAAATCAGGGTCATAAGATGTAGAAGGATGGGTTGCTCCTTCTACACAGTCTTTATCATTATGATTGGTAGGCTCACGCCAAACCATAGGTACTGCAAACGCCTTTGCACGGTTTTTATTTTTCAGCTACTCTCGCAATATGACGGAACAAGAATTGCAACATATATGAGGAGCCCATGATTTATCTTGGTCTCTAACTTTTACACCAAAATAATGTTCATAGGCAGTCTTAACGATATGTTACGTTTCTGAGCCAAAAATGTTATTTTACCACATATATAACAAAAGCTATCGACGGAATTCACACACTTTCGAGCCAGTTCAAATCAGCAGGTAAATTAATTTTAAAATCAACTTCACACAATTTCAATAGCAACCAGGCGCGTACAACAGCTGAAGAGAGTGAAATTATTTAAAAAAAAATGTGTACCAACTGTTGGCGATGAAATATTTCATTTTTTGAAAACTCAATATATACATATATCTATAATATAATGATACTATATTTTGAAAAGAAGAGCTAATATATAATTTTTATGGTCATTTTCGCTTTTAACACGTGGAAATACATTAAAATCAGCTAATTTCAACCCCGAAACAAAAACTTTGTTGTTCAGTGTAATTAATGTTAAGTTCTAAATTTATTAAAAAAAATGTTAGTTTTATAAATAAATTTTTTCTTTTTAAAATAAAATTTTAGTTGAAAATAAACTTTTTCGAATTCTTTTCAGATCGTCTCAATTTCAAATTGAAATTTTAATTTCATTTGCAATTTTCTTAAACTATTATTAACTTGAAATTCATTTATGAGTTTCTTAATTTCAGTGGAAAATGGTGTGGTGTACCTACAGGTATGTCAAAATATTTTATACAAATGTAAAATACCAAAGAGAGATAGATTACTTTAAATGAACAAATTATAATTTAATTTTGGTGCAATTGCAAAAGAGCTAACTCAAACTGCTGTACTTGCGTGACTAATAAAGTCACAATAAACTTAATCATATTGTTAACCCTTCAAGAGGTCAAAAAAGTTGAAGATTAAAATTCATAGCTAACAGAGTTCAGTAAACTTTCACTACAATGGATTAAAAAATTCAAATTTTAATAAGAACTTATATTTGTATTATTAAAACTTTTTTTGTTAAAAAACGAATTTTATTAACAAAGTAATTAATTAATTTTCTTACTGAGTTTATCTTCTAATTTCTAAAACAAAATGCTCGTACTCATTGTACCACCTGAAGTAAGTTGTATCGATTACACTTAATAGCATTAAACTGTGACATGATTATTAATACTTGTAATTATTTTAATACTACGAAGTCTTTAACACGTTTATAGTAGTAAGAAGTTAAGTAGAATTCACAGATGCTTTTACTACAAACGCCATTTTGTAAGTAATTAAGTTATTCGATATCAGTGGATTGGTAATCGTAGTAACACAATAGTATTTTGAAAAGATGCTATCTACAACATAAGCGGTTTTATTTTGTAAGCTGAGCACGTTTTTTTCCTTTGTACAATATGAAAAACAATTTAATTAAATATGGCTTAAATAATTAAAAAGTCAGTTGTAATAAAAAGGACACAGTGTTTTATTGTTTGTTTTTTTATTTAAAAAAATGTTTTCTATTTAAATTAATTTCAATGGAAAACAGAAAATTTATCAATGAAAAAGGAGATTAAAAATTGCATATTAATGAGCGCTTAGAAATGACAGATCTAAAAAATCTGAATCAAAATCTAGATTTTAAATATGAAAACATAAATATATAAAAAAAACCTTAAAGGCAGTATTTACAATTTATATCGATTCTGAATAAATGTTGATATTGTTAAGTTTATTCCTTTTAATAAACGTTTTGTTATTTTGAGTTCTTTTATTGCAAAATAAAAACACAGTACTTTAGAATTTTAAATAAAGTTAAACGAATTATTTACTTTTAATACAGCCAAAATAAACAAGATGGTAACTTTGGTGTATTAACTTACTGATGACTCAACTTGAATTCATCCCTTTGCCCAGCAAGTGGTGGGGTTCTCGCATATTCAAGAATGTTCTACTTTAAGATCACCCCATATTGTTGTTGTTATATCTGTTAGTTTTTTCTTCTGTTCTGTGTTAGTTGTTTCTCTATTGTATATTTTATTTAAAAGAATTTCTTAAAAGCAGTTGGTAAAATGCAGGGATTATCATTTCGTTTACTTTTGACTGGTAATTATTTTCATTTAAAACTTAACAAATCATCTTCGTAACAATATTTAAACTTTGATAGTGTGTTTTTTTTTTGGCTATACGACTGAATGCCTCTGATGACGAATTTGTATCGAATGGCTGTGTTTTGAAAAAGCATAAAAAAAAAAGAATAAACTGAAAACAAGATTAGCTGGTCACAGATGGGACCAAATATATAGGAAGACATCCTTATCTTCACATTGTAAGAAATATAATCATTATCCAAAGTTTTATGAAGCATCAATATTAGATATAGAAAAAAACTATACGAGACGTTGTATGTTAGAAATTATAGGTACTTAATTCAAAAGACACAAAATTTGTTATAATTTTTTCATAAGAGAGAATTTTTTATTTAATTTGCGGTTCCTTGTTTTTGTATTTTTAAATATTTGAAATTTAAATTTTGTATTTATGTATGAAAAATTATTTTATATGTTTTTGTCAATTGCTTTAAAAAAAATTATTTTTGAAATTTTTAATAATATTTGTTTTATAAAAATTCATTTCCTGAAGAAGCTTTCCAAGGTATAGCGAAATATTGAATATATATGTGTTAAATTTAATTAAAAAGACCTTTATAAAGATAAATACTTATTTATTAGAGAAGAAAAAAAAGGTGGAATGAAAGCAACAAATCAAATTACTTTAAATAATTTAAGTACATTTAAGTAAAATTTATATAAGGAAAATTTAAAGATTATAATAAACAAGCACACAATCTGACAAATTTTGTCAGAAAGCCATAAAAACAAGAGACCACACAAAACTAAAAAAAACACTTGACATCAGACATACATATGTACGTGCAACTACGAATTATAGGAGAATACTAAAAACCTGTAAATAAAAGTCGCAAATATAACATACAGCATAGTTTTAAATTTATTTAACTCTCAGTATTTAAACTTCTTTAACCTTAATTGTTGCATCCATTATAAAAAAAGTTGCCAAAAAGTATGATTTTAAATTGTTCTTCTCCTATCTACATTAAAAGGAAGAATTTTTAAAAACTTTAGTAAAAATAGAATATGCTGTACTAAGAGTGAAAAAATTACAAGGAGTGCATGCAGACACCAGTAGGACAAATATAACTGTATCTTTCAAACCAATCAGACTTCCAAAATTTACATTAAATGATACCATATTTAAAAAAAAATATTTAAATTTTATAAATAAAATTTAGAAAAATTAAAGAATCTGATTTTTACGTAGGATGACTAATTTTTAAACTGTAATAGGCATATCATTTAATAAATAATAACAATATAAACTATACAGTTAAAAGGTCTTCCATTACTAAATGGCGCGCTTTGAATGAAATTAAAATACTAGACAGTAAGTTATGCATTTAATTTTGAGTCAATATCTTATGCCCATTTATACATATGGGCATTAGTAAACATAAAATGTTTATGGTAATATTATACTAAAGGGTCCGCAAAATAACTTTTTTTTGTTTTAAATGCTATAAACAAAACTACTGAATATTTTCTCAAATTTCTCTTTTTATTTGAAAGCGCAATCCTTTCAGTTAATAATGGAAAATAACTTCAATCAAATGGCTGCCTCGGCTGGCCATGCAGTAGCCTACACGATCGGTGCAATTTTTAAGAACATGTGCACATGAAACACAGCTTCACCAACGGCTTCACGTTTATTGTTCTTTAAAGCGTCAATTGTTTCTGGCTTGTCGGCACCCCACAAATAATAGTCCAACGGTGTCAAATCGCAGCTCCGATGCGATCTTTAAAAATAGGGCGCAAAACATCGAGTGTAGTTTCGGATGTGTAGCACGTAGCACCGTCTTGTTGATACCAATATCCTCCTGTTGCCAATATCCTCCTCTTCAATTTTTGTGAACAAAAATTCGTTCAATATGGCCCGATAACGATCGCCATTGACTGTAACGGCACTCCTTGCTCATTTTCAAAGAAAAATGGAAATTGTGCCTCTGGACCAAAACTCGTTTTGTATGCGTGTGGGTTTTCTGTGCCCCAAATGCGATAATTTTGCTTGTCTACATACCCGCCAAGATCAAAATGAGCTTCATCTGAAATGATGATTTTTTTATGCAAAATAAGCATCTTCTATAAATTGGGCTGACTACAACAATATTCCAAAACCGTAGTATGCAAAAGTAAAATCTAACGAAAATCGCTTATGGGTTAATATCTTTGTTGCCTTCGTCCAAACCTTAAAATCTTGAAGTACATCCTTAGTTTCATTAATGCTAAGTTGGATGTGTAGGAGCCGTTGATCTTCGCCTGACTGTCTCTAAACGTAAAATCTGACGAAATCATTGCGTCAAAGATAAACCTTAGACCATAACATGATTACGCATCGAAATAAGACAAAGGCTTTGAGTAGAGACCCAAAGAAAAAACAGCAGAACAAATCAGTTAAAAATGAGAATCCTTTTTTACCTATAGAAAAATTGCAAAAATCCCCGAAGGGTTTATTCCTTATTGAGAAAATGCTACAAAATGATGATGGACATCTAGCAAGATTAAAGATAGATGAAAATATGGCGTTTGCTAATTTTTGAATAGGGACTCACAAAAACAACAAAAAGACAAATGAGTCAAAAAGGAGAACCCGTTTTTACCTACAGAAAAATTGCCAAAATCCCCGAAGGGTATATTCCTTATTGAGAAAATGCTACCAAAGATGATTGACATCTGCGAAGATAAAAGGTGGATGAAAATATAGCGTTTGCTAACCTGAACGTACACACTGAGTATAATAGTTGCCCATACGAGAGATATTCACCAGAAGACGAGAGATAAAACCTACAGAAACGATAGCTTTAAATAATCAGTTACAAGGGAAACATTAGATCTTCAACATTCCTCGACCAAAACATACGACGAGGAGTTACAAAAAGATATTACAGAAAGTCTACCTAAGTCTTACTAAAGAGGATTCGTTCAATAAACAAATTGCCAACTATTGGATAGTAGTGTGAAAGGGAACAAAAGGGTCAATCAGGGATATACTGGTAAAAAGTAGTAACATTCAAAGGAGAAATGATCAACATTGCTACAGGTAATTCCCGTTGTGCTGAAATTCTATAAAAGATGAAAACGAAAATAAAACCAGAATGGAATGGAAATATTTTTTCCCAGATGATGAGTGGAAATGGACGAGCAAAAAAGTTAAAATATATCATCGAGAATACTGTTGGTGAAGAGAACAAATTCCAAATGGTTGTTGATGAACGTTAGGCAATAGATAACAAATGCTATGAAGATAGACAAATCCATCTTATAGTTAACCAAAGAATTAGTAAGTAAGTATTAGAGGTTTAGTCCCAATAATACAAATTAAATTTTGGACGAATCAATTTAAAAGGATTATATGACAGTTCAGAGCAGTTTTACCTTCAGTCATATTTTTTCCCACATAAACATAGTTACAAAAACAGTGCTCAAGTTAAAAACTATTAGCAGTATTTTCATAGCAAGCGTAAGGGCTATATTCTTGTTTCTTCCAAAAATTTAATATCCACTTTTTATTTTATCCGCCATAAAATTTTTCCACACAAAATTCTTTTTATTTTTTATGAATGGCCTTGTTGACTTTTTATGGTTCGTCTCACTTGCATCAAAGTGAGATTTAAAAAAGATATGATAATATCTTTTTAGAGTTTTTGTTATTTATTATTTCTTTTTGCTTGTAAACACTTTATTCTATTGCTTTCTTAAATTTATTTATTTTATTTTTTGATCCAAACTTTATTTGCTCAGCTTGTTAAATAAGATATAAAAGCAATATCCGTACTTTACGGCACACAATGAACCAGCATAAGGCAAGTTTTGTTTATATTTAAAAATTTTTAGGGTGTGCAATTTATGTAAGGGAATCCCCCAATAATTTTTATTGCCGTTTTTCAATTTTTCAAGACGCTTTTAAAAGAATTTTGTAAAGGGTTATATTACTTTTTTATAACTTTCAATGGATACAATTATAGTATTAAATTTGTTACGATACGTGTAAAAATAATACTTCTGTTTTCCGCAATTTTTCTTGGATTTTAAAGTTCAATATTTCAGGTGAATTCCAATTATTTAGAAAGAATTTTCACCCAAATATACACTTTCAGTTTCAAGCATTTTGTAAAAAAATAAAACTTTTAGAAGATATAACTACAAAAATGTTAACTGCGACGGTAGATACAATAACATATTTATATTCTGTCTTTTCCCCATAAAATATGATATTCAATATTACCAGTTTAGCAAAATTTGTCGCATAATTTGGCAGTGTTGCCATTGATTTTGCTCGGTAATAAATTGATCGTACTTCCACTAGTAGCAAAATAAGATTAAAAATAGAGCTTAGCACAATAAATAATGCATGCTGTCTTCGGAAATAGTGCTGTTGCTATGGGTAACATAAGTAGTGTGCAATCGGAAGCTCTTGCTGTTCTTCTCATGAAAATTTAATGTGATGTTCCGATAGACTCGACAAATTTTCCAGGTTTCTACAAAAGCTTTCAAGTGCCTCGTTTTTCTAAAACGGTGTAAGAGGTATTTCACTCCATCCGATCTTCGTACTATTTATACCACCTATATCCGTCAAAAAATGGAATACGCCATACATGGGAGTTGCTTGACCGCCTACAAGAGAAGGCCAAGAGGCTCAATGGCGATAGTAGAGTATTGAACTCTACTGGTTCTCTAGAGCATCGACGTAGTGTGGGTGGGTGATATTTAACTATTTTATCATTACTACAATGGTAAGTGCTCGAAAGAAATTAGGGAACTTGTTTCCATTAATCACACGTTTTTGCGTTTAACTCGATTTTCATTGAAAGCCCACCCATTTGTCCAGAGGTATTTCCTGTTACTTTAAATGTAAAAAAAATCTAATCGAGTATCCCTATTTCCTCCTTCCCATAATCTAATTTTCTAGTTCTGGTACAATGCATTAAAAGAGTAGAGGTCATCCCCTGAGTGCTGTCCGAAAAAAAACAAATAATAAACATATGTTGAACATGTTGTTGACGTTGGTCAAAATGTTGGTTTGCTGAAAAACAAGAGACAATATGACATGGGTTTAGATACTATCCACACCAATATCGCAAAGGAATGTGCATACTAAAATAATGCATAAACGGTCTGTATATGAAGCTTTAAAATAGTATCTATCCATTTTTGCACACACGTCTTTATTAAGTTGTGAAAAAAACTGAAAGTATTGAATATTCCTTAAAAGTACATTTTATTAGCAATGGGAAATGATTTGAATATAATGAACTTGTAGTGGAGAATGCAAATTTAGAAATTTATGGCCAAATTATTGGGCCTATATAACAACTCTTTAGCACCGCAAATCTTTGATTCACTCCGAGTACTATTGGCATATATACACTTCTCTTTAGATAGCTTTAGTATTCAGATGTGCAAAAGCTAACTAACTTTCGCGCATCAAAGAATAAAAAGCTTTATTTTCAAAAAATGTGTCTTAAAATCTTGCTATTGCTATTGTATGAGAACAATTAGATAAAAGACCCAAGAGTCTGAATTATTTTTTATACGCACATTTGACTCTATTTCAAAGGTAGGTGTTTGTGTACTAGTTATATAAGAATCTATGTAACGTAAAAAGGTCACGATGATTAAATAAAATTAAAACATTGTTGATCAGACAAGATAATTGTGTGATCCGTAAAGACTTATAAATGTGTGTGGTTATCCAAAACTACCACATGGCGAATTAAGCTTAAGGATTTGACTTACAAGGTAAAACTAATGAAGGAATTGAAGCCGCCGACCATTCACATCACGATAGATTCGCTCAATTCATTCAAGAACAACCTGGCTGGTTTTTCTGAAAAAATCATTCTTTTCAGACGATTTTCACTTCTTAGGGTATGTCAACAAGCAAAATTGCCACAGTACGCCTTCTGAAAATCCTAGAGCGATTGTTGAGAAGCCTTTGCAAGCTCAATGTGTTCCTGTATAGTGAGCTATGTGGTATGGATGCGTGATTGAGCAGTTTTTTTGTGAACCAAAGTTCCAGATCGCAGAATTTCACGACAATAAGCAGTTACGTAGCCAGCCAGATCGTATGATTTAACACCACTGGATTAATTTTTGTGGGACTTTGTTCAGGACAGATTCTATACGGAGACAATCGCATCGATTTCAGCCTTAAAACTTAAAATTCATGTTACAATTAAAGAAATAGGACCGCCATTTTGCAAAAAGTGATTAAAAACGTTGATGAAAAAATCGACATCTCTCAGCGTGGTCGTGGTGGAAATTTGACAGATATCATTTTTCATTCATAATTGTCAAACATTCTTCTTTGTCCACCGGAAAGTTATACTACTTTGTTTTGCCGCCATTTTGGTAAACATGAGTCATGACAGAAACGTATGGAAAGATATTCGATAAACCAACGTCTTTTAATCGTAAAACATTTAATCAAATTCAATCATCGATTATTGTGACGATGAGAAAGTTACGTGAAATTTTTGGAAGAAACAACGTACAAACAAACCTATTTATCATGTAGTGAATGCTTTCGAAGAAGGGGGTCTGTGGGTCCATCAACCTCAATTCCACGCCGTGTTCACGAGCTTTATTTTCAAAGAAGAATTTTGGCCACAACTTTGCACAAGCAATTTTTTCCATGAAAGATTCACTTGACACAAGAAATTCTTCCACAAAACCATTTACGCCGTCGTACATATGCAAATAGGATATTACAACTCTCCCATGACAACCACGTATTTTTATTTGAATGGATATGTGAATACACAGAAAAGTCGGTTCTGTGGAATGGAAAATCTCAAATTATTCAATATTCACCTTTACATCCATTTAAGGTAACAGTCTGTTGTGCAATTTGGTCGGGAGGAATAATTGGAGCCTACTTCCTTGAAATTGAAAACTTTTCATCACCACAACTGCAAGTCTTGGTCTTCATTAATATCAACAATATCACCAAGACGGTGCTACATCATATTCAGCGAGGATTACAATGGAATTACTAAGAGCAATTTATTTCAAGAATTTGTGATGCTGATTGGCCTCCCCGGTCGCCTGATTTGACTGTTCCGGACTTCTTTCTGTGTGAATATCTGAAAAGCGATGTTTATGGAAACACACCAGAAACGCTTGAGCAACCAAAAAAAAAATATTCGTGATAAAATTAATGAAATATCGCGTAAAATATGCGAAAAGGTAATGAAAAACGTGCTCAAAACGGCTCGCATTTGTGAGGCTAACAGAGGCAGACAATTATCTGATATTGTATTCAATAGATTTAGTCAAAAATTATAAACACCCTGTACCAAAAAATTTGAACCATCTTAATCCAAATTTTTTGTTTTATTTTATTTTAGAAAACAAATTTTTTTTTGAAAACCCTTTTATATATCATATATGTGTTCTTCGGGTATATTAATATACGTTATTGGCCATTAATATGTTTCAGCAATAGCCGATTTGATAGAAATGAAAAAATACAATTTTAAGGGATTCAGGGCACGAACAGGAATAAGCCAAATTTTAAATCTTTCCAAGTAGTTATTTGGTTATATCTAAAAACGCGATATGTTTTTTTTTTGATAATTTAATACAGTTTGTTTCCTTTCAAAGACGTTAAACTTACACAAAACATTTTATAATTCCTTTAACGCAATAATCTAAAAATATTACACCTTAATATTGGAAAGGTAAATAATAATAAAAAGCATTATTTACACATTGTAAATTATTAGTTTATTACACATTTTTTTTACTTTTTAAACCTTTTTTCCGCAGGCTTAAAAATTATATTTAAATAATATTCAAGAGTAAATGCGTTACTACTTCTGTATATTATTCATGCTATTTACATCTGAATTATATTTTTTATTTTTAGTTTTGTGCCTTAAAAATATATCAACAGATTTATCTTTTTAGCAAACATGTAAAATGTTACATGAATACTTATTTTTATAGTGTTGCATACATTTTTTGTTTAGCTTGACTTTTTCTAGTTTTTAAATCCATTTTCTTGTCAATAAACAGAAAACAACAACAAAGTATATGACATTCCATAGGAAAAACTAAAAGCCAGCATAGAAAATTCTTATAAGCAAATGAAAGCAGTAACGATACTTCGAGTTTAAAGAATATTTAAGTGGTACATGTAGCTTCAGAACATGTTTCTTATAAGGATAACTAAAGCAAGTCCTAAAGATTTACAATTTAATACATACATACATATATAAACTGTGTGCTCATTCAAGTGTGCTGAATATTTTAAATAAAATTTTGATTGTAGAATATTTTCTTCAAGTTCGTTTGCAAATTTATTTATGCACAATTACTTTATAAAAAAATTCCTGCTTTTCTTCTTCTTTTTATTATTCTTGTAGGGCTTTATGTGCATTCCTATTTATGCATAAAAATAAGCTTTTTATAAGTAAAAATAATACAATCTGATTTAGTTTGCTATTTACTACGAAATGTTACTATTTGTATAAAAATAATATTTTAATCTTTAACTTTAAATTGATTTTATTACAACTTAATAATAATGTAATCTATTTAAATAAACTGGGATATAATCTTCTATATATATATATATATATATATATATATATATATATATATATATATTTCAAGTCATCTCATTTGTTTCTTTTCTAAAAATATGCGTGACGTAAATTAATTTATCATATTCTGAAATGCGCAAAAGAATATTATATTTCAACTTAGAAATTTGTTATGTTTTATATAAATTAACTTTTCAACGTGTTTTGCTATGTTATTTATGCTTCGTTATTGTGATTAAATATTTCTTTAGCTTTTTCTCAATGTCAATTCCGACACTTTATAGTTTATTTTTTTTAAATATTTGGTTTGTACTAACTGTATAAAATTGAGATACTTATTTTGAAATTAAAAATTTTCACTTCTCTGGCTTAATGCAAGACATTTCCACGCCATAGAAAACTATTCCTTAATTTTTCATTTGCCGGGTTTAAAAAAATTTGGGCCAAGATCTGCGTATCATAAGAATAAATGGGGGTTAACAATAAAAATAATGGGTTTTTCAAGAAGAAGTTTGTTTTCTAAAACAAAATAAATACGAAAAATTTTGATGATTCAAATTTTTATTTTATAATGAAGAGAAAAGTTTAGCAATTATGAATTAAAAAAGATGGCTGGCATATGTCTACCACGACCACGCTGACAGATGCCGATTCTTTGATCAAAGTTAATCCCATGTTAAATAAATCACGAATTTTGAGCTTTAAGGTTGAAATCGATTGGATTGGCCCTTTATAGACTTTCCCTTTAACATGGCTCCACAAAAAATAATCCACAAAAAATAATCCAGATCTGGCTGGCCACTTAACTGCTGATTGTCGCGAAATTATGTGATCGAGATATTTGGTTTGCGAAAAATTGATCGTTTCATTGGCCTTGTGACATGTGGTACCGTTCTGTTGAAACTACATAGCAGCGACATCCACGTTGTCAATAATAGGCCAATGGGCTCTTAGCATCTCGCGATAGCATGATCCATTTACCGTTACCATATTCCCAGCATCATCATCACCATGCCTCCAGACTATAAAGCGCACAATACAGTGACACGCTGAGTATGCAAAGGCTTCTCAATAATCGGTCTAGGATTTTCAAACGCTCTTGTTGACATATGCTGACAAGTGAAAAAGTGCTTCGTCTGATAAAAATTATATTTAAAAAAAATTCAGCCGGCGATATAAATGGTCGATCGTCTTCAATTCCTGCACCAGTTGATCCTTGTAAGGCTTCAACGTCAAATCCTTATACAAAATTCGCCGAAAAGACATTTGTTTTTCTATTGTTGCAACACCAATAACGTGATAGTTTTGACATTTAGTTTTTTGATGTATTCTTAGTGGATGCATTGGCAATTTTTACAATGATTTCAAATTCGCATGAAAATCGACTATGAAAATAGTGATTCTGTTAAAGTTACATTTCGTTAAATTCGTGATATTTTCGGACAACATAATCGGGTATGTCAGCAAGCAAATTGCTGCTGCAAATTGCATTTGGGTTTCTGAAAATCCTAGAGTGATTATTGAGAAGCCTTTGCATTCTCAACGTGTCACTGTATGGAGCGCTATGTGGTCTGGCGGCATAATTGGGCCGTTTTTTTCGCAGATGAGGTTGGAATGGTCAGTAGATCACGCTATCGAGAGATGCTGACAATTCAGTTTTGTCGAATTATTGACGATTTAGTTAGCACTGATATGTGGTTTCAACAGAACGGTGCCATATGTCACACATCAAATAAAACGATCAATTTGTTGCAAACCAAATTTCCCGATCGCAATTTCGCGACAATCAGTAGTTAAGTGGCCACCCAGATTGTGTGATTACACGACTAGATTATCTTTTGTCTATACGGAGTCAATCGAATCGATTTCAGCCTTAAAACTCAAAGTCCGTGAAGTTTTTAAAGAAATAGGACGCCTCTTTGCCAAAAAGTGATTAAAAACTTTGGTAGAAGAATCGACATCCGTCAGCGTGGTCGTGGTAAACATTTACACATATCAGTTTTCATTCCTAATTGCCTAACTTTTCTCTTCGTAATACATTAATCTTAATCATATTAATCTAAATTTTTTATTTTATTTTGTTTGAGAAAACAAACTTCTTGTTGAAAAAGCCGTTAATTTGTTCCTTTATATTTAGATAAAATAACCCTAATAGCTTAAATTTATTTAAAAGTATACACAACCTATCCAGATCTATTTTTATATATAAGAACTTAAATTGAATGCAACAACTTAACTAACCACAATACCACATTTTGCCAAATACAGAACTGCAGCCAAGAAAGAAAAATAAATTAAATTTTAAATACAACAAAAACTTATCCATAGAAGTTCTATCTACTTATTTCACCTCAAATATTTACAAATCCATACACTATTATATATAAAGCTACAATTTGTTCAACAACCACATATTGTAGATGAAAATGTACTTGCAAACGTTGGTTTAACATGTTTACTTTTGTTTGAAATGGCAAATATCATGAAACTAAATTCAATTTTAAGCGAACAATTATTCATGCCTTCAAGTAGTAAAATCCCGCTCAAATGGATGTTTAAACTTTCTTTTGTAAATTCGCACTTATGTAACACTTTAAAGATTAATTTATTAAGCAATTTCTGGTTCGCTGAACGTGTCACTGGATGGTGCGCTATGTGGTCTGGAGGCGTGATTAGGCCATTTTGTTTTTCGAAGATGAGGCTGGAAGTACGATAACGGGCAATGAAACGATCAATTTGTTGCAAACAAAATTTCCCAAAGCATTATTTCCCGACAATCAGTAGTTAAGTGGCCATGTTAAGAAAAGAGCCTATCGAATCGATTTAAGCCTTAAAACTCAAAATTCCAAAAGTGATTAAAAACTTTGTTGAAAGAATCGACATCGGTCAACTTTGTCATTTTAATCATCTTAATATAAATTTCTTTTTTTATTTGGCTTTGGAATACAAACTTCTAGATGAAAACCCGTTCATTAAATCTAAATTTAAATATGGTGTTGGCATAAAGTCAAAAAATTTTCGTATTGTCAACTTAGAGATATTACATTTAAAGTAAAGATGGTTTCGTTAACTATGAAGATGGTTTCGTTGATGGCATAAATAATTCAGACTTTTTGGAACGTAAATACATTTTTATAGAATATACTCACTCTAATAACAATGTTAAAATCAATATCAAAAACTAATAAGCCTATCAAAAAGTACGGGGATTAAACACCAAATTGTCCATCCTATATGTTGAAAGTTTTAATTTTCTACATAACGTAATTGTCTACACAGAAGCATGGTTTTTGATTCTGAAATCTTTTACAACAAATTTCAAATTTACAGAAGTGATTGAGATATTAGTAATTGTGGCGGTGGAGTATTGATGCTGTATATAACATTTTTCTTTTTGAACTTGTACTAACAGCCGATAATACAGGATTTATATGTGTTCAAATTAAAATACGTAATAGAAAAATATTCTTAACGTGTTCCTGCTTTCCTCCCAAGTCTTAGCAATCTATAGACATTAGTCAACTTTACATTATACAAACTATTTTACTGCAAGCCAATGCAACGAGTTCAATATTTGTTCGTGATAATTTTAATTTACCGTTCGGTATATGGAATTAGCAACCTTATATTTCGCATTTGGTTCCAGTTAAAAGAAACGTTTAGTCTGATGAATATTTTAATGGCCTCTCTTATTTCTGCCTTTTCAAAAAAAATATCATCTCCAATGGCTGTTCTAAATTGTTGGATTTAGTTTCTATGAATGATCCGTTGGAATGTTCCGTAAGCAGATCAATTTTTATTAGTAAGTCTGAAGGCTTTTACCATTCAATACTTTGAAATAACTTCTTACAATCAGTTATACACGTATCTTATATAAATGTATCTCATAAATGTAAATTAAAACGAACTGGTAAATTTTGTTACCTAATTCAATTGAATATTTCAGATTTATCGATACAATGGACGGTAAATTTTACTACGCCATAAAAACTGGATAATTCTCTTACCAAATACATACAAAAAGAAAAACGTGGACCACCGTGGAGGAGAAAATTAAATTCAATAATAAAAAGAATAAGTTCTTTAAAATACACAAAAATCTTCGTCAGTTACTGATTATCTACCGTCCTGATAAATGGTGATTATTTATACAGAATGAAATTAAATTTTAAGCATTGTCCCAGATCACGTTACCTATTTGCAAATAGGTGTCCCTAGCTAGTAGCTAGTGTACTAGCTTGTAAAAATGGGGTTTGTGGGTTCGATTCCCAATGAAGACCTTGGTTTTTTTCACTACAAAAATTGACTGTCGGTGGGGCTGCTCAGCGATGAAGGCATAGTGACTGGTCGCTATGCTGTCTTATTACGGCAGTTAATTTCCGACTATCCTTCTACTTTCACCACCTGTTTCATCTAATCTCTATCCCTTTCCTAAAGAATGTAGCACGGTACTTGACTAAATAGGCATTGTTGCCTGAAGTGCTACTTCTCTTTAAAAAAAAATATTATAAAAGCAGATCGAGAGAATTTCCTTCAGTTATGAAATAAGTTAATTCTAAATCGGGGATAATGCTGCCATTATAATTTTTATTTCCTGAACATATTCTGAATCTGATTATCGCAATACCTATAAAGATCCATATTTACTGCTATTCAATCAATTAATTTTATTTCCGCATGTTTGTCCTGTTGAGATTTTACGTGGTTTGAAAAGTCGAAAATCTTTCGTAAATCCCAGCTGTAAAATAATTAATTTTGCTGAAATTTTATCAACTCAATTGGCTGCTTTGTACAATATTCTCCTAAAACATGGATTTTTTCCTAAATTTTGGGGAGAGCCATATATATTTTAATCTAGTATTAAGTCCGACATTTAAAATTACAGTTTTGTCACCGTATCAACATGTTTTTCGTAATAAATTTTCAACTATTATCAACTTGTTGCATTTGACTACAATAATTAATCAGGGTTTAGTCAAAAGTGAGTAAACTGATTCTGTTTACATGGGATTTAGTTAAGCATTTGACAGAGTGAATCATTAAGTTGTTTTGCATAAATTGAGCTCTCTGGGTTTCACTTCGAATAGACTTAAAGGAAGTTCATCATATCTGTTTGATCGGAAAAAACGTGTCCTTTTTAAAAACAACATCTCGGGAGATATCTGAGGCCAATTTTATTTTCCCTTTTTATTGATGATCTTCCAAACGTTATCCAATTCTCCAGCATTCCGATATACGCAAATGAAGTCAAAATTATTATTTTCATTTTTTAATTAAAATTAAATACTTAAAGTAACATTTAAAAACTTTTGTTATTTTGCCTCTGAATAGCGGCGATTCAAAAAATCAAAAGAAATTTTATTTATTTCAAATATTAAATTTCCGTGTTATTTATTTCCGCTGCTAGTTTCCGTAATTTCTTTTCATTTTTCTTTCTTTCACCTTATTACATAGTTTACGTTATTTAAGGCCGCTAATATATTTTTTTCTCATTTTTGTATTGCTTTTTTTACATTTTACTTCAATTTTTATTCACTACAAGTTTGTGAATGTTAAAACAATGTTCAGCGCATTTAAGGATCATTAGCATTTACATGAAAATAAAAATAGATTAAGAAATTCAACTTTAAATTAAAACAAATGCATTTTTAATACCTTTGGAAACGAAAAGGTCATGATTTTACAACTTATATCATACCTACAATGGAGCTATAAAAACAGAACAAAATATTCACTCTAATATTTTTTAATTTTTCTCATGCTTTAAATGACAACTTTTAATTGCATCATGTAGCATTTTCATCAAGACTTGCCTATTTTGTGATTTCTTTACAAGCACAGGACAGCAATTTTAAAACAGAGTCAGTAAACCAATTAAAGGAAAGATTCACCAAATTAACGTTAATTTTGAACATGTCAAATAAACAATTGAAAAACTTAATAATTAAAAGAAAATTAATTTCAAAAGATAGAAAATCTTTGTAATGACTCGAGAGGAGTGTACTGCAAATGTAAAAGAACGTTGAAAAGGATATAATGAAATATTAAGAATACATGAACCGGTAATATTTGTATTAATAATAAATAAATATCAAGAGTATAAATCTTAAAGGCGTATATCTCTGGGGCATAATATAATTTGTGAAATTGGAAATTTGCTTAAAAAACTGAAGCAAATTGTGAACAGGAGCAGCGAATTTGATTTTAGATGTTTAAATATTTTAGCAGCTTGAAGATGTTGCCAATGATACAGCATCTTAAAATCTTTTATCGATAATTTAAAACTAAATATATTCGGCTTAACCATGAAAAGTATATATTCGTTTATAAGTTCTTAAAAAATTAATATTAATTTTCAGCATTATCGGCTTATTAGGGGCTTTTTTAACGATACTGGTTCACAATTTTTGTTAACTTCTAGTCGAAATAATTTGGTATTTTTTGTTTATCATGATGAAACGGTAATTGTAAGATAATTATCCATATATTTTCTGTCCGCAAACTTAAACAAAAGAACTTTTAAGAAACACAATTACATAGAAAATCCATATATTTAAAATCGCTTACATATATAATTAGCTGTTAGTTTAAATAAAAGTCGAATAGAGCTGCAGTTTTTGCTTTGTGGTATAGAGCGAGATTTTCGACAGTGTTGTCAATAAAATACTAAGGAGCGGAGTAAATACGGTAACATCAGACAAAATAAAACCATTCGAGAATTATTCTATAACTAAAAAATCTCAATGACTAAATAAAACTGCATTTAAAGTTAGCTTGTCATATTGAACAGCTACAGTGGGCGTGTATCAATAGTCATATCTAATTTCACGTTAAGCAGAGTTCAAATTCCCTCAAAGCCCAAAGTGAACAAATGGAAAACTGTAATCGACACCGCTCACAGTGTTAAATAGGAAATTAAAACAAATATTGTGGGTTTACGGTAGATGAGCTGATGAAGAGGCCAGATGAGATAAAAATATAAAAACTGTTGTGCAATCCTCGATTAATTCTTGGTTAAAAAAGGAAATTAACAACACAACAACACTAGTCATGGCTATGCTGGTTAAAAATGCTTGATTGATGAAGTTCTAGATTGAGATTTACAGCATATTGTCTTTTAGATGGCAGCCCTGGTTAAAGTTGCCTGAGTGACACTTATTCTGTTAAAAATATTGTTACGAAGATGATTTTTTAAATATTTAAAGAAAACAATTATTAATAAAACAATAAACTAAATAAAATATTGTGTGTTTTATATTCTGCAAAGTTTTTTTAAGAAATCTTATACACACAAGATAACAACAACATGTTTTTCAAGAAATTCAACGAAATAAGCTCAACAACAGAAAACAAAAACCACTAACACAGAACAAAAACAAAACACATAGCATACCAGGCGCCTACCCTAAATGATAATAACAACAACATGCTTGTTTAAAATTCTACGAAATAACTTAAACTACAGAAAATAAAAACAACTAACGCAGAACAAAAAAAAAACACAGCTAAGCAGGCACCTACCCTGAATTATAATAACAACAACAATATGGGCTATTTTTAAAGTAGAATATTATTGTATATGCCAGAGCCACTTGAACTAGCTGTACAAGCACCACTCGCTAGGAAAATTAATTAATTCAAGTTGAATCATCATTGAGTAAACACAACAAAGTTACCATCGTATTTATTTATTTTCTGTGTATTGAAAGTAAATAAATCGCTTAATGTAATTTAAAACTCCAAAGTGCTGTGTTATTATATTGCAATATAGCAAAACGTTTATTAAAACGAATAAACGTAATAATGTTGCATATATTAAGACAGCGTCTGCTTATACATATATTTAAAATCTGAGAATACGAAAAACACACGAATGGAAAAAAAAGTTTACTTAACTTTTATTCTCAAATAAAGATCACTTAACTTAGGCAAGTAAAGAATGTAATGTAATGCATATGTATTACATCCATAAATATTTAGAACTTCATTTATCATCTAGTTAAAGTCCTTTTACATTAACTGCTATGGATTTTCTTGCCGTGCCATAAAGGAGACAATGCTGCTGTAGCAGACAAAAATAATGTTTAAATGTTTCAGCATTTAATTTAATCCTTAATGCTCGTACTTTTCGTATTGAACGTGGAATGTGTAATAGAAAAAAATAAAATATACCCGTCTCCCAAAGCGGTCATACTACTTAGCATTTTCTAACAATGATGAAGTAGAAAAACATGCAGTAGAATGTTTAAGTTGCAATTAAACTATGTGTATAAAACAAAAAAATAAAAACAAATTAAAAGCAAATGTAGAGACAATAATAAATTGCAGCTGGTAAATAATGCTGTTTGAATAATAGAAATAAACCAACTACTGAGCAAACGAAAAATTTATTAAAATGCAACTAAAGAGAGAGAGAGTGCTTGAGATGAAGTCAGCATGAGAATGCTAGTTTAATTGTCACAATGTACTTAAGAAAAATATAAAATTGATTAAGATAAAGTGTTTTTTTGATATTTTTCCTTTTTATTTTAGTAACAACTTCATGAAAATTTGCTGCATCGCGTGAATAAAGAAAAACCTTTTGCAAAAGAAATTTAAACCACTAATACTTGTCTCATACAACAAATCCACAAAATTAAATAATAACAACAAGCACGTTATTTGTAGCCATTGGAAAACAAGTTTCCAGTTACTACAATAACCATGATGTGTTTGGGTTCATAAGCTACTAATATTTTTTAATCTGTCAAAATTCTTTATTACAGATTATTAATGAAGCTGTAGCAACGTAGTCAATTTGATAATAAAACATTTTTTGTGTTTATTTTTATGAGATATTTTCTGCAAGAAAACATATGTTTAGAGGCGAAGATACCAACATAATATAAATATGAATTACATATAAATGGTTTTCTGTAAACCTGAAATGAAAAATGCTATAATTACGTCTAAAAAATGCTGGCCGTAATATCTAAAAATTTCGGCTGGAATTTTTGCTCTATTTTTAACTTTTTATCGACCATATATTTTTGTTATAATACCGTCCTTCTTAATCCGCTGTATAATGTACATTTTTAAAATAAAAACTTTATATCGGGTTTCTCAACAAGAAGTTTGTTTTTATTTGTAGTGGTGCATTCGAAATTGTTACAATGAATTCAATTTCGCCCGAAAATCGTAATAAAATAGTGGTTCTATTAAAGTTACAGTTCGTAATATTCGTGATATTTTCAGACAACATAATCATCTTTCTGAGACCGCTAATAAGAATTTGGTCGTTAAATTTAAGTCGACAGGCTCGATACTGAGCAGGTCGTTTAACTGGAAACTTTGCAGTCGTGAGCCACAGGGTTGAAGCAGATCCAAATTTGTCAATTCCTCGAATTTCTCAGTAATTGGAGTTATCCAATCGACTTTGAAGCCGTACATTCGTTCAATTCATCCAGAAATAACCTGCTGGTTTTTCTGAAAAAATCAATTTTTCAGACGAAATCCATTTTCATTTGTCGAGCTATGTCAACAAGCAAAATTGCCGCATTTGGGCTTCAGAAATTCCTAGAGCGATTATCGAGAAGCCTGTGCATGATTAACGAGTCACTGTATGATGCGCTATGTGATCTGGAGGCGTGATTTGTTTTTTTTTTCGAAGATGGAAATGCGGCAACGGTCAATGGATCACGCTATCGCATAATTTCACGATAATCAGCAGTTAAGTGGCCAGCCACCACTAGATTATTTTTTGTGGGGCTATGTTAAGGACAGAGCCTATACGGACTCAATTAAATCGATTTCAGCCTAAAAACTTAAAATCTGTAATGTGATTAACGAAATTGGAGCGGCATTTTGCCAAAAGTGTTTATAAATTTTGATGAAAGAATCTACATCTACCAGTGTAGTCATGGTGGTTGCCAGATATTATTTCCCATTCATAATTGCCGAATTTTTCTCTTCGTAATATTATAAAAGTTTGATTCATCCTTATCTTAACTTTTTGTTTTAGAAAATAAACTTCTTGTTAAAAAAATGTTTAAAATGCATATATTAGTTACTCGAGATGAATCTTCACAATTTAGGTCCATTACCTTAAAATAGTTGTTGTATGAGTATGTTATATATCGTATATGAAAATCTGAATACGAAATAAGGCCATGTTTATATTCAAGATTTCGGCATTTATAGACTTGAGATCAAAATGTGCAATAATGGACAGTTTCTTCATCTAACCGAGGAAACATTCTTGAATTATAAATATTTTTTGTATTTAAATTTTTCACAATGGTTGCTTGAATAAATGATGTTTAAAAAGGAAATAATTCTGTATTTTTAAAACGGCTGGTTCGTTTATAGCGAAACTTCACATGACTGTAGTAAAAATGTGGAAAAAGTGTTTGAATTAACACATTAGAAACCTCAGGCTATGGAGAATAAAATACCTTCCAAATTCTCAGTTTTTACAAATTTTTGAGAATTTAAGACTATAGTAAAAATGTAGAATAAGAGTATGTTTTGAATAAAACATTATAAACCTCAGGCCTATGGGGAACAAAATACCTTCCAAATTCTCAGTTTTTACAAGTTAAGTGCCCCTGTAGGCTAGTAGGTAGTGAACTAACTTGTAAATATGGGGGTTGTGGGTTCGATTCCCAACGAAGACATTGGTTTTTTTTTCACTACAAAAATAAAAATTGACTGTCGGTGGGGCTGCTCAGCCATGAAGGCATAGTCACTGGTCGCTGTGCTGTCTTATATACGGCAGTTAATTTCCGACTATCCTTTTACTTTCACCACCTGTTTCATCTATTCTCTATCCCTTTCCTAAAGAATGTAGCACGGTACTTTACTAAATAAGCATTGTTGCCTGAAGTGCTACTTCTCTTTAAAAAAAAAGTTTTGGAAATTTTAAATTTTAGGGATTACTCCTTCGAAGCTGTAAAAATCGTACATTATCTTTTATAATTTTAAAGATTCTTGACGTTTAAAAGCAAAAGTTTAATATTCTGTCCTGTTTTGCCTTCCGGTTTCCTTTTTTTAGTAAATTATAGTCGCAACAATGTTGCTTCCCAATGAAGCCCGACTATCTCAATTTCAAAAGTCAATCCTTATCCCGGTTACGAATCGAATTTGCAAACTTCCCTTACGTACATTATTCCATCGACTAGAGGCTCTTCACCTTCAAGACTACCTGCGGATATTGGTATGACCTGTTGAGAAGTTTGCTGATGAAGTGATTCACAAAAAACAAAAATTTCACTACACTTAGTGCACTAAATTGTGGAGTGCCGCTTGTTTTAAAAATGAACATTTTTATTTTGAAATTAAAATATATTTTAAATGAAGTAAAATTATAATTATTAATGGTAAAGCCAGTGTTACCGATGTGAATCATTAGTCTGCTGTATTATTCCTGTTAGATTCATAAACAGTTTTTGTCACTTCCTTAACTTAGTACTCACCAAGAGTGGAAGGTTACTTTTGTTTGATTCTCCTCCTAACTTTGCTGCAGCATCAACCAAATATTTTGTGACGCCCATATTTGGCAAGTTTACTGGGTACATGCATATGGAAAGTTCACCTTCCTCTGTAAGCCAACAGTTCCTCGTATATTGTAAGGTATAGCCCCGGAATATAATTTGCTTGACATTTTTTAATAAACATTTCCCTCACTTTTCAAATAGGAGCAAATTTATTGTCATATTTTCGATACGTATAGTATTATTGTCAAATCTAAGACAGGGCAAAGGTGTTTAAATCTGGCTTTAGTTATTGCTGATACATATTGAATACCGGAAGAGGATTTTTCGAACAATTCAGCAGCAATTTCATGTAGGTCCTTCTTAAAAGTACTTGAAACACATATTCTAATGAGGGCTGTTTTTTCTTTTGGCTCTCTTCCTTGAGCTTCATTCCTTTTGCCAAGGAAGTTAAATTTATGGTTATGTATATATTTATTTGATTATTAATATGTTATTAAATTAATTTGTGGAATATCTTAAAAAGGAGCCGGAGCAGAAAACCACTTGTGTACGAATACGAACCTCAAATTACAATAAAGAAATAATTTAATATCAAACTATTAAACAAATATTAAAGTTAGTAATAAGAACAAAAATAATGATAAAAAAATATTTACGGTTATTTATCCCAACATTAGTCCACATTACTATTTCATTTATTAAAGGGTCAGTGATATTTTTTTCATTGTCACGTTGGACTTTTTGCGTGGTAAACATGATGAGACGTGTACTTTTTTTGTAGACCACTTGTAGTTATTTTTTCCATGCAAAATAGTTTTAAGGTATTATACTCGGAATCAGACTCGTCTTCATTTATATCCTTTGATCTGTTAGATTCTCATAAACTCCCATTTTCATCTAAATCCCTAATCAGATATATTGTTATAATAGGATATGTTGTTATCATTAATGTCATCATTAATGCATTCGTTATCACACATTGAAATAAATTTTTCAATATCTTCATCTATCAACCTTGGCAGAAAAACTACAACAATAAAGCAAAACCTTGAAAAAAATTATATATTTAGTAATATAAACACACTATCTAAAATTCAAAAGTTGCAAAGAGTTAATACTTCGTCCCTTCGAAGCTTGGAAAAAATTTACCTAATTCGTAGCAAACCAAACACGCGCTTATAGCAAATGTATAATTACAACTGACGCTCTAGGAAGCAAACAAAATCCAAGACTTATTCCTCAATTGAGGATGAACAGAAGAAAATCCGTTAATTAGCCATTGATAACAATAACAAATTCATTTTTTTGTGAGGGCACGACAAAATTCAAACAACTTTTTGAATTTCTAAAATTGCCTGAAGAGCTCTGCCTCTATCCATTTGGCCTCTTCAGTTAAAAGTTAAGCCTGTTTAAATGAGCATCTAGATGATTACACCAGCCAGCTTGTGGTTAGTATTTTACCCCGAATAGTGAGAAACAAATATACTTCGAACAGGATCTGATGTTTGAAAGCTCTCATATATGTTTTTGTAGCATAATTGACGGATTTATAATAACTATGTTCGGGCTTAAAGTCTTGAAAACTTTTAACAATATTTAAAAATTTAGGGAAAGACATGATAACAATAATACAAATAAAATATATGAAAGCAAAATATGTATGTGTCAGCCGAATGACACATACAGGGTTAGAATTTCAAAAAGCCATAAAAGATTGAAACCAAATTAAAATATTGTTACGTTTATTCCTTTTAATAAACGCTTTGCTATGTTAAGTTTTGCAATTGCAAAATAATAACATAATACTCTAGACTTTGAAATCAGATCAAACGATTTATTCACTTTCAATACACACAAAATAAACACGATGGCAACTTTACCTTTAACGACTTTACTATTTTATTATCTTTTCTCAACGGTGTTTCAACTTCAATTCATTCATTTGCCCAGCAAGAGGTTTGGTTCTTGCATTTACAAGAATACTTTACTTTAACATCACCCTATACTGTTTTTTCAGTTTAGGCGCCTATTTGGCTTTGTGTTTATTTTTGTTCTGTGTTAGTTGTTTTTGGTTTCTTTTGTTATTTCCTAGAATTTATAACAAGCATATTGTTGTTGGCTTGTATGTATAACACCTTTTAGAAAACTAAGCAGTTGTAAAACACACAATAGGCTATTTCCCTTACTTCTTTAATTTTTAGTTTTTAACTTAAACAAATAATCTTGGTAACATGTACATTTTTGCTGTTAAGCGTTTTAATATGCTCAGAAGCTAAATTCCATTTAACTCTAATTTCTTATTATGAGTAAACACTTAACAGAAGAATTTTTAAAGAAATTTTAAAGCTATGTAGAAAATTTTTTTATCTGAAGACTTAAGTCATCACATGGTAATGTTTGTATTTGTTTTTTAGCTTTAACGAAATAATAATTAAGATTTTGAAAAGTCAAGTTATTTATTTGTGTAAGTGAAGCCAGTAAATGAAAAATAAAATACAGAAATGAATCTCTGAATGACAAACTTTATTAATTATTCAGTTTTATGCTAACAGAAAAAAAAGAAACTCATCCCCTGTTTGTAAGTATTTTTCATAGTCGAATGAAAATAAAATTCAAACACAGTATAATCACGTAAATCATTATTCCGAGTTACTTAAGACATATTTTTTTAAAACTTTAGAATTGTTTTATCTTTATTTAATTACTTTTATTGTTTTCAGTGTGAATATATTTTTACATTTTGTATGTAAAAGTTTCCATTATAGCTTAATACCGACTTGAGTAACAAAGTTTAACAAATATATAAAACAATAATCTATAAAAAAAACCTATTTTATTTGTTCAATTTTGAAAAGTTATGGATCAGCCAGAGGGTGAAAGTAATGTGTCGATTGGTGTGGTATATTTAATCAAATACTGCTTAGAATGAACTTAGAGTTTATATCGCCTTTAATAATACCTAACAAAAATACAATGTTCAGCATAGTCTAGTATTAACTTGTTTGAATTTTTTTGGCTCTTCGGCTTTTAAGAGAAGGCAACGTAAGAAGCGCTAGTTTTTAATGATAAGTAGGTAAACTTAATGTTGGGTTCCATTTTAAGCTTCTCAGATAGAACACATGTAACTGATTTTGAATAGACTAAATATGATCGCTATGAAGATTATATAATGGATTCCAAGCAACTGAGCCATATTCAAATATATGTCTAACTGAAGATGTATATAAAATTTTAAGTTAGAGGCACTCTCAACAAAAATCGAATTCTCTAATTTCATTAGCGCACTTACCATTGTCAAATAGTGAAATACATACCATATTGCGTCGGTGCTTTAGGGAATCAACAGACAGATAATCTACTGCCCCAATGAGCTCTTGGCCTTCTCCTGCACGCGGTCGAGCGACTTTAAAATAAACTTTGGGCTACCGGCCCATACGTAGAATGTGTATTCTATTTTTAGACGGATATAGGCAGTGTAAATAGTACGAAGATCGGATAGAGGGCAGTATATTTTAAACCGTTTTTGAAAACCAAGGCACTTGTTAGTTCTTCAGAAACTTAAACTCAATTTTCATGTCAAGTTCATCAAGAGCTTTTTTTACCCATAGTAAGAGATGTAGCACAGATGTAGCTATGCGTAAGCAAGCAGCATTGTTTCTTAAGGGCAATAAAATCGACAATATTTACACGACTCCAATTTGAGGTTGTTGCGAGATTGTATATAAGCGTATTATTATTCTCGAATTCACCTCCAACTAGTTCAGACTATTAGTAAAAAAGAGTACATAAAGGTGAAAGTTTGACAAAGAAGGTCATTTAGAAAAATAATAAATAGAGTAGGAGTAAGAACGAAGCCTTGCGTTAGGGGTACAGCATAATATAATTATATATATAATATATATAATAACGCGTATAGTACTTTTCCTGAAAAAATTCGATATAAATCTGGAGAAACTATCATCAACACCAAAAGCAACAAGTTTTGACAGAAGTGCATCAAACGCCTTGGAAATATCTTCCTCCGAAATATGGATTTGCACCATTGTTACGACAGGAAAGCCAGCAAGTCGCCATTAGAGCGCCCCCTACGGAAACCATACTGTCGATCGTTAAGTAAGCTGTTGGACTACAGGTACCTCAGAAGAGGAAAATTAAACATACTTTAAATCACAACAAATGTACCGCCGAATTGCAATTGAGCGGTAATTTTAGAATCCCTAAAAATGAGATCGGTGTTACAGTAGTAATTTTCCAATACTTTAGAAATTCACTGGCATGATACAATATGCTAAAAAGACTACTAAGGGACGCGCTGTAAAACGCTAAAATTTTCGTATTTTTGTTTCTGCGTATACGGATATTTTTACGAAGATACTTAAATATAAAAAGAGAAGTATCGTTATCGTTATTGTGTCTGTTCCAAATCAAAAAGTTTCTAAGAAATCTTATGAATACAAAACAACCAGCTAAGAGCTAAGCATTACAATTAGAAAAAAAGACATAACCTAACAAACACCTACACCTAGAACTTTCTAAAGTTGGTGAATTAGAGTTTCTTGATAAATTCTAGAACAGCTCAAAGCAGTATATAAAGACTCTCTCACTTAGACTTCAGCCAGTCCAATGGTGATCAAGTGAATACATCAGATTTCACCTAGCGCGAGTCGACCTACGTGATGTTTACTTACCTAAGCATGCACCCCATGGTAAAATCTTTTTACCGTATTGAATCTTGAGTTATAGAGGAATTGTAAGGATGTGAATATATGTACTAATAGACGAAGATCAATCACTAAATTGATATAAACTCTAATAAAATGTTATTTTTATTAAAAAGCACTTACCATAAATTTAATTACGTTAAATGTATAAATTCCTAAGTATTAATTTGACAATAAATTACTCTTATACTACACGTAAAATAAATAAAACTAGCAGTAATTTATAAAACCATTACAACAATAAAAAACTTACTCTGTAATTTAAACGGTTTTTTGTGCTTGAAATTTTTGCTAACAGAAATTATTATTAACTGTCACTGCACACTAGGGCGTATCCTACCTGTATGGCCCCAAATTTTTAGCAAGTTTTCGGCTGTAAGCCCCTCTCAAAATGTGGCGTGGCTCATTCGTCCTTAAATTTTTTATATATGTCTAATATTAACAAAATCAATACAAATAGTGTGTACGTTAAGCGCTTATTAAAAATTATTTAATAAGAAATTAAAAAATTATCGACTATTATGTTGGTTTTATCCCTTCATGCTTCTGCAATATGTTGTCTATATAAACAACAACGTAAATAAAGACAATATTTCATTATGCCACAGGTAATACGGAATTTAGCTAGGCCGAAATTGAAGATATTAAATCTAACGTTGATATTATTTCAATATTTTTACGAAATACTCTTTAGTATTGATATTATATTATACTTTAATTGTTAACTCTATTAGGATGTATGAGAAAATCTATATCAAATCCAAGAACTTGTTATATGTCTGCAAAGCTTATTCTTTGCCTGAAAGTTTTTTTAAAATTTGTTAGTTGCTAAAATTTGTTATCTACTACCTACAATTTTGCACTATTTGAATTAGGATATTTCCTTTCAGTAGTACCAACAAAAAATTACAACAGTATTAATTTTATAATTACACTTCGTTTTATTTTAACCAGAGAGAGAGAGAGAGAGAGAGAGAGAGAGAAATTCACATTTTCTTAACATCACAATAACACAAGAAACTGAGTGTATAACATTTGACATCTTTAGAAAACCAAATGCGAGGAACACTATCATCCACATCACCTCGAACCACCCTATTTAATATAAACTAGCCGCATTCTAACCTATAATATGCAGACTTAAGATAATCACACTTACTTCAGACAAGTACAACAAATGACTCGACATAATTTACACCAAAGCTAAAAACAGCGGCTATAAACCCACTATTATCGACAAGGTTCTAACAACACAACACTAAAAACCGGAATAAAGAAGACAGATGATACAACATGATTAAACACTTTTACTTACACAGGACCAGAAATATATGGATTAACAAATCTTTTTCACAACGAACTTTTACTCACAGCATTAAAAACCAACAACACTCTGAGACAATCTCAGGACATCGACAGAAACAACAGCGGTGTATACACATTTACTTGTACCTGTAAACATACTTATATGGAATAAACTGTACAAATACTAGAAACATGATTTATAAAAACGTACGCTCGAGCACACGAAAAAAGAAGACTCCGATTGTGAGGTACACCTTGACACTTGAGAACATATACCAAGGCAAATTTGCGAGTGTATACCGTTACTACATCCTAGCTAAAAAAGGACGAAGAATAGACATTCTTGAAAACATGCAAATCTACAAAACAAAAACTTTTAACAGTGACATTATAGACGAACAGTAAATGCGACTTCAGGCACAAAATTCGAACCATTAAAACTACTCATACAGTTGATAAAACCGAAAATACTCTCAGGTGGACACACCTACCTGTATAACAATATAAAGGCGGTTATATTACATCAAACCCACACAAAATGTCAGGTGACGGGCAAACTAAGCCCGAACGAAGACTGAGTCACCAGTACAGACTAATTAGAACACGGTTGGATTATAATGTCGTTACATCGAAAGCGCTCGCCGATCATACCTAACAAACAGCCAGCAATGACGGTTTACACCGAAAAAATGATAATTTTAATTTATTGAATGATTTATTATTTGCCAGTTATTATCAAAATAATATATTAAAAATAGTAGAACACTAACTGTCGGCATTTTTAATTGAATAATAAAGGTTAAAAGCAACTTAAATTAATTTATATACATACAAATTAATGTAAACCATAAATTAAAATTAATGTATTGTACAATATATATGCAATACCTACAATATATATATATATATATATATATATATATATATATATATATATATATATATATATATATATATATATATATATATATATATATATATATATATATATGTAGGATATTGTACTAAAGTACTAAAGTCAGTCAGTCGTTAAGTAGCCGTCAAGAGAAGAAGGTCGTTGAAAGTCGAAACAGTTGTGAAAATTAAAAGTTGAAATAACCTTCTTATATATTTTTATTATTATTATCTTTACTTATTTGTTCTTTTAAAAATTAAATAAATAAACCTTTACTACATTTGGGGGCTCGTCCAGTGCCAAAAAAAAAAAAATTAACGAGATCACGTGTGACTTTTGTGTGTATTAGAGTAGAAAGTTCAAAAGTTATTAAATAAAATGTAAAACAAAGAGCAAAGAACGTTTGAGTATTATAATCATGATACCAAAAAAAAAATTTGATTAATGCATATTAATAATTAATTAATACTTTATAATGAACTGTAAGAAAAATAAATGCATAAACTCTTAAAAAAAAAAAAAAACAATTATAACGGTGTTAAATAACAAAATTATAAGTGATCAAAAACGCAAACGGTATTTTAAAAATATGTACAGACATTAATATATAATATATACTACATGTACATAAATGCTATATAAAATTAAACAGAACTAAGTCAAGTTCAAGGTCAAGGGCAAAAGAAAAAAGAGTACAGTGAAGAAGTAGAGAGAATTGAAACAGTGCCTGTAAAGGAAAGAATGTATAAAGTAAAAGTGTTATAAAAAGCTTTTATACTCTTAGAATTTCAAAATAAGAAACTTTCCCAACAAAACCTGTCTTTATATGTCTCCAAATACTCTATGAGTATGGAAGATGAAGAAAAAAACAAAGTGCAAGCAAGTGTTTCATCTAAAACAAGATCGGGTAAATGTAAAATTTTAGAAACGAAAGAAACAAAGGACTATTCAAAATCAAGTGTTCAAAACGATAAAGTATTTAAAGGTATAAGTGATAACGAAAATATAAATACTAAAGAAACAATGTCAGAAAAGGAAAATTTAAAACTAGATGTTGAACAGTTGGCCGTGGAAAGAATAATTCCGTTTTTTGAAGGTGATAGTGGTATGCCAATTAAAATGTGGATAAAAAACTTTGAAGATAGTGCAAATGCTTACGGTTGGAATGAAATACAAAAATTTGTCTTTGCGCGGAATAAAATGAGAAAATCTGCAGATTTATTCCTACAATCAGTGTCGGTTTTTGATTTTACAACCCTTAAAGAAATACTGCTAGATGAATTTGATAAAGAGTATTCAAGTGCAGAAATTCATTCGCAACTTCGTGTCCGAAAAAAGTTTGGTACTGAAAGTATGCATGAATACATACTACATATGCGGCGAATTGCTTCCTTCGGTAAAGTAGATGAACGTTCGGTAATTCGATATATTGTTGACGGAATAAAAGGAAAACGCGAAAACAAAATAAATTTGTATAGTGCAAAAAACTTTAAAGAACTTAGAGAACAATATGATCTATACGAAAGCATTTTTCGGGATAAAAATGAAAGTCAAAACCACTACAAGATTAACAAAAATAGAAACAACACCAGAACAGATCATTGTTTCAATTGTGGATCTCAGGATCACAAACGTAGTTCTTGCCCTCTGGAAGGCCCAAAATGCTTTAGGTGCAATCAAACTGGCCACATAGCAAAAGATTGCAAAAAGTTAGCAAGTGATAAAGTAAATTGTACAGTAAGAAAAACAAGTTTTAAAAAAATAATAATTGATGGAAAAGAATTTGATTGTTTAATAGACAGTGGTGCCGAGATTTCGTTAATAAAAGAAAACATTTTTACAAAGAACTTTAAAAAAGACATTCAAAATCATCAAAGACAAATAATCGGATTCGGTGGTGCAGTTACAACACCAATTGGCACTATAAGTGTAAATTCTAAGTTCGATGGAATATGTTTAAAGCATAATCTTGTGGTTGTACCAGTCGATGCTATCGGTTATGATGTTATTGTCGGGTTTGATATTTTAAAAAAAATTCGTTACACATTTGATGAGAAGGGTTATACGTTTAACTCTTTAATAAAACCCGAGTTAGAAGAAGAAATCGAAAAAGTGATGAACATAAGTGTTAACGATGAATCGTGTGTTGAGGCGCCAGTTGCTTATAAAAGACAAATCGAAGAAATGAAGAATAATTATTCGCCGGTACGTACCGTAGCAAACCACATAAAAATGAAAATAGTGTTAGAAAAAGAAGATCCAATTTATTCGTCTCCAAGTCGCTTACCTCCCCCAGAACAAAAAATTGTAGACGAACAAGTAAAAACATGGCTACAACAGGGTATTATACGAAAGTCGGTATCCCAATATTGCAGCCGAGTTGTTTTAGCAGACAAAAAAGACGGCTCGAAACGAATGTGCATTGATTATAGGCGATTAAATAAAGTTTATTTTAAGGATCGTTTCCCAGTTCCCAATATGGAAGACTTGATTGATTCTTTGTCCGGTGCATCAATTTTCAGTGTGCTAGTTATAAAAAACGCATTTCTACATGTCCCAATTGAAGAGGAAAGCAAAAAATTTACAGCGTTTGTAACAAAACAAGGAATATTTGAATTTAACTTCGCTCCATTTGGATTTTGCAACTCACCGGCTGTTTTCATACGTTTTATAAACACAATTTTTTTCAACTTAGTAAATGAAGGTATAATGTAGATTTATATGGACGATATTATTGTGTATTCTGTTAATGAAGAGACTGGTATACATAACTTGGAAAAAGTTCTTTTTGTTGCTGCTCAAAATAATTTGCAAATAAACTGGAAAAAATGTTAGTTTTTACAAAGAAAAGTAATTTTTTTGGGAATGGTTATAGAGGAAGGGAACGTAGAACCTAGCGAGGGGAAACTTAAAGCAATAAAAAATTTTCCAGAACCATGTAATGTTAAAGGAGTACAAGCGTTTCTCGGTCTTACTGGATTTTTTAGAAAATTTATTGCAAATTACTCAGTTATTGCTAGACCTTTAACCAACCTGCTGAAGAAAGATGCAAAATTTGTTATTAATGATGAAGCTAGAGCAGCCATAAGTATATTAAAAAACACGTTGGTAAGTCAACCAGTTTTAAAAATATTTTCGAGAGAAGCGAGGACTGAGTTACATACAGATGCTTCGAAATTGGGGTTTGGAGCTATCCTTATTCAACAATTTGATGAGAAGTGGTATCCCGTTCATTATTATAGTAAAAAGACAACCGAATGTGAATCGAGATTGCATAGCTATCATTTGGAAATAAAAGCAGCATATTTGGCCATGAAGAAATTACGACACTATCTTTTGGGTATGAAATTTGATTTAGTAACAGACTGTTTAGCCTTCAAGCAAACAAGTGGCAAGAGTGAGATAATACCTTCGATTTCCAGATACATAATTTATATGCAAGAGTTCGATTACGAACTAAAACATCGAAAAGGAGATCGCATGCAACATGTTGATGCACTAAGTCGAAACGCGGTTAACGTTGTTAGCTTGGAGTCAGAATTAAAATGTCGTTTACGAAAAGCACAAGGCAGTGATGAAGCGTTAAAATCTATAATCGAAATTTTGAAAATTCGTCCTTACGATAATTACAAACTAATAGGAGGTGTATTATGTAAATCCATTGAGGGACAAGACGTTTTTGTTGTTCCACGTCATATGGAAAAAGAAATTATTACTAAAGCACACGAGAACGGCCATTTTGGTACTCTCAAGACCGTTCACCTAATAAAGCAACACTACTTTATTCCGCACGTAGAAAACAAAATCAACAAAATCATACAAAATTGCATAAAATGTATTCTTTTTAACAAAAAACAAGGAAAACTCGAAGGTTTTTTACAATGTATCGATAAAGGTGATCAGCCGTTGAATACTATCCACATCGACCACTTAGGGCCGATGGATGCTACCTCCAAGATGTATAAGTATATTTTTGCGGTTGTAGATGGTTTCAGCAAGTTTGTTTGGCTCTACCCTTCTAAGTCTACAAATGCAGAAGAAGTGTTAAACAAACTTGAATCGTGGCGTTCGACTTTTGGGGACCCACAACGTATAATTAGTGATAGAGGAACAGCTTTCACATCCAAAATATTTCAAGAGTTTTGTGTCGAAAATAATATTCAGCAGATTAAAATAACAACAGGTGTACCGAGAGGCAACGGCCAAGTAGAACGCGTGAACAGGACAATTATTACAGTGATTTCCAAGCTATCATCGGAAAAACCTGAGCAATGGTATAAACATATCAATACGGTGCAAAAAGCAATTAATAGTAGCTTTCACAGATCAGTAGGCCGCTCACCATTTGAAGTACTATTCGGCATAAAAATGAAGAATAATAGTTGCAGTAACGTAGTCCAAATCCTTGAAGAGGAGCTAATTAACGACTTTGATAGAGAGCGAGATGAACTAAGATTTGCAGCAAAACATCAAATTGAAAAAGTTCAAGCAGAGTACAAAAGAAACTTTGATCGAAAGAGAAAGCAGAATATTGGATACAAAGTCGGTGATTTAGTGGCTATTAAAAGGACACAATTTATAGCCGGTAGGAAACTTGCTAACGAATACCTAGGGCCATATGAAATTACAAAGCTTAAACGGAATGGACGTTACGAGGTTAAAAAAGCAGCATCATTTGAGGGGCCGAATTCTACGACCACTAGCAATGATCATATGAAATTGTGGCATTATGCAGAGGTGGATAATGAAGATTACAGTCTATCCGAGGTAGATGAGTAGTCGGATGGCCGGATGTAGGATATTGTACTAAAGTACTAAAGTCAGTCAGTCGTTAAGTAGCCGTCAAGAGAAGAAGGTCGTTGAAAGTCGAAACAGTTGTGAAAATTAAAAGTTGAAATAACCTTCTTATATATTTTTATTATTATTATCTTTACTTATTTGTTCTTTTAAAAATTAAATAAATAAACCTTTACTATATATATATATATATATATATATATATATATATATATATATATATATATATATATAAATATATTGTACGTATTGCGTATATATTTAAAGAGTTTATTTCAAATTGAGGCTTTAATATTTTATTAAAATACTTTACTCAGACAGCAGAAATTGCAAGAATTGGTGTTTTTTTGCAGCATAATTTTTCTCTCACTATTGTTTTTATGGCAATTGAAACTAAAAGTTTTATTATGAGGGGTATTTACAAATTACAGCACGCACCCATAATAAATTTTTACAATCATAGTAACACTAAAATATATTTGGTGGTTATCAGATATTAAGTATTTTATTTCTAGCAAACTTAAGCTGTAAACTTAGCCTTTTAACTCCCAGATGTAAATCTAGTTTGGGAATACTACAAAAATATCTTAAAAGGATTCAGCAAAACAAAAAACATATTATATAAGTTAGGTGAAAATGAATAATTAAAACACAGACTCCATAAATTATAAAAATCATATACACATATATAAGTAATTTCTTACAATTATATTTAAATATCCTAGAAATATACCTGGTAGATTGGTATGCAGGCAACCGTTTTGGACGTTTTTCTGGCACATGATGCTATACGATTCAATTTATTAAGTTTTTAAGCCCTACTGCGATTTCAGACTATCTACAGGTAGCTATCGACTTTTTAATTGCTTACATTCACTCAGACATAAAGTCGCCTTTAAAATCCGCATTTAACAATTTAACACGGTACTGCTCTTAATCTAATTGCAGCCAATAGCAGACATTCTCATTTAAAGAACAGTACCACCTCAGCTTTTTCATCTTCTTTGATTTTCTTCTTGTATAAATGATACTTGAACAATCTTTATAACCTGTCGAATTGTCATTATTCGTTTTTCTATCGAAATTAGTATTCACAAATTTATAGTAAAAGAGAAAATATGTCACCTTGGACCCTGCTACAAGCCAGCATCGCTATAAGAAATATGTCGTATTTTAACTTAATTATTGCTATCCATATATTTGCGCTTGCTTTTTTAAATTTGATATATATTTGGATTGTTGGTTTACGTGAATCCAATAAAACAATGTAATCTTGTGAATTCTTATTTTTCTTTATTCACTTAAATTAATGTTAAAATAAAATTTTATATTTAAGACGTAGCCAACACGTCTATCATAGTTAACAGCACAAAACGGAAGAGAAAACAGAATGCATGTGCAAGTTGTTCTAGGTCAGCAATGATAATAAATACCGGTTACTTATTAATGACACAAAAGGGTTGCCACATATATTTCATTTTCTAAAACTATTCGAATTTTCGTTAACAAAAACATTTTGTTTATTTATTTTTGTCCATTTATTTTGTCTATATTTTGTCTACGGATTCAAGATCAAGATACAGGCATTAACAATAATGGTTATTTAAATATAACATTAGATAACATTTAACAGTATTAACATTTAAAGAAAATAAAACTATAAAATTTATTAAACTCAGTAAAAACTCTTAAAAACGGATTACAGTTAGCATAACAAGATCTGAATAATTAGTTACCAATTAAACGAAATATTGCTAATCAACAAATCTGAATAGACATTTCCTTTTATTAAATTTAAAACATAGTTAACATTTAACATTATTCTTCGGCTTGTTAGAGTTGACTGACAGCTTTATAAGGAACAAAATAACAAGAACTGCCCTTGCACCGATGAGCTATTTTAAATAGCTAAAGTTCAATACTCTATTTGGGATTATTAAATAACAAAAGTTAAATATATAGAGGCTGCTGTCTAAACACTAACTCAAAATAACTCAAAACAAACATTTTTTAATTATAAAGATAATAAAGATAAATAACAATAATATTTTTTTTTATTACAATATTAATTAATTTATAATTTTACTTTTAGCAATAATTAGATAGATAAAACTTTATAATATTTTTTCTTTTATATTATTTCCTGCGTTTATGATTTTCATTACCGTTGTAAGAACATAACCCACATACGTGCCTTATAATAAGAATAATTATAATATACATTGTTGTAAACAATAGAAACATTAATGATAGCAAGGTGCAAAAATAACAGATATTGCCTGCTCCATGAAAAATATATTTAATAGATATTATTCTATACAAATCATTATTTTTATAAATATGATATGTAAGTATTTGAACGCGCATATTTATTAAAATAAAATTCATATTAATATAGAATAGCAATAGGCTAATCATTTAAAGTTGTATTTTGTTCTAATATAAACTTTTATTTAAACAACATAAAATTAATATAGAAAACACGGAGGATTATTATAAAAATGTTATGGTATATGATATGTTGTACTTTTATCACAATTAACAAGAAGGTTAACAGACACGTAAGAATTAAACACTGCGTTTTCTGCGTTTCTAGAACTATTTCCTCTTTTGTTAAACAGAACATTACGATTAATGTATTTAAATTCAATCAGCGGTTTAACTATAGAGAGAAAAAAATTGTTTAAGCGACGGGGATGAACAAATGAGAATGGTATGGATAAATAAGAATAAGGAGAATGCGATAATTTAAAATTCGCGGAGTTTAATTTACAAAAGACAAGTAAATAGTCGCGCTAAGGATATTCAAATTAATCGTTACTAAGCCGACTTCAACATTTTTAATAAGAGATAGAATCCTTAAAACCAAAAAAAGTGATGCAGATACTGCTTTGCAGCAAAAACCTTATTTTCTCAATTGTGTTACAACTTTCTTACTGGTCAGATTAATTTTCATAAGAACTTTCAGAATTTTTCCTGATTTTTCAAATTTAATTGGGTTTTTAAAGCTCTATTGCTTGGTAATTTGACTATAATCTTATTGAGTAACAAAACAACTGCGCTTGTTTTGGCTCAATTCGTTTTATTTTTCCGATGACGATGAGAAAGTTACGTGAAATTTTGGAGAGAAACAACGTGCCAACAAAAATACTGTTTATCTTGTGGTTAATGCTTTCGAAGAAAGAGGGTCTGTAGGTAATAGGCCCAAGCATAGACCACTACATTCTGCACAATCGGATGAAAACATTACTGCTGCTCAAGAAAGTGTTCAAAATAATCCACCAACCGCAATTCGACGCCGTGCCCAGGTGCTTGGTCTTCAAAGAACCACTTTTGGGCACAATTTTGAACAAGAATTTGCAGTTGTTTCCACATAAAATTCAGTTGGTACAAGAGCTTCTTGCACACCACCATTTAGCCGCCGTACTTATGCCAATTGGATGTTACAGCTCGCGCATGGAAATCCCGATTTTCATGATAAAAAATAAAATATTTATCCTTCGTTTGATCAAAAATTATAAACAAACAAAGTAGTATATCTTCCCGGTGAACACCCTGTGCATATATACCAGATGTGTGTGCAGATAAAAAATCTATGACATAATAGACTAGATATGACAACCAAGCTAAAGAAATATGTATAGAAATAACAAAAATATAAAAGAGACTTTTTGTCGAATATTATTTGTTAAATTAGATAATTGTTTTTAATTTCTCTTCTTAACGTCCTTTCCGGCTGTTTGTTTGCAAATGGAAAGCGCTTTCGATGTAAATACATCATTACGTACCAGAACGTGGCTTAATAATGATGTTTTCACATCGAAAGCGCTCACCATTTACTAAAAAACAGCCAGGAAGGACGTTAAGAGGAGGAATTGAAAACATTATTTCATTCACCGGCAAAACAAACCCAAACAACTTATTGATAGATAAATGTTGTTTGTCTGTTATACTGTTAAATCTGCTGATATTATCTGAACCAGTTAGGCTTAAATAACGTATGGAAAGGAATTTTTAGACGTTCAATTATAACAATTTGACTTTAGGTGTTTGGTAAAATTAAAATCTAAAATTGTTAAATATGAAAATATTTTATTTCCTATTGTTTCTATTTCTTTTTATTCTTTGTTCCTTTAGTTTTTTTTTATTAGCTTGGGAGTTATTAGCAGTGTATGTATTATATTAAGAGTCTCCCTATTTGATTTGAATTTTGTACTATTGTTGCTTTAAACTTTATTTAGTCTTTGGAATGTGCATACTTCTGCTTGTAAGGATATTTTATTGTATTTTGTAAAAAAGTAAAATAAATCTGAAACTTAGTTTAGATGACATGTATGCTGGCATGCAAATGCTTAAAAAATCACAAATGTTTCTGTTAGTACAGAATGCTGAAATGTATCAAATTTGTTACTTTCTGCACAGATTAACATAGGAATTTGTATATGGATTGTCTGTTTGTATGGTAACTAGCATTAACAAATGTGAAATGAATGAATGTCTCATTTAATAAACAAATACCACAATGTTTACTAGAAATATCATAAATAAAATATTTTCAATACCTCAAAGTTGGGATAGTAAAAAGTTATAATGGCCATAAATCGATGGCTTCGTTAAATTTTTTTAGAACATTGGAAATCTTGCAACATTATTACCCATTGAATAGCTATAGAATAAACTAAACAATGCGTCGTGTATTAAAATGAAACTATAGTTAGTTGTAGTTCACTTAACGTTCAGTTTCCACTCACAGCTTGTTACAGTGCAAATTTCTTTACTCCTCTGAATGTCGATTAGAAAATATCAGCCTCACTCAACAATGAGTGGATGCTCAAATTTGCATTATTTCAGTGTAATCCAGATTAATTCACTACCACTCAACTTAGTAATGCTAAAATAAAATAACCCCGTCACTAAGCTTAATAGAGGCAATGAAAACAGATGCTAGAAAATAAAAAAATAATCTCTCTAAAATAAAGAGTTATTTTTGTATTGTATTTGAACATATAAAAAGTTGTATTGACAAGAAACGAACAGAATTTTTTTAAATAAACAGTTTTTATGTAAAGCCTTGATAGCGATTATAATTATAACATTCCCGCAGATTTAATATGGCTAAATTTTTTTTTGGCGTCTTAACAGATGACGTAGAATGACGCAGATAAATTGTTTTAGTTCTTTGCTGATTTAAAGATTGCCTTGTTTCGAAAGGCGGTGTTAACAGTTCTGCTTCACTTAAGAAAAATTCAAATAAAACGAACCTTTCTTTTTGACTCGAAGAATACGAATTGAATCTTTATTTTAAAAACTTAATATTAAACACAAAAATTGAAAGTAAACTAAAAATGCTTATTATTAACTATTTGTTGAAGTTGTTCTATTTATTATTGACTTCCAAGCATTCAACATTTTGTCGGCAATAATTAAAATGGAGTGCATTTCATAGTTTATTGGTTTACTTAAATGTGACCACCCATGAAATGCAAGAGTCAAGCATTCTAAGAGTTTTAGTGAAAGTAAAAGTAAAATGATTGCAGTGCATTTCGTAGGTTATTGGTCTATTTTAATGTGATCGCTTACGAAATGCCAGAGCTAAGTGTTCTGAGAATTCTAATAGTTTCATACGGCAATAATTTAAATGTGTTTACGTATGTTTGTTTATTCAAGTGCGTATGTATGTTTCTGCATGTTGCTATGGACAAACATTCATAACCACTTATGTATTTTTATGATTTAAAAAAAGAAATATTATTTAAAAAAAAATGCTTTAATCATGACTGCAATCGTATGCGTTTTATATTATTATTTTATGAGGGGCTATTATAACTGCTAACCACGGTTATTGATTAGATTTGCTGTTGAATTTTTAATTTTTTTCGTCACTTTGTGGGTGTCAATAAATAATACTCTTTAGTAACTTTAGGAGGAGTATCCGCAAGTTCAACTTTATTATCTTTTCTGTTGATGTTTCCTCCTCATTTATATGAATTCTGGTTGTTAGCTAATTCTGATGTCTTTTAATATTCCTCAAATTTATTTTGGTTTTGACATTTTAAGTGGTTCGAAGGAAACAATGCAGATAAAAGAGTACGTGACTGTCGTAAATAGATAAGTTTTCATGGTGAGGGTTTGAATTGTATCTATGTATATATAGTTAAAAACTCAACAATTGGTCGTTTCATATCTTGTTTATCTGCAATGATTTTTTAAAAGATTTCTTAAAAGTACAAACCGCACGCTTAGCCAATCCGTTTGATGGGGGATAAAATGGTGCAGTAGTGATATGACCGATAACATTACCTTGACAAAATTCTCTAAATTCTATGGATGTAAGCTGACCTCCGTTGTCGCCAACAGTTATTTTAGGTAAACCTTCCATTGAAAAATACCTTGTAAGTCGTGAATTGTTAATGACGAAGTTACCATAAACATTTCTTTTAGACATGGAAATTGTGAAAATGATTCTACAATTATTATCCATATTTTAGAAACAATCGATGTGCAAAATTTATATGAACTCTTTCCCAAGGTTAAGTTGTATCTGGTCAAAAAAAAAAATTATCGTTTTTGATTACTGCCAAATTCCTGGTACATGATACATCCGTTCGAAATATTGTCAATAGAATCATCTATTTTTGGAAGCAAATCTTCGTGCAATATGTTTCATTCTACTTTTTCTCCAATGGCCTTCATGAATCATGCGAAAAATCCTTTGTATGCTCAATGGGAAATAGAGTAACTCCATTTTAAATAGAAAAAGGTAATGGTCTAGAAAAATATGGCTGTAAATTAACTTCGGATTTAGATATATTGTTCAGTCATTTTTTTACTAATATATAGGCTTACATGTTCCGCAATGACAATAGCATTACATTTGCTATGTTAAGCATAATTTGTTCTTGATTGTAAAACTGAATAATATTTTCAGCCAAAGGTGAAATGCATTTACATGATGATGTATGTTTTTATAGCGAATATCATAATCGTACGATTCTAAAATGATGGTCCACTTTGAAGGCGATGCAAGGTCATGATTGGAAGTTTTTTGTTTTTTGGAAAAGTGTTGTAAGTGCTTGGTGATCTGTAGTTAACTCAAAATGACGACCATAAATATATTGATGAAAACGTGTTATGCCAAAATAATTGCAAGAATCTTTCTTTCAATTTTCGAGTATCGGCACTGATAATGGGTAGTTTTCATCATAATGAACTAAATTTGAGACATTAAGGGACGGAAATGCTTTTTCTTGTTTCGGCCCCCAAAGTTTAAAAAAAAATACTTGCTAATAAACTTTATAACATAACAACAGGCAGTAATCAGTTGAATATATGTCTTTTCGAAATATCATCAAATTTTGTCAACGTTTAACGTTTCCGTAACAGGTATAAATAATATAGGTGTCATAAGAAAGTATAACCTTTTGCAACCAAATTAAAAATTTTTATAGGATTAAAACAATATAAAATAAAAATCGAAAATAAACTTTAATGATATGCATGCTCATATTACGCTATTTTTGTCAAGTTGTAAACCATTTTTGCATTTCGTACACATTTAAAAATACCCGTTTAGTTTTCAAAAACATTCAATGCCTTTGTCTAGCGTTTTATAAGAATAAAGCGAAAATCTTAATAAAAATGTTATATATATATTAATAAATATAATAAATTCGTTGAAAATTTAACGTATGGCATACACAAGGTATGCTATAATGGTTGATCTATCTTTGTTGAAATTATGAACAAATTGTTAATATATTGTCAACGTTTTTAGCATACAGATCTTGTAGGTTCAGCTTATGCAATCTTAACTTCATTTTGCTTTCCTTCGAAAATTGCACTGCGTTGGTTGTGATAGATTACTTAAATATAAGAATTTCTTAATATTCTCATAAAATATCCATATGGCTATTTCATTACTAATTATATAGATCATCACTGGATTTTAGCCAAATTTTGTATAGAAAACTCAAGAAACTTATATCTCAAGCGAAATTGATTAAACAAGAATTGTATTTAACAAAATAAAAAGACAAAAAATGTTAAAAATCTTTTACACAAAAACAAAATAGCCATTTTATGAGAATTTTAAAGTAATCTACCGCAATTAACATAGATTGACTTCAAGCTGATGTCAAATAAAAATTTTAGCGAAATTAATCCATAAATAAGCAACTGTAATCAGAAACGATTTCTGAAGGACCACATTATTAATCAAGATCCTCTGATCTGAATATTCTTAAAAGAGTGAAAGAGTTGAACTTTTGTTGTACAAACCTCTTGATAATATTATAGAAATTCAAAATTTATAGTCAAAAAGTGAGTAAAAGAGCATTTAAAAAGTCTTCAGACGATATGTGATCATAATGGCCATTATCATGTCTTCGATTTCTTTCATCAAACACAAACCTTACAACTTTATTAACCAGAAGTTTTATTCTACAAACATTTCTAGCCGTTGGACAAAAAAATACTTCCATACGTTAAATATCCGAGACATCATTAATACATGGGCTACTTAATATCGTATTTGCTGAGGAAGGTACATATTAAGACAATATAATCAGCGAAGTGTTCTATAATTATGATTATGTTCTATGATTATGTTCAACATTTTTAGTTTATACACAAATTCTGCCTCACTTTGTCCTATGTAAATATTTAAATCGGGAGAATTTATGGAACCAAAGCACAAAATTTTAGATTTCGAGGTATTCAAAATGAAAGAATTTAACCTCAACAAGCATTCAAACCACAGTATCTTATCGTTAGCTGTTAGCTCATATAAGTTCGTTGAGATAGTGTCATGAAATAATAATTGAATGTCGTCTACAAAAGCATACATTGAGCATATCTCTGACGCAACTACACTGAAAAAGTTATTTAAGTACATAGAAAAGAATAATATACAAGAAGAGATCCTTGCGACACTCCAGCTTTCACCTGCCTTATATGTGATTTTCTAATTTTGAAATATATAAAATTGTTTACATCCTGACAGGTATGAATTTATAAGGAAGCACAATGTGTTTGAAAACCTAAATTCATTATTAAGTTTCTCCAACCGTTTTAAGTGACTAACTCGATTAAAAGCTTTAGATAAATCTAATGACACTAGAATACTTTTCCCGCCTCTATTTAAGTTCGCTCTTATAGATTCAGTAATTCCAAGTAAGGCAGATGATAAACTACAACCATTGCGAAATCCTGATCCTTAAGCGGTAGACATTGGAAACAACAATTGTGCAAATTTTTAAGATAATGTGTATTATGATTTTATTTATGCTATGCGAATATTATGTATCATGATATAGAAATCGGAAACAATTCAGGATTTTTAAAAAAATATTTTCTACGTTTCCAGCATTACTTTTATTTTCTCTTATATAATTGTTTGCCACAAGCGGCTGTTTATAGAAATGATAGCATTCGAGTTAATTAAAGCACTTAAATCTTCTAATGATAGATATATTCAACAACAATATATATTTTGTATACATACATTGTGTATAAGTGGATGCACTTTTAATAATTTTTGCACACAAGTTTTATTTTTTCTTATAAGATAGTATTATTAAAAAAGTAAGAAAGAAATTCTAAATTTTTTCAAAATATTCTTCTTTCAAATGAATTCATTTTTACCATTATAGAATAATTCATCAAGTAACTGCACTTACTGTTTCCTGGTAATTCAGATAAGACCTATTTATGGAATATGAATAACTTGGATGCCAATTTTTTCTTGTGTGTGAACTACAAAACCATAGTATTTTGTGGATAATTTCTAATTTTGTTTTAGAAATAAACTATCGGACAACACCCATAATTGCCTATGATTTACTAGCACTATATTAATGCATGTAAAAATTCTATAATATGACCATTTTTAGAGTGAAATTTATCATATTGTTACGAAGATCATCTATTTAAGTTTTAAAAGAAAATATATGGTTGTCAAAATTAAACGAAATGACCTATTGTGTCTATTTCAAATTAGATAGTTTTTAATAAATCTTATGCACACTAGATAATAACCACATACTTAATAAAAGTTTCGTAAAATAATTTAAACAAACAGAAAATAATGAATAATGATAACAAACACAATATCAGATGGTGTTGAATAGAATTTTCCTGTATATGGAAAAACGCTCAAAAAAGACTATATAAGCACTAAAATTAGTTTAACGTCGAGTAAAGACATACGTAGCTTTCAGGCATTAAAGGAGTAAAATTATCATCGTGTATTTTTGTGTGTATAAAATTTAATATCATGTAATTATTTTGCAATAACAGAACTCAATGCAATAACAAAACTCAATGCAATAAAATGTTTGTTAAACGTAACAAAAATATGAGATACCAAAATCTGAAAATTAACCATTTAAAATTAAAGCAAAAGCATTTACAGCTGAGTTAGTTACACAAACATTTTAAGATTCTACCTATTGAGTTTTCTAGTATATATAAATTGAACTTATGCTTACCTTTAGTAATCATTTTCAGCGGCCATGACTAGTGCTTATTACGGTGCACTAAATAAGTAATGAAACTTGAAATCAAATAATAATTGAATAAATTAAATGTGTGGTTTTGCTACTGTTCTTAGGAAAACTGAAAGCTTCTTAAAATCTTTATCAAACTTGACAAAAGCGCACATAAAGCCGTATTAAAATTATACTGTCAGTTATCCAACAATTTAAATATTGATTAAATTTAAAAATTTCAACAATGAATAGCAACAATACAATCACCAAATATTGCCTATTACCCTCGAACTGCATGCACCCTATTAAAAATTTATAATTTCAACAAGATATTGCATTCGGAAATGCTGTGTTGAACTTTGTGGTATATTTTTTGGTTTAATCGTCTACATACAATTGTTTACATGACTGTTTATTCATACTTATTTTTAGTGCTATGTATGTGTAAATTTCAGTTTTATTTTCTTTTTTCAATGTTTTCTTTTCTGTTGTTTACAAAATTTAAAGTCGTGCTGGCCACGTTCGTTGTGTTATGTTTCCAGTATTGGACATCATGTATCATATAAACTTTACAAATAAGACACTTGTTAAAGTTAACAAAAGAAAATTTAAACTTTAAATACTATGCACACACAAGCTTAAAAGAACACGTAGCAAACAATAATGAAGTGATTTGTTTTTTTTCTTTTCATTCATCTGTGCTTTGTGCTAAGGTTTCCTTAAAAATTATGATTTACATAAAATTTATAAGGTGTGTATATTGCTCTAATAACGAAAATTTCAGTAAAGTAAAAACACGCTTTTTAAACCACAAAAACACTGTTTTAATAAAATGCAGGTAACGTCCTCTAGTCTATTTTATCATAGTTAAAAAAATCAATATATAAAAACGTTTTTTAAATGTACGTTTATTCTTTTGTAATATTTTACTTTGTAATTTAGTTCAAAGGTAAAGCTGGTCAGTGATTTATTTTTATTATAAAAAGAAATATATTCAAAATTAAAAAAACTTTATTTTTTTTAAACATTTTATTAAATTGGAAAATTCTGAATTCTGAGCTCCAGTTTCATGCAGAGATGTTTAAAAGGATATTTTTATTTCTTAAAAAAAACGCATTTTAGCTGTTCTTTCTCTATCAATAATTTATGCAAAATTTCTGTTTACATACTGATTTTTTTAATGAATACAAAAAGAACAATTTGAAGTATTTGCTGCAATCACACTGTTATCATATTGTAGCATGAAACGTTAAAATATTTTGCAGCAATATGATCATTTCATATGTTTTCAACTGTATCAAGATCCTAGCTGGGACTTATTGATCTGTCTAATACAAAATATTAATTAATTTCTAGCAGAATAAGGGTTGGTCTTTATTTTTAAGTATACATAATTTCGATCACCAGTTTTAAGTTAAAATTTAAAGCATCTATGAGTAATTTAATTTCATAAATAAAACAAAATTGAATATATACATAATGAAAAGCTAATTATAATCGACGAAACACAATGCAATAGAAGAGTAAGTAATTATGTAAAAAACTTTTGTTCTTGTAGCTCTACCACATGTGAGACTGCTCCAGTCTTTGTTCGAAGATATCGTAACAATAAGCTGATTATCATCATCTAACGAGAAGAACTTATACTAATAATGTTGTTGTCGTTACTTTCCGTCTTTGCTGGCTGTTTGTTCGGTACAAACAGTGGCGCTTTCGATGTGATGACATAATTGCCAAGCCGTGTTCTAAACTGTACTGCTAAGTCAGTGTTCGGGTTTAGGTAGTTCTTTCATTAAGGTCGTATCTACTCATGTAGATAGGTTGCCTGCCATCTGGCATTTTATACATGGTTAATATATAATACTTCCACTTTTTATTATTATACAGGTACGTGTGTGTGTGTTTCTCGTTTGCTCGAGTGTATGAGTTAATTTTAGCAGTGTGAAAATTGTGCCTGATGTTCTGTTTATCTGTTAATGTCACTGTTAAAAGTTCTTCTTTTGTAGATTTCCATGTTTTCAAGAATGTTAAGTCTTCGTCCTTTTTTGTTAGGATATAGTCATACCACATACTCATCTATTTCCCTTGGTGCGTGTCGTATGGTTTGTTTGAGCGTATGTGTTCTGTAAATCCAGTTTTTAGTGTTCGTCCAGTTTGCCGTATATTAGTCTATTTGCAGATACAAGTATGTCTGGATAGTCTGCTGGACCTAAATGTGTCCGTTGTTTCTCTCGATGACGTGCGATTATATCTCAGAGTGTTGCTGGATTTTAATGACGTGAATAATGCTTCTTTGTGAAAAAGTTAAGTTAATCTATATTTTTCTGCACTTGTGTAAGAATCTCCATCTCCATCGGCCGGGTATTTTAGCCTTTTGTGAGACTGATGTGCCTGAGGATTCTGATCTACAGAGTTTGCAGTTACCTGGGTATCACCTATTGTCGCTATTTAATCTTCACCGGGATCTTGCAATTTATATTCGCAATGAAGTTGTGTATCAGTGCCAGCAATCATTGAGCACAAATGATCCTGAATTTAGCTGTGTCTGGGTTAAATTCAGGATCAGGTAACAGCCTTGCATTTTGGAATTCTCTATAGAAGTGCGAATACCGGAAAGGATAAAATCTTAGCTGGCTACGATTTTCTTTCCGACTCCATATCGAAGATTCTTGACAGTTGCCGAACAGTGAAATTGTTGTTGCTGGTGATTTTAATGTTCACAACTGTTCTTGGCTTCGCCATGCAGACCATAAAATTACAGAGGGCCTGTATGTTGAGCTATTTGCCGCGCACAATTACCTTGTGCAATTAGTGAATGAACCAAAACACATTCCTTGTGTTGACTAGCACCACTCGACCTTTTTCTAACTTCACACCTGCAAAAGTATGAAGTTAATGTTTGTGCACCTCTCGGCAACTCCGATCACTGTACCATCTCCGCCTCCTTTTCATATTCGAATCTTCACGACGTTACGAAATCAGCTACCAAACGTCTAAAATATATTTATGAGAAGGCTCGTTGGGCTGAGCTTAATGAATTTTTTTAGACAATTTAAGAAAATTAAATTTAATTGAACAATAATGTCGATGCCATGGCGGAAACATAATTTTGTTTGGAATGAAAACCTTTAATCCATTACAAAAAAAAATTTCGATTAAGACCAGATCAAAGTCTTGGTCAGACGTGCAAAAATTCAGTCGGATCAAGAGAGGAAGCATTCAATATCTGGCGTGGAAACCAAAACGCAGGTGCAAAATCGCTACGCAAAAGGAAGAGATCTGCGTGTGCCAATATATTAAGGCGCGAAAAATATCTGTTTGAAGAGCGCCTTCATGATAAGGTTCTTGCTACTTCTAGGGGTAGTAAGAACTTTTGGTCATTTGTTAAAAGAGTATGGGATAATGCTAGTTCTTCAACTCCGACACTTTTGAAGAAAGATCAAATATTCACTGACCCGGTTGGTAAAGCTAACCTTTTAGCTGGTTTATTTGCAAATAATTCTTATTTGCCGAAAAGCAGTCAACCGCTCGACAGAGCTCGACGTTATTAAGCCAAAGATTTTTTTTGATCTCGAGCGGTCAAAAGGTTTTTAGCTGATCTCAACATCAACAAGTCTCCTGCGACGAATGGGATACCAGCACTGGTCGTGCAACAGTGCTCTTCGGCACTAGCGCGTCCGTTAGCAGCCCTTTTTAGCACATTGTACCAAGTAGGAGAATTTTCGACATGCTGGAAGGTTGCCAATGTAACGTCGATCCCCAAAAAGGGGGAGGCTACTAACCCTGAAATTACCGACCAATCGCAATTTGTTCCGCACTTTCTAAAGTGTTTGAAGGTATGATAAATTTTCATCTTGTGAGGTACCTGGCGACCAATAGCTTACTTAGCGATCAACAGTATGGTTTGCATAAGGGGCGCTCTACCGGCGACTTGCAAGCCTTTCTGTTTGAACAATGGTGTAACTCCATACATCACTTCGGAGAAAGTAAGGTGGTGGCTCTAGATATTTCCAAAGCATTTGATAGAGTGTGACATAACGCATTTCTATCAAAACTTTTGTTGTCGGTGATAATTTCTAAAGATGTATGTCTAGTTTTCTGAGAAATCGTACTGATGGGATTTCATCAGACGAGTTCATGGTGAATTCAGGGGCATGACAAGGCTGCATTCTTTCTCCCACCCTTCTTTGTCGAACTTTCAACCCTATATATTATTTTGCAGATGGCAGCGCCATTTGTCATTCGTATTCACTTAGTAAAAGACCAGGTCAGTTGGAGATTAGTTCCAAAAGGCAAAACATGAATGATACGCTTCTTTATGATTTCGCGACAATGTTGGAATCGGGCCGTGTGAATAGAGTAGATTTTAATGCTCGTAAGACGCAATGTTGCATGCTTACGCATAGATCTGCGTTCGGTAGTGGTGCTGCATCTGTTACTATATGTGATGTTATTGGCATGAAAATTAAGTGTGATGTTCGAAGGACTAAACACATTTTTCAGGTTTCTAAAAAAGCTTTCAAGTGCTTTGGTTTTCTGAAACGGCGTAAAAAACACTTCACTTGTCCGATCTTCATACCTTCTATACCACCTACATCCGTCTAAAAATAGAATACAACTCCCATGTATGGGCCGGCGCTCCAAAGTATATTTTGGAGTTACTCGACCGCGTACAGGAGAGGGCCAAGAGGCTCATTGGGGATGGTAGGGTATCTAACTCTATTGATTCTCTAGAGCATCGACGCAATGTGGGATGTATTTCACTGTTCTATCTTTATTGCAATGGTAAGTACTCTAATAAAATAAGGAAACTTTTTTCTAATTTATTCATTTATAAATTTATTTATTTATAAATTAGGAAACTTGTTCCTAATTTTATTACGAGTGGAATTATCCTTAAGTCTATGTATCATATGTCTAAATGCTGCTATTTTATGTTGAGTAGGGTGGTTCGAGGTGATGTGGATGGTAGTGACCATCGTAGTTGGTTTTCTAATGGTAAACAGTGAGTATCACTTAACCACACAAAATGCACTCTTGGTAAAGCTTTTAATAGTGGAAGCATTAAGACTGTCGATTCTAGAGCTGCTAGAGAGTACACTGTATATTTTCTTGTTAATTACTAATCGTAAATACAGTTGAACTTTGTTCGTTAATCGAATGTATTTGTAAAAATTTTTTTAGGTAGGCCGAAATGTTTAATACTTCGATTTTAGTACCACTAGTAATAATGTTTCAGAACACTGAGAATATAAAATATAAACCAGGTAGACTAATTCCCCGGACTACTGCTCCTTGCAGTTTCACTTAAAACACGATTGTGGTTTATTCTAATCTCTTGAAAAAATACACTTTTATGTTTTCATCTTCTGAAGTCCCTTTAGTACACGAAATGAGTGAACTTTATAAAAATATTGAAATTTAAAACGAGTTGTAGGTATTATACGACTGTAACGCATTCGTTGCTGAGTTAATTGTCAACAAAGGGTTTAACATATATTTTAAATTAAATTATTTTTTTTTTGTCGTTAACTTAGTTTTTACCACATATGCGTGTTTTCTCTTCAACGCAAAAGCGTATATTTTTACATTTTTTAAATCTGTAGTTTCTTCAGGAATATTTGTGAAAAATTATCCCCTTCATAGTTCTTGGTATAAACACATTACTTTTGTATTTTTTTAAGCAGAAAATATAATAAAAACTCGAATAGACACTTGGCTTCTTTGAATATAAATTTTTTCCTTTTTTTTAAAATAACAATAGCCATCATCATCATCATCGTTTTATGCTTCGTTTCTGTTCAACACAACCCTAGAATTTCGTTGATTCTTATTTTCTTCGCCTGCTTAACTTTTTGTACTGAATTTAACCGCATGCCAAATAGTGAAGATACAGATATCTCCAACGAACAACAAACTTGTGCAACTGTTTAAATTACTTTTTCAAATGGTATCAGTCTTTTGGAAGTATATATTTTCTAACAGTACTCTACATCACTAAAAATAGAAAGAATTATAAAAATAAAAATAAATAAATAAAAATTTCTCCGGGAAATTAGTTTATCACATTATAATTTTCTTTTAGATTCATTATAATATTGTCTTTTCCTAAATTTGATGCAGAGTTCATAACGCTTAAATTGACTTGTATTAAATGATAAAAAATTTTTCCGAATGAAATAATCACATAAATAAAATATTCGAAATACATGGAACTTATTAGGTATAATAACGAAGCCTGTCAATATTAAAATTACAGCAAAAAGACACTTTAATAATTTTGACGCGACAGTGTAGCGAAGCGTTACTCTATTTTGTTATGAAAATAATTTGTTAAGTTTTAAAAGGAAATAATTATCAGTTAAAAATTAAATGAAACCACCCACTGCGGATTTTACAAACTGCGTAGTTTTCTAAAAAGTCGTATTCACAGAAGACAACTACAACTTGCTTAGAACAAATTCTACGAAATAAGATAAACAACAGAAAACCAAAACAGCAAACAAAGAACAACAACAAAATCCACAGTCAAGCAGTTGCCTAACTGTATGACAATAAAAACAACAGTATCGGGTATAATATTCTTATGTATGTGAGAATTGCTTAAAACATCTACGTAAGCACTACATGCTGAGCAAAATGAATTAATTCAATTTGGGTCATCTTTAAGTAAAGACAAAAATGTTGCAATCGCTTTTATTTTGTATGTATCGAAAGTAAATAAATCGTTAAATCTAATTTCAAACTCTAAAGTGCTGTGCTATTATTTTGTAATAAAATAACTAAATAAAACAAAACGTTTATTAACAGGAATAAATGTAACAATATTAATACCTCTTGTAACCGTATAGTTTAATGTAAAATTACTTATAATTAATACGCAAATGTAACTTTTACCTTTCACTACACATTATGCTGAAGCAGTATTCACGATAGACGGTTCGCAATGAGGGATTTTGTTTGCCAGTATACGGAATTCAGATTTTTTTCAATGCTTGCCGAGAAGAAATAGTTTTTAAGTTGCAAAAAAAATTTCATGACACCTAAACTACACCTTGTAAGGAGCGGATGCAGTTGTTAAGACAAATTCCACATGAATGCAGGAGAACTGCAAATTTACATTTTAACCCCGTTAATAATTTACAACCAAGCTTATTTATTTATTTAACTCAGTTTATATATTCAATATCCTTACAGATTATAATAATATTTAACACATTTTTAGAACATCCATTATTCAAAAAGACAACAATAGTTTTCTTAATAGAATGTATGTTTTGATAATAACCAATAAGATATTTTTTTGGTTTATGGATGAAATATTCTTAGTCATATTTATTTATATCAAAGTGCCCCTGTAGGCCAGTAGGTAGTGTACAAGCTTATCAGTCTGGCGGTTGTGGGTTCAGTTTCCAACAAAGACCTTGGCTGTTTTCACTGCAAAAAAATAAAAATTGACTATCGGTGAGGCTGCTCAGTGATAACGGCATAGTCACTGGTCGCTGTGCTGCCCTATACGACAGTTAATTTCCGATAACATTGGCCTTCTAGAAATGAAAGCTGCCCCGGTAGGCTAGTACGTAGTGTACTCAGCCTACCAATCTAGTTTGAAGGCTATATAACTATCCTTCTACTTTCACCACCTGTCTTATTTCTTCTCTATCCCTTTCGTAAAGAATGTAGCACGGTTGTGACTAAATAGGCATTGTTGCCTGAAGTGCTACTTCTCTATAAAAAAAAATAATTAATAAATCTATAATATTTATTAAATCAGAAAAATCCTTAAAAACGGATCCCAGTTAGCATAGTTAGCTCTGTTCACTTGCACAGAGGGATAAAATTACGTGTAGAATGTGATTGAACATTAAAACAGATATTTTTTATTAAAATTTGACAGGGCACATTTCCTTTAATAAGATTAAGGACGAAACTAACATTCAACATTGTTCTACCACTTTTAAGCGTCGGAAGTTTAATTAAAACAAGTTTATTGTTATAAGATGGTTAATTTTGCATATTCCAGTTCTGGCAGCTAAAGAGCAAAAATTATCTCTGAACAGATTAGACAGAATTAATATGGACATTGTAGGTTGGGTCCCAAACTATAGAGCCATATTCCAGAATTGGTCTAACTAAAAATGTATACAATGTATACAATACAATATAAGGGTCAGTAAATTCCTTAGCACAACGTTTTAAAAATCCCAAGACTGATCGGGCTTTATTCACCGTAAATGATATATGACGTATAAAATTCAGTTAAGGATTAAGTAAGACACCCAGATCAGAAATTGCTTGAACTTTGTTCAATATTACATCGTTCAAGACATATTCAACATTAAAATGTGTTCCATGAAAGAAACACTTACTGCACTTTTGTAATTGAGCTGCATAATGTTCATTTTGCGGCAGAAACTAATCGTATCTAAAACATGTTGCTAGAAGATATCATCCGGATAATAATTTTTAGTTAAAAAAATTTTGACATTATGGGCATACATGAGGATATTTGAAAACTTTATTACCGTTCGTAAATCATTATTGAACAAAGAAAACAACACCGGTCCGAGATAGATACCTGTAACACACCAGATTTAACATGAGTCGGCTTAGATGTCAGATTCTTAAAGGAAACTTTCTGCATTCTGTTCAACAAATAATAAAGTTGTGCAATAACAGCTTATGATTGACCTTGTCAAAGGCTTTAGTAAAGTCGGTATATGTATATAACAGCAGTCTACTTTTTTTGAACAAATCCGCGATTAATAACAGTTGTAAATTGTAAAAGATTTGTAACTGTTGAGCAACCTTTTCGAAAACCATGTTAAGCAGGCGATACAATTGACAATTGAGACTTGATAACAAATTTAATCCGTAATAAGTTTTTCAAAAAGTTTAGGCAGAGCACAAAGCTTAGCAATGCCCCTATAATTTGCGATATTACTTTTACAGCCATATTTAAACAATGGAATTAGAAATGAATCCTTGCAGAATGTAGGAAAGTAACGATATTTAATTGCTGTTCGTTATAGGAAAAGTTAAAGCAGCAGCACAATTAATAAGAAGAGAACTCGAGATACCATCGGGACCGGATTTATATGACAATTTTTGTTTAGTTAGATAATTAAAAACAGATACTACATCCACAGGTGCAATAGATATATCCAATATTGATGACTAAAGAAATGGATACACAAGTGTTTCATCATATCGTTCATCAGAATAAGTCGTTGGTGATAAGCTGTTAAGGAATTTATTTTCCAATTTTGGCTTTTTTTCTCCAAATATAGGGTATTATTTGATTGGCAATACCTCACTATGCATTTTTAGTTATATTCTTCTCAAGCGAAGGTAACCTTCAAGCACACAACATCACAATTCTTTCAAGCAAACACAGGCGCAGTATAATAAACACATTTTTTCACGGATTTTCATTAAAAGCAAGAGGATGGCAAAGCAAAGCTGCACCAAATATTGTATGTTTGCAATTGGAGTAAAGCTACTCATCTTTATTTGCTTTAGCTTAAGTAGTTTTTTGCGAATATTTACACATTTCCGTTTTGCACGATACAGACTTAAGCAAATGCGCTTGTAGTTGCACGATGCGAATTCAAAGCAGGAATTGGCTTTAAATAAATTATATATAAAAATATTTAATATTTAATTCGGGCATGAGACAATAAAATTAATTGAAAATATTTTTTAATTAGATTAACCAAAGACACTCAATGCTAAATTATTAAAGCAATATAATAGTCAGAAAACAAAATTAGATATTTAATAGTTAATATGTTATTGATATAAAATTTTTGGATTGTTTTGTGGTTTCGCTTTTTAATCGATATAGTTGAGACATAGGAATTTTGCCTTTTTATTGGAAGTTTTTTTTTATTAACAGGAATCTTCTTTTATTAACTTAACGTTCTATTATATGCATACGAAGTGAAGATATTTCGAACATATAATTGTCACACTGATCGTATTCTCCTGCAAAAGAATTTCGGTGCAGTTAGTTCCTGGTGTTATATTAACCTTGTGGAGTTGAACTTTAAAAAGTGAAAATACATGTTTTTCTTTGGCCAATTCAGATTTTTATGTTGTTGAGTTTATAATATTTTTTTTTATTGACTATCAACTATCAGGCAGTTTTAATTTATTCTTAATTTTAATACATATAAATTTGAGATTTTACATAACGTATTACAACAAATAAAAACAAGGAAGATTAAAAAAAGAAAACATCAACTAAATAATATTAAACAATATAAGGCAAAAATTTCTTATTATTGCAAAATTTGAATTTCTGCACCTGTCTTCGAATCTTAATGTTTTTGTACTAAAAACGTCATACAGCATTTTTTGTTTAAACTCTCTCTGTAGACGGCTCATGGAAAATCTGCGAGGCAGATCAAAAACGGCTTTCAAATTCTTATTTTGAATGGTTTGAAGTTTCTTAATATAGGTTTTGGCACTATTACGATACCAAACTTCACAGCCGTATGTCAATAGCAGTTCGTTTTTAGAATCGAGTTTTGATTTTCTGTTTAACAGCGGAAACAATGCTCTACCGCATTTTAAGGCCTCGTCGCATATACTGAAGATATGCTTTTTAAATATTAATTTTTTATCCAATATGACACCTAGGTATTTAACGAAGTCTTGTAACGGGATGATGTTTGATTTAGCAGTAAGAGCTATACAGGGATTCGGTGATTTATTAAATGGAAACCGAATTGCCTGTGTTTTAAGTTGATTGATTGATATTTTCCATTTGCTGAAATACTTTTGTGAACTTAATAGTCCTGCATTCATCTTTTTTATAATAGCATTAGATACTTTTCTAGAGGCAATAATTGCAGAGTCATCGGCGTAAAATGGAACGGACTGTTCTCTTGGTATTTTAAAATCAGAAATAAAAATGGAAAATAAAGTTTGCGATAATAGTGAGCCTTGCGGAATACCGGCCGGAATATTTCTCTGGGTAGAGACTTCTCCTTCCACTCGAACTTCAAATAATCTATCAGATAGGAAGCTCCTTATAATTTTTTGTAGATATATAGGGAAATTTAATTTATTTAGCTTGTATATTAAACCTTCATGCCAGATGGAATCAAAAGCTTTTTCAATATCTAAGAAAATTATCCCGGAACTCTATCGGGAAATTTAGTTTCTATTAATTATATTTACAACTCTTTTGACCTGGTGAATTGTTGAGTGCTCTTTCCTAAAACCAAATTGCTCAATATATAAAATGTCGTGTCTTTCAATGAAGTCTTGCAATCTACTCAATATCATTTTTTCGAATATTTTATCGAGAACATTCAGCATGCTAATTGGACGATAGCTTTGGGGTAGATTTTTGCCTTTAACAGGCTTTAAAATGGTATAACTATTGCTTCTTTGAAATGCTTAGGAAAATATCCATTAAGCAGACACCAGTTAAAAATTTTCCAAAGAATTTCGAAAAATTTATCAGGCATTTTTTTAATATCATCCGTTCCTGTAGCTTTTCTATTTTTCATTGTTTTCGTTAAAAATTTTAACTCTTCTGTGCTAGTTAAGTAATTATCGATATTGTTTATCTGCTGCAAATCTGTCCACCTGATGTGTTTGCTTACGTCTTTATCAACAGTTGAGATCAAACTGTTTGTTATTGAATGAGAGTGCTCGAAAACGTCGGCAATGAGGTTCGCCTTTTCTAATTACTAATGGTGTTATTTTTTCCTTTGATTGCCTTTGGGATGTACCAAAACTTTTATTGACCAAATGGTAATGTTTGCAAAAAATTATTCCACTCCTTATTTCTATCGATGCAAATGTTTTGATTTATCAATATATTCAATTGACTTAATATACATAAAAACACGTGGCCTTTCGGTGGACTGATGACATCTTTGTAACTTACGTTTGAAGCTTTTTCTCTGTCCAACTAAGTAAAAACTTAACTGAGATAGTTTGTTTTGCCAAGCTTTCTTTTTGGCAAGTGAGACTCTTTTGGATGCATCAGCTAATATGTGAGTGGCATCTTTTATATGCTTTTCGATATTCATGTTTGTAACATTTACAGATTCTAATATTCTAATCTGTCAACTGAATCAGAAATTTCATTCCAATTTGTGGAGTTATATAGTGGTACCAACAAATTTTTTAAAATGATAGTTCCGTAGATTTCACATGAAATCGGGACGTGGTCGGAATTAAGTACACCAGGATGTGTTTCAATTGTTGACATATTTAAAGTGGAGTTTCTTAGAATTAGATCAATTGTGGATGGCCGTGTTGGCTGTACTCCCTGGCCAAAACGTGTGAATCCCATTGGGGAACACACATAATAGTTGTTTCGCAGTTGGTGCTGGTATAAAGATAAGCCTGCAGAGTTATTTTTAAAACAATTCCAACTAGTGTGATGGGCATAAAAATCACCTAAAAAGAAATACTCAGATGAAGAATTAGTGATTTTGTCAAGATCAGCCGATAAATGTTGTGTATTGTGTGGGTTATAAGCTGAAGTAAACCGTATTGGTCGACCATTTATTTCTATGATAATAGATATGTTTTCAATTTTGATTGTATTAAATCTACGAACGAGCCGGTGTGGAATTGAATTTTTAACAGCAATCAGTACTCCTCCTTCATGGGTTTCTCTATCATCTCTGAAAACTTTGTAGCTCGGAATCTTAAATTTGTTGTGAGACTTTAAAAACGTTTTATTAATAAATAGTAAATCAATTTGTTTTTCTATCAAAACGTGTTCTAATTCATGTATGGCAGAGATGTTTGATATGCCTTGAACATTAAAGTGCATAACACGAATCATTGTTATTATTTCCTGATTATATGACATATTTGAGCATATTACCGAGAACCCTCATTTTGTGTCTACATTTTTCAAGAGCTTCGAGAGCCTCGAAATAAATTTCCAAAATTTTTTTCATTTGATAAATCATCATCCTTTCTGTTGAAAGAAGAGCTGGTCGGTTGACGCATGGAATTTTCATGAAAACTTAAATCACGTGGCCATGAAATATTCGGTCTTTGAGTATTATTGCTCATAGGAGGAAAATTTTCCGGGGAGAAATTGAACTCTGATTTAAATTTATTAGCACTTACTTTTTGTTGGTTTCTTGACACTTTTTGCCGAATGTCCAAATATTCATGTCTGTACGGGCAACGAATGTCACATTAACATTTTTGAGGTTATTTTTAGTACAATTAAAACATTTATATATCACTGGACCTTCATACGTCGTTTTGTTTAGGGGACAAGTCGAGTAATCGTGTGGATTGCCACATCCAATGCAGATATTTTTCCTATGGCAGTTTGCCGATTTGTGGCCAAACATGGAACACTTAGAACATTGCGTGGGACCTTTAGATCTTCGGAATGGATTTCTCCAATGAATTACGATGCTATGGAAATGTCTAATTTTTAAGACTTCCCGTTTAGAGATTTGGTTTTTGTTGAACTCTATCATAAATATTGCATTGTCTGCGATGGTTCTCTTTGTAATAATTTCCTTGATATTGAGGCCTGACTAGCTTAAGATTATAAAATCAACAACATAAAACATGTGTTTCTTTCTAGATGTCACACAAACGTGCAAAATATTTTAAACGGCTATAAACTTGAGTAGCTGAATGTAATTTAAGATATTGGTATTTTACGGAATGCTAAATTAAATTTTATACAATATATTTTGTTAGCCACTAATAAAGCATAAACAATTCATGGATTTATAAAACGTTGGGCAAAAGAGTTTAGTGGCCCGTATATCACAAAACATCTTTACACTTCTCTTGTCATACCTGTTCTGGAATATGAATTTTATGATATCCAAATTATAAATTCCTTAGCAATAGCATGGAAATGTTCCACAAGCAGCGATTTGTTTTGCTATCAAGGCTTACAATGTAATTCCCTAATTCTATTATCCTGCACTAGTATATTTGCTCTAATGAAGCTGCCAACTCTAAAAAGCCGAAGAACAATGATAAATGTTACCTTTTTCTAAATTTAATAAAAGATAATATCTGTTCAGATTTTTTGATTACCGATATTCAATTACATCCTACGCGCTATTTTAATCCACTGGTAATCAAAGTATTCAGATCAAATTATTCTAACTCTGACCCGTACTGACTTTAATACATTTTTTAAGCATATTGATTTTTTTTCAATGTTAATTTAAAGCTTTATGTACTATTATTATTTACTGTTTTAATGTCTATAAGGAGCTTTCATCCATAAACTAAATGTAGATTAAAACCTGCAAAGTAAGCCTTCTGCTAACACAGATATATCAAAAGGTATCTCTACAATTTTTTCCTTCATATCCTCAAAGTATTTCTTTTATTTTTGTAATATTTTTTAATGTTAACTTAAACTGTAAAACAGATCTTCCAAATTTAACTAAAACTGTAATGTGAGAAAATCTTTAACTTTTAATATTTACTTAATTGCAAAAACATAATAGTACACGTTCACAAATGCTTTTTATTTTAAACTAACAATGTTAACTACAAATTGTTGCAGCAAATAAGATTTGTATAATTAGTATGTCAATCGCACATTAAGAACTCTATGAATAATAACATGTGAAATACTAACAGAGAAAAAGTCCTTGCATCATTGTATATGAGACGATATTTTAACAAAAAGAGATAAAATTAGATGTTGTATATTCCATAGCAGCGACAAGTAAACAATAATATGTCAGTTAAATTAAATAAATTAGGCACGTTGCAGTCACTTGAATTTTCGAGTGTTAAAATTTGCATCTTATAGTCTGTGTGTCTGTGTACTTCAGTTTTGTTACTTCCGTTAGTTATCACACGTGATAACAAGGAAAGCCGTAAAGTTATTTGTTATGTTAATCAACGTTAATTTGTGTGAAAGATCCCATTAAACATAAATATTTTATGATATTCTCAATAAAATATTTTTTATTCAGAAATTATTTAAATGTATTTGTTAGATGTTATATTAGTTTCGGAATTTTTTTAATTGTGAACGATTTTCAATTGGCAGTATTCTGATTCAAATATGTATTTAATAATAGAAAAAAGAAAATTTTGTTTCATAGAACATATTAAGGAAAATGTTGAAGATAAAATTAGCAAAATCCCATAGAAATGCCAGATGATTATGATTTTGGTAAATTTTTTAAAAACCGAAACTGTTAACAAATGTTTGTAAATTAAATTGTGTTTAAAATGCTTTAATTATTTCGCTTATCACGTATTTTCAGGAGAAATAAAAAATGGAAAAAATTTACGAAAATTAAGAAATCGGAATAGAGAACGAAGTGCAGTCTTAATAATGGTGCGGTTATAATTCATCAAAAACTTAGTTTTTAAATGAAGATAAACATAAAAATATCTGTTTATTTTATTTAATTTGCCATAATATTTTATATTGAATGTCCACTTTTCGTCATTACAACTACTGCAAGCACAACTGACAGAATTCGATTAGGGTAATATTTGGCTATCATTCGAATCTCTCTTCTGTATGCATATGAATAAGAAACATATCACGCCCTAAATACAAAGGGGTCACAACTCAAACTACTAAAAATTTCGCAACTCAAATTAATTCTCTTTAGTTCATCGTGCAGAAGCAGCACACTTAACACAAAAATAGACACAACTATAATTATCCAGTTAAAGAAGATAGTGATGTGAAAGAAATTTTTGCAATAGTTAGAGATGTGTACTCGGAATTAATTTATGGAAAAAAAGTTTGTTTTTGAAAAGTTTGAGTTGTGACCCTTTTCCTTTTCATCCTTCCAATTTTCAGTTATTTTTCTATCCTGTATGTTTAATTTTTGTTTTTTTATGAAACTAATTTTTTAATAGCCTTAAAGATTCACTTTAGCAAGAGAAAAAAAATTTTCCCGTCACGTTCCCATTAAGTATTTTTCATAAATTAAGTTTTTTGCGTTCTAGTGGTTTTCTAATCCCCATCATGCCTTCTTTAAGTCTCCTTTCAAAATAAAATAATTTGCGTAATTGCCAATCTCTTCATACTAGTATTTTTTAATCAAGACACCTTCTACATATGCATACTACCTTTTGCTATACTTAATGTCTTATCAAGATCAGTTTCGAACAATAATTTACTTTAGCCCCATGTAAAATGAATTGCTTTTATTTATTTATTTATCTTTAGAAACCGATTAAAATAAGACAAAATGAAGCTGCTCTTAAATATTAAAACTGAATAAAGATTTCTCAGATAGTGCTGATTAATATAACACGTTAAAAATTTATATTTTACATACAAAGTAACTAAATTAATATGGAATAAGATACATTTTTATATATAAAATGGGAAACTTCAATTCATATGATATATTGTATACTTTAAAAGTTTTTACATTACAATGAAACTCTTGCCAATATACCAAAATGACTTTCCTAAGTGCACAATTTAACATGGCAATGCATACATAATTCAGTAGACACATATACGCCATCAAGTAGAAAATAAAATTGCATCTACATGATGATCAGATTTTTAGGATACAAATTTTTAATTTAAGTTTAAAACAATTTTATTCAAGTAGCAAACAATAATGACTTATTATCTTAGAAATCAAAATGCATCGTTAGAGACCAAACTACATATACTTTAAATCTTATCTTATTTATTTGTTGTAATAATTTTGTTATTTAGATATTTTCCTATTTCTAGAATTACTAAAAAAGGAAGGAAAAATATTTACGAATATTTTTTAACGAAAATAGGAGTATTTAAACACCAACAAAATGTAGTACAGCATCTCTGCCTCGGTACATCAATCGTTAGCGTTCTTTTAATACATCTTCCCTAGATTTTGTACCTTCTAAGTATTATCTGTTTAACCTACTAATTTAAGAAATTAGAATATGAGGAATAATTCATAATCATAAAATATTTATGTACTTAGATCAAGTCTTCTCTATCTTGCTACTAATTATTCATCAAATATTATTTTATTTGCTTTCAGTTAATCATTAGTTTTGTAGTAAACGCAGTTTTGTTTTTATTTTTTCCAAGGGTTTTTCAACAAAAAATTTAGATTACGATGATGATTCAAATTTTTATTGTAATACGAAGAGAAAAGTTCGGCAATTATGAATGAAAAATTATATCTGGCAAATGTCCACCACGACCATGTTGATAGATATCCCTTCCTCATCAAAGTTTTTAATCACTTTTTAACAAAATGGCGGTCCTATTTTGTTAATCAGATCACGGATATTGAGTTTTAAAGCTGAAATCGATTCGATTGGCTCCGCATAGACTCTGTCCTTCACATAGCCCTACAAAAACTAACCTAGTGGTGTTAAATCGCATGATCTGGCTGGTCACTTAACTGCTGATTGTCGTGAAATTATGCGAGCGGAAAATTTGTTTAAAATAATTTGATTGTTTCATTGGCTGTATTACATTTGGCACCGTCCTGCTGAAATCCTATGTCAGTGATATCCACGTCGTCAATATTAGGTCAAAATTGAGTTGTTAGGATATCGCGATAGCTTGATTCATTGACCGTAACCAGATTTTCAGCCTCATCTTCGAAAAAAAAAAACGGCCCAGTGACACGTTGAGCATGTAAAGGCTTCTCGACAATCGCTCAACGATTTTCAGAAGCCCAAATGGCGCAATTTTGCTTGTTGACATACCCTGGGCCGCAACGTTTTCAGTTGAGTGATCCGATCGAACACGCGTTGGTGTACCCACATTTTGCATAGGGAATGTCGACTTAATTTTTACGACCAAATTCTTAATAGCGGTCCCTGGAGGAAGATTATGTTGTCTGAAAATATCACTAGTTTTACGAAATGTAACCTTAACAGAAACACCATTTTCATAATGGATATTAATTATTTTAATGCGACTTTCGTGCGAAATAAAGTTCATTAAAACAATAGCCAATGCATCTACTACAAATACGTCAAAAAACTAAATGTCCAAACTATTTTTTTTTGGGGTGTTTAAGATGGGAAATACGTTACATATCTGGCATCGCTCTCGCATGAACTCGGGGAAGATCTCTATTTGTCCAGTATGGCCCTGTCTCACTAAACCTGCGTCCAGGTATCCACTTTGAGCACTAGATCAGTGGCGGTTCATCGTCACCATGTCCAGGTCACGTTTCTTCATGCGAAGTACACGCTTCACATAATTCGCCACGGCAGTCCAGTTTTTGCGACTGTTAACCATTTTGTGCACTATATTCGTTGCTGTCATTCGCCCAGTTTCTGCCTCCATTTCCGGGTGGTATCCATACCATCGGTGGCACTTGAAGAAGGTGTGGCCAGCATCGTCTACCACATCATCCTCTTCGTAAATGTTGAAGAAAGTGCTGCATTTGCCCATATCATCCAGGTACTTACAGAAGTAACCAGATAACATCTGCGTTAAGTAAAAATTTAATTTTCCGTTCTCCCTGCATATCCATTTATCCAAAACCGGAATCATTTCGTACGTCCATCTCCAACAGTTCTCACTTTTCCATCGCATCTGCCATTTCTCCATGGTTTCCGTTCTATGGCAGCCACTTCGGGTGCTGCTAGGGAGTTATTCCGTCTAGCGTAGTAGTTTTCTCCCGTTCTGTCGCCTGTAAATCTATCGATCGCATTCCCGCGGTCCATTAGTAGACTTGGGTTGGGTTCCCCGATATTCGCCATAAGTCGGCCGAGTTGTCGCTTTTGTTATATCCAGTCTTACCCCAAGGTAATTCACCATACTCCTTATGCACAGCACCATATCATCCATCTGGACATCTATCTCGATAAGAATTTCTCGCCTGGTGAGCAGCAGAAGCTCCGTCTTATGCGCAAACTATAATTCTTTTGGCGTTGCCACAACTGAAAAACATGCTTCTTGTTGAAAAACCGTATAGAATTTTCTTCCCTTTACGCTTGATAATTGTTTATTTGTTTTATCCGTTCATTTCCTGTACAACAAAACTAAATCTTATTTTTATAGTAAACGAAGGCGTTGTGTTACATTCCAAATAAAGATAAAATTTTTTTTAAAGGTTAAAAAAAGAAAAGTAAATAAATAAAATAAGGAAATTATTTGGAAAATGTAATTGAAAATTTAGCTATTAGCATTGCCAATAAGTTGCTGATAGGATCAAAGACTATTCCAAATGCGAGACACATACAAATAAATTGCCAATCAAAGTCCAGGTAATATATTGATTCGGTTTCCAGTCGATTGGAAAAAACGAATTTTTTCAAACAAATATTTGGGTATATAATATCTTGTGTCAAAAACCCGAGTACGGATCTTAATAGTAATTATTTGAAACAGATGAAACGTGGTCAAATCGACGCAACCATAGACATATTATTATATAGAACATAAAAATTTCTTTTACTAACGGTGTCACAGTTGCCAAAAAATTATTGTCCATACATTAAAGTTGGAATCAAGCATGCTGTCGTGAGAAAAATACTTATCCGTAATGAAGTGAAATATTGCGTAACTTCACATTAACCTGGCCAACTAAGCGTTGACGTGGTCCCACCATGTCAACAAGTTGTTAAAAATTATGCCGAGCTTTTTTTCTAGCCTTATTAATAATTTAAATATTCACGTCATTCAAAACAATGTAATCTGAAAAAGTTGGTGGTGGGCTCTTTTCGCCTAGACTTATAAGGATTCAAGAAAAGTCCGGTGATAAATTTTCTTTAATGCATTATTCAAATGCGCTAAACTAATGGCAGCATTTTCAGTGCAAGTTGCACATCGAAAGCACTTTTGACAAGTCATTCTCATATATTGAAAATAATAGTAGTCCTAAGAGTGGCAATTTGTCAGACCATACTTTATTCACAAAAACCGAATTGATATGACGTGTCTGAAAGCCTGTAAAGGAATTTTAACTTTCAAGTAAAATCTCATGATCCACCGTGTCAAATGCTTTTGAGTGGTCTAAAAGCATTAAAAGATATGTGTTTCCACTTTCCAATTCCTGACGTACATTGTCAATTACTTCTGCGAAAGCAGAAATGCAGCTAAGATTCTGACGAAAAGCAAATTGCATACTAGAAAGTAATTTATTGCCGTTGATGTATGACAATATTTCCAATATGAAAGTGAATGATGAAGGTTGGGAAAAAGGAATAAATAATGGTGCACTGGCTGTATTTTTAATACTTTTATTCTTGAAATTATTACTGAAACAATTCTCATTTTTAATTCAAACATTAAACCCAAAAAAGTGGTAATAGTTTTATGTTTTATTAAATTTAACGAATAAAATCTGGAATAATTTAAGCTGGATTAATAGAATATGCATTTGCTGATAAACTTGAAATAGCACGATTAGGATCAACGAAATTAAAAGAAGTAAATGGTATTATTATTGAAAAGATTCAAAAGCGATAAAATTCTTTTACTTAATAATTAATTTTGTAGGAAAACTTATTGTTTACTCTGTAGGTATATTTACACTTTATATAAAAATGTAATCAATAGTTGGACATGAATGTGACACTTGCAAATAAAATAGATGTATTAGCTTTGGCATTTACCCTGTGCAGTGATGCATTTTCTTCATTTTAAAATGAGAAAATATATTCGAAAAGAGAACAAGTTACACAAACGGAATAAACACATAAAATTGAAAAATTGACATTAAATTTAAACTTAAATGGTTTGTTAATAAAATTCATTCGCTTGTAATTAAATACAGTGAAATTAAATCAAAGAAGTAAAGTTTCATAATTTACTATGCATTAGAAAATGAATGGTATTTTATAGCTTATTGGTGTGTAACGAAGTTCAAGAAATATAATTCACAAATGTAAATATCTAGAAGCAATTATCTGGAATAATATTTAGTTAGTTCGAATTTACGTAATATCCCAATTTACCTAAAGAAGATGAACAAAATGATTGATACCTATATCTGTTGAGTAATTTAACACTAGCTTATGATATTTCTAATAGGTTGTTGCTACACCACCTAAAGTGTAATAGTGGCTAGCAAAACCTGCATTACCAGTTGATTAGAACCTAAAATCTAAAATATTATCTGGCTTAGTCATTAGTCCATTATTCTTAACTTGCATCATAAAGAGTTTTCTAAGAATAATGGACCAGAGCATTCTTTGTATACCCAGGAAAAAATATATATCAAAGTGAACAAGCGGGGATAGCTGTCGAGTTTTATGACATTGATACTAACAAGCAATTTGCTTAGATTTTGTGTCGTTACTGATTCAAATATCACTAAACCATTCCTGATTAATGGTGATGTGATAAGGTTTACATCTGCACCGGCAGTGAGCCATAATCAGATGGTGGCCATTACCACTGTGAATGGTATGTAGCGCCATTCTCGCCTTAGAAGGCCTTCGAATCCGTACATTCTCCAGTCACTCCTAGTTCCAATTTCAAAAGCTCGAAGTAGGTCACAGCCTTTACTCCTTGCTTAAGAGTTGGAGATTTTCCAACTTCTGGTCCAGAACGCATGAAGCTTAATATAATTAAGAACACGACGGCATTCACCCTCAGTGGACCTGAACCATTCATTGTATTAATTGTGAATGATCCGAACCACAAACTCTCACGGGGGTCTCGAAACCACAACGATACTTCCATATAGGGGCCAACCTCAATAATCAGCCAGAGAAGAGCTAAATGTCTAAAGAGACAAATAGTGAACTCTGCGAGGCTACTGATTCCCGTGGAAATATAGTGGATTGTCCAGATGGCTCCTACTATCCTTTAAGGAGCCTGGGCTCCCTTTTACCCCGCAAGACACCAGTCTAGATGGAATAATAGGCTCCAAAAAGACTATCATGTGCCCCCGGGAGGGATTCCTGATGTAATGTATGCACTGAAAAACTTTTAACTTGAAGTGTTTAAATTACAGTCGGCGATATTAAAACTTAAGTTTTAACTTTGAAGCAGATAAGCCAAAAACCTGGTCTTTAATAGTTCTCTTATAAAACATCTCCTTATTCGTTTTGCAGATTATGTGAATGAATATATCTAGCCGTTTAGCAGGTTAATGCACTTCTGTCAAAACTTGTTGCTTTTGGTGTGGGTAATAATTTCTCCTGCCCCAAAAGCTATTTTGACTTGCTCAACTGCGTATAGGAGAGGGCCAAGAGGTTTATTAGGGACAGTCGGGTATCCAGCTCTATGGATTAACTGGAGCATCGAAGCAATGTGGGTGGATTTTATTGTTTTATCCTTGCTGCAATGATAAGAGGTCTAGAGAAATTTGGGAATTGTTCCCGTCACTCGCACATTTTTGCGTTTAACTCGATTTTAACTGAAAGCACATCCATTTGTGGGCATTATTCGTTTTTTTATCAGAACAGTGTTGTCTGTCACTTTCTATGTACAAAAATTTAAATCGAATGTCCACAAACACTTCAAAGAGGTGTTTGTAGACATTCACGTAAACTAATTTCCTAGTTCTGGCACAATACATTGTATTAGTAGTTAATCCATATTTGAGATCATTTAAAGTATTTTAGGCAATTGCTTTAAAATGGTTGATTGAAAATTTACACAATTTGGTTTGTTTTTATGTTTTTTTTTTGGTTTTTTTTTTTTTTGTAAATGCAAAATAACAAAACCTTTGACGAAATTTACACAGCTTTAAAACATTACATTTACTAATAGTCAAACATGCACTTATAATCTTTAAATGTTTTTATTTAATCTTATTAAACCGTTTAAATTCAACACTTCGCAGTTGAGGAAAGCATAAGAGATTTCAGTTAGTTGAAGTGCGCTAATGTGTCCAGAAATGAAAACTAGAATCAAAAATAGAGCTAAACAGTTGTGTTTTTATCAAGTGCCTTCATTTAGATTTTGAACAACAATATCTGATGACGATTGAATATTATATAATTATTTTGTTTTGATAGTTTACTTTTCCCCCTTAAAGGATTTCACATAAAAGTGTTTGTATCGTTCGTAAGAAAAGAAGCTTGTCGACAACACTTCCTTTACATCTAAAAAAAATCCCTATAAAAGTGATTTAAGGATTTTTTAATGCTGGGCTCATTCTAAAAAGGAATAAGATTTTAGTTGTTTTAATGTTAAGAACGTGCCTTTCAACCTTTATTAATGCAGAAAGTTGCAAAATACAGGCCGTTTGTGCAAGAACTTAAGACAACAAACATCGTCCTTAACTTAACTTTACTTTAAGAGTGTAAGGTCAAATGAAATATTCAGCAGTAATATTCAATAAAAAGCAGAAAATGGCTAGAAATCAAAAGACAGGGGCTAACGGTTTCCGAATATAAAAGAAAATTTGCTATATACACTTCGCTAAAATTTTAATTGTCTCTTTATAACGGCTCCAATAACAAGGTATTATATTACAAATAGTGTTTACCCTGTATTTTGCATTTGTTGCCGTATATAAAATTCTTTTATAAATTTTAAAAGGGAATATTAAATACAAAAATTACTTTACCTATGGAGACCGCCTTTGATTTGAAATTTTTCAAGATTTTGTAATAGCGCGTTGTACGCGTTATGCGTAAATTTCAAATGTGTACCTAAGCCGTTGAAAAGACAATCCACATATATTGTATTTTTAGGTTTATTCCTTTTACTAAACGTTTTTTTATATTGAGTTATTTTATTGTAAAATTATAACACAGCACTATAGAGTCTGAAACGGTTTATTCACATTTAATACACACAAAATAAACCAGCTGGTAACTTTTCTACTGCAACGCCTAAAAGATGCTTTATTATGATTTGTTGTATATTCTCAACGACGCACAGTGAGACAACGCCGGCATTAAATACAAGGAGCTCTGAAATTTTGCACAGGTTATTTTTGAAACAAATCCAGTTTAAAAAAAATTAAGAAAATTCGCCCACTATTACGCCCACCTCCCATTGAAATGCAATAAAAAAGAACAATTTTTTTTTATTTCATCAATAATTTTTTACCATCATGGCATTCTAATTTTTTCAATTTCATTCTCCTTATAAATGAATTAATATAAGAATCTGATGATATTTGCAAATAGTGCATTACATCTTCATTCGTAAAAATACGCGAATTTTTACGAGAATGGAATACTTTCAAAAATAAAAATTGCAAACAAACCTATTGGCAATATATAGCCTCAGATACCATTTTGCTGCCGTGAATGAGAACTTTATAGACACTGATAGGCATGTTATACCCGCCATAAAGCTCTATATACAATTTTGCAGGGTCCATGCAATACGTATGGAATTTACCAATATCTATATTTCTACTAGTATTTATAGTATTTAATATAATTTTAAATCGGTGAATTAAGTCTACATTGGCACCAGTTATGTCAGCGGTTATTTCTGGATTTTTAAAAAATCTTCTAGATACATTGCCATCATGGGTTGTGCCCATTCCTTGTTTCGTCATATGATATAGCGCAAACTTCTTGATGAACAGTTTGAATTCTGTCGTTTTTTAATTTTTAATTTCTTTATTTAGACGATTCACTTTATTGTTAATAACATCTGCTGTTTCTTTCAGAAATTCGAATTTCATAGGCCTACAAAGTCTTGTTGAAGACTGTTCTGAATTTGTCCAACACAAATAAGAATAATTGTAAAGATCAGTTACCTTCAACGGAACAAGAGATGTTAAAACATATTTTTATCAGAAACATTTTCATCGGTGATCGGATATAAAATATGTTAGAGAAATGCTAATCTCTTATCAAAAGATATCATTACAAGAACACCCAAAATCAGTGATCTTCAAAAAAATTATCAATCAAATGAATAATGTAAATAAAATAATAATAAACAATAAGTGAATAGTTGTAAACAATTAAAAAAAAGTAAAAACTTGCATACATGCTATTGCATGCTAACATACGTATAGCGACAGAATGTGCGCATTGCACCTCAACTTTGACTTGCTCTAGACCAAAAAGTAATGAACTTATGAGGCCGAAATTTCAGCCTCATACATGTTACTCATATATCTGTTAATATATTGTGAAAATTTCATCCAAATTGGACGACACGCCAAAAACCATTTTTTGCCGCAGTTACTATCGGGATTGTGTCACTGTGCGACGTCTCAACTTGAACTCATCCATTTGCCTAGCAAAGAATATTCTAATTTAACGTCACCGCATATTGTTGTTGTTGTTATTATCATATTATTTTTTGTCTGCTGTTAGTGTTGTCTTGTATGTATACGATTTCTTAGAACGCTGCCCAGTTTGTAAAATACACAATAGGTCATGTCGTTTACTTTTTACTGATAATTATTTTCTTTTAAAACTTTAATAAAACATCTTCGTAACAGTATGTTAAATTGCGTCAGTTACCTGTTTTTAAATTTATAATTGTGGATATAGTAATACAATTTTTTTTAGCCGATTCGACAATACGCGTTGTGTGAAAATTGCAACGATAACGGTTGGGATGATAATTTCATATAAATTTAATTTCATCACCTTTACGAACACCCTTTGATTTATAATTTTAAATACATTTACTTATTGTTATAATTGACGTAAATGTACATTTATTTTGTAAGCGTTTAACAGATAGTGACGTAGGTCAAATTATGTCATCGTTGGGATAACCTTGGTAGCTATTGGTAGCTGTAGTTATAGTTGTTTAAAATTTTATGTCTAGTATGGGGGCATCTTCTAGTTTGAAAAGACCAATCCTTAAGTGAAAAAATACGAATATCTACATAATTAATAGGGCAAATTTTTTATGCACGTAACAGAATAAGGAACCTTTAAAGTGAATGTCTTGCTATGTTGATTTTATGAAAAAATTCTAATAAAATCAGTTTGGCTTTGGATATAAGACTCTTAGGTTTTTTCAATACAATATTGGGGTAAAATTCACTGATGAGCTATGTGAGCAATAGTGAAATTGCAATATAGATATGCTCTCTCCCATTACAATACATTTCAAATTTATTTTTTATTTTTATTTGGATAAATGTTTTATGAGAATATCATAAAATGTTTATTTTTAATAGAAATTTTTTTAATAAATATTTTATGAGAATATCATGAAATATTTATTTAAAGGAATCAGGCACGGGATGAGATTGCGCTTATTAAAGGAGAATTTTTAAATTTACTTTTTATTAATATATAAATCATAAGTTTTGAATAAAGTGTTGAAGACAGCATTAAGCCATGGGTAGAAAGATTTTATGGATGCTGGTATATCCGGAACTAAAAACCTGTACATATGTAAGGTATTGTAAGCTTTGCTTCCGGCTATAATGACATTTTAAAACCCTGCTCGTTTTACGTCTCGTAAAAGCAATTATTGTAGCCATCTGAGCCATTGAAATAAAATTTGTTTGTTTGATATTAATATGCGGATTTAAATTTGGCTTAAAAAATCCTTTAAAGTTTGGAAGCAAATTTTACTCGTTTTTGTAAATTAGATTTTTTTTTACCCAAAACATTTATATTTCGTTTTAAAGTTATTTATTTGTTTTTGTTTTTTATGGAGATGTTAACACTTACTTACTTTTTTGGGAAAACAGCAAAACATAGGAAGCAAATGAAAAACACGATAATTTTAATATTAAGAGATTTTAAAAACCTTTCAAACAAAAACAAGGAAAATACAAGAAATTTGCACAAAACTTTTAAAAAATTAAAAGAATAACTAAAAACCAATAATATTCTATAATAGTGTGAACTACATAAACAGCACTAAAATATTAAAAAGCCTGAAATAGATGTGATAAATATTAATACAGGTCTGGTAAACACTTTCTAAAGTATATAAATAAAATATCGTTAAGAATTATTAAGCAAGGGAACTTTTACCAAAATTATATGTCAGCCTTTTCTCGGTCCTTTCGGAAACATTCAAGAAAGTATTCAAGTAAAAGATAAAAAAAAGTTTTATTTCAATGGCTCAGATGGCTGCAATGATTATTTTTAATTATTTTTTTTAAATAAAAAATAAATTAAAAAAATTGTTGCCAAATAAATTCAAAATAATCAAAATATATAGAATAAATTAATATTAATTATCATTTTAAATATAAGTATTTAAAGCAATAATTATAGTTTATTGACTTTTTTAATACTATATAAATAATTTCTTCAATCTCAAGTTCTTTATATAAAAATTAAATAAATATTATTTTTATTTTAAATGTGTAAAGACTTCTATAAAACATTTGTAAAAGTTTCGGTTCATATCCCATAAAAACAGGGACACGAACCATATAAATTATTATTTTCTATTAATTAATAGGGTGACAGTTGACAGAAATTTTTTATAATAGTCTTAGAAAATGGCTACAAATTTCTTTTCGATGTGTTATTTTAAGGACAGTAATACTGCGAAAGCAGAAAAGTGAAACTATTCGATAAAGTCATAAGGCATATTGTATCTGCAAGTTTTTTTATATCTAGTACTTCCTGCAAAATGTTTGTCATTGAAAATATTTTACCAAAGCAAACTTCGTTTAGTTGGTGCCAAACTTTATTATTAGTGTTCAAACTATTTGAATTTTTTAGGGTCTACAACTAATTGGTTTTGAATTAATTTTGTAATACGAAAGTGAAAATTTTAAATTTTTGCTAAAGTATTAAAATTTTGGCTATTTTGATACCTATTACATTGGTTATACCTAAAATTTGTTATCACGGATGTGGTCGGTCGGTTACCATAAGAGAACAAGAATGTGAGAACTTTAAAAAGAAGCGATAAATTTGTGATAAGAACTAATAATATGATTTTAAAATAATTCTCCTTCGTAATTACTTTCGTTATTTAAACTATAATTTGTAACGACACGTTCTCGCGTTATGCTGGGGTAAAGCTCACGGCGTCCAGGGTTCGTTACAAAAAATATGTTTTCACTAATCACAAGAGACACTTTTGTTTTATAAAGAAAATTTCTTTTATTAATTAAACTACACCACTACTGAGCACGCCAACGATGATCAACCGCTTCGTGGCCCTCAGGAGCTTTCGTCTCCACTCTCCGTCGGCTAGCCTACTGCCACTCACACTGGAGCGAATAAAATTCTGGTCCAGTCTGAGCAGAACAGTTGGCCTGTCCACCAATTTTTGACTTGTCGCGGTTGTCACGAATAAGATTCTGAGACAACCTTTCCACATCGAAATTGGTGTTAGCCTAGTGACGATATTGTCCGTCTTGTTCAGCTAGGGCGAATAAAATTCTGGCCTTGCTGACCAAAACGCGGCCTGGCTCTGGGCTCCGTCACCTGGGCGAATAAAATTCTGGCCAGGTGAAACAGCGACAGCACTTACTGGGCCTGCCGATGACGATCAACTTCTCCGTGGCCTATTGACGATCTCGTCCGTCTTGTTCAGCTAGGGCGAATAAAATTCTGGCCTTGCTGAACAAAGCGCGGCCTGGCTCTGGGCTCCGTCACCTGAGCGAATAAAATTCTTTCCAGGTGAAGCAGCGACAGCACTTATTGAGCCGGAGACCTTAGCGAGTCGCGCTTAATTCAAAGTCGAATAAGATTCTGGCTTTGATTAAGTGAGCGAAACCTATTTGCAAGACTATTTTTAAATATGTTGAATAAAATTCTAACTCACTTAAAGAAGTCTTGCCCGGTTGGTTGCCCGTGGCCAACTTAACTTAAATACGTAATTATCTCGCTTTTTATATGTTTCTGCCAGGCACACTTACACACCCATACCACTAAACGACAATTGCTTACGACTGTTCAGGGGTGAGTTTGATGGTATGTTTTTCCTACGGATGTATCTTCATGTTCACAGGTGGCGCTCCTTAACGACTATTACAAAGTTCAAATATTTTCTTCACTAATAATATTAAACAAACTAAACAATAAATGCGATTATAAAAAATATGACAACTATATTACAGAATTCATTTACTAATCAAAACTTAAACAAAAATGGGAAAGATGTATGTATAATAAAAAAAATTACGAAATTCATAAAATAATAGAAAAATATAAAATGTACAAATTCATGAAATTCATAATTAATAAGTTGAAAAATAGGTAGTAGTCTAATAACCTGCGACCGCATGGCTATGTGATCAAAAACGAGCCTGTTTTGGCCGTCACAAATTGTTAAATTGATACTTCTGTTATCGTAATTCGTACTATACAGAATGTATTCATTGAAACATTTAGGAGTGTTTCAATATTCATGTTTATTCAAAGCGATTATGTATATATAACATGTTCTTTAGATATATTAAACTCCAGCAAATTTTTCAAGTCTAAATGTGTGTTAAGTCAGCAAACTTTATTAAAACCATAAATTTCACAAGAAAATTATTAGTTTTGCAAATCTTGCAATTTATTAAACTTTACTAAAATTAAATGTATAGCAAATCAATTCCCCCCGAGGGCACATTTATATATTTTGACGGATTCTCCCCGTCATTACATGTGTCACTGGGGGTATTTAAACATTTTAGCTATTCTCTGTCTGATTATTGAGGTTGGCTGTTCGGGAGTATCGTGGTGGTTGTAATTTCGCAGCCCCCATGAATTTGATTAAGGGGCCAGGATCGTCTCACCTTTACTGAGAACATTGGGTGAATAATCCGGATTCAGTGAGCATGCCTACCATGTATTCTGAACCAAGAGTTGGATAGCCTCCAACTCTTCAGCAAGGCGACCCTGCTTCGAAACCTTCGAAATTTCAACTAGGAATGACATGTTGATTGAATTAGTCGTCGGCTTCCTAGAGCACGGGCGCATGCATCATATTGCCCCAGTGGTTTGACAACCGTCGAGTTATAGCATACACATGCCATAACAAATAAATAAAAATGTTACTAAAGGGAAGTCAGCTATTTCCTAATTAGAAGAATAAGAATTTTAGTTCCATATTCAACAATCAAGGTAATAAAAATAATGAAAATGAGCTTCTGTATGAGAAAATATCTAAAATCTTAACATAATGTTACGTTTATTCCTTTTTAAAAAACATTTTGTTATTTTGAGTTCTTTTATCCTAATGTAATTACACAGTACTTTAGAGTTTTAAAATAAGTTAAGCGATTAATTTACTTTCAATTTACACAAAATAAACACAATGGTAACTTTGTTGCCTTTACTCAATGATAAAACAATTTGAATTAATTCATTTGCCAGTGGTGCTTATTTAGTTGTTTTAAGCGGTTCTCACACATACAAGAATATTCTACTTTATTATTCAGTTCAGACGCCTGCTTGGCCGTGTGTTTAGTTTTTGTTCTGTGTTAGTTGTTTTTGTTTTCTGCAGTTTATCTTATTTCATAGAAATTCTTATAAGCGTGTTGTTGTTTTACGTGTATAAAATTTCTTAGAAAACTACGCAGCTTGTAAAATGCAAAGTGGGTCGTTTTTACAGATTAGTTTCTTGCTATGATTCTTTGTTTAAGATAATATTATAAATCATAAATTGATATCTCCTACGTTTTTAAATATGCATTAAAACAAAATTTGGATAAAACTGAATACTTGTTGAATAAAGTAATTTAAAATATTTGACTTTCGGTATTTTTATATATAAATTTAAAGAAACGGGAGAAGTAGAAAGGACCACTATACTTGACAATTTTAGGCCTATTGTTATAATTTATCTTTAGATTTAGGGCAAATTTTCTTTCGACTACATTTTAAAGTAACCTTGAGGGAAAAAGCAAATAGGGATGAAGCTCTCGTTTAGAGTGTGGCATTGGAAGTACCGTTTGTAGTCTAGCAACGGGCTTAAGGCAGCACTATATACGAGGTCTGTAAATTTAGTAATGAGACTGGTAACGTTACGTTCGATCTGGCAACACTGGAGTCGCTGAGCATGGAGCGGATGAACATGTGATTTACCTTCAGTGCGGGTTTGCCATCTCCCTCGTCATTTCCCCGTCAGAAGCGAGTTTTGCTTGTGCAACAGTGTTATCTGTTGTGCTCTAAAAATGAGTGCCATCAATTTCGAACAACGGTATGTTATCAGGTTTTGCTTTAGGCTCGACAATCAGAATGATCGGGGAGAGTTAAATTTGACTCAGACCACCGTTCATCAGATTTTGACCAATGATTTCAAAAATCTTTCGTGAGACCAAAAGGACGTCAGGCAGGAAAGGTGCCCAAATCCCGGAACGTATTATTATTGGTGATGAGTTTTGGGTGTTTGAATACGACCCAGAAACCAAGCGCCAGAGCATGGAGTGGCACACTTCCAACTCTCTATATCCCTAAAAAGCAAGGATGGCAAAGACAAAGATAACAAGCATGCTGATTTTTTTTTCTATATCCACGGAATCATTTACAAGGAGTATGTACCTCAAGGCGAAACAGTCAATCAATACTTTTACCGGAGATTCAATATCAATAACAATAACAAGTTATGGCTACTTATCACAAAGCAATTTTAATAAACGATTTTGTGGCCACTAAAAACATGCGTGTGCCCCCTGACTTAAGTCCATGGGATTTTTTCCTCTTACCGCAGTCAAAAAATCATCTTAAGGAAATTAATTTTAGGACAGTTGAACACATTCAAAATGCTGTGAATGAAATGCGTCAATTTCACTTATTTTGAACATTCAAGTACACAAATAAAATAAAAGCTGAGCAGTTTTTTTTATAACAGAAGGTCTAGCCATCAATACTGTATTAGTATTAATTCGAGCCGAAAAAATTAATAATCGATATGGGACTTAGTGAAATTGCAATATGGATGTGCTCTCTCCCGCAGTAATACATTTCAAATAATTTTTATTTTTGTTGGAATAAATGTTTTATGAGAATATCATAAAATGTTTATTTTTTAATGGAAATTTTTGTAATAAATATTTCGTGAGAATATCATGAAATATTTATTTAAAGGAATCAAGCACGAGGAATCAAATTGCTTAGTAATGTTTATTTTACTCTGTCAATCAGGTAGGCATAAATATTCTAATCTATTCATTTATTTAAATTTTAAAACATTATAAAAAAAGTATGGTACTTTTAAAACTTACCACGAAAAGGATGTTAAAATCAAAATTCACTTCATTTGTTAATAAGAAAATGGTTTTTCTTAAACCGTACGACAAAAATCTTTATAGAAGACAACTCAGACTGGCTAAATGGGGTAACAACTTTTGAAAACATCGAAGAGCTGATTAAACCGACAGTAGACTGTCCAAAGCAGGGGTATGGAAATACTAACGATGGTAATATGTCCAAAGCATTTTTTGAAAAGGATGAGGTACAACCCGAATTACTAGTGTCGACATTCATATTATAAAAAGGTTGGCAGTTATCTTCAATGTTATAAGCTCTAGAGAAATGATAAATGGCCGAAAGCGTGACAAAATGGGAACCTTTCCAATATGTTGGTGGGCACTTCAGATCCACTAATTTCAGTACCAAGACGTAAATTGTAATTATAGCTCCGATATATATTTCAATAAAATATCTAATAAAAACAAAAAAAAATTTATACTAGTTTGAAAAGAAAAATATACTAAATAACATTTTTATTTTTATTCATGTATTTATCTTTTAAACGGTTTTTTTAATTAAATTTTAACGATATAATTTTTAATTAATTTTCCTGAAGAAGCTTTCCATAGGAAAGCGATATATTGAAAAAATATATCGTTAAAATTTAATTAAAAAAACCGTTTAAAAGATTAATACATATTTAATTATACTAAATAACTTAATATCATTGTTATTATAAATATTTCACAAATGCTTATCTTTAATATTAAAAAAAAAAAAAATATAATACTTTAACATATTATATTAGAGCGTTTCTTTCTAAACTTGCTTGATGGAAGAAGTTGTATTTTAAATGCTTTTTAAATTTTATAAATATCATTACCTCGAAATATATGATTTTTGTGACAAAAAAGGTCTAACAGTATCACCGCTTAAACTGTCTATTAAAATCTGGCAGAATTTATTTTAAAACTAAGTGATTTAAAATTTAATTGATTTTTAACCATTAGTAATATCTTGGTAACTTAAAAAATTATGACTTTTCAAACGAAAAAATCAAAAAGTCCCACTGTGCGCTGGGTAAAAAAGTATTATCAATTAATTCTATACCTGTATCTGCAAATTTTAATAATTTTTGAAATCAAGTTAAAAAGTACTACAAATTTAATCACATTACTTATTCATATCGTTTTAGTTACGATTTCGGGGTATTTAACAAATTAAGATATAAATAATTTTTAAACTGCCACAGTATGTAAAATAAAAGTTTTGTGTTGGTTTTTGCAGTCAATAGACATTTAACTAATGATATTTAATAATTTAAAATTTCTAGAAATAATATACATTTTGCTTACTGTAATCATTCGGATATCCTTCAATACATTTACTTTTTTGTAAAGTTAAAATTTCTGTTTTTGCCAACTGTCGATGCAAAAATAAATTTTTTGTTTATAACTCATTAAATAATCAATATTTGTTTATATAAATACTTAATTAAAATGTTTGTACGTATTGCAAGAGAAAAACTATTTTAATTTTAAATGTTTGATATACATATAATATTTACATATTTATTTGATTTGATATTTATTGTGCACAAACTTTACTGAATCAAATGTAAATGTGCAAAAGGCGTAGGTACCATTATTCTTAAAAAGCTAGCTTTTAGCTTTATAAACTAGGAGTGTAATATTAAGGATATAGGGATTAAATGAGACTGAAATATTGGGGCAGTTGTTTCCAAGCAATAGTTTTTAAGATATTTTAATCTTCTTACATATAGTTGTATTTCGGGTTTTATAAGCAGTAGTTTTCGTTAAAAACAATTAACAAATCAGGCAGTAAAAATAGTTGTATTATGTTTTAAAATACTGATGTCCATCTGTAGCACAACAACAAGCTTAAGTCCCACACATTTTTATACTTCTTTATTTGAAACAATGATGAAAGCACATTTTAATATATTTTCAAGGTGCACTGAACAATATTTAATCATGACATGCGAAATAATTATTTAAAGTTACGAATAAATTTAAGTAGAACACAGTAAACAGCAGTCTGAAATGAAGTTTATTTCTTCTAGTTTTTCAGTAGAATTACGCTAAATAAATTAAAAAAATTAGATTAAGCTAAGTAGTAAAAATACGGGCGGTAAATAAATTTTAGCAGACTTTTTTATCTTAGAGATAAAGGTTGTTACGATTTCTATACTAACGTGCCCACCAGTAACAGCAGCAGTGGCTCGTCTAGCTGAGATGTCTGTTTATTTGATAAATAGAAACATTTTTCGTAAGTTCAAGTCTCACCGGAGAATTTGATGTAATAAAAGTCAATCCGATTCTCACTGAAGCGTTAAGTAAAAACCGCTCTAGTAAAGCTTTTGAGAAATGACATAAACAGTAAATACGTTCAAAACTAATCGATGCATTAAGTGTAAACTTCTTAACCGTCATAGTCAGTACAATATTGTAAAATCTGCATCTTGCCAGTGACTTAAAAAAGGAGATGAAAACACAACGCTATATGGTAGTCGTCGCTGAGTTGTCTCTGTTTGTGTTTAAGATGAAGAAGTGTTGGTGTTTTAACCATAAAAAACTGAACAATCTATCGGGTATTTTTCAATAGAGATATAGAATTTACGTTGGCAAAACTTTTTTAAATGACAGCTGTGAAATGAGTTACGTTTAGTTTGGTTTGAACAATGGTCCCAACTTGTTGAAATTGGACTCGATTATCATAAGCGAATTTTGTTTAGCGATAATTGAATGGATAACTCAATAAACAATACTCGCCGCATTTGAAGTGATGATAATCTTCCAATATACGCTAAAACATCATTTCATACAGATAAACTGAGTGTGTGGCTGGTGGAATGATTCCTCCTTACTTCTTTAAAAACTATGATCGTCAGAATATTACAATCGATTGTGACCACTATATAACCATATGCAGGAGCTGTATTTCCAGCAAGTCGAAACAACATGTTACATAGGTGGTGCCACAATTTATTTATTGAAAAAAATTTTGACGAACGTATAGCTTTACGTTTCGAACTCTAGTCGTTAGACTAGAATTTAAGTTGCTAGTCTAGGACAAGATTTTCTGCGAGTTTGCTGGAATACGCCCAAAAATGCTGGAAAATGAAATCGAAAATTAGATTCATATTATGCAAAGTTCGAGTCAGCGACTGTAAACATATGCCGGACGTCATATTTAAATTATGATGCTAAGTTATTACTAATTAAGGAAATTTCACATCAATTGAAAAAATTTACCTTTGTTTTATTATATTTTAAAGTTCTAAACCTCTTTAAAAACATCCTTGGTTAATTCCATTTTAAAGTGCTATACCTCTATAAAAATATTCTTTATATAATAAAACACCATATACATTTTTCACTTTTATTTAGAAACAGTTAAATTTTTGTAGAATTTCCGCTTTTTGTTTGAATTACTGGTCATTTATCAGTTTATCTATATATTGTACTTTAAAAGTTTTTTGTGATTATTTAATATTTTTTCTTGCTTCATAATAATTAATTATATTATTTTAATTTCAGCCTTTATAAATTTGTACTTTAGACTCACTAGTAATTGGAGTTAATTAATGCAAAAAATTTAGTTGCTTTAAAGAATTAATTAATTAAAAGAATAAAAATAAGTTTTTATCAGGTACTGCTTTTTTAAATTTAAGATATCGTTGCCAATCATTTAAGTTTTGAGTACTGGTTTATATAATTTTCAAAAAGTATAAGGATAAACTCCCCGGGTGGACTTGTTTTTAGTAGTAAGAAAGTGTTCATATCAAAGTGAATTGTTTTATTCTTGACTAAGAAATTCTTTCAGAATTTAAACACGAAAAACGTAACGTAAAAAATTTCGAATAAAACTAAGTACCAAATAATTTTTTTTAATTTTTGTCACTTGATAGACTTCTTAGTTAAAAAATTTAAGCTGTTATTGGAAAAAAAAAGTTTATTGCCACTGAAATCAGTTTCATAGGTGCTTTGACTTTAACTAGTAAAATATAATGGCTTTATATACAAAATTTATATTTTAGTGCACACTTTTAGTTTTCTTTTAAATGTTATAAATGGTTTATAAGTCATAATTACCAACTGTGATTTTAATAGAAATATTCTAATATTTATTTATTTATTTATTTTTGCTTAGCAAAGCCATCAAAAGTATAATTTATTTAAAACACCTTTCTGACATATTTTCATTTCAACAATATAAAACAAATTTAAAAACGAAAAGAGAATTTTGTTATTTAAAAGTTTTTAGATTAAACAATTTTTAAAATATACCAGCAATTATGTTAGGAAGTAGTTGCAATATCCGCATTCTGGTTAGACATATATTTGAAGAGTATTCAGAACGTTAGATGTTAACCGTTGTATTCAAAAACTATTATAGCAAACACATTGGCCGGCTTGAGGAAATATGTAAATACACGGCGAATATGAAAGTAATAAATCAATTGGCCACTTTTTGGAAATGTGTATTAGTTACAAAACTTAGTGTCTTATAAAATTAAAATAATAAAATTACCTCCAAAATTTGAATTCTATAGCATTTACTTTATATTGCATCACCTCAGCAAAGATGTTAAAGAATTTGTGTCTATAAATTGATGTTTTGAAAGTTTTAATCAAAAGCACACAATAAAATTTCAATACATCACAATAAACGACTAAAAGATATCATATGGATATTTTCTTTTACTTATTTAATCATTAATAGTATAGAAATTATTATAAAAGAATGTTAACCTTACTATACATAATAACTATTTACTATTTACAAGGTGAAATAGAACCAACAGTCCCATTTCACTTTGTATTACTCAATAAATTTTATTTAGGGCAGTAGTTCCAAAAGAAAAAATTATAAAATTAATAATACTAAAAATTATAATAATATAAATATAATAATATGATTATTAATTTATTCGACCTTTTTATTTCTTAATTAAATATATATTAATTTTTTTAACGTTTTTTTTTAATTAAATTTTAACAATATAATTTTTCATCTAATAGTTTTTCCTGATGATGCCAACCAACGGTGTGGCGAAATATCGAAAAAATAATAACAAATAAAGTTTTTTAAAAAATTTTTTATTAAATAATGACCTAGTGCTTAAAAATTAATTACTAAAAAAATATAATTTTTAAATATTTGGCTTTCCTCTGGAAGACTTTTTCAGGAAATTAATTTTTATAAAAACAAAAATTATTAACAATTTGAAAAAATTTTTGAAAACAATTGGCAAAAACATATAAAACAATTTTCTTCATACATATATTAAATATTAAATATTTAAACATACAAAAAACATGGAAATGGAAATTAAATAACTAATTCTTTCTTATGAAATAATTATAACAAATTATGTGTCTTTTGAATTAAGTCCCCACAATTTTGCGCTAAATTGTATGTGTCTGTTTTGAAATTTATTCTTCTTACATTTGGAACATTAACAATTTCTAACATTTTTAACATACAACGTCTCTTATAGTTTTTTTCTATATCTAATATTGATGCTTCCTGAAACTTTGGATAATCATTATATTTCTTACAATGTGAAGATAAGGATCTCTTCTGTGTTAAAATATTCCTATATTTTTGGACAAATCTGTGACCAGCTAATCTTGTTTTAAGTTTCAAAAACATATAAAATAATTTTCTTCATACATACATATACATACATACATACATATCTCCAAAAAGCTACCGACCCATTAGTACGCTAAACAGCCTTGATAAAGTTTTTGAAAAAATAATATTAGAAAGAATAAATGATTTCACAGAAAATAATGGCATCTTGCAAGACGAACAGTTTGGGTTTAGAAAAGATCACTCTACAACGCATCAGGTTAAAAGAATCGTTAATATTATTCAAAACAATAAAAGTAATAGACGGAATACAGGGCTGGTATTTCTAGATATTGAGAAAGCATTTGATTCTATATGGCAAAACGGCTTAATTTTTAAACTTGGAGCGTTTGGATACCCTATTTATTTGCAGATAATTATAAAAAGCTTTCTATCTGAAAGAACTTTTGTCGTAAAAGTTGACAATGGGTACTCAAACAAACGCTAAATCCCCGCTGGTGTACCACAAGGTTTAGTGTTATCCCCTATTCTGTACTTCATATACATATCAGACTTTAAAACTCTAAGAGATCAATCCTCAGCAATGTATGCAGATGACACTGCTCTAATAGCAAGTGGAAAAATTTCAAACGCAATCATTAAAAAAATGGAAAAAACTTTAACTGCAATTAAAAGATTTTTTGAAAACTAGAAAATCAAATTGAATGATATGAAAACACAGGAAATCATATTCCCATTTAACAAATCGCCAAAGCGAATACCTAGTCGTAGACTATCTATTTTGGGGACGGAAATACCAATGTTAGACTCCGTTAAATATTTAGGGATAACGTTGGATAAAAAATTGAGTTTTAAGCAACACGTTCTTCAAACTTGTGCTAAAGCTATCAGTTGTGAAAGAGCTCTTTTTCCAGTACATAATCGAAAATCAACTCTTCATCAGAAAAACAAATTATTGCTCTATAGAATGTGTGTTAGATCAATTATGTCCTATGGTTGTCAAATATGGTCTACTAGATGTGCAAAGACTTACCTGAAGAAGCTGCAGATTATACAAAACAAAAACTTAAAAATTATAAATAATCTACATAGGCGTTACTCCACAATGGAGTTACACAGAAATTTTAAGGAAGATTTATTCGAAACGCTATCTTGCAAATTGACACAAAGATTCAATCATCGCAACAGATCTTCGGACTATGATTTGATTCGAAATTTATAGGTTTGACCTGTTTACCAATTCTCAATAATGAAAATGGGAAAAGGATCAATGTTGAAAAATCATTTCGGACAAAATTTTATGTAGATTTAAGGTTTGAACTATCTTTTTTTTTTGCCTTAAACTTTTAATATATTTTTAATATAGTTTAAATGTACTTCTTTTTATAAAATTGTTTAACTATTTGCTGTTATACTACGTAGTAATCTCTCAATGTTTGTATATATATAATATTTTTGTATTTTAATGGTATGATGATAGTAAAAATAAAACAAACAAAACAAACAAACATACATACATATAAACTTAAGTGAATTACCATAAATTATCCTATACAGAGACTAATCAATTTAATTTGCACTTGAATTTTTATTTAATTTTGTATTTTTAAGTTTTGATCGAAGCTACTAAAAAACTATTTTTAGACACATTTTTCATTTCCTCACTTCTAGACATTTACAAGTGAGGAAACGTTTATAGATTTAAATACAATGTCATTTAAAAGAAATATGTGCCTTTCAAATTTTTGCAAAATAAAACACAATATAAGAGTACAAGGACCTGGTTAAACGTAGGTTAAGAAAATATACAATTTTTAAAGTTTTTCTAGGTCTTGCTAAAACTTATCTTAAATTAAAACATACCAAAAAGAAAATAAATAAATTATGGAACCAATCTGATTTCTCCTGCAAGTTATAAACGCTTAGAAAAGTTTTTAAATTTTCTAAGAAATAGTAATTTATGTACATTTTCGCGTTTAAAGGAAAACTTCAAATTTTGAAGCCAGTTTTCATGACACGACAGGAAAAGTTTATAAAAAACGATTGTTTTGTTTTTTGGAAAATTAAACATTTAACATGTGTTTAAGTTGTATATATTACAAAAACTAAAGTAATAAAAAAGAAGTTAAGAAAGAAAAAACAAAATTTGCATAAAACAACCAAAACACGGAAGTGAAAAAATCCTTAAAAATTGTTTTAAAATTAAAAAAACCAACTACCGCAATAAGTATTACTTGATCTAAATAAAATTTTTCAACGTCAATCCATGCCGAGCGGATAGTTGTAGACACGCAACCAAAAGCTTTAAAAACAAAATAAAATTTGCAAACAGAAAATTCAAATGAAAGTTATTAAATAGTAGTGGGCGAATTTATTCGTTATTTTTTATTTTAGCACAATTTTCAAAGTACTTAATGCACAACGAATTTTATAAGCCAAATAGTTCGGAAAGTTAAGATTAATAATTTCAGCAACACTGAAATGAAATTATAAAAAATTCAATATTCTGTCAAATTTTTATAAGGTCTTAAATTATCTTATCATATGTACAGATAAAACTGATTATATTTATATCCAGTCTGCTGAAGAAGAGCCATAATATAAAGTATTTAAGTTGAACATAAGATATCATTAATAAATTAAATTTTGCATACGCAATTAACGTCGTGAAGATTTAAGTAATGGGTAAAACTAGGAAATATATTGTATCGGCACTTTTTTCCTGGTTGCTGGGGTATCCCAAACGGAGTTCAGGATAATCCAGTCGTGTTGCTCCAAATTAAATAAAATACCTGTATTTAATCATTGCAACCGCTGACGGAGGTGCCTCATGGCTAAGTACCGCGGATTGGGAGTTAGTGGGCGAGGGAAATATTCAGCTCAATGGAAAATGTGTACGGTAAAACCATTAGGGCACAACCACAGTTGCTCCGGTCTCTCACGGTATCGCCTGTGGGCGGAATAGTTTTTTTAAGGCCCAAAGCTCCGTGGAAAGTAATCGTACCCATCACAGCTCGTTTCGCTCCACTGGTACTATGCTCAGTACTACGGGTTAGCATTTAGTAGACGATAGAAATATCCAGATGAGCGGAAACCGTGCTGGGTAAAAATCACTACACGAGTTTGTGACCTCTTAGTATTAGCTGGAGATAAGTCTGAAATATTTTTAAAAGATACGCTTCAGTCAAAATATTACCTCTTATCTCTTAAATTATTCAACAGTCATCTTTGTTTCCATTAAAAGTGACTGGTGTGCAGTTTGGTCAGGAGGAATCATGGGACAAAACGCCGTAACGATAACTGTAAATAGGGAGCGACATTGTGATATGATTAAAAAGCTGCATGCTTTTGGCTTGATTAACATGTGGTATCAACAAGACGGTGCCACATCGCATACAACCAGGATTACAATGGAATTACTGCGAGACGTCTTTCCACAAAAATTTATTTTAAGAACTGGTGATGTTAATTGTCCTTCATGCTCGCTTAATAGTTCGCTTGATTTCATCGAACTTCTTTTTATAAGGATATCTGAAAAGCAAGCATTATGAACACAAACCAAAAACACTTGAACAACTCAAACAAAATATTCGTGATGAAATTACTGAAGTACCGTGAGATTGAAAAACATACATCAATATAACTTTCAGTCTCTTTCATTTAGTCAAAAAGTATAAACAAAGAGAGTAGAATACCGTTCCGGCGGACATCCTTATCAAAAGCATATGGAAAAATAAAAATTAGACTTATCTTATACAGACAACTCCTTACTTTAGGATTTCCTAGTACAAAGCCTAAGAAAATTCAACTAGTGCAGGAATTGGAGACGGCCGACCATTCACAACGCGCTAGGTTCGCTCAATTCATTCAGGAACAACCAACTGGTTCAGATAAAAAAAAACATGTTTACAGATGAAGCCGTGACAAGTGAAAATGACAGGGTATGTCAAAAAGCAAAATTAGCGCATTTGGGCTTGTAAAAATTACAGAGCGATTATTGGGAAGGCTTTGCATGACCAACGTGTCACTGTATGGTGCGGTATGTGGTCTGGAGACGTGATTGGGTCGTTTCTTTTTCGAAGATAAGACTAAATATGCGATAACGGTCAATGGGTTACGTAAGGAGAGAGTATTTACGGAGTCAATCGAATCTATTAAAACTCAAAATTCGTAGTACAATAAAAATGTGAATCATCTTTATCTAAATTTTTTGTTTTATTTCATTTTAGAAAGCAAACTTTCTTTGGTTTACCCTGTTCTTAAATGGTGTGCATATAAGTTCATAAGCAAAGTAAAAATAAATTTTTCCTGTATAATAAATTTCTCGTTTAAAGGAATTTCTTAACCGCATTATAAAAAATTAAAAAGAAAATTTTGTATATAAATCATTTGTATTAAAGTGTCTTCTTGCTCTGATATGATATCTAACAAAATTTTTGAAATCAACTAGAAAATATTTTGCATCAGAATTTTTGGATTAAAATGCTTTTCATTTAAAATTTTTCCCTGAAGCACTGGGAGTTTTTTTTTTGTTTGGCAAGTTTCTTTACTTTTAAAAATACAATCAAAACGATTTAGGGAACATCTGTCAGCTACTATGAAGAGGGTCAAAAATTTAGGGATTAAACAATTTTATCTATTGGCTTTTTAAGAGTGCCCTGTAGCTAATATTAGAAGGGATTGCTTCTTTAATTAAGCAATTAAAATATATGCTTTATATAAAAGGGGGATACAAAAATATTGTTTAAAAATTTAAAAAACATTTGTGAGCAAGATAGTATTCAGAAGCAGTAGAAAAATCAAATTTTAAAGATTTTTATAATTTTTCAATCAACACAAAATAAAGTATACAAAAACTGGAAATATGCTCCTAGAAATTTCTTGCTTATTTAATCTATAATATAGAGGCAATAATTTATTAAAAGTTGACACTAGTGAGATTTATGTTTAGGGCCGGCTTGAATGATTTTGTTGATGGTAAAAAAAATGCTTTACCAAAATGTAAGAAAACAAACCTGTAATTCCTTATTAGAGTTATGATAATAAGTAATTTAAATTAAAACTTAATAAAAAATAATATGATCTATGGATAGCCAAATTTGTCAGTTCCTCGACGTTCTCAACAATTGGGGTCATCCAAAGACATCACCTGGCGAATTTCGCGTAAGGATTTGACTTTGAAACTGTTTTATTTATACAAAGACATTTTAGATTATGATTCGTTTATTAGAGATATTCATCTAATACCAATACGTTTACATATATGTGCATACATCATATACAAAAGCTCATAATTACATTCTTTATATATAACATCTCCCTCTTCCAGCTAATATTAAAGTTATAACCGATAATAATTCAAAACTTATTGTTGTTACAGATCTTGGTTACAAACTACGTTTACGGAGCCACTTGGAGTTTCTTCGAAGAATAGTGCCATCTTCTAAACGTATCCAATAAGATCGCGGAGAAGGATGTATATTTTCAATAGTTGCTTTTAGCCACGCATTTAAACCATGATTATACCAAACATTCTCCCCTTTTTTAAATGGCGATTTATCTTTTGCATTTTTATCGTAGTACATTTTTGCATAAGCATTTTTAGATTTAATGTTCGTACAAATGGCACAATGTGGTTGAAATTGGTTTATTTTACCTGGTATAGGTGTATAATAACTCTGCTGGTGAAGCATCAATTTCTTTAAGTGGAGTGTTACGATATTCTAACAAAGCAAGCCAAATCTCTTGATTGCTTTCCATAGACTTTTTAATAAGATTTTTGGCTATTCCTACTACTTTTTCTGAAACACCATTAGACTGCGGATATCCAGGACTTGTTGTTATTAAATTTATGTCATATTTGTTGCAAAACATCCTGAATTGTAGTGAATTGAACGGCATATTGTCTGAGACTATATTAAGTGGAGTGTGATTTGTTTTACATCCGCGCCTGACTATGAAGTCTTAATCAGATGGTGGACAAACCACTATTGTATAATTTGGAACGTCATACATGCGTCCTAGATAGCCGAAGCCATAATTCTATGCAACAGAACCACCTAGTTGCAACTTTAATGATTTCAGTACAGGTCTGCAAATCATCACACCTTGCTAAAGAGTTGGAGACTTTCCAACTCCTGTCCAGAACACATGTCAAGCATGCTTACTGGACTGGATCATTCACTTTGCGTGTCATTATCAGTGAGATGATCCTGGCCACCATAGAAAACCATTGGATATGGGGCCGCAAAACCACAACCACCACGATGCTCCCATATAGGGGTCAACCTCAATGATCAGCCAGAGAACTATTAAATGTCTAAAGAGACAAATAATGAACTCTGCGGGTCACTGATCCCCGTGGAAATAAAGTGGAGTTTCCAGTTGACTCCCTGTCTGCCTTCAGGGGACTGGGCTCCCTTTTTCCCCCAAGTTGCACAGATCCAGACAGTTGAGTACTCTATAAGAACCGATAAATGTGCCCCCGGGGGGTTCTATATTAAGTGGAATACCATGGTTAGCGAAACACACTTTTAATTTATTGATACATTCACTGGCGGTTTAAGTTCTAATTGGAATAATGTCCAAAAACCGCGAATAATAATCAGATAATATCAAATAAGAGCATATTCACAAATATCTAAACCCAATTTGCTAAAGGGTAGTGTTGGCACTGTGTGTGAAAGCATTGGCTCTTTTATGTTGGCTACACGATTCTTCTGGCAAACATCGCACCTAGTAATCATTTTTTCTATAGCTTCCTCTACTTTAGGCCAATATACTAAACAACGAGCTCTTTTCTTAGTTTTCTCAATTCCCAAATGCGACGAGTGAAGTTGTGCCAAAACATTAGTGCGCAGGTTTTGAGGTACGATAACACGATCATTAAAAAAAATAACATCGTTTTCAATTGTTAAATCATTTCTGAGTTTCCAATAAATCTTGAGGTCTTCAGGAATTTTGCGCTTATCCTCTGGCCAACCTTCTAACAAAAAAGTCTTTAATATGTCTGATATGTTGATAGAGTGCACAAATTCCTGTAAGTCGTCAATTTCAGGAGTTTTTTCGCTTTTATCATAATAACGAGATAGGAAATCAGCAATATAAAGAAACCTTCCGGGAACATGAATTAAATTTATATCGTATTTGATCAAACTCAATTTCAATCGCTGTAATCTTGCCGAGGGAATTTTTGCAGAAACTTTTTTTCATTATTGCCACTAATGGCTTTTCATAAATATAGTAGTGGGACTTTCTGCATGCAAAGACCACGGCAAGTAACTCCTTCTTCACTTGTACATAGTTAATTTCAGCATCTGTAAGGCTTCTTGAAGCAAACGCAACGGGCTTACCTTTTTGCAATAAACAGCAGCCAATGCCAAATTTCGAAGCATCTGTTTCAATGGTGATGTCTAATTTTTCATCAAAATTTTGCAAAGTTGGGGCGTTTGCAATTAACTGTTTTATTTGTTGCAAGCATTTCTCATAAACTGTTTGCCATTCATAAATAGTTCCATTTTTTAAAAGCTCTCTTAATGGCTGTGTTGTTTCAGTAAGATTTGGTATATCATCCCTAATAGTTTCTGCAAATCTTTTTTATATTTGTTTTAGAAAACAAATTTCTTGTTGATAAACCCTTTAATTGTTATGCAAAATTATGCTCTCGGCAGTTTTCCTAAGTTGTCTATTAATATTTTAATTGTGAGAGAAACTGGGCTAGAAAGGTATATCGTTTAGTATTTTTCCTTCTGAAAATGCATTAATTTTATCTTCCAAAATTTTAAAGATTTTTAATTAAGCAACAATTAAAACACAGAAATAATGGCTCAATGCACTGACAACAATTAAATAAATATACTTTCATCTCTAGAATTAAGTGTATGCTTATTTAAAATTATTTATATTGTTTACAGAAGTTTTTAATCTAAACTTTGTAACGTTGGAAAACTAAAACATAGAGCTTAATAAATACACTTTACAATTAAGAGAAGAGCTCTTGGAACACCAACATGTATTAAGAGCTGAGCATTAACGAGAAATTAAAGAGAAATTAAGGTATCAACTTTCCCGCAGTATTCACAAACGCATACAAATTATAATGATGGGGATGAATTATTATGTTTTGATAGGAATATTCCCAAAAGCTTTTTAACATCTTATGTGGCAATAATATTTTTCTAATAACTTTTTCGTGTTTGAGTTTCAATACCCAATTTGTAATGTTTCTTAACTGAAGTTTTTAAACTGAAATATAAGTTTTCGCTATATTTTACAATAAAATACTTTAAATTAAATGTGCAAAATTTAAAGAATATTCCCACTTTTAAATATTTACCTGTTGGGTTATGTGTTTAAAAACAGACTGTGTTATCATAAGACAAACAAAGGCGCTTAAGGCAAAAATTAAAAGAACACACAAAAAATATGTTTTAAATAGAATAAGTATAGAAGGAACAGAGATAATAGCTCTGACATAAGGAAGAGAACAACAGCGGTAACAAATGTTGTTTCTTTTTAAAACATTTAAAAACTAAATTTAACAAAATATGCTTATGTCAGTATGCTTCTCTACAATTAAATATGTTAATTTCTTAATTATTACAGAACATAGCCAATAGACTGCTTCACAATATCTGCGCCCTACAAAGTCATGAGAAATAGCATTCGCACTGCCACTTAAATATAAATGTAAGGCAGGGTAAACTATTAGCTATCCTTTATCTTACATTGTGATAACGAAGTTGGCCAGTTTTTGACTTCAGATTTATTTTCGGACCAGCACTCCGGGGATGACCCCCACTCATGGAATGCATTGTGTTAGAAATTAAGTTATCAGGAGGAGGAAATAGGGTGTAATGTTTGGGAGCATACCATTTGAATTTTCCTACATTGAATGTATCAGGAAAGCCCATATATAGGCTGTTTTGCTAAAAAAGAATTTTCCTCGTAATGCGTACTGCGATTCAGCGGCCAATCAATCTCAAAGAAAAGCGTGTTAATCGCAAAAATGTGGAAGTAAAGTTCCCTAATTTCAGTAGAGCACTTAGTAACAATAAAACTGTGAAACACAACCTACATTTCGCCGATGCTCTAGAGAATCAATAGAGTTGGATACCCTACTGTTCCGAATGAGCCTCTTGGCCCTCTCTCGTACGTGCTCGAAAATTTTCAAAATAGATTAGATTGTCAAAAAATGGACAAATATAGGTGATATAAATAGTACGAAGACCGAATAGAGTGAAGTATCTCTTACACCATTTTAAAAATCGGTGCACTACAGCAGTCTTAGAATCCTGAAAAATGTGCTAAGTCCATCGAGCATCACACTGTATTTTCATGCCAAGAACATCGGGAGCTTCCAATTCCTTAAAGATAATATCGCACGTAATAAGAGGCAGCATCATTTTCGAACATACATCTTTGCGTAAGTATTCAATGTTATATTTAAAATCGACTCTATTCACGCGACCCCATTTCCAGATTGTTGAATTAAAAGTTGGACAGATAATATAATTTACAAAAACAAGAAATAAGAGAAAACTCGATAAAAATCTGGAGAAATTTTCATTGACATCAAAAGTAATTTTTGGAGCATTTCAATTAAAATTTAAGTTGTACTTAAACTTAAATATAGCAAAACAAAAATAGCTGCTAACAAAAAGAACGAAATAAAAATGTTTAATAAAATAAAACTATTTTTGCAGTTTTTATGTATGCTGATTCATTTAAATTCATTTTAATTATGTCCACCAAGGAAACAAAAATGAAATTTTGTTGTATGCATTAAAAGCTATTTTTTACTTTCGTCAGTTTTCCGAAAAACCACAAAAGCGTATAGAGAAACTTGATTTTTTATATATTGTATAATAGTTTTTTATCTAAATGAGATTTAAATGAAATGTGAAAAATAGCCCAGAACAATTACGGCGTGTTGAGATACTAGGTTAAAAGGCTTTGCTAAGAGAGAAGAAATATTTATTCTATTTTACAGATTTGAAAATATGAAAGGGTATGTTAAAAACAAAGCATTCGTTCTACATAAAATGATATATGATTTACAAAAACTTTAAAACATTGTAGATCACAAAAATAATGTTACAAAATAGTCCGTTTATATTTCCGTAAACTTTTATTCAGACTTAAACAATTGATGGGTTGGAATCATTTGTGATACTGTAGTGTTTAGAGTAAGATGGCAGTATTACCATGTAGTAGGTAGTGTTTAGATCTCGCAGGATAACTATGTAGTGTTTATGTGTAATACTCTATAATTCTGTGTTTAAACAGCTGAAGGGTTCCAGCTAATTATTAAGGCGTTCAAAGGAACTGCCAAAAGATTGTAGAAAGTAATGAAATAAAACTAGGCAATTAAGTTTGAAATCAAAAGCCTACTTTTAATTAAATTTGTATTTGCTTGTATATTATAAGAACTATTCTTAGCCTCTTTAATTTATCCTAGCTTATTATTAATATAGCATTTGTTTCATTTCTATCTATGTACAAATTTTGATTTTATTCAAAATTAAGAAAATTAATAATTTTTTTTTATAAAATGCATTGCAGAATATATTTTTTTTTATAATTCTAGAGCTAAAAATGAAACGATATAAAGCAGTGGTGGGCGAACTTTTTGGGTAACTGGCCAATAAATTAAAAAAAATCTTGCGGCGGGCCAATAAATTAAAAACAAAAAACATAGAGGGTCATTCATTAAAAAATTATGAGGTTGCTGTTCAATTAAAAGTTCGGTTTAAGCTATATATTTATTAGTTATATTACGTAATATTTTAAAACAACATAAAAATTTTATGAGATAAGGTTTATTATGATTTTAAGATTTTCCAGATGTATGGGAAGCATGGATCTGTTTCTAACTTGACATAATTTCCTCAAAATCTGGTTCCAGCTGGGAGGATGCGACTTTTAATAAATTAAATAGACTCTCGTCTGACAATCGGTTTCTTATTGTATTTTTTCTACATTTCGTTACTGAATAGGCCTGTTCACATAAATATGAAGAAGCAAACATTGCCATAATTTTCTGCGCATGATTAATTAGCTTTGGAAATTCATCTTTTGTTAAGGATTTATAGAAATTAAGCTTATCTATATTTAAAAATAGCTATTTTAAATTATTATTACATTGCAATTCTATAATTTCTAATTGTAGATTAGATTCTCAGGATTAACATTAAAAGGCATTGAAAAAATATCTAAACATGGCTGGATTTTTTTAAAGTCAGCAAATCTGGCCTCAAATTCTGAATACAGTTTTAATAAAGATTGTGAAAAGACTTTTAACTTCTCTTCACTCACAGGCCTCAAAGAATTAAGTCTTGGAAAATGAGTCAAATTACTTTTCCCCAAACATTTAGAAAATATAAGCACTTGAGTTTGAAAAGACCTCAAACTGCCCCAAGCCTCATCTATAAATTGATTTTTTCCCTGTAACTTCTTGTTCAGTTTATTATAGTGCTCGATTAAATCTGTGAAAAAAGCAAACTCGATGCAACAATTCTTATCCTCCAATATTTCCCCCTCATAACAAATTTCAGTTTTGGTTTTTAGAAAAACTTTAATTTCTTCGAGAAGACTCCAAACTCTCGAGAAGGCATGCCCACAACGCAGCCACCTGGTCTTTGTGTAATAAAGTACATCTGAAAATTCTGCATCAACTTCCGATAAAAATTCTTGTTTGTTACTGTTTGCTATTTTATAGGCAACAATGTCACCAGCTTACGTGGAGGATCGCTGGACACTTTTTTGATTTTTAAAAAACGTTTGCTGACTAGATATTTTTCTTTTCAATTCCCCTGAATGAACTTTCTTGTCTTCATCTGTCATTTTATAGTACTTCGACCCAAGATGTTTTGAATTAAAGTGCCTAGCGAGATTATAATCTTTAAGTACAGCTACCGGTTTTTGGCAGATAAGACAAATATGTTTTTCGTTATATTCCATAAAAAGTACTTCCATGTCCACTCTTCTTGAAATACTCGACATTCCGAATCAATTTTTCTCTTTCTATTTTCGATTGACATTTATGGGGGTAAAAAACTTAGACTATTTTACTATTGCACTTATATTTACAATACACTTTATTATTTTAATTACACAAATAAAACTGTACGTTGGCAACTTTATAATTTTACTTCACAATTTATTCTTTACGTCACGAGATTTACACTTTTACTGATTGCTGATTAATCCATCGCTGGCCCTTTTATATTTGTTGCGCATGTTTTCTCGAATATTCAAAAATCTTCTAGATCTCACATATAATAGTTGTTGTTATTTTATACGTTCAGTTTCCTATACTAGTTGTTAGTGTTTTATGATGTTTATGTTTCTTCTTGGAATATTGCATCAGAAAGTTGTTGTTCTCTTGTTTGTACAATATTTCCTAGAAAACTACACAGTTTGGACACAATACAATAGGTCTATATTAGTTGTTTTTGTTTCATGCTTTTTAAGTTTCTTCTTGGAATATTGTATAAGAAAGTTGTTGTTGTCTTGTGTGTACAATATTTCCCAGAAAACTACGCAGTTTGCACACAATATAATATGAAAACATCGCATTTTTTTTGCTAAAATTGTCAATTTATATCTTTTTTAAAACATAATGTAAATTTATATTTTGGGCATAATTATTTAATAGGGCCGGATGTGGCCAGTGGGCGGTAGTTCGCCCATCACTGATATAAAGCTTACGCATAAACTTTTAAAAACAAAATTAATATACCCAGGATGTAAGAGAATAACTATAAACTTTAGCCCAAATGAAACGAAAGTGTAGTGTTCCTACATATAATACTAATCTCCTAGCAATGTTAAGGTGGTTGGACTCTCCCTTGTAGCAAATGGCGACCATGACCGATATAACTCAAACGACATTTTTTCCGCTATTGCTAAATTGACTCCAAATAATTTTTTATTTGTGCAGTACGAAGAAGACCCTAACATCGCACGAAAAACGATCCAGATTTCGAGAAAACTTTTAGGGAGAGATATTTCCAAATTTGGAAATGTTAATTGGCTTTTTTAATTGCTAGATATAATGGTGGGCCTTATATAATCTCATACTTAAAACAGTAAGTATAATCTTTTATACGCCAAATTATTAAATTAATCAAAATAACACGTAGAAATGTGATTAAATTATGATATTACTATCGCGCCACCTTGTATGTTTAATATAGTATATACCTTTATTAGTTTGCAAACGTTATAAATTTAAAACACTTGTTTTAAACTTTTTCAGTATACATTAATAAATCTCCTTGCATGATTCTTAGGTTATATTATATGATGTAGTTATAGACGAAAAACACTGTGTACAAAATTAAATTGACAAATATAATGTATAATAAAGAATATGGGATAAAACATTAAGTTTAAAATAATGAAACTAAGTTAAACTTTATCTTATTACATCATCTCACCTTGTTCCTTAAGAAACAAAAAATGACGTCGAAATAGGCAGAAGGCAAAAAGGTTTGCTTCATTATTTTAGACAATTTTACAGTTTGTGTTTTTAGAATGCAAAGACTTTTTAGAAAATAAATTTAAATTAAGTAGATATATAACCTCTTCAGCTAGATATAAAAAGTTGACTAAAGTCAAGCTCTCATTCACTTTAAATTAAAATATTTTTTTTAAATTATTGAAATAAGTAAAACCTCTTCTCTATCTATGAGACCATTTTGTGTGCTAAAAAACTTAGAAACAATTATTTGTTAAGCAAAAATAAAAGAAAAATGTATTTGAGTCGTTAGCAAGTAAGAGCGGATTACCGATTATTAAATTTACTCATCCAAATCGAAGGATGCTGTTAATGTCTAGAGTCAATTCCCGTATCCTCCAGCATCAGATTTAGATTTATACATTGCATCGCAAGATTCTCTAACCATATTACATAACCTGAGCTCAAATCTTTATTGCACTTTATAAGGCTCTCAATAATGCCTACTTACTCTTGTAATGTTTTTTGATATATTTAATAAGCAAAAAGCAACAGTTTACAAAACGAAAACAGCACTGGCCATAGGCTGACTTTCGATACTAAATGTATATTGATTGCATATTGCAATATGCAATGATATTTTGAAATTTTAGACTAAATGGTACAATCAAATCTAAAGTAATTACTCCGATCTGATGGTTTGTTTTTTTATAGACGTCTCAAGCTTAGTATTTGTATGTTTTACTGAACGAACTTAATTTAAACCTAAAAATTTCAAAACGAATATTATTTTATTGTGAGAGCTGACGTTTTTCTTTTTATTTTTTATTTAAAGCCGGGTATTTTAGTATACTAAAATTGAAAAAAAAAACTCTGCAGAGACTTAAGTTTTTTTTTTTTGTTTATTTTTATGAACATATAAAAAATCCCTTTTTTCTCGAAACATTTGGACCTGCAATTTAAATTTACTTTCCTGCAGTTGGAAATCATCGCTAATATATTATCTCATATCTGTTTCTACATTTTTAATTAATTTCAACTGCCACCAGGTGCCACCCCTCAATTTGTTGCATTACACAGTACAACATTTTTCAGTTATAAAATACATTGTTTATTTTTTTTAGGATTCTCAGAAATAAAAAAAAAGTAATAAACAAAAGGTTATTTAAATTTTATGATTGCAGTAGTAAAGTAATAAGCGCTAATAAATTTGCATGCACAATTAAAAGGAAAAAAGGAAAGTGCACTTTTTTAATTATTTTAATTTTTCCATAGTTACCTGCATGGTTTGTTTACAGAAATTGCACCCAGATTTGTGAGTGTTCATGCTTTGAAACGTTTCGAAATATGTGCCCATTCATAAGTTCCTGTCAATAAAATATTGAGAAATATGTAGTTTTTATAGGTGCTCATTGATAGATTTTTGGCATTAAACAAGTATGTAATGCATTGGTTCGAAAATGAAGGGTACAAAACACTCGTACCATACAAAGATCTTACGAAAGAAAAAACTAACAGTTATCCGCAAGGAGTTTCTATTACTGAAAGTTCAGGCAGTATACCTCTGCAATATCTGTTGGATCATACTGCTAAAAAAATCCTAGAGACCAAGTCAGCAAAGGGAATAAATAAAATTGAAAGCGAAAATCTAACAATCTACTATAAATTGGGATGTGATGGGGCATCTCGTCAAAGCGAATACCAACAGAGGTTTTGAGATGATAAAATTTCTGACTCTCATTTATATATGACATCAGTTGTACCACGTAAATTATCATTAAGTCATAAATAAGTTAGTATGGAACAACAATAAATCTTCTTCCACACAGTATTGTAGAACACTACAGTTTGCATACGTTAGAGGGACACCTCAAGTTACACCGAGAAGAAAAGAGAAGAGTCGATGAGGAGATATCTCAACTAAAAGTCGATTCAAATACTCGTCCTATAAAAGAAGCCCGAAAATGTTTGATAAAGCGTGAACTTAAAGCGAAAATAGGAATACAGATTGATACTGTTAAGCAAGACTCTGGTACGACAAATTCAGGAAATACGTCACAAAGATTCTTTGCTAGTTCTGTTTTGATTTCCGAAATAACGGGTCTAGATGAAACATTCAAAAGCTTTTCAATATTTCTCAAAGCTATAACAATCACCGAAGTAGTAGATCCAAAAAAATTTGGTGATTTTTATATGGAGACGGCAGAAGAGTTTGTTGCACTGTACGAGTGGAACAATATGCCACCTACACTTCACAAAATTCTGATTCATGGAAAAGATATAATTGAAAAGTGTGTTTTTCCAGTAGGTCTACTATCCGAAGAGGCTCAGGAAAGTCGTAACAAAGACTATAAAAAATATCGCCTTAGACACTCCAGAAAATGCAATCGAATTGCATTTCACATTTGACGCCTCATGTAGCCAGAAAAAGCATAGTGTTATAAGCGACGAAGTTAAGGCCCTTTTAAAATAATAAGTTAAAAATTTATTTAAAATAAATAATAAATTAAAAATTAAAATATATCATTAAAATTTTTTTGTTAGTTATGGCTTTCTACATTGCAGGTAACGATCGACATTTCTCTAACTTTCGTTATTTGGATTACTTTTGTGTATTACTATATAAATAAAACTAAATTTGTGATGAAATCACTAAATTTTTTGACAAATATATTTTTTTCCTCACCTCTAGATTTTTCCAAAGCGTTTGATAGAGTGTGGCATGATGCGCTTCTGTCAAAACTTGTTGCTTTTTGTCTCTGTAATAATTCCTCCAGATTTATATATATACGAGTTCAAGATTAATTCAGGGGTACCGCAAGGCTCTGTTCTTCCTCCTACCGTATTTCTTATTTTTCTAAATGACCTTCCCTGCCAAACGTACAACCCTAAATACTCTTTCGCAAATGACAGTACCATTTGTAATTCGTATTCATTTAATCATTCGTATTCGTTCTAAATTCTCTAGAGCATCGACGCAATGCCCTTTCATCGTTACTACAATGGTAAGTGCTTTAAAGAAATTAGGAACTTGATCCCGTTATACGCACGGTTTTGCGTTTAACTCGATTTTCATTGAGAGGGCATCCCTTTATAGTTGATTAGCCAGTGACTCACACTACATATTACACGGAAAACAGAACAGTCCGCATGTGGAATAAATTTCCTCCAGAGGTATTTCCTTTCACTTTCAATGCAGGAAAGTTAAAATCCAATGACCACCAACACTTCTTCTGCTTTCCTCCTCCACATGACCTAATTTCCTAGTTTTGGCACAATGCATTGCATGTGCTGGTCCCAAAAAAAATTCGCGTTTATTTTATTTTTGAAAAAACATAAAACACTATCTAACTAATTTAGAATGCGGTCCAATAAATGGTGTATTTAAAATATTTCTTCATCGGCGTAAATATCCTAATTATTTATAATTTAGAATTTTTATAACAAAGAGCAGTTTTAGAAAAAATGCAAATATTTGTGTTTGTTATGCACATAAGAGTTTTCAGTATTTATATAAATAATAAGCAAGTAAACATTTGGGTAAAACTTCTGTTTATTTTTAAATTATTACACTTGCAAAATTAGTTCTACTCTATTATTGCTTTGACTGACACTGTCATCAAATGTTGTGTATTGAAAACAATTTCTGCATATAAGAATTTTAATATTTCAAACACAAAACGGACTTGTGTTTTTATTTCTTACATATTGTACCCATTATCATATATGAATTGCTATATGCAAACAAGTTTGCCATTATACATTTTTATATATATAATTATCATATACACTAGAACCCATAAAAAATGGAAGTCTGGGATAATTTGTTTAAATTTTACTCATACAAATTTTTCGAAGGCAGCTCCCAAAGTTTTGCTAAGAAATCCAAAACAATCTTCAAATTTAGTCAACTAGGAAAGAAAATCTAGGTATAATAAAACAATTCTTAATAATTAAAACAAGAATTTCACTAATAAAAAACGGAAAATTTACAAAATTCCAAACTTGACAAAATATATTAATTTACATACTAAAATTTAAAAAAAAAAATCAAAAATTCAAAAACAATAATAAACAACCTAAAGATCCTTAAGTATTCATTAAGATTCAAAATCTCGACAAAAAAAATTAAAGGTATCACAAGAAAACTAGAAGTAGTGTGCGCTTTTAAATTAAGTGTATCTACTTGGTACATTGCGATGCTCTTAAAAAGCCCATTTTCATTTAATCAACCAAAACCTTCCTTCAAAGTAGTAAATATTTCATCTCTTACATATTTCGTTTAACCTAAAAAAGATCAAGTTCACTGTTGTCCCTAGTGTAAATAGCTCTTATTCATATACATATTCCGAAAAATAGTTTAATTTATGCTTTGTCCTTTTCAAGTACGGATTAAGGGATCGCAGATATTTTATTTCTTTAAATACTTATTTATTTCATAAGTCATAGTGTCTGCCACTTTAAATAACAAAAAATAGCACAATGCTGCGTTTAATACTAATTATAGCCACACTTAATGGATATCTCTTTCGACCATAACGGGTCAAATAACCCGAATTTATGCTTCCTATTTGAATTTGTGAAATATGGATGTTAGGATGGAAATAAAAATAATAACACAAAATAGTATATTGGCCACTTAGATTACAAGCGCAAAATATTACAATATTTAGTTCATTGCTTATCGCAATTTTAACAGGTAAGTGTGTATGTCTATTGTACATTTTCCGCAAGCATATTTTTTGCATTTAGAGCAAATTTTGTTAGTTGTATTTTCTATACAGTATTCTATTTGACACCTCTTGCGTTGATAAGCATCTGTAGAAGACTTTTGCAACGATCCTATAGTATTTGTTATTTGGCCGTTCACGGGCCTTTTGAAAATCGGCGGCAAGTTCTATTGCAAACTGGAGTAAAAAATCTTGTCGCGAGATATTTTCTCATGTCGTTTGCTTGTTCAAAATCTTAAAATTTATGCCAGTTAAATCGAGGATATTGAAAAAAACTTGGAGGGCCACCTGCTTGACTTAGAATGTGTAAAAACTTTCCTCACCACTTCATCAGTCATATCCTGTTGGGCCTACTTCTTGCCTGAAAATATTATGAAGTGGTGATCTATGAGATGCAACATCTATATGTATTTCTTCCCAAAAACCGATCTCTCATTCGCAACATGTTGTTCATATATCTCTACTTCATTTGGAACTTGAGAGTAATTTTTTTGTTTTCATCTTCGAATCTCTAGATTCAAAATCATTTTCATTTGCAACCAATATATCTTCATTTTTAGAAAATTACCCCCACCCCCCTGATTGCCGGAAACTCTTCCCCCAGAATGTTTACATTTTCTAATTTGCTACCCAATTTTGATATTTTCTTGAAATTATTGTCAGCTTTTTTGATTGAACTACTTTACACAACAGCCTTTGCAGAAATGTGCAACTTACCGCCTACAATACTATAAATAATATGACTCTATAAGCTTATAAAACAAAAAGAAGAATCACTGTGGCTCAATTGACCCGTAGTGGTATATAACAATAATAAACAAAACAATAGGAATAGTATAAACTTATATTAATTAGTTAGAAAAAGTCATGAAGTCAAATGTGCAAAACCAATTAGGTGATACGTGCATTTGTAATGCACGTATACGTATACGTATACGTATACGTGTAATGTAATGCAAAAGTTGAAAATGCGTTATTCGACCCGTTATGGTATGTTTAGTGTTAATAATTTTGTGTAAGTTAGGAAAGGTACCAGGAAAAACACGGTCACTACAAATGTGCTATATCGAGGGCGCAGACATGCACTTTCATGCCAACTTCCTATTATCAATCAAGAATTTCATAGGTAAGAATATTTTTAAACCATACAAATCAACTTAGAGGGCAATAAAACATTTGTGTATATTTTCGGTAGAGTTGAATTTTTTTTTTAAATTTTTTTTTCAAAACCCTTATCCATATCTGGCACTCCCTCGGAGGATTTGAAAAATATTTGCCAATATGGAGCAAAAAGAAGATGAGTTATTAAGTTTTAAATGAAAATAATTATCAACAAAAAGTAAACGAAACCTACTCTGCATTTTACAAACTGCGTAGTTCCGTGGGAAGTTTGCTTATAAGAAATTCTACCAAATAAGTAATTAGCAGATAATAAAAAGAATTAATACAGAACATAGGTGTCAAGTATGCACCTATGTGAGAGAACCGCCTTAACAACTATATAAGCACCACTTGCTGGGCAAATGAATTTATTCTATTAAATCAGTGAGTAAAAACAACAAAGCTACCATCGTATTTATTTTGTGTGTATTGAAACTAAATAAATCGTTTAACTTAATTTTAAATTCTAAAGTACTGTGTTATTATTTTCCAATGAAAGAATTCAAAATAACAAAACGTTTATTAAAAGGAATAAACATAACAATATATATTAATTTCTGTTACAAACTCTGTAAGCCTCAGCATACTGCTTTGCGATTTTATTTCTTGCAGAGATATTAAAAGAAAGAGGTTTTAGGTAACCGCAAGTAAAAAATAAAACATTTTAAGTTTTATGTGGTTCTTTTATGAGTGCAGTATTTTAATAACTCTTGTCACCTTCGAAATTCGCTTGCCTATTTATACCTTTGTCTATAAATAGTAGTGTTCAAGTATAATAGTCAAGTGCAAATTAAATAAAAAAATTAGCATGCCAACTTTATTTTATTTGAGAGCTAACTTAATTATTAAATTACTTCAGATGAATCTCAAACTATTTGCTGTAATTCATTTCTGAAACTCAACATTTTTTATCTACTCAAATGATTTCCCTATACTTTTTAATCATTATTACACAGCAATTGAAGCTGCCGTAAATTTTTTATTTGTATTTGTTAATTTTATGTATCTTATTCATATTCCATTTTTACTGTATTTAAAACACTATTACTAAGCAGATATTTAAATCAAATCATGACCTTAGCTTTATGTTCGGGTAATTAAAAATCGTTTTTAATTTTTCTTTCGGTGTGTGATATAAATAGAATAAATCTTTTTATTATTAACAATTATTTACATTTAAACATACTAAATATGTACTTGTACAATTATGTTTAATAATGGAAAATATTTACTAATTGCCCGCATGCATAGAAATAAATTTGGATTTGTTTGTTTTAATATAAATTTATTTATATTAAATATTTGCATATTTCTTAGCATTTAATATTTTTGAATTCTGGTTTTTGTTTATAATCACCAATCAATACAATAGGTGGAAACAATTTATTTAACAAAGTGAATGGATTACTAACAGAAATAAATCGGCATATTGTGGAGGAAACTTATTTAACATGTGCAAATAATACTTACAAATTACGGTTCTAAAAAAATAAAGATGGGACACTTTGTGGCCTTAGCTGTGATATTGCCATTCAATTGAGAAACTTGTAGACGGCCACTTATGCCGCATCTATAGTGAACTCAGTTTTTCGAATGCTGCCAATAACAAGCAATGAAAACTTAATTTTTTTAAAAATTTCATAAATATGTTTCCAAAGTTCTTTTTTTGTGAAATAATAAAAATATTGCGGAAAATTATATTAAAAGAATCATGTTATAAACATGAAAAATGACCGCTTATAGCTTTATTAACTTTAAGGTAAAAAATGTTAAACGAAACACAAAACCAATTTTATTAAAACTTTTTATGGATACAAGTATATTAAAAATTGCATGCCGTGTTACTAGAGGTAAAAAAATAAATTTTATAATATCAGTTGCCTTTGAACGTGTCAGTTAAATAGAATTAATTTTTTATATGTAACAGCTTGCTTAAACAATTTTAGCGAAATTAAATATCAAAAATATGAAAATAATTGCTGTTAATTTAAAAAGCATGGTCTTAAAAAGAAATTATGAGTTAATGAAAATTATTTCATTTTCCATATATTTTTTGGCAAAATTGTTTATATATCTAACTAGCGTGCCCGTGACTGCTTTGCAAGTCATTTCTTCGACATTTTTTGATCGATTTTGGTTCGCGGTATTGAAAAACAAAGCACGTGAACGTGATACGTATAACTGAAAGTGCAAAAAACAGGGATCATTGAAAAGCAACAGGTATGGAGAACTGAAGCCATTTAAAATCAAACGGCAAATCTGGAGGAATCATAGGAATGCGTGGTTTTAACACATCGCCCTTATATTTTTCTTTTAAAATTTTTGCTTCAATCACATTTTTCATGACTTTTTTGACTACTAACATATGTCATTGCATCTGCCAAGTGTGCATACAACGCCATCTACTGGCAATATAGCATTTACAATCATGTTTTTATGGGTTCTTGAGTTAAGATAGCGTTGTAAAAAAAATGTATGTGAAAATGAATTTTCTTCATAATTTTTTTTTTTTGGGAAATTTTCCAAAATTTTCTTCAAAATTTTGTATTAAATCAAATTTAATTTAAATAAATAAGGAAAGCTGATAAAAGCTGAAGAAAATTCCAATATTTATGTTACTAAAACTCCAGTCACATATGTCATTGCATCTGCCAAGTGTGCACACAACGCCATCTACCGGCAATATAGCATTTACAATCATGTTTTTTATGGGTTCTTGAGTTAAGATAGCGTTTTAAAAAAACTGTATGTGAAAATGAATTTTCTTCATAATTTTTTTTGGGAAATTTTCCAAAATTTTCTTCAAAATATTGTATTAAATCAAATTTAATTTAAATAAATAAGGAAAGCTGATAAAAGCTGAAGAAAATTCCAATATTTATGTTACTAAAACTCCAGTCACATATGTCATTGCATCTGCCAAGTGTGCATACAACGCCATCTACCGGCAATATAGCATTTACAATCATGTTTTTTTATTGGTTCTTGAGTTAAGATAGCGTTGTAAAAAAATGTATGTGAAAATGAATTTTCTTCATAATTTTTTTTTTTGGGAAATTTTCCAAAATTTTCTTGTGTATTCTTCTTATTTGGCCGGAGACCTGTCCGAATTGGTGCTAATCACCGAAATCGGTCCAGGCATTCTCGAGTTATAAGCGTAGTAACTAACATCACTTTCTTTTATATATATAGATATTAGGGGAGCAATTTTTTAAATAAAATAGCAAATTATGTTTACAGAACAATTCAGAACATGATTCGATTGCTGATAAAAAGGCTTGAAAACTTTTACAAAAGCAAAAATTAATAAATAATGCTCACCAGCTATATAATTTATAACCTTTTCTTACAAATTATTTACGATAACGTCACTTTTCAGAGAAGACTTAATATTATTGATATTTTGTTTAAGATTTGAAACTTGTGTTTATTTATATTATTTTTCTATTTCTCCACTTCCTCTTGGTCAAGGAAATTTTTAAATATAGTAAGCAATTTCAGCTTTTTAAGATATGCTTATAGCCTCCCTGATGAGTTAAGTTGAGCCAACAACGAAACCACCTTTGATACCAATAATCAACTTCGTGATTTTATTTTAAAATAAATTTGAACTCAGTGAAAAGTGAACTAACATAAGTAAATGTGTTACGTTTTTAATATTTTTTTCTTTAACATTTATTTAAACAATTTTATTTTTTGGAATCAATTTTAATTTAATCTACGTTAATTTATATCAGATTCCTTCTCATAAAATATTTATTATTCAAAAATTATTTTATATGTATTAATGTGGGGGAAAGCTTATACCACTACTGCTCCTATGGCTCATCAGTGGATTTTATCACAAATTTTATATAAAAAATTCAAGTCTTATTCTCGAACCAAATTAATTAAATGAGACAAAGATTGAAAGTGTTTTTGTTTTCGAAATGTTTGCTGTGTTTTTGTATAGAAGTACTTTTGAGTTTTGTTGTTTTTTGGCTGTTGGTGGTGATTCAACGAAAACACCGAATTAATACATTTGTAAGGGAATCTAGCACAAATTAACGTAGAATCAATTAAAAAGAATTTTGTAACTTTTCTCGAAAATATCGAAAAAAAAAACTCTAAGGAAATTGGTTAAGTATTTTTTCCGCAATCAGTAAAATACCGGACATTAGCTGACAACCTCTGCTGAATTAAAAATGTCTGCACTGGTCTGTGTTAAGGGTCATATACATTAAAAATTGGGACATATATAAATTTTCGGTGCTATTCCGATAGACTTACAAGCATATTTGTAGTGATAGTAACATAATTTGAGCCAATAGCAACAAAATAGATTTTAGTGTTCAATAAAAGCTGTTTCTCTAATAGTCCACGATGACAGTTTTTATATAATAATGACAATAAATAAACAATGATTGACTTGAATTTGATAATAGCCCTGCTAATCTAGTAAATCGCACCCATACACACCGTCCTGTAATTTCAACTATATTCCCATGACGGATTAGAGATATTATGGTCAAAATCACGACCATATGGAAGCACATGTTAATTTTAATTGTAGCACTTTCGCTAATTTTGGTCAAAGTGGTATGTGTTTGACTAAATAAATTATATGTGTGGGTTAAATTTCATTTTTAAACTTCATTGACTTATTTCAATAGGTTCAATTTGTATGCAATATTAGAGAAATTCAATGTCAACTGCACCGTTTTATGCAAATTATTTTATTGCTTAAACATAAATCTACTCTTTCGCTTTCTGTTAAGACTGCTGTTATGTTTTAGTTACCATTCCATCAATTGGATGAAAATACTATTGAATGAATAAATATCCTGTATTTTCTTATTTTTTCTTTCTTCTCGGAGCAGTACTTAGGGGATAATCCCTACTTTTACAATGTGTTTTACCAAAACTAAGAAATTAGGTTATGGGGAGGAGGAAAGAGGGAGTAGCATTTGTAAACATTCGGCTTTTTCTTACATTGAAAGTGACAGAAAAGACCTCTGCAGGGAGTTCATTCCACATACGAACCGTTCTGTTAAAAACCGAATTTTCCCCGTAATGCATAGTGCGATTCACTGGCCGATCAACTACAAATGGATGCGTTTCCAACGAAAATCGGTTTAGACGCAAACGGGAATAAGTTTCCTAATTTTTCTAGGGCACTTACCATTATAGTAATGACAAAACAGTGAAATACAACCAATATTGCGTCGATGCTTTAGAGAATCAATAGAGTTGGATACTCTACTCTCCCTAATAAGCCTCTGAGACCTCTCGACAAACCAACTCAAAAATATACTGCATGGTGCCGGCCCAAACATGAGAATTGTTTTCCATTTTTTGACGGATATAGGTGGTATAAATAGTATGAAGATCGGATGGAGTGAAGTATCTCCTACACCGTTTTAAAAAACTGTGCCACTTGAAAGCTTCTTAAGAAACCTGAAAAATGTGCTTAGTCCATTGACTATCGCACTGAAGTTTTATATCCAGAGCTTCCGATTCCTTAAAACTTTTATAACAGATGAATGAGACACAGTTTTGTGTCTCAGCCTCGACAGGTAACACTTATGGCTTTGGAATAACTTTTGCGTTTCCCTGGACCAGCGAGTACAAAAAGGAAGGATTATTTCAGCGCAGCTGTATCCCGCATAGCATTCACAAATGCTTTAATCTTGAATTGATCCAATAATAAATCATGTTTGCCTAAGTAACTCAGTTGCACCAATCGTTTAATTTTCATTGCAAAGTCTTGCAGCATCTCGTCTAACTTCTGCACCCTGCAGAGTCTGTTTTTATGCTTGCCGCACCATACTGGCTGCGTAAAGTCATCATTATGTTCTCGTAATTATATTTGCAACCATCAGGTACGGTTAATACCAGAGTTAGGTCTATAGCTTTATGTTTGTTATCCCATAAATTTTTGCTGGCCAATGTTTTGAACAGAAGCTTAAAAATATTAAAAGCTCCTCTCTAATATAAGAATGCCTATTTGCGTTTTTAATTCATTTAGTTCTCTCTCCATTTTCTTCTCTAGGTAAGACAATTTTTCGTAAAATTCGTATACTCTCAGTCCATATACACACTCTTCCCGAAGATTTCTGATATTTCTTCAAGTTCCTCATTTATCTCACATACAGCCTTTCAGCTGCTCCAGATAGAGAAGAAAACTCGACACAATTTACACCATAGCTAGAAACAACGGCTACAAACCCACGACAAACTTCTTAATTAATACAACAATAAAAACAGGATTAAAGAGGATAAAGAGGCAGTTAATACCAGCAATACTCTGAGACATACTTTCAAATCATCGATGGAAACAACTGACAAATTTGATTCCAGCGGGATGTACAGATTTAATTTTACTTGTAAACTTACTTATATGTGAAGGTGAAGCTTTCTAAAACCAAGGAATGTGCATTATAGAAATATTTATTAAATATTCAATCAGATTTATTTAGAAAAGTGCTAGTGATGACGATTTTATGGCCGCATTAAATATGTGTTTGAAATATGTTTTGAAATAATAGTATTTATTTACTATACGATTGTAACAAATCAATTTGGATCATTTAAAAGTTTTTAAGCCAAAGAATTAGTTATCTTAAGTCAAACATATTTTGGGAAGTAAGAAATAATAAACTATTTTTATCTTTATTTTTAGTGTGGTATTCTGATAAAACTACAATCAATGTTTTATTTGCATTTGCAACAAGTTTGTTTAAAAACAAAAACAATTATTTATAACTTTTTGTTTCCATTCTTTCTTAACCTTAAATTTACCATCTAAGTCTTTAAATGCGTTTTGGCAACGTTTGTAAATTATCTGTAAAATTATTACATGAATATGGCTCTTCTATATACAAGTTTATCTACACCACAGGCTTAGTTTGGTTTAAGTTCGTTTTCTCTTTAATGTGCAAACAATTTTTCTGCAAGAACTTGTTAAGATATCTTTTGGCAAATAAGATTTAAAAAAAAAGCAAAAATTAAATAAAAAATGAACACATTGGCAAAGCAATTCTACTATATATTATATTCATGTGGTTGTATTTCAAATACATTCTTTTAATTTTGAAAAAATGTATGTTCATTTGCGTTTGGCTTTAAAATCATAAAAATTATAGTCTACATATATTATTCGAGTGTAGCGATCTAAATTTTTACCGGATTGAAAAAGTGTTTTTTGGAGTGAAGACTTTTATTCCATCTATAAAAATTTCGAATAAAACTAAGTCGAAATCTTGGTTCAATCAGAGGTGAAAAAATGCAGTCAGATTAAGAGAGGAAGCATTCAGTATTTGGTGTAGAAACAAAAACGCAGATACTAATTTGCTACGAAATGGGCGAGATCTTCGTGTGTCAATACGTAAAGGCGCAAAAAAATCTCTAGGATTTAGCCTTCGTAGGTGTAGCAAGAATTTTAGTTATTTTATTAAAAGAGTAACGGATAATGCTAGTTCTTCAATTCCGACTTTTAAAGAATGATCGAATATTCACTGACTTGGTTGATAAAGCTAACCTTTTGACTGTTATATTTGCAAATAATTCTTATTTGCTGGAAAGCAAATAAGAATTATTTGCTGCCCGAGCAGGACAGAAGATATTCTTTCGAGCTCGAGCGGTTAAAAAGGTTTTAGCAGAACTCTACGTCAACAAGACTCCTGGGGCAGATGGGATAGCAGCACTGGTTTTGAAACAGAGCTCTTCGACGTGAGCATGCAGATCATGCCGGTGAATTTCCAAAGTGTTGGAAGATATACCGCCAATCCCAAAAAGACTGAGGCCAACAACACGCAAAACTACCACCCAAATGCAATCTGTTCTGCGGTTCCTAAAGTAATAGAATGTATGATTAATTTTCAATATTGTTTCCGTAGAGGGCGCTCTACGGATGATTTTCTGGCTTTTCTGTCGTAAGATTGATGGAAGTTCAAGCATTACCTAAGTGAAAGTAAGTTGGTGACTTTAGATGCTTCTATGGTGCTTGATAAAGTGCGGCATGAAGCACTTTTGCCAAAACTAGTTAATTTTGATGTCGGTGACAATTTTTACAGATTTATACTGAGTTTTCTCAAGAATCACACTATATGAGTTGTTATAGATGGGATTTTATCGGACGATTTCAAGATTAATTCAGGGATACCGCAGAGCTCTGTTCTTTCCCCTACTCTAAATATTTCTTATTTCTGTAAATGACATTCCTTGTCAAACTTTAAAGCCTACTCACTCTTTGGCAGACGGCAGAAGCATTTGTCATTCATATTTATTTAGTAATAGATCGAACCAGTTGCAGGTGAATGAATGATACGTGCAAACACGATCTCGCAACAATATCCGAATGGTGTCATGCGAATAGAGTCGATTTTAATTCTCGTAAGACACAATATTGCATGTCTACGCATAGATCTCTGTTCGGAAACGGCGCTGCAACTGCTACAATAAGTGATATATGTAAGTATTACGGAAACAGAAGCCCTTGATGTTCTAGGCATGAAAATTTAGTGTGATGTTCGATGTATTAAATACATTTTCTAAGAAAGCTTTCAAGTGCCTGGGTTTTATAAAACTTCACTCCATCCGATCATCGTACTATTTATAACATCGTACTATTTATACCACTTATATCCGTCCAAAGATGGAAAACAACTCTCATGTATGGGCCGGCACACCAAAGTCTATTTTGGAATTGCTCGACTGCGTACAGAAGAGGGATAAGAGACTCATTATGGACGGTAAGGTATCCAACTGTATTGCTTCTCTAGAGCACCGAGGCAATGTAGGTTGTATTTCACTATTTTATCGTTACTACAATGATAAGTGCTATAATGAAATAAGGGAACTTGAATCGCACTATGTATTACAGGAAGAAGTCGTTTTTAACCAGAACCAGACCTCGCTCCAGAGGTCTTTCCTGTCCTTTCAATATAGGAAAATTCAAATTGAATGTTCACAAACACTACTACCTCTTTACTCCTCCCCAAAACCTAATTTCCTAGTTCTAGTACAATGCATTGCAGTAGTGTGGGTCATCGCTGGTCAGAGCGAAACAGATAAAAAATGCTAATGCATAATATTTCATGCGTTTTTATTAGCAGGATAGCATAATACTTATGCACTATGGCTATCAGCTGGATAACAATTCTAGATTGCAATTCTTTTCTTCTCGTTATTATTTTCGCATTCGGTTACTAATTTATATTAATTACTTCTGTCATAATATAATCACACATAAAGTTCTAATTTATATAATCCCTCGGTTTCTATGGGATTTAGCTTTATTCTCTTCTTAATAGAATTTAAATATTTTTTATTACTCAACGATAAATTGATAACCTCATGCAATTGCCAGCGAGCCAGAGCCGAAATAACAGATACATGCGTTAATCTCTTTGATGTCCATTAAAAGAGCTCTCTATTTCGTTATATGGTACAGACATTTGGGTCCTTGTGTTTGTAAGTTATATTTACGACAATTTTTTAAAAAGGAGATTGCGCAAGGTATTTATACAAGAGCTTTTAATTACACAAACATTGTATAATAACTATATTCTTCTCCTTTCAATGTGCGGAGCATAAGACGTCCGGAAGGAATTCGAATGGATTCTTCGACCTAGTTGCATTTTCTATATTACAATGTTGAATAGCGGGACTGTTTTCGCTTGTATTTCTCATTTTATATTAGACACAGAATACAATTTTGGATAACTACACTTTATAATTTTTAAAAAACACCTCACTGGAAGCGTACACAGCCAATATTACCAACAAATAATAAACAAAGGCGGCAAAAAATTATTTACACAGAGATGACTTTTTTGCCTACATAATTATATGGCAATATCAAAATCAGCATGAAGTTCCACTTTTACATGTGGAAATGAAAATCATTGTTAAATCGCACATTAAAATTTGCCAAAACATTACCCTATTCCTACAAATTGCTGCCTTTCATTTAATTTTGATGGAATAAAATAGAGCTTCACAGAATGTATTCAAATCAATTAATTTTTTTAATATTATAATAAGTGCAATCAAAAGGAAATCAAAAATTACAGTTTTTTTACGGGTAGACATCATTGTAGAACTATAGTATTATGAGAGTGTTCCATGAGAAATCTCATTAATTTTCATGGAATGAGAAATTGCAAGCAAACGCAATTGAAATTTTATTTTACCTTACCTTAATAAATATATACTAAATTTTTTACAATTATAGAAATAAAAGTTTTTTCGAATTCATTGCAACAGAAACAGGAGACACTACGATAATTTTAAAGCAGATAACAAAGATTTTGAGATTATTATAAGGACGTGTTCCCCTTGATTGGGATTTAAATTAATTTCATTTTAATGTGTGTAATGAATTGATTTATTTGGCTTACAAACAACTTCATGTGGTTTTGCTAGTGACAAAAATCTTTACCATATTTAACTTAAATTAGTGTTGTATTTAAGTTAACATTTTCCCTAAAAAGCATTTAGCTATATTTACTAGCATAAAACTTTCTCTAAAATTTTGATTTTAATAGATCTCAAAAAATATTACTATCAATACGATATTAACTACATATATTCCTTTGAAAAATATCTATTCAATATTATATATTCATTACGGAATACTATTTATAAATTGAAAAAAGCAAGCTGCTACACACATGACGCAATTACAGGTTTTAGCAAAAATTTTGAAGCGCTTAGTAAAAAATAAACCTGAATAAAATGTGTTTTTCAATAAAGTAGTGTGCGATATGTAGGTTACACAATTAGCAGTAATGGCATTCGAGCAGATAGAACAAAAATATACCGGAGCACACCGAACAAGCAGCATGCACTTTAGAGCTTTTTTGGTATTTGATTGTGTTTCAAAATATTCGTCTCAACTTTTTCTATTTTAGCCAAACCCTTGCACGATCTCACTAGGAAAGATAACAAAATTTTTTGAACTGCTCAAAATAAAACAAAAATAAGGTCGGTCCTATTTAGCATTATTGGTCATAAAAGAACCACGAAACTTCATTATGATGCTAGTTCAGCAGGATTTGAGGTATATTAATGCGGAAAATAGAGGATGGAAAAATACATCTAGTATTTTACTACAGAAACTCTAACCATTATGAATGCTTTAAAGCATTTAAGGATTTTTTTTACAAGGAAGAATGTTTAAAATTTTCACGATTGCAATTCTCTGATATTAACGCAGATTACAAAAGCATTAAATCCGAGAACAGATAGGTGCTCTGGAGCTGAAAAATTGTGACTTTAGCAATAAACTTCTAGAAGATATTAGAATGCAACATGTCGATGCGCAATCACATTTGAAAAACTTCTTAAAGTGTGAAGAATTTTCACCTAACAGTGGAAAAGAAAGGAAATTGATTCATAACATCCAAGAGGAAAATGTTCCCTTCTAGATGATACATATCGACCAACGGAAAATGAAAAAGCACTTAGAGCTTGTTATAGATACTTTCACAAAATTTGTTAGATTGTTTATTTGTTTTTTTTTTTGGGCATTGAAAGCCTTCAGCTATCATGAACACCTTACTAAGGTACAGTTTATGGAAACAAAATAACTGTATTTTTACATCTTAAATGTGTTCACTTTTGCGGGATTAAATATCTAACTTTTTGTCAAAATAACTTCAGCTGAGGCATTTTGCAGTAATTATCTCATTAAACTTAATTTGAAAAAACAAAAAAAAATATTTTTTATAAAAACCAAAAGTTATTTCCTCAGTGTTGTTTTAAAATTATAATTTTGTAACTTTATAAAACATGACAAAAACAAAAATAGTTTAAAAACACGTATTTATTGAATATGTACGGTAATACCACTTTTGAATGTAAAGTAATGAAAAGCGAAAGCTTCAGCTGGTAATCGACGCGACGAAAAGAGAAAATGGTTCCAATTTTTCTAATGGTGCCAAGTAACGATTATACTAGACTTGAAAAAATTCGGAAGAAATTGTGTTCTTATAGCAGTCAAAAATAATTTTAAGCGATCTAAATTAAACTATTAAGGATTAAAGAATATCAATGTTCAATTATAACACCAGCTTTATATATCTGTTATATACTTAATAATTGAAATATTTAAAAAAACACTTTTCTTCATACTGATTTGTGGCAAAAATTTGTATTGCGTTTTAACACAATTAAACAAAATTTCTTAAGTATAAAGTTTAGAAGTGCATATATAGATACTGAAGATGATGACAGAATAATTTTCTAAATCGTTTGCGCGTGTAAACGCAATAGTTCATCACTTCTATAAGTAAGAGGTTTTAGTGCTATTATTTTGTACGAATAGACATAAGAACAGTTCGCTAATGATTTCGTTTCATTTTCAATTTATAACGTAGCTACTTTGATTAAATTTTAATAATATTTACGTTTACATTTACCTTTAAAAACATAAACGAAATAATTTAATCAAATTGATTGGGGTTGTTCCGCCGGTGAATGAACTAATATTTTCAATTCCTCCTCTTAACGTCGTTGGTTGACAATGATGTATTCACACTGAAAGGCTCGCCGTTGAAAAAGCCTGTAAAAGCTAGTATTTCAGATTGAATCGATTTAAAAATTTAATGTTAAACATAATGAAACACATAAATAAACCTAAATATCTTTTTAATCATTTGTCAAGCGTACAATTTCTAAAGAAAATTTTATTTGTACATTTTAGAATTGAAACAAAAACAAGACCAATTTTGTATTAAGTAGGTTAGGCTGCCACTTAATACATGAACTTATTATATTCTTAAACATAAAATGTAATTTAAATTAAATTTTTATTTTTCATGCGTAGGACTCTTAATTTATGTCAATTTCTTACTCCTTAGTTTTACCAGGATGATTTATGTTTACCACTGTTAATTTCTTGAATTTGCTCTTTTAACAAAAATATGCAACCATCCACCAAGAATGCTGTGTGACTTTGGTGAGAGTCGAGGTAATCGATATAACATTTAGCCAGAACATAGCTTAGTACTGATAACACTCGAAAAAACGCTGTGTTGTTTACCAATAAAAATTTATTGTGATGTAGTGTAATGTTATTAACTTTCTTTACAGATGAGGCTGCGTTGTGGTAAATCCACAATTTCCTGATTTTTACTGTAATCAAATATGCAATCCTCTGTTTTAATATACTGCAGACCTCACCGACTTTTTCGCCATGACTATCTAATTTGGACTACCATTTTTTATTTATTCGTCTATCGAACAACAATCAATTTCATCGTACTCATATTCTTGCTCGGATTTAAACTGTGATTTCTGTTTAAATAAAGTAAAATGGCGTAAAACATACAAAGCATATTGTGGCCAAATGCTCATCGGCAAATGCAAGAGCTGAGTTGTCAGCTCTTTTCACAAAAATTTTAAGCTCATTTTGCAACAAAGCTTTGCTTATCTTATTAATGCAGCTCTTTCAGAGCGTTAGTTGTTTGTGGATTGTTTACTTAAACCGAGTCTCTCAAACGGCCCAAGAGAAAGCAATCATGGCGTTGAAACACAAGAACGAGGAAGAACATTGACATCGACAAATCGAGAATGTAAATTGTAAGTGTGAAAATGAAAAATATTCAATCGTTGCCAACGTGAGCCAGTTGATATTCCTGCATAATCTCAACACCTTGCCCAACAGCATCATTACAGCACTACGAGTGTGTTGTTATTAGCAATGATACTTTGAGCCTTGAATTAAGTGACTAAATTACTTACAGCGACACAGGAATAGCTGCTTAAAATTTTTGATGTATTACAGTGAAATTTTCATCATGTGGATGGCAAGTTTTCACAATTAAAATTCTCAACTCAAGAGTGATACATTCCATAATTATATTTCCAATCTTTTTAATAAATAATTGTCAAAGAACGACAGCTCAATTCTGGGCATTTAATCATATGGCAGATAATTTAGTTACAAATCCACCTACTATAAGGAGTTTTAACCGCACTTTGTTCATTGGATAACAACAGTATTTGTTTTGCTGTTAAGGTTTAAAATCCATACCAACCTTATATTAGTAACACTGCCATAACTTGAGCCCGTTATAAACCAAATATTAAATTATACATATTCAAAATAATCAAGTAAATTAATATTAAGAACTAACAAAGGCGTAAATCACTAGCCGACTTCTTGACTTAAAATAAACGAATTGAATAAATTTTGAAAACCTCTTAATAATCCATGCAACTGAAAAAGTTTTCAATTCTATTAAAGCGTCATAGTCAATCAAGAGCTTATTTTTAATGATATTTAATAATTATTATTTTTATTTTATTAATCACTTGTGTATGAGGAAGGCATTCACACAATTGTTAAGGTTAAGGGTGTTAAGACGGATGTAAAGTACTGTTACCTAATTTTCTTTAATATATATTTTTTCTTTTTGGAAAAATATGCTTTAAATAAAGTTTAAACTTTTAGAAATGTACAGAAGAAAAATGTTAAATATGCTAAAAGATAAAAATAATACATTTGATAGACTTTATTAATACAGAACACTAAAAAACCGGCGTATAGCTGGTTGTAGTATTTACAAATTTTCGTCATATTTATTTTAAAGGCATTTGCGAATATTTTTTGTGTTCAGGTTTCATGTGCAAAAAAGCGCAACTTTGTCTATATAATTTTCTCCTCCAACCTTTAAGGGAAAATATTTTAATAATACACTCGTTGAAATAATCTTTCAAAAGGGTGTAGCGATTCAGAAATCATATTTTATTTTGATCGTAATGGATTATAACTATTGCAGTTAAAATAAATAACTAATTTGACAAGTGCAACTTTCGAAAAAAATTAGCTGAAATTAAGAACAGTTTTAAGTTGTGTAGAATTAAATGTTATAAAAAATCCATTTATCTATATCATATATAACTTAAAAATTAGCCAATGTATAAAAGCAGAAATATTAGTAATTAAATTTTCCTGGTGTTTAAATTAGAAAGCATTTTCTAGAAATTTTCAGTTCTATAGCAGAAGATAACATTTGACTAATTAAACGGCCATGCGTGTTATGTGCAAATTTTAATACTGCCAAGAGATTTTGAGGGCACGGACAATCTTAGATTCATAACCAAAATCAAATAGAGAAACAAAATAATTGAATTCTACTTTAGTAATCGCTGTACATATTATCGATTTTAAGAGGTATAACCTTCAGCTCTATATAGAAAAAATTATATTGAAAATCCTATGCTTGCAAAGGAGACGCAAATGAGATGGTCCCTAAATAGCTAAATAGCGTTGAGGAAAATAGAAGGAATGTCTTTGATTGATTGCCAACCTGCTCAGCCTGAAATAAAATTGCTCTCAAGTCGCCTGCACACACTAATTCCCACATTTATAGCTAAACATGATAATGTCATGACGCCTTCTGCTCAAATGTTATTTAATTTCATTCGATTTTCACCTATTATACAAATTTTGATAAACAAGAGAGGAGCAGGATTTGAAATAGAAAATGTTTTTTCGATTCCAGAATAAAAATAAATAAAATTAAAACAAATTAAACAAAAAATAAAAAAAATTACACAATTTTTTGTTCGATTCTCATATTGATATCTGGATTGACTAATAATAGCATAAGTAAATCATTATTTTCATAATGTCACCATCACAATTACTTTGCAAAACATTTTGTTTGATTAGTGTTTTAATTATAGTCACTAAATTTTTCCTAACCTTCTCGTAAATTGTTATTAATAATTTATTTTTGATAAATTTTCGAATATCTATCACAATTCCTGGCATTCTATTTTCCTATCAAATGTCTTATATTTTATTCTGTAAAAATTTAATTAATAAGATGCAAATACTTGATCACCTGCACTATATTTTTTAACACATATACGTCCTTTTGTGGTAGGTAACTAACAAATAAATAAATGAATTTGTTGAAGTTCAAATAGCTGGAAATTTAATATATTTTTTAACAAAATTCTATTGATAACACAGATATAGCTACTTTAAGTCATTTTTTCATATGATATTTCAAGTCCCGACAGTATATATAATATTGTTATTAAAGTCCATCACAAACAACTCAAAATCAACAAAATCGAATAATCTACATGTATCTGATAATACTTTTTAGCACTATTTGTTTTATAAGCTTTATTTTGGGAATGTTTATTATCTTAAATATCTAGCTTATAGGACCTTTCCTCATTAAGAGCAAAACCCATTCCAATTTCTCTTCAGATTGTGTCTGCGTGCTTTGAAAAGAAATTCTATTTTAACTGCAGCAACCAGGTTATCTTCGCAATTGAGAACTTAGTGATAGATATACTACAATATTAGTTAAGTGCCACTACCAATCGAGAAGTGATCGTAGTGCTCCTTAAGGTTTTCAGATACATATAAAGTAGTTAATACTTGAAACTTTACAGACCAAACTAATCAGCTGATACATTTGAAAACTTTTGCCCACACACTAACATTTACATCTACTCGCAAACATAATAAAGCTGCAATAATTGCCTCTTGTCTAATGTTACTAAAAGCCCCAGAGAAACTACAATATTTCTGGTGTAGTCACTATAGTGAAATGTTAGTATAATACTAGAGCATGAGAGCAGCGAATAAATCTCGGCCTTTAATATTTAAAAATATTTTTAATTTCTTTCATATTAGTTAACTTAAATTTAAATTGTAACAAGTGCCGTCTGAAAAATTAAAAGTATTGAAAGAATATCCCGTTAAACAAAAACTAGATTCTTCTATTTACAAAGGTTAAATTTAAAAATGTTTATGTATCTAAAAAATATATTTGCACATTCAAAGCCATTTTGTATAGAAAATTGTTTAGTCATTTTTTTAATTTGGTTTCTATATAATTTTCGATACGCTATCGCTTATTCGCTACAAATGGATGATTTTTTATTTTTCATAGCATTTTAACAGAAACAAATGCTCTCAAAAAACCTTAACTAACAACAAAAACAACTTTACTTGCATGATTGCAGTTGTGAAATAACGTTAGAATACAAACACTGGGACTGTCAGTGGCTTCAGGTACACTTAGTATTCAATGGATATGTAACCGTCATTTTGTACAATATTTAACTAGCAATTTTGCAATGTGCTGAATTATATATATGTACATATAGATTTATTTAGTTTTTTGTTTTGGAACAGATATTAACAACTAGTACCCTACATTTGACTTAAATATCATTGAAACGAATTGTAATACTAATATTAACTCTCCAAAACTATTTAAAACGCAACTTGATAATGATGTCATCGCATCGAAAGCGCTCACCGATTGTATCAAGTAAATAGTCAGTAACGACGATTTTCACCGAAAGCAATGAGGAATTGCAAGCAGTTTATTTAAAAAGAAAGTGTTTTTTTAAGAAATTTAAGCTCAAACAGTTTTTTAACTGGCGGCCATTCTGTCAGCTATCAAGTGATTTGCATCTAGCTATTTCAATATGAATAGACTGACGTCTGAACAACTCTCAAAATTTGTACAAATTGGACCCAAGATTGGATCAGGATTTTCATAACCGAATGTTGTTTAGTGGTGAGACGCCATTTTAGTTCACTGGATACGTTAATAAAAAAAATTGAGATAAATTGAGACACTATTACATTCAGAAAAGCTGACTGCTTGGTGTGCTTTATATGCTGGTAAAACCATTCTTTTAAAAATAATGCTAGTCACAAATTTACAGTCAATGGTAACCGAAAAAGAGCAATAATTATTGGCTTTTTCAATAATCAATTGTACATGACGTAATAAGGTTTACATCTGCACGTGGCAGTGGGCCCTAATCAGATGGTGGACCATTACCACTGTGGATGAAATGTAGTGTCATCCTCGCCCTAGAAGGCCTTCGGATACGTATATCCTCCGGTCACTCCTAGTTGCAACTTCGAAAGCCCGGAGTAGGCCGCAGCCTTCACTCCTTGCTGAAGAGTTGGAGACTATCCAAATCCTGGTCAAGAACGCACGAAGCGTAATATAATTAAGAACACGACGGCATTCATAGTCACTGGACCTGGACAATTCACTGTGTTAATTGTGAATGATCCGACCCACAAACTAAAACGAGGGCCTCGAAACACACAGCCACCACGATACTCCCGAAGGGCCTACCTCAATAATCAGACAGAGAACAGCTAAATGCCTAAAGAGACAAATAGCGGAACTCTGGGGCTCACTGATTGCCGTGGAAATACAGTGGACTGTCCAGTTGACTCCTACTAGCCTTGAAGGGGACTGGGCTCCCTTTTACCCCGCAAGGCACAAGTCTAGATGGTTGTTGTAGGATCCATAGAGACTTATATTATGCCCCCGGGGGGAAATCAGTTGTACAACCAGAATGTTTGGAGGCTGCTGACAACCAGCTTGATTTATTAATGAAAACGTCTCATAGCCGCATAGTTTCATGTTTCAGACCCGCAAATTAGTCCCAAAGATGTTGCGCGTTACCGTTGTAAGACAATTTGCTGTGGGGATATATTTTCACTACTATAAGCCGATAAGCTCGAAACGATTACTCAAATGGATTACAATAATCGCCATGTTATTGCCGATATGCGGCCATAAATATTAAAAAAAAATTACCAAAAATTGAACCTCCAAATTATATCACGTCCGAGCCAGCCATGGCGGTATATGTTTAAATTATAACTTCAGAAAGCTAAGTTTATACTAAAGTAAATTTCATGTTAATTTTAAACAAACTAATTTTTAGTTTATTTCATTTCAAAACTCTCTTCTTCTATACAAACATCCTACAGTAGCAATCAGGCCTTTTCAATCTACGTTATTTAATTGTAAACTTTATAAAAACTTATCGTATGAATAAGGTGAATTTTTTTAATATTCTAAATAATTTGTTTTAAATTCCTTTTTCTTTGCAAAATATTTTTGGGTTTATTCCGTTAACATTTTGTTATTTTGATTTCTTTAATTGCAAATTATTGCACAGTACTTACGAGTTTTAATATAAATTAAACGATTTATTTACTTTCAACACACACAAAGTAAACACGATGGTAGTTTTGTTGTCTTTACAACTTGACTCAACTTCAATTACTTGATTTTCCTAGCAAGCAGTGCTTATATAGTTGTTTCAGGCGGTTCTCACATATACAAAAATATTCTACACCCCGTATTGTTGTTATTATAATCCAGTTTTCAGTTTCAGTGTGTTTTGTTTTTGCTGTGTATTAGTTGTTTTTTCTGTTGTTTATCTTATTTTGTAGAATTTCTTATAAAAAAATCACCTTCGTAACAATACAAATTCCTCAATTTTAAAATTTAACCTTTAGCATTATTTTTGGAGAAATACAGTTTTATGTTTTCCTTTTGAATAAATAAAATAATAATAAATAAATAATATAATATAATATAATATAATATAATAATAAATAATATATATCATAAGTTTTATGCATGAAAACTTGATTAGTGGATCTAATCTGTAACTATTCCTCACAAGATTTCTAACACTATTAGCTGTTGATATAAATTTCTTTTAGTATAGTTATAAAAAAGGGTATAAATTATTAAGAGTGTAGATTAATTAAATTAGCAGTAAACCATTTATTTTCGGGTCTTTTATCCTAAAATTCTTTATGCGTAAGTTTTTGGTTTCTTATAGTATATTTTTTTTTTATTTTTCGAGCAAGTAGTTCGCATCCAGCTGCTAATTATTTAAAAACTGGGGAGATGGCAGTAAGATAAGTTTAACAAAGAATTCATTAAATAGATTATACTGAAACGAAGATACAGCCTTACTTAAATGCCTCGCGTATGCTAATTTACATTAAGCTTTGTGTATACTTATAAACTAAAGCTATTAAAATAAACCTATTATAGTTATTTAAAGAAAAATGTTTGCACCAAAAGGCTTTCTTAGAAAATATGTTCGCTATCCTAATATCCTAACATTCTAAGACAAGATTTGCACTAATAATAGTCTCACACAATTTTGTTATTTATTTACCTATGACTTGAAAAGGTATATAATTTTTGGTTCAGATTGGATATCCCAGGTCAAGTGCTTAAAAGCATATACTTTAAATCTATAAAGCCTCTATTTTAACAACCTTTAAATTTCAGCAACCAAAATACAGAAAAATAATGTGTATTAATACATATCGGGGTCTAAATTATTATAAGTAAACAACTCTTTATTTAATCCATTAAATATAGGATTTTGTGTTACTTTTAAAAATTTGTTTAGTTCAAGAGCGCTTTGGTGTGAATCACAATTGAAGTTTAAGTACGATTTCTGATAATATTTAAATAAGTAATTTAAATTTAAGATAACATATTTATTTCGGTAAATAAAATCAATTTTTGCTTGTATCGAATTATCTAGCAGTTATTATAGAAATTACCAGCATGACTTTTATTAGAATGACTGATATTGTCATCGTTGGTTCTATGAGCATGACGTTTAGTTGCGATAGGTTTTATTAATATTAATCACAGTAAAGTCAAAGATTTAAGCATATATCATTTCCTTCTTCTGTTTTATATTATGAAAAATTCTAATTGAATTATGCGTCCAAATTTTTTTTCGGACCATTACTCACAAGATAACCCCTGCTTATGTCGCTTTCCTACATTGAAAGCGACAAGAAAGTTCTCTGGAGGGAGTTTATTCCACATAGGGACTTTTCTGTTAAAAAACGAATTTTCCCTGTAGTAGTGCGATTCACCGGCCAATCAACGAAAAATGAAAAGTGTGTTACACGCAAAAACATGCGAGTAATGGGAACAAGTTCTCTATTTTATTAAAACACTTACCATTGTAGTAATGATATAACCATTGCAGTGAAATACAACCTACATTGCGTCGAAGCTCTGAAAAATCAATAGAGTTGATACTGTCCCCAATAATTCTCTTGGCCCTCTCTTGTACATGGTCAAGCAACTCCCAAATAAACTTTGCGGCCCATACATGAGAGTTGTATTTGATTTCATATATCTTCATTATTATTTATTGTTTTAATAATGTTATTTGAGGAAACAAGACGTGGCTATTTTTATAGCAAAATAATTCCTATTTTGTTCATAACTATACCTATATTTTAATCGCCATGCGACCGTTTCGACTATTTTACATAGCTGATGATAATTATTTTATTTTATCTTTTTTGTTATAATAATAAATAAAACATAATATTTAAAAAACATAATTATGACTTGTTTTTTAATAAAATCTTGTTACTTCAAATCGTGAAAATATTTCTCAAAAATTTTCAAAAACCAAGACTAATTTGCAAATTAAATTTTCGGCTTAGAGGATACAATATAACTTGTATTTTTTGGAGTAGGGTAAAGGCATATAAATGATCACTCTTTTTACATATGTCATATGGGTAAGTATGAACAAATAATAGAAATTATTTTAACCCAGCATTAATTTTTCTATTTTTTCAAAAAAATTTCAATCCTGATTTAATATACTTTGCTATATTATTTGCATATGTATGTTGATAAATCGTGGGTGATAAGCATCATTCTTATACAGTTTTCGTCATTAAATATATCATTGAATTGGAATTAAATTTATCTTTATATATTTTGTTGGGTACACAGCACACTTACCTGTTTTTATTTGTATGGATAAGTTCACATGTAGCAGCAATTTGATAAATTACACAGGCAACTACATGCAATCTCTAACTAGTTCTACTGTAATAGATAATTTGAAAAACTACACTTTAAGCAAAATGTATAAAATGAAGCTAAAAAATATTTTCTGTTCTATTTTCTGTGCTTTGATATTAAATATCTATTTTTTTCTTCTATTACTAAAAGACTGTAGCAAAAGGCGGCTGTGCAATTGAATATTGTTAAAGTAGGACACTAACATTTAAATTGTTTGTTAGTGGATTAATACAAGCATATGTGTTACACCCTTAACTCTACAAATAATTTTGTGACTGAAATATGATATAATTTAGCTGCTATATTGCTCTGGAATTTATTTACTTGTACCACTGTAAATAATGATTAATCATTTGCAATGATTTAATAAGTTTTGTTAAAATTTTAGTTTAAAATTAATAAACCATAAATACTTTAAACTTATCTGTGCATTTATAAATTTGCGTATTTTACTTCGAAGCGTTTTAGCCAGTACTTCGCGTAACTTTATAATTATTAAGTAATTTTTTAGCGGACCCCAATTTTACTCAATTTACTCGAAACCTATGGAGGAATTATTATCTTGTCGGAAGCAACTATTTAATATAAATTTAATTAAAACAGAGGTCGTTAGAGCTAAATTGCTTTTTTGATGCTAATTATTAGTATTAGTGAGATGAGAGAGCTACGCAACAAATAGAAAGCCAAGCGTTTATAAAGTAAGGAGACTACAATAATAAATTAGGAAATGATTATATTTCGAAGCGACTGTTTTTTTTGTTGCAAAGTATGAATTCACCCACTTATGCTCCTATGAGAGTTTTGTTATAGGAAAAAATAGTTTAAACATGATGAAGGTAACTTATTTCGCTGCACAGTGGCTTGAAAGTAATTCGGTAGTTCATGAAACACTTAAGATATCATAATGGAATTGTATAGTGGCCAAGAGGAGGTGTTTTTGAGTAAAGATACGGACGACCGGTCTCTTAGTATAAAGGGGGGCTTCTGGATATGCCACCAAATTTGGGTACCTCGGGCATACATTTCTTTGGAAATGTCGAAAAGTGTATTTATTACTCAAGTCTTAAGCGTATTTGAAATTAAATACTCGTAGAACTCGAAAATATCTGCGAAAATGTGCTAACTCTAAGTTACCTCTTTTAGTTTGAGCGAAAATAATTTTTGGCTGACCTTAACTTGGTATTTTTGACGTTGTGTACTTATTTACAGTCAGATTATAATTCTAATATATTGGTTACAGTTTTGATAAAATTTATAATAGAAAAGTGGTAAGTCTGCTTCCGAAGCCTCTGAATTGAAAAAATGTAAAACCTGCTGTTTATTTTGTGATTTTCCCTAAAAAGGTGGTGTGGTTTATTTGCTTATATAACTGAAGTTCACGTCGGTACTAGTATATTTTTAAAATATTTTAAAGGCCACTTATAGCAAATGCGAATAAAAAAAAATTACAAAAGTTCGCCCTCCAGCACAATCCAAACATAGCCAATTTTGAAACAAAATTTATGTGTTACATTGAGTGTAAATCTACTACACACTACAAAAAGGATTAGACAGCCCCGAACATAACAAGACCAGGGTGATAAGTTTTTTAAAAACGAACAGAAAAAAAATTTGTTGGAACAATTTTCCACGTTTAATTTGTGTGTTAAAATAAAAAAAAAATAATATTTTATTTTACCATTTCGTTAAAATTCTCTTGTTTTATAAGAATACCTCGATTTGTTCAGATTTTGTGGCAATTAAAATTCTATATTTTATTTTTCAAATAACCAATTTAACCTGAAATTTACAGTTTTAGAGGTAATCTAGAAGTCATAAACTTTCCGCTGATGCCATCTACTTGCATAAAGGCCATATATTTAAGTTGTAGAAGCTTCGCAAGCCTCGCCTTCTAATGAAGTTTTTCTTTTTTTCTATGTAAAAATCAGAAATGCGTATAAATACAATTTGTGTTGAACTGAAAAACGATACATTGCATGAAAAATTTTGATGGCAAACTAAGAAGTCCCACTTTACCCTAGAACGCCGATCGTTCAGAAATTTACTTAGAAATACTTCTGCTTTGCCTCTGTGAAATTTTATTAGGATATCTTAAGTGGTTCATAAGCTACCGAATTATTTCCAAAAAGAAAACCTTGCTGCTGCTTTGAACTTATAAATTTAAGGTCCGATAAAAGTGCTCACAGAGATAAGTAAAGGGATAAAACGATTATTGTTATTAAGTTTGGGAAATGCTAGCTTATTTAAATTACTCCAGAACATAACGCATCGACATACCTTTTCCTTCTTAAAGCTTTGTTAACATAAAAGGCATTGTTAACAGTGAAATATTTTTCGCACATCATTAACTTGTGATGGAGAACGTATGTTTGCAGGTGAAATTCTCTTGAAAAAGAAATATCAAAAACATAGGAAAACATTTAGGCATCAGTCCATATCTACTCGGCCCTATCTCATTGAAAATAAATGAAAGCGGTTATACTTGTGAAATCTTAGTACACAATTGTAGTACAAAATGCCGACCACTGATTTAACATAATAACAATGTTATATAACACTTTTACATATATCCAATACATTAATATGTGGGTACACCCTCTATGAGTTCATTCGACACTGCCTTATCAAAAATTAAATGTAGAAGTGTATATATGTGAAGTCTCTGTACACAATTGTGGTGCAGGATACCGACCACTAAAATACTAACAATTGTTATATATGTCCAATATTTAAAATGTGTCACTCTCTTATATTATTGAAACTGTTCTGAAATAATTTTATTTGGGTACGGTTTTCCGTCGACCCTCGTCAAATTTGGTTTGTGAACAAACCGGTTTCGGCTGTTTGCCATCTTCAGTGTTCTTTTCGTACTAGTTGCGTTCTATTGTTAGTTGTGTTTATATAGTTCGTGTCTCCCTTCGTGTTATTGCGTTCGTCACTTACTGTCTTTTTTGCCTGCATCTCTCTCTCTCTCCTTTTTCATTTGTCTCTTTTTACCTAATTTGTCGTCCCTTTTTCATTCGTCTTCTTTCCTAACTAAATCCTTTTACGATCATGCTTGTTGTCCGTTTTTGTTTATGTGTGAACCTATTGGGTTTTTTTCTTTTTTCTTCATGTGACATAATAATCTGTAATTGTACGTTTATGATGTTCTTTATTGCTTTGGTCTTCTTTCCTAACTAAATTCTTTTACGATCATGCTTGTTGTCCGTTTTTTGTTTATGTGTGAACCTATTGGGTTTTTTTCCTTTCTTCCCCTTTTATGTGACATAATAATCTGTAATTGTACGTTTATGATGTTCTTTATTGCCTTGGTCCTTGCACCTGCGTAACGTTTTTGTGCTGGTGTAGTGTTTGTTTTCCTGTAAAAATGTTTCAACGGTTCAAATATTGTGTCCGAAGCAGTGTTTATTTGTTCATTTATTATTCGTCCGTCAAATGTTTTTTGTTTGTATATTTCCATGTTTTCCAATACATTTAGTCTCCTTCCTTTGTGCTGTGTGTGAAGCAGTTTAACCGTTGTCTTAATATGTCCTGTTGTACATTTGTTGTTAAATATATGGTTCGCGAAGTTTGATTCTGGAGTCGATTTTGGTTCTCGTAGTTTCTTGTTATAGTCTCTGATGTGTTCCCTAAATCTGGTCTTAATTTTTCGTCATGTTTGCCCGATGTAGCTATAATGGCATGTACAAGTTAATTTGTACACTCCTTGTTTGTCTAGTATATTCGCCTCGGTTGTTTCATTCCGTAGTATTCTGCCTAGGTTGTTTCTTGTTCTGAATGCGGTACTGATGTTGTGTTTTCCAAAGAATTTCGCCAGTTTGTACGTTGATGTTCCCATATATGTTAATGTAGCCCATTTTTTCCCTTTCTTCTCCTGTTCTTTGTTCGTTCCAATTTGTTTCTTGATGTTATCTACGAGGCGCTTTTTGTATCCGTTGTTTTCCGCTATGGTGTATATTGTTTCCATTTCCTTCATATACATTTGCCGTGTTAGTGGTGTTCTCTCGAGTCTTGTTATTAACTGCCTGATTGCTACGTTTTTGTGTTGCTGGGGATGATTTGATGAGTTGTGTATTATTGTGTCCGTTGCTGTTGGTTTCCTGTATATTTCATATTCGATTCTGTTCGAGATTATGTTCCTCTTGATCGTTAGGTCCAGATAATTAATTCTCCCCTCCTCTTCCTTTTCCATTGTAAATTTTATGTCCTTGTGTCTTCCATTCAAGTAATCCAGAATTTTCTCCTCGTTATTTCCTTCTAGTATACATATTATGTCGTCGACATATCTTGCGTAGAATATTACTCCGAAGTTGGTCTTTAATTCCCTTACGTATTCCTCTTCTAAGTTCTGCATAAATACTTCCATGAGGGTGGCAGATGTTGGATTTCCCATCCCTAGTCCTGTTATCTGCCTATATATATTGTTGTTAAATTTAAAGTAATTCTGTTCTAGTGTCGCTTTTAGTGTGCCTGTAATTTGTATTGCTAGTTCCTTGTTTTCCGTTTTGTTTTTTACTGTCCTATGAACAATGTTCAATGTATCCATTACCGGAATTGATGGATACAAGTCCTTCACGTCAAAAGAGACCAGTGTTGTTTTCTCCGTTATTTTCACATTCTCCAGTTTATTAATCAGTTCTGTAGTGTTGACTATTGTATGCTTATATTCCAGGTCTAAGGTGTCTTTCAATATTGTTTTCATATATTTCGAAAGTTTGTAGCCTGGTGCAGATTTGTAATTAATTGTGGGTCTCATTGGTATCTCCGGTTTGTGTATTTTCGGTAGTGCTATCATTCTGAAATACTTCAATTAAATATGAGTTAAACAATTTATTTTGCTTCGAGTATAAACTAAATTTAAATTTTATGCTATTTGAATCTTTATCATTGTGTACCTTTGTAGATTTATTTTATGTTTGTTAAAATAATAATTAATTAATTATTAATGCGTTCTTATGAGTATGATTATGTTTAATATTACTATTCTAAATTATAATCATTTCTGTTCCTTTGTGTCCTAGATAAACAACAACAATACGATGTTTATGCGTAGTCTTATTTTATGTTTATAATAATAAATTTATTTGAATAAATAACTAGTTCACGATATTTTTGGTGTTGAATTCAGCACAGTATTCTGATGTGAAAGTGACCAAGTACTTAAGATGTATTGGAGACCCTTAGGCATTTTTTTTTTCAATAATTTATTAAAACTTTTCCTTTTTATTTTAGTTCACTAGGATTTTGTTTTCTAATATATTAACAATTATCAATGTACTTTACAAAAATAAAGATAAACAAACTATTTCGTGAATGCGTTTTTATAAATATCCTTTTAAATTTAAGAGCTTTCATTATTCAGCAAAATAAATTTTTATTACATGTGGTATAATAAATTCCAGGCTTATTCATGATAGTTTTCATGTATAATATTTAAACAAGTACTTTTTAAGTAATTTTTCAGAAATTATTACGAATAAAAATTTGTTAAAAATTAGCTAGCCCATTGAGAACGAATTTGTGAGATGGCAAAGAAGAAACGCTAACAAATAAGTTCGATGCCCACCTCGATTGTTTTAACGGCGGCAGTAATCGAGTCCATGTTACTTTAGGCCTTTCACCATCATCCGCAGTTGGCGGCTGGAGACGAATTTATGGCGTGTGTGTATTTCTGAAGTAAACAACGCTCAATATATTCGTATATGCGATACCATATAATATCAAAACACGGCGCTCAAAAAATTAAATGCAAAAATTGAATAAATGAATATACAAAAATTCATTCACGTCGATCTAGTCGTGTAGTTGCAGTGTAGTTGTGTAACCTGGATGCCGACGGCAGTGCCATCTGCCGGGCTGGTTTGTGAATGTAAACCATCAAAGGTGGCAACCAAACGCATGCAAAAAAATTTATTCCGTGACATGCACACGTATAGTAGAATTATATACATAAAGAGATTTGTGTGGGAGGTACCACGCGTCTTCATCAAATGCCCCCTATGTTTGCAGCAGAACTTAAAATGTGTTCACTCAACCGAAATCAAAATTCTGTTTAAATACCGTTAGCAGGAGGAGAAATATTGGATTCCTAATTTGTGGTTTGTATTGGAGGTACCGCGCCTTTCTACAATCCCGCCCTAATTTGCAGCAGCACTTAAAAAATGCATACCAAACCGACGTGCCAAAATTTGTTCAAATACCTTTATCAGGAGCAGAAATAATAGATTTTTAATTCGTGGTTTGTATGGAAGGTACCACGCTCCTTTGTCCGAATTCTAAATCTAAGTCACCCGGGGCGCCACCAAAACTCATACAAAGAAATGTATGCAAATCGTTCCAGCCGTTTAGTTGGAGCTCAGTCACAACACACGTACAGTGGAATTATATATATAAAGATAAGACACCTTTTAGTCTAAATGGAATCGAGGCTTTTCTCCGACCTGTGCTTCATTTCTACTGTGTGATTTACAGACGAATTGCAAATGACTTTACCCCCTTTGAATCGTTAAGGGCAATGCAGAAATGCACAAATTAAAACTAATTATTTACTGATGACACAACAATATTTCACATATTAGTGTAATAAGGAGAGAAATTAATATTACTTTCGGTAGGGTACACAAAATTTTAAAAGCAAATGTTTTTTGGCATACTAAACAGAAACCATAACAAAATTAAACAAAAAACTGTGTGTATAAAGTGGCTTAATAGAAAATAGAAAAATAATTGAAAACTAAATATTAAAACAATCTCTTTGAAAAACTATATACTCGAATACCACAATATTCGAAATACGAAATTGTGTATATATGACGATAAAATATATAAGCATCACTTTTGTAATTTTTTGTTATTTTTTTTTTGTAAAGAGAAGTAGTATATCAGGTAACAATGCCTATTTAGTCAAGTACCGTGTTACATTATTTAGGAAAGGGATAGAAAAGAGATGAGACAGGTGGAGAAAGTAGAAGGATAGTTACGGAAATTGGGTGTCATATAAGACAGCACAGTGACCATGCCTTCATCACTGAGCAGCCCCACCAACAGTCAGTTTTTATTTGTAGTTGAAAAAACCAAGGTCTTTGTTGGGATTCGAACCCACAACCCCCAGTCTTGTAAGCTAGTACACCACCTACTAGCCTACAGGGCCTCTCATTTTTATTCTCCAGAGCTGCCTTGCCAATCACAGGGTAAAAAATTGTTCATGTAGTATTAGGATTTTTCTGCAGTCGAACGTTAAGCGCCTTTTTTTAATTTTAGAATCCAGATCCGAAACAAGCTATTCGGAATGTTTTTTCTATCGTTAGCAATTTGTTAAGGAAACGTAAAACTCTGAATACATATTTATTTTCCAGGTTAAAAAAAAATGTTTCGGGCAGTTTGCGTTCGGCAAATATTTGGTTAATTTCAACTACAAGTTTAAGCTATCAACTGATCAAGTTTCTTTATAATTTGTAAATGTTTTTAAAATTAAAGAGCTCTTCACGCGCTATAAATTTTCTTCGTAACTTCACCTCTTTTTTTATGCCAATAATTTTTATTAGTGGAGAGAAGTAAAATTTTACGCAATAAACTGTTAAGCATGACCAAATAAGAAGATTTACTGATTTTCATTTTGTTAACAAAATAAAATTTTGTAAGATTTGACAATAGTTCAAAAGAAGTTAATGTGAGTTAACTTACCTTGCATTGTGGCGTTTACGAACGACAATATATTATTTTCTGAGCAGACGACTTTGTTCTCTCACTATCATTAAACGTGCTCTTCGGATGATGGTTAAGAATATTTTAAATCAATGAAAACTAAAGATCTAATACCTGAATGCATATGCAAGATTTTTTTCAGCAAAAAAAAGTAATATCTCTAAAATTATCATACATATCTTAAATACAAAAAATGTTATTTATAAATTCATTTGTTTCTTTTTGTTTTTTGAAAGATCGACAGCTTTATGAGCTCAAGATTATGATAAACATTTAATGCTTATTTATGTCCAGGACTACTTTCTAAGAATACTTATCATTCGCCTTATGCATTCATATTCAAAAAAGAAACAAAGTTAACTTCATGTGCATTTGAAAAAAAATATTTTTATAATAAATATGTGTTAAATATCCTTCAGTCAAGCTCATTTTATTTTTGATTAAAATGCAACTTATTTTATTAATATTCTACGATTGCGATATTTAAAAATAATAAATATTATTCTAAGAAACAATTAAATAAATCAGTTAATACAAAAATGAGTGTAAATTTATTTGACTCTTAAATTTCATATAGGATCTCTCAAATTTCTGTTAGTGAAAACCCAGCAAAGAAAATATAATATTTTGGATAACCGAAAGTAAAATCATTAATTGATAGATTTGGTTTTTTTTTCAGTTGTAGATAACTATATAAGAGCAATTAAAAAATTCGGAACAATTTCCATCAAAAATTTTTGATAGAAACAAAATTGATTATCAATAACTCCTCCACAGATGGACTTGATTTCCTTAGTTTATATGATTTGAGTCAAACTTTCAGTTTACTCACAAATGAAAGTATTTTCAAGAAACAGGAAAAGATTTACGTAATTTAAGAAATTTTACTTATTTCATTGCAATAAAATGTGAATACAACGAAGAAATAGCTTCGACTACTGTTACGGTCTTCGGTAAAAGTTTTCTTTTAAAGTGTCAAGGTGGTACTAAAGGTGACTCTATGTTAATTGTACATCCTTAAGATGTGGACATCAATCATATTATTCATTTTGTTAACCACTCGTAAATTTATATTATTTGTACTATGATTGTATTGTATTACCAGACGGACTCGGCATGGGAAACAAAACTTCAGCTATCGTCATGGAATATTTCATGCAATATCTAGAATTACTACACATAAAAACACTAATGAAAAAAAAACAGAATAACTCATTACCATAGATACGTAGATGTCTTCATATGCATTCTCGAATAAGTAAACGGTGAACAAATTCCAACAGACTTAAACACAATGCACAATAACATTACGTACACAATAGAAAAAGAAGAAGACATAAGTTTGCATTATCTTGACATCACAATAACACGAGGAACTGGCTGTTTAACATTTGACGTCTATAGAAAACTAACCTGCCCAACATAAACTAGCAGAATTTAGACTTATGGTACACAGATTTAAGTTAATCCCACTTATTTCAAAAAAGTACAACACAGAATCCGACACAATTTACATATCTTGAAATAACGACAACAAACAGGAATAAAGAAGACAAAAAGACAACCGATACAACACCAAGGCGCAGTTTTACTGACACAGGACCAGAAATATATATAGATTAACTAACCTTTTTTACAAAGAAGATTTACACACGGTATTAAAAATCGGCAACATTCTGAGATATAATCCCGGGACATCGACAAAAACAACTGTTAAATTGTGACTATGATTACCATATTGCCTAATTAATCGGTTAGTTAATTCTACTGGAAAATCATTGTCATTAAGTTTATTTCTTATTGTGTCCTTATTCTTCAAATGAAATTCTCTATCAGTTATAGTCAATATTCTGTCTATCATATTTTTCGCCGTGTTTATTATCATTTTTCTCATAATTTAGGGAATACTACGGCAGAACCAAAAATTTATAAATCATTAACTTATGTTCCTGGAATATCAGAAAGAATAAGAAAGTGTAAATTATATTGCACAGATAGATATATAATTGCACACAAAACATATACACATTAAATAAATTATTTAGCTGTATAAAGAATAAAATAGCAAAAATGGAAATACCTGATGTAGTATACAGGACACCACTTGGAGAAAATGATCAGGTGAACTGTGACAAAGTTTATATTGGGGCAACAAAAAATAAACTAAAAACAAGATTAGCTGGTCAGAGATGTGATTACAAATATAGGGATATTTCGACACAGAAGACATCCTTATCTTCATATTGTAAGAAATATAATCATTATCCAAAGCTTGAGGAAGCATCAATATTAGCTATAGAAAGAAACAAACTATAAGAGACGTTATATGTTAAAAATGTTAATTATGTACCAAATGTAAGGAGAACAAATTTCAAAATAGACACAGACAATTTAGCGCAGAATTATAGGGACTTAATTAAAACGACACATAATTTGTTATAATTATTTCATAAGAAAGAATTTATTTAATTTCAATTTTCTTGTTTTTTGTATGTTTATACATATATTTGAAATTTTAATTTTGTATGTATGCATATAAAAAATTATTTTATATGTTTTTGACAATTGTTTTCAAAAATTTTTTCAAATTGTTAATAATTTTTGTTTTTATAAAAATTAATTTCCTGAAGAAGCTTTCCAGAGGAAAGAGAAATTTTGAAAATATAGTGGTAAATTTATTTAGAAAAGACCATTATTAAGATTAATATATATGTATTTATATGTAAGATACGAATACTTGCGCTTATGCCAATTGTATTTAAAATTCTATAAAGAAATTTAAAGAAAAACTTAATTTTTTTGTAAACATACATATTACAAACATGAGTATAAAAATTTAAATTTTACTTCAAAAATAAAACCATTTTAATATCAAAAACCTCAGATGTGCCCTACATTTTAATTTATGCTGCTTTGTCGTTGCAATTTTCCACGAGATTTGGGAGTATTCGCAAACTGTTGTTTTTGTTGTTTTCGATAAATATCAACGTTTTTAAATAAAAATATGTGTACGTGCCTTTAATCTTACTGCTGAAATATATACGTCTGTGTAAAAGTAATATATTATTTATGTATACAATGTAAGGCGTTACGATTTGAAGGTCTGCACATTGTGTAATATACAAGCTTTTTTATATTTTCAAAGAATACGTATTATGTCATTTTTGCTTCGAAACTTTATAAATGCTATCAATGTATGCTGGCTAAAGGTTATAAACTTTCACACTTCAATAATTTAGAAATACTCCTGTTGACAATGGCGCAGGAATAAAATATTTCAAATAATACGAACTTGGGGTTTTGATAGTATAAAAAACATATAGCATGCTGACATTTATGCAGAAATTTTATTATTCAGAAAGACAATAAAGTATTTTTTGTTCAAGAAGATTTTCAAATTTCAATTTAAAATTCAAATGTGTTTTTATATTGCAAAAATAAAATTGTTTGGATTTTATTTAACAAATTTTAAGATGGTGTTCTCTGTTTTAAAATGAATTGAACTGAGCTAGAAATTTTTAGTTTCAAATGCAAAAACTATTTATTTTTAAAATTTTAGTGAAATTTAATAAAATTAAACAAAAATAATTTGTGTCAATTTATTTCAGCCCCATTTATCTTTCACATATTGTGATCATATTAATTACGCATCACATAAAATTGGATATTGGATGATGATTCAACATTATTGGAAAAACGTTGATTACTTCACGGATTTTGAGTTTTAAGACTGAAATCGATCCGATTGGCTCCGTATGGACTCTGTCCTTAACATAGTCGCAGAAAAAATAATCGAGTGGTGTTAAATCACACGATCTGTCTGGCCATTTAATTTATGAAGCGCACCATACAGTGACTCGCTCACGACTGCGATATTTTTAATTGAAGGACACGGTCTAATACACGTTGGTGTTCGCACTTTTTGTGTCGAGGACAAAAAAAGGACAATTATGTTGTCCGAAAAATTAGGAATTTTAACTTTTACAGAACCACCATTTTCATTGGGGATTTGATGCGATTTTGGTGCGAAATTGAATTGTGTTACAAAATACGTCAAAAAACTAAATGTCAAAACTATTATGCTGTTGATGGTGCCACAATTGAAAAACAAACTTCTTGTTGAAAAAGCCATTATTATATGGAAGATTTCGTGACCTTAGAAAATATTATTCTAAAGCACATGTACGACAAAAATTAGTAACGATAGGTTATAGAAGTTTGATGAGAATGTTAAAAGACGTGAACGAAAGACTAAAAATAACATTCGTTCTTACCAAAATGCGTTGCTAATTGCTAGTCCATGTTGCATGAAAATGTGCCCTTCACGAAGTTCACTCTAAGTTGCAAATAATGGACCCTAGGCAATGATCTATAGAATGTAGGACATTAGATTGAAAGCCGAGGTATAGAATAAACAACAGCCCACGTAGGAGATTACTTTACAGCAATCGTGTAGAGCATACTTCAAATATTATTTTCCGCTATTTTTAATTTATCTACGTGATATGAAATTTAATTAAATAGTTGCGAAATATTAATACAAATACAAAGTAAAAGAGTGATTAATAACAGAGCGCTTATAAAAAATTTATACATGATATGTCTAAGAAAACTAAGCATATAATTTTATTTATCACGTTTAGCAAAAGAAGTAAAACTAACTTGTAGTGTATCTTAGAATAAAATTTATGCTATGAATATTTTGCTCTTTAATTTCTATTTTTACTTTTTAAGAAAACCATTATTTTTGACGCAGTTCTATTCTCAACAATTTAAAAGAAAATATTTTCATATTTACCTTACCTTGAAGAAATATTTTTTAGAAGCTCTGTATTGCGTTTTATAACATTGCAGACGTATGAGGATGTTAAAATATAGAGTCGTTTAAACCCTTCAAATAAAATTTTATAGCATACTTTCAAGCGTGAAGACGCATTAAATGCTGAAGACATTTTAACATAAAATTAAAATCGTATATTATTACATAAAGAATGCTTTTTACAGAGGTAAAGAACATTGAAATGAAATAAAACAATCAATTTTGTAAATTTGCAGGAAATATATTTTATTCGAAAAGTAATCTTCCGGAGTTGTAATTTAAATATGACATCTGGCATGTGACCGTGATGGTTCGGTCGGACGAAGTCTAATCTGAAGGGGCGTTCTCAATAAATTTTGCCAATATTTGCTGCCGTTAATTGGGAATATCATGGCGAAGGTTTTTTTCAAAGACTAGCAAATTCACATATTCCCACAGAAATTATTCTAGCTGTGAAGGACAATTCACGGGTCCGAGACGTAAACTATGCGGTTACCAAACGTTTCCTTAAATGTATCAATTATGGCACAAGCTGCGTGATATGTTGATCCGTCTTGTTGATGAACGAAACATTCAATAATTATGTCGCCATAGTAGTCGCCATTGACTGTAACGTTCTGATCAGCATCGTTATTGACGAAATACGGACCAATGATTTCACTAACCCATAAGTTACATTAAACAGTTAGTAATGATGTCTAAATTGAAGGATTATCGTCACTCCAAACATGATAGTTTAGTTTATCGAAGTATCCATTCCGTATCCTAAATGAACTTCATCGTTAACCAAAATTTGGTAATGAAGTCGAAATATTTCGGACAGAACCATAATTTTCAAAATAAATTTGCACAATTTGGAAGCATTGTTCAAGCGTTAGGCTTTTTAGGTTGTAATGGCAAACAAAACTAAACACAAATCACTTGATAGCTAAAAAAAATGAGCCCCAGTCAAAAAAGTGTTGCCAACATAAAGTTATATACCTCTATAAAAAACCCAATACACACAGGTTTCTTTAGTTTGTAGTAGAAGAAAAACTCAAGCACACGTTCTCCACTACATTCCCAAATCCGCATCCATTTTTATAGAAATGTTGATATTTATCAAAAACAACACAAACAACAAGTCGTGGAGGTGCTTGAAATATTTTCAACATTTATTGCTGATTTCTCCTAAAGATATAAAAAAAATATGTGTTATATATGTTCTGTAGCATGTCAAAATCATAATAACTCTTATGAAAGCAATGGAAAATATGTTGGTATCTACTTTTTCTTGCTAAGAAATATGCGAGTATTATCCTTAATCCTTATAATAAAGCCCTGCCATTTAGAGTTGTAATGTTGCCAACTTTTTTCTATAAATGTATTCTTTTTTTAATTTATACTAACACGCAGTTTAGACCTAGTAATAATAAGCTTTAATTTGCAATGAGATGTGAATACATGATATTTAGATATTCTTTAACAAAGTGACCATATTTGATTTCCTTTTATACGTATGTCAACGTAGCCGTTATTTCATAGATGAAAATGGAGTTTAATAGTGTACCTTATAAACCGGAACGGTAGAAAAATAAAGAGTTGCTTTTAATGAAACCATACTTGCCACAATGACTATCCTATTTCCATTGATTTTATACAGAAACGAAAATAATATTTCGAACGTTATTTGTTTTAGTTCGAAATAATTTATTTATACATGATTGTTTTGGATATATAGCTTAAGAAAACATATTTTTTCTGTTAAACCTATATCAGGTTTTGGTATCAGAGTTAGCGTTTGTAATCAATGAGACTTAGCTAGTAAAATAAACAGGCTTAGACAAAGATAGTACCGAATTCTTAAAATCATTTATCAAAAATCGCAAATAGTTAATGTGTTGAAACTTTATCTAATAAGTCTATATTTAACTTCAAATGCATAAATATATTTGGCTGGAAAATTTTTAATTATGATAAAATTTTTAATATGAATGGTGTTGCATTGACCAAAACAGTTTCCATTTATTCATTCATATAAGACAACATTTATTTTAAATTTTTTAATGATGCTGTTAAACTAACGGAAATATATTGTTACGTAGATGATTTGTTAAGTTTTAAGAGAAGATAATTATCAGTGAAAAATGTAAACGAAATAACTCACTGAGTATTCTACGAACTGCGTAGTTTTCTAAGAAACGTTATACACGCAGCAATATAATAACAACACGTTTATAAGAAATTCTACGAAATAAGAGAAACAACAGAAAAAAAAACAAATAACACAGAACAAAAACGAAATACGCAAAGAGACGTCTACACAGAATGATAATAACTACAATAATATGAGGTGATGTTAAATAAGAATATTCTTGTATATGGGAGAACCGCTTAGAACAGCTGTATATATAAGCACCACTTGCTGGGCAAATTAATGAATTCAAGATGATTCATCATTTAGTACAGACAACAAAGTTACCATCGTGTTTATTTTATGTGCACTGAAAGTAAATAAATCGTTTAATTTAAAACGAAAGGTTGCTGTGTTATTATTTTGCAATAAAGGAACTCTATATAACAAAACGTTTATTAAAACGAATAAATGTAACAATATATAAAAAATTGTTCAATAAAGACTTTAATATTTTGAAGAAAGTTATTTCAGGACTAGAAAAACTCAGAACATTTTTAAATAGTATTCTTTCGTTGACTGTGGAGTTTAATTTTATTATTTGTACTTGGTTTTAAAATTCGCAGGAACTACTTAATGCCATTAAATACTTAGCCTAAAAAAGGGTATGATGGTTATAAGATATATGAGAATAGAAAGATATATTGACTAGAAAATGAGATTGGCAAAGTTTTAGTTCAATGATATTAACACGTGCTGCACTGAGGTTAAAGTTAAGAAAAACAGGAAAGTGCTCTTTCCTTTTTTCTCTTTAATTGTGCACGCAAATTTATTAGCGCTTATTACTTGGCTACTGCAATCATAATATTCAAATAACCTTTTGTTTATTACTTTTTTTTTAATTCTGATAATCATAAAAAAAATAATCAATGTTTTTTTGTGCATATCTGGAGCAAATTTTTTAAATTCATACCTTTATTTAATTGTGCATAAAAGCGAAACGCGTTCATCGATTTTCATGAGGTCTGTCTCATTTTGTTCATAGGTTATACGACTTTACGTGAAACTAATAGGACTTGACACTTTTTTTACCGTTTTGGATTTTTTATGAATTAAAAAAAAAAATAACTTTTTAGTCAAAAAATATTTTTTTTCTTCATACATTTATTTATAACTTCGAAACTGTTGCTTATGTAGCGAAACGTTATATAAACAGATGAAAGTACTTATAATTCTTGATTTTGCTAAATTGGTTTAAGTAAAATCCGACTATTGGTTCTTGAGTTATGTTAAACAAAATGACCTTATCAGAAATGAGTCGCGAATCAATCTGCTGAAAAATGTTGTACCGTTTAATGCAACAAATTGAGATGTGGTGGCACTTGAAATTGATTAAAAATGTAAAAAGAGATATGAGACAATATATTAGCGGTGATTTCCAACTGCAGGAAAGTAAAGCTAAAATTGCAGGTCCAAATGTTTGGAGAAAAAAGGGATTTTTTTTATATGTTCATAAAAATAAACAAACAAAAAAAACTTAAGTCTCTGCAGAGTTTATTTTTTCAATTTTATTATACTGAAATATCCTACTTTAAATAAAAAATAAAAAGAAAAACGTTAGCAAACATAATAAAATAATATTCGTTTTGATATTTTTAGGTTTAAATTAAGTTGGTTCAGTAAAACATACAAATACTAAGCTTCAGACGTCTATAAAGAAAACAAGCAGTCAGATCGGAGTAATTTTTTTAGATTTGATTGTACCATTTAGTCTAAAATTTTAAAATATCATTGCATATTGCATGAAGAGTATGTTAACAATTTGACTTTTTTTCGCAAAATCCCCAGTGTGCGGCGTAGCATTAATTAAAAATAAGTTGTTGGCCTATCAAAGAGAAAATTTAAAATAATATATTTTGGCAAAAAATAGTAGTAGGAAAATCATCAAAACGGCTTTTTTAATTCAGTTAAAACCAGAAAAAAATACATAATCTTTTAGTACTTCATTAAATATGCTATAAGCCAACTCTTTGCATATACCTAAATCACTGAGTTGTGTGTATGTGCAAAACAAACGTTTATATATCAATCATAAAGTCTTTATTTATATGATAAAAGTGTTAATTTTAATGTTTCTGTATTCTGTTTCAAAGAGTTCTATTATATTGCGAAAAAGGCTTGATATATTTTATGCTGATATTTAAAAATATCGTCTTTTTAGAAAAACTAAGCCGTAAGGAAATATTCCAACTTAACATGCTTGACACTTAACCAAAATAATACTTTTTCTATATTGTTTTTGATTTAATTTGAGCACAGTATTATTAATCAGGCTAAATGGTTGTGATATGGGCAGAGCAAGGGTCATACAGTTATAACGTTTATCCCTTTTAATAAACGTTTTGTTATATTGAGTTCTTTTATAGCAAAATAATATCAAAGCACCTTGGAGTTTTAAATTAAATTGAACCATTGTTAATTTTCAATATACACAAAATAAACATAATGTTAATTTCAACACTTTTACGCCTTCAACGATGCTTTAATATTTTGTTGTGTATTTTAGTGGAACCATCCTAATGTAATATCAAATATTCACACACGCAGTCATTAACACAACAAATTAAAAGTTTAAATCAAATTACTCAAGTGTAATGCACTAGCAATGCATTTATGTTTGTTGCTGTTTTACTTTACATATATGCAATGACTGAATGGCCTTTAACAGGCATATACCTATCGTGTGTGTGTCGATCGGTGAGTTTCAAGTGACACATTTATTTTGGGGAAAGAATCCCAAAATAAATCCAATAGGAACTAGATCACATTTCACTTTTCGTAATAATAATATTTGTATATATTTAATATTAATAAATTAAATACTAGACTACTAATAACCCTCTCACAGTCGGTATATAAACGACTGCAATTGAGAAGGAAAATCAATCTTTGTTTAAACGTTCAAAGCTCCTAGCTGAACTTTTAATATTCTACGGCTCCCCGCTGAGCAATTAAATAAAAACAAAGTTAATAAGAATAATTAAAACAAGAAGTTTCATTTTAATGACTGAAACCAAAAATAATTAATAAAACGTAATAAAATTACAAAACCAAATAAAAATATTACAGTATTCTCAACAGTGTCTCAATATCACTAAATTAATATCATTTGCCCAACAAGTTGTTTTATGCTGTTCTCGCACATACAAAATATTCTATTCTCACATATACAAAACAGCACACCATATTTGGTAGCATTTATAACAAGTATGCTGTTATTGTCTTAGGTGTATAATATATCTTAGAAAACTACACATTTTATAAAACATTCAATAGGTCATTTCGTTTACTTTTCTACTGATAATTATTTTCAAACATAAACTTTTTAATTCATTTATCTGTCCAAAAGTCAAAGTTAAATATTTTAGTTTTTCGCGTCATGACAACGTGATTTCTACTGACTTTATTCCTATAACTTTTTTCTCTATCGTATCTGGACTAATTTAATTATAAACTAGAAATTTTTATCTGTCCAGCTCTAAATTTGAACCGCAGAAATAACATTTGTTGTGGCTCAAATTAAAAAACAAAAATTAGATGCAGCAATAGAAACTTATCGTAATTGAAAAAGTGATAGTGCTTTAGTATATCGTTTTTTCTATTTTTTCATTTTTATTCAAATAAAATTTTTGTTATAATCAGCTTCAACGCGGTTAAAAAGGTATCAGCAGATCTCGGCGTCAACAAGTCTCCTGGGCCAGATGGTATACAAGCTGGTCTGGAAACAGTGCTGTTCGACGCTAGTGCGTCCATTAGCAACCCTTTCAACATTTTGTGTCATGCCGGCGAGTTTCCTAAGTGTTGGATGATTGCTAATGTAACGACAGTCCTTAAAAAGGGTGAGGCTAACAACCCCGAAAATTGTCACCCAATTGTGATTTATTCTGCACTTTCTAAAGTGATGAAAAGTATGATTAATTTTCATCTTGTGAGGTACCTGGAATCCAACAGCATACTCGCGACCGACAGTATATTTTCCGTAGCGGGCGCTCTACGACCGACTTGTTGGTTTTCTTATCGGAACAATGGTGCAAATTCATACTTCATTTCGGAGAGAGTAAGGTGGTGGCTCTAAATATTTCCAAGGCGTTTGATAGACTGTGGCACGATGCACTTCTGCCAAAACTTGCTGCTTTTGGTGTCGGTAATAATTTCTCCAGATTTATATAGAGTTTTTTTTAGAAATTGCACTATACGAGTTGTTATAGATGGGATTTTATCAGACGATTTCAAGATTAACTCAGGGCTCCATTCTTTCTATCTTATTCTTCTAAACAACCTTCGTTGTCAACCCTAATACTCTTTCACAGATGACAGCACCATTTTTCACTCGTTTTCATTTAGTAACAGAGCGAACCAGTTGGAGGTGAGCTCCAAAATTACGACTAGCGGCGATCTCCGATTGACGTCGTAAGAATAAAGTCGATTTTAAGGCCCGTAAGACGCAATGTTGCTTTCGCATAGATCGGTATTATGGAATCGGAAGCTCTTGAAGGTTTTGGCATGAAAATTCAGTGTGATGTTCCATGGACTAAACAAATTTTTTGAGGTTTCTAAAGGAGCTTTCAAGTGCTTCAGTATTCTGAAACGGCGTTAAAGATACTTCATTCCATCCGATCTTAGCAATATTATTACCACATATATCCGTCCAAGGATGGAATGCAACCCTCATATATGGGCCGGCACTCCAAAGTTGAAGTTGCTCAACCGCGTACAGAAAAGAGCTAAGAGTACAGAAACTATGGCATTCTTTACCGCTAATAAAGCAATAATTTGTTCGACAACATATGTGTGGCACTGTCAATATACTTAGTAATTTACATTTAGACAACCAACAGAGAAAAGAAAATAAATTTAATAAAGAAACATTGAAATAACACGTCTCTAATTAGTATTTTAAATGAAACGTATGTTCCGGTGCCTTCTGTATAAATTATGTAAAACTCTTAAAAAAATTCTTATTTCTTTTACTTCCCCGTTTTGTTTTAATTACTTACCGCACATATTAAAATTGATTAGTGTGCGAAGAAAAAGTTCAACCAACTTTAAATGAAAGTTAATTAAGATAACAAGTCAAAGGCTGATTTATTCGCTGTTATTGACGGTGTTGCTGTTTAATAGTACTGAAGTCTGACAAAATTCAAATTGTTTTTTATTAATTTTTGTCAAAACTTTTTTAATATGATTTAATTACTGTTTCAAAAGTTTTTAAGAAATATAAAGATGTTCAAGAATTTAGGTAAATATGAGTATAAACACTGCCGTTGCAGAAATTAATTGTTAAGTAAGTAATAAAATATTTAAATTTTTTTTAATATCATTTTATGAATTTTTATTTAATTATATTTCTCTAAGCTGTATGATAAGTTAAAGTTATAAAAATGATATTGTCTAAGTTAATTAGGTGGTTGTTAGAATAAATTTGTGCCAGAGTTTAGTGTTCAAAATGCAATCTTTGCAAATATATTTACCAAATGCGGATGCAGCTTAAGAGTTATTTGCTTATTAATAAAAAGTCTACCAAGAATATTCAAAACAATATCAGTTTAAGTAAAATATCACTACACTTTTTCTGAAAACTATTAGTTGAAGCAAATTTGAAAATATTTAAAAACTGCAAATTATCCAACATTTCTTTTTCGAAGTACAAACAGCTATTAGGTAGCCAAAGTAAACAGGATAAAAATCCATTAAAGATATCAATCTGTGAACAAATTTTACACATGTTTATGACCACTTAAGACATTCGTTTCATCAACACTTGAAAATTTTTTAACGAAACGTGCTCTTATTATTTCAGATAAGAAAGTTTTAAATGTAGTGTAAGCTACGTATTAATTTTAAAGTTAATAAAAATAAAAAAAACTAAGTTAGTTTAAGGGCAAGTCTTTTAGCAACTTAAACTATATAATTCATTTGCTAAGGAAACAAAACTTGAATATATAATTTTTCAGCTTGGTATATGAACAATTAGTCCTGATATGAAGAATAAAGAATACATGACGCACAGTGTTCTGAACATGGCCATAAATAGAAAAAATCCAATTTTATATTACTATTTTATTATTATATTATTTATATTATTATTTTACTAATAAGTGTCAAAAGAAAATTAATAAAATTAATAACTTTTCCAAAAGTTGTCGCTCTACAAACTTGTGGTTCGAAATAACTGCAATTTTCTATAAAAATGCTGACGTAATTTATAAGATAAAATAGTTGAATTAAGTTGACAAACAAACAAAATTTTTACTACATAGCTGCTGTATATGTTATTAGTTATATATACATATATATATATATATATATATATATATATATTTATATTACATACATACATACAAAATTTCAAGTATTACCCGGAAATTGTTGTTCTTTTATTTTATAACAAAAATATGTTAATTTATAAAAATAAAAACTTAACTGCACTTTCATGCGCCAATTCGAATAACTTTTATTTGGTTAGTGTCAGTCCAGTTGAAAATGAGAGATTTTTGTAATTCTTGAATTGAATTAAAGGAACACAAAAAAAATTCTGTGAAATTGTCCAATTGTCCAAGAGGGAAATCTGTGGAAGCGAAACATTTTTAATTATGGGTTAGACTTTGAATTCACAATTGGCTTATGCTTATGAAGCATGTTCATTAAATGCGAACAACATCACTAAATATTGTAATTTTAACTACATTTTTGTTAAGATATAAAGTTATTTAACATATTGCAATCATGTGCTTAAAGTCACTTTCCGATATTTTTTAACCAAGTCTAAATTTGACATATTTCAAATTACATTTGCATTTATCTCTGATATTAATTTTTTGCATTCTAACAACATTGTGTTATATACAGTGAAATTGCTTTGTAAAGTTTGTTATATTTAACAAAATAAAATTATAAAAATTTTAAATTATTTAAAACTAGATTGCAAAGATGTCAAAATACAGACGCCTATTTTGAAGTTACATAACTACTACAGCAAAGTGCTGGCAACTCTTATAAAATATATGATACATTCAAATAACACACTCTTTTCTTAAAAAAATATGAACGTTATGCAGAGATTATATATTATATGTTAGTAACTTCGCCAATGATCTAACTGTTCGCCCAAGAACAGACAAGAGAAGTGTAGATACCAAAGGGCATGATTTTTCTGGTAAGAGCAAATGAACAGAGTAATATATTTTAACACCTTTCAACTAGACGGGTTTTCTCTAAAGCCTTTTGACTACAGAACTTGTTGGGTTTAACGTCAGCAATTGGTCTCGAGGCGTTAATCTGAGGGTGGTCTTTCCACCGGGTGTTAGAAAAAGCGTCCACGCACGCTCTAAGACGCATACATCCTAGGTGCATATAAGGCTTAGTAGTAGTTTCCGAGTTGTACGGTAGTAGGGCCGTGGCTCCACTCCTTGCTATAGAGTTGGAGACTACCCAACTCCTAGTCATAATGAAAACGCAAGCTAGGACTTTGGATGCTATATATTAATTAACATCTCTCGAAACTTTCTTTTAGCTGCGATTAAACTACAGCCACCACGTTGCTCCCCGAGGGGCCTGGCCAATAACCAGAACAGCGCCGTAGCCCTGCAGGCAGAGTGTGATTTGTTTTACATCCGCGCCTGACTATATAGTCTTAATCAGATGGTGGACAAACCACTTTGTATAATTTGGAACGTTATACAAACGTCCTAGATAGCCGAAGACATAATTCTAAGCAACAGATACCACCTAGTTGCAACTTGAATAATTCCAGGGCAGGTCTGCAAACTATCACACCTTGCTAAAGAGTTGGAGACTTTCTAACTCCTTGTCCAGAACACATGTCAAGCATGCTCACTGGACTGGATCATTCACCATGCGTGTCATTATCAGCGAAATGATCCTGGCCACCATAGAAAACCATTGGATATGGGGCCGCAAAACCACAACCACCACGATGCTCCCATATAGGGGCCAACACCAATGATCAGCCAGAGAACTATTATAAGTCTAAAGAGACAAATAATGAACTCTGGGGCTCACTGATCCCCGTGGAAATAAAGTGGAGTTTCCAGTTGACCACCTGCCTGTCTTCAGGGGACTGGGCTCCCTTTATACCCCAGTTGCACAGATCTAGACAGCTGTTACGTACCGTAAATACCTTAAATGTGCCCCCGAGGGGGAGACCTGCGGGCAACTGGTTCCCGTGGTATCAGTGTCTGTTTTTAATATTCCAGTTTCGGGTTCCTACTAGCCCGGGCGACTGTTGCCACCTTTAACCGCCGAAGGCACATGTCAAGATTGGAAAGAGATCCTCCAAAACTACGTGCACCTGGGCCTGTTGACTACAGATAGGAAAGAAAGTTCGGTGATTAACTTATTAAAAATCAGGTGATTAAGTTATTAAAGAATTACAAATCAGAATTGTGGCGAATTAATCCAATTAAACGGCTTAACGGTTTTATTCTCATATTGGAAAATTCTTCCAAAATGAGAATATGTGACTTTATAGTTCTTTATTTGCAAATGCTCACATTCGATATTTAAACTTAATCGATTAGTATTAATAGGGGCTTTTAAAATTACTAAAAGAAACCGCACACAAAGAGTACAAGCTTTCGCAAATATAATAGAATATAGCTAGCTTTTAACATGCGTTAGTTCATTAGCTTATTGTTTTGGGTTTTCGAAACAATAACTTCTCTCGAACATTAGACTGCTACTTAATATCAAATAAAAACCAGGCTTAACTCAATCAATCTATTTTTGGAAAACCACACACATATGCACCCTTATTCTGTTTGGCGATGGTAATATGAAACGACTTTTTTGGCAATATTGTCTTTTATCGATGATTGGCAACACATATGTAAGAAAATATGGTGTTGATGTTGCCTTAAATTGCCGTTGATACTATCATTTGTGATTTTGGTGTCGTGATATGTACAAATAAAAACAAAAAGAATAAAGAAATTAAAAATACAAAATATAATAGAAAATCTATCACTTGCCACAGGTTTTCGCAGACTCACTATGTCCACTAATTTTAAGGAAGAGTTAGAAAGTGTTGTGCTTGCTTTGAACAAGTGATTGATGGCAAAAGGTATGTTACGCAATGTTTCACAAATACATGTTTTATGACAGAAATCTTTTTACAGATTTGGAGCGACTTAAAACTTAAAGTAAAAAAAATGGTGGTAAACAAAGTACATTTCAAAGTTACTACAGGTAGTATTTAGCGCCTTGAAACAAGCTGTGGTAAATCCGCCCAATTTTCAAAAACAAATTGATCCTGAGGGTATGTTTTAGGGAGTCGAAAACTTATGGAAGCTTCCAGAAGTCACAGACAGCACTGATTTGACAGTAACATTTTTAATTTTGTTTTTGTTTCTTATTTTTTTATATATATTTAAGTTATTTGATTAAGCTGAAAAAATGAAATTAAAAGAGTGTATTAAATTAAATGAAATAAATTATTTGCTCTCTTATTTACTATGCTTCAGTACGTTATACAGTTTCAGAGCCATCATGCGCTTCAATATTCCTGCCAGGGTTGTTTTATGTAACCTCATATGCAACACGTTTATGATATTCAATGAATATGTGGTGAAGTGCAGCACAAACATTAACAATTTTCAATTCTTTTGCAGGTTTGTACTGCAGTCGACGTGCTCCAAAAAGACAACGAAACCTGTTTTTTAACACACCTATAGTGTGCTCTACTACATTTTTAGCCTTAGGATGCTTTCTACATAAACTACAAACAGGTAGCGATAAACTTTTTTGATTGTGTACTGCATATAAACGTCATTGTCCCAGTTATAGCAACACATAGGAGGCAGTAAAAATTTTTATAAAAACTTTTACTTTGCGTTGTTCGATGGTCCCAAATTTTACCAAAATTCATGTTAGAATCATAATTAACACTTTGCTGTCTATTCGTACTAAAGGACACATGTTTATTTCAAGTGAAAGTTTTTTGCCAAGATCGATTTCGGTACGATAAATCTGATTTCTCTGTCAGTAAATGGTACAATGCCTCGTCAGCGTATTATATTTACTTATTCTTTAAATTTAATATTTAATTTAGGTTTTTATAAAGTATGTGCTTTTAATAAATTCCATCCAAGACAATAAAAACCAAAAAACAAAAACACAGTAACCATTGAGAAAAAACAATTAACCTAGATTAATTTAAAAATAATTTTAAAAATACATTTTTTTTAAAAAACATTTTATAAATAGAAGTGCCTTTAAAAATTTTCAATATAATTTATTTTGTAATTAAATTTGACTTTGTAAAAAATTATTTAATTATGGGTTGTTGTAAAAAGTTAGGTGTTGGTGGCACATTTTGTCAAGATAAAATTGTTGCACCATTTTAGGACAAACACTATAAAGGGAACACTACTAGAAAACTTTTTACAAATATTTCCTTTACGTTAATTTGTTCTTGATTCCTTTAATATTCCTTTATGATAATGAATATATCAGAAAATAATTATTATTAGAAGAAATATATTTGAAAGGTATGAATATTTCTTTTATATATTTTACAAGTACAAACCCCCATAAGAAACTAAACAAAAAATAAATAACACTCAATAAGCGTTAGGGGAATCTTTTAATATTCCACAGAGAGAATTAAAGTTTTAAAAAGAAAAATGTGTAAAATGATAAAATAAAATACTCTTTCCAAAAGAATAAACCTACGATGATGCTCTTGCTTTGTATGCAATAGAGAAAGGAATTTTTTAAACATTATTATTTTTTGCAGTTCTAGGTAGCTTAGTAAGTCTCTTTATCCAAAACCAGTGATGGGCGAACTACGGCCCGCGCGCCACATCCGGCCCGCGAGAGGTTTCAATCCGGCCCGCCGAGCGTTTTTCAAAAAAAAAAATTAATCACCTATTAAAAAATTATGCCCAAAAAATAAATTTACATTATGTTTTAAAAAAGATATAAATTGCCAATTTTAGCAAAAAAATGCGATGTTTTCTTATTATATTGTGTATAAACTGCGCAGTTTTCTGGGAAATATTGTACACACAAGACAACAACAGCTGTATTATACAATATTCCAAGAAGAAACTTAAAAAGCATGAAACAAATACAACTAATATAGACCTATTGTATTGTGTCCAAACTGTGTAGTTTTCTAGGAAATATTGTACACACAAGAGAATAAGAACTTTCTGATGCAATATTCCAAGAAGAAACATAAACATGATAAAACACTAACAACTAATAGAGAAAACTGAACGTATAACATAACAACAACTATTATATGTGAGATCTAGAAGATTCTTGAATATTCGAGACAACATGCGCAACAAATATAAAAGGGCCAGCGATGGATTAATCAGCAATCAGTAAAAGTGTAAATCTCATGACGTAAAGAATAAATTGTGAAGTAAAATTATAAAGTTACCAACGTACAGTTTTATTTGTGTAATTAAAATAATAACGTGTATTGTAAATACCCCCATAAATGTCAATCGAAAATAGAAAGAGAAAAATTGATTCGGAATGTCGAGTATTTCAAGAAGAGTGGACATGGAAGTACTTCTTTATGGACTATAACCAAAAACCTATTTGCCTTATCTGACAAGAACCTGTAGCTGTACCAAAATATTATAATCTCGCTAGACACTTTAATTCAAAACATCTTGAGTCGAAGTACTATAAAATGACAGATAAAGACAAGAAAGTTCATTCAGAGGAATTGAAAAAAAAATATCTAGTCAGCACGTTAGCTGGTCACATTGTTGCCTATAAAATAGCAAAAAGTAACAAACCGTTTTCTGAAGGAGAATTTATTAAGGATGTGTTAATTAGCATTGGAAAAGTATTATGCCCAGAAAAGGTAAAAGATTTCGAATCTATAGGGCTGTCACGTAGAACGGTCACAAAAAGAATTGAAGCGATTTCTACTAATTTAACCAATCAGCTCGATGAACGTCTTAAAAAGTTTAAATATTTTTCAGTCACTATGGACGAGAGTGTTGACAGGAGTGATACAGCCCAACTTCTAATTTTTGTCAGAGGAGTCGATGAAAACTTTGTAATAACCGAAGAACTTGCTTGTTTGAAATCTTTGAAAGGAAAGATAACAGGAAAAATAATTTATGATGAATTTAGAGAGGGGATGGAATCTCTTAATGCCCCAATTTCCAAATTAATTAATTTAACAACTGGTGCATCACCTAACATGGTGGGAAAAAATACGGGGTTTGCAGGAGTTTATAAAAGTCAGAATCCTGAAAGCGAAACAATTTTTTTACATTGTATAATACACCAAGGTGTTCTTTGCAAGGCTGCCTTGGATATTAACCACGTACTTAATATTATTTTCAAATTAATTAATACCATTCGAGCCCGTGGTTTGTTACATCGACAATTTCAAGAGTTTTTATCGGAAATTGATGCAGAATTTTCAGATGTACTTTAATACACAGAGATCAGGTGGCTGAGTTGTGGGCATGCCTTCTCGAGAGTTTGGAGGCTTCTCGAAAAATTAAAGTTTTTCTAAAAACCAACACTGAAATTTGGGATGAGTGGGAAATATTGGAGGATAAGAATTGGTGCATCGAGTTTGCTTTTTTCACGGATTTACTCGAGCACTATAATAAGCTGAACAAGAAGTTACGGCGAAGAAATCAATTTATCGATGAAACTTGGAGCAATTTAAGGTCTTTTAAAACTCAATTGTTTATATTTTCTAAATGTTTGGGAAAAAATGATTCGACCCATTTTCCAAGACTTAATTCTTTGAGGCCTGTGAGTGAAGAGAAGTTAAAAGTCTTTTCACAATCTTTATTAAAACTGTATTCAGAATTTGAGGCCAGATTTGCTGACTTTAAAAAAATCCAACCATGTTTAGATATTTTTTCAATGCCTTTTTATTTTAATTTTGAGAATGTTCCATCTGATCTACAATTGTAAATTATAGAATTGCAATGTAATAATAATTTAAAACAACTATTTTTAAATACAGATAAGCTTAATTTCTATAAATCCTTACCAAAAGATGAATTTCCAAAGTTAACTAGTCATGCGCAGAAAATTATGCCAATGTTTGCTTTCTTATATTTATGTGAACAGGCCTATTAAGTAACGAAATGCAGAAAAAATTCAATAAGAAACCGATTGTCAGATGAGAGTCTATTTAATTTATTAAAAGTCGCATCCTCCCAGCTGGAACCACATTTTGGGGAAATTATGTCAAGTCAGAAACAGATCCATGCTTCCCATACATCTCAAAAATCTTAAAATCATAATAAACCGTATCTTATAAAATTTTTATCTTGTTTTAAAATATTACGTAATATAAGTGATAAATATATAGCTTAAACCGAACTTTTAATTGAACAGCAACCCTATAATTTTTTAATGAATGACCCTCTATGTTTTTTTTTAATTTAATGGCCCGCCGCAAGATTTTTTTTAATTTATTGGCCCGCCAGCCAAAAAGTTTGCCCATCACTGTCCTAAGCTATTGAATCAACTGATATACCGATTAAATGTTTCAGAAATCAGTGATTGAGGAGGGTACAGAGCTGCCAACAAGCACTTTTGTTCTGTAACGACACGTTTTCCTGGTAGCTGAGGTATGCTCAGCGGCGTCCAGGGTCGTGTTGTGTCGATTCCAAAAAAAAGACGAAGCCTTGCTCACAATCTTGTTCTTTATTCAGGAAAGGGGTTGCCTAATCCTAATTCGCAACTTGACTGCAGCTCGGGCTTGAATCTTGTGCACTGGTGTGTATGCAGGCGGCTTCAGTAAATATCTTCTGCTTCACGCGGTCCGTATTCAGCGAACGTCACTGTCTACGTCGACTGCGGGCACAAACTCGGCTGGGTATTACCACGGCTCTGTTTGTGGACGCTACGTCGCAGTTCTGTCTCAGAGTATAAATTCGGCTGGGTATTACCACGGCTCTATCTATACTCTGACTTCCAGTCCAAAAAATAATAAAACAAATAGACTGCGGACACAAACTCGGCTGGGTATTACCACGGCTCTGTTTGTGGTCGCTACGTCACAGTTCTGTCCTGTCTCAGAATATAAATTCGGCTGGGTATTACCACGGCTCTATTTATACTCTGACTACCAGTCCAAAAAAATAAATAAAGAAGTTGAAGAAGATATTTACCTTTGCTCCTGTTGCCGGTCGCACACCAATTGATTTATTCTGCTTGATGTTTGCGCTTTTATACTCTTTTTCCTACCACACACCAATGCACAAACACACTTACATTACTTCGGTAGTAAGTACACCACAGCCGACGGCTGTTTTCACCACCGAGTTGCAGCCAGTTTTACAATATGAATGTTACTAATTACAATACTCGTATGCCTTCGTGGCTAATTACAATAATAACTAGAACTAAATCGTACGTCAACATAAATACTTATAACTACATGCGTTTATAAGTAAATACATGAATTCATATTTTTAGTAAATGATTCTATAACTAAATTAATACATTGGAGAAAATATAGAGTAAATCTCTATATTTTATAATTTCATTATTCTAGTAAATAACCGTACAAATAAATATGTGCGGGTATAAATAGATGCATTGTAGAAAAATATAGCAATTTAATTATAAATTCATTATCTTAGTAAATACATTTAAAATAATAGATAGGGATTGACCCGTGACTGTTGTCACACAGCTCTATGTGTGACCAAAAACGACTCCGGACTTTTGGTCGTTACAGTTCTGTTTGGTATAAAAACTAGACATAGAAAAAACTTTTTAGATAGAGTAATTTTTATGGACAAAATTTGTGATGTTTTAAAAGAGGATGAAATGAATGCTATTAACTGCGAGCTGCCAGTTTTAGTTTCAATACAACATAGATTAATTGAGACATTTCTCTCAACAATATTTCGGTAAGCAAAAAGGTAGCAACGGATATTACAAATAAAGATGAACAAAGAGAAATTGTTGTGACTAACAATAATAAAGTTTACAAAAAAGCGAAATACGATCGCGACCCACAAAAACAAGTGATTGGTATGATACCAATTCCATTATATGTAAGGGAAATTTACATCACGGGGATGTTCTTCATTTAAGCGAGGGAGGAGTTAGCACAACTCAGGAATTCAATACGAATGTTGAAAATCAGAAAAGTCAATAACCAGCTGCGTCAGCTATTTATTCTACAATTGCGAAAGAATAATAAGAAACTTGTAAATAAAGAAACCACCAGACGCAAACTCAGCGGTTTTTGGGCACAATGTTGGTTGAAGTGGAGTACGGTTTTTTAAGTCTTAAGCAGATCATATTTGGAAGTAAAAGTAAAAGTTTATTTTAATATAAATTAATTTTTATTTAATAAAACATACAAAAACTAAGATCCTATTTTTTGTTAACTTATATCATACATTTGATACTGTTTGTTAATATTCAAAGCGAAATTGTTATTTTAAGCATAAAAAAATACTGCAAAAAGTGGATATCAACACTTAAATTTTATCATGTACTGCAATGAAATCTAAACTGTAAAATTTTGTCTTTATTTTTAAAGCAGATCTTGGTATTACATATTTGTGACCTTTTTTTGGCAGAGGGATAAAAAAGAACAAGAAAAAATGTAGGGTTTAAGCAGACATGCACTATCTAATCTATAAACATACCTCGTCGTTTTACTTATTAGATTTGGATAAAATTATTTGAGTCCGTGGGTCTTTCTAGGAGAAGTCAAACGTAAATTGCTAATTGTACTGTTATGGCCATATAAATCATATAATTATTTCTAAAATACATTACAGTTTTATTATCAATTTAAATTTAATATATATTTAAGTCTCGTAAGAGTGCTGTAGTTTTTATGGTAATAATTGCGTTTGAGTAATTACGGAGCACTTAGCTTGTGCTTCGAACATTATTATTCTTATTCTAAATGTACGCCTCACCGACAAATTCTAAAGAATAATTTTCAAAGGATGAAGAAAGCTAACAGAATAATAAATGAACTTTTTTGTTTCAGTTATTTTATAATTCTTTCTTGTTTTTATAAAAAGGATTCTCGTGTTAATTTCACCCTAAGCAATATTTTTTCTTAACTCAACCAAATATTTATGTTTGCATAAATATTTTTATTCACTTAGTTTCTTTTCATCCTTCCATTTTTGTCCTTTGCAACAATTGTGCAAATATTAGCGGTGCAGCGTTATTTTCTTGTAACAGATTGTTGCAATTAATAAATTTTTTCTATTTTGTTTTCTTCTTTGTTGTTTGCAATTTTCAGTCATGACGAGTTTTTTTAGCATTAAAGGCATATTCCAAATGTATTTTGTTTTACCTACTACAATCCATGAGAATTTAAGGTTAATTAATTTGTTAAGCATATTGTAAAGAAGAAAACTCAAAAAACAATGTATAAGAAAATAACCGACTGAACAACTAAGTACAGTTGATCTCTTGCTAATTTTCAGGCAAAAATTTAAAGTTGCTGTTTCGCGTTACAAAAATACTAAAAATAGTAATGCTTTCCATCTGTTAGAAATGCACTGGCTCGTAAAGAATGTGTTGAGGAAAATATGAAGTTATTAATTTCATCAAATGACATTTCTGATACTGTTGCAGCTTTTGTAAATACTGAAATCATTACAACTAAGATGATTTAGTTAAGGAAACTTGGTTAGACTTGTAGATAATAATTGTGTTAATTTCTCATCCGATCTCTAATAGTTTGAATCACCAATATGAAATATTTTATTTTTAGAAAAATATTCAGAATCAACAAGAAAAAATTCAATTAAAAGATGACCAAATAAAAAAGTATGCATATTTTCATAGTCAAGATATTGCGTTTCTATAAGTTTGACTGAAATATTTAGTTCATTTTAAAAATTATTAAAATGGAAAAAAATATTTTAAGTACAGAAGCTAGTAAAATATAGGTTGCTGCCAAGTTCTTCCAAAAATCCACTGGAAACTTTCAACTATTACTTGCTTACTAACTTACTTTGGAAGTTTTTACATTTTTATTTTTGTCTATTAATAAATAAAATAGATAGCTTTAAAATAGTCAGTAAAACTGTAAGTTCAATACCGATTATCTTTGAATATATAAATCTTAGTTCTTTGATTTTAGTTTATGACCGGTTATAATCATTATTGTATTTATGTCAGATTTATATTTATAGTCAGATTTTACTTTAATTTGAGTCAAACAAAACAAGTTATTTCAGACGTTTAAGAAAGAATTTTTTAATGGCGATGTGTTATTATTTTTTATTTCTGTTGAATGTTAATGTCCCTTTTGTAAAATTTATAAAGCATTATTGCAAATTTGTCGCTATAATCATCAATAAAAAAATTCTCCTGATTACGTCGGAAAAAAGCTACTGAAACGTGGACAAAAAAGATGAAGTAACTTGTTTTATTTGCATCAACTAAAATAACATCTGACCATAAATACCCTAAAAACATAAATACAATCAATCTTATTGCATTTTTATATATTTTTCCTGCAATATAAAAATTAAATTCATGGAAATTGAGCTATTAACTTTTTCAATAACAATCGGTTACTAGGCTATTAAAAATGTAAAAACCAAGAGAAAAAACCAAATTGATGCACAAAGTACAAAATCAAAAACAAGAAAAAATTTTATAATGATGTCAACAGCATTTGCAGAGTTTAGACAAAAAATATTGATAAAACTTTCAAAATAAACTTCAGGTGGATCCGTCTACATGCACTCGCTTACATTGGTGATGCTATAGAGTTTGTTTTTATTTTTTTAAACTATTTTATTTGATTTTATTTTGTTAAAAATGGCAAGATAGAATTGCACGTTTAAACGAAAATGAACCGTATGCATTAAAATCAAATATGCAAAATATAAATATCGTTGGTAGAGCTTCAGCTTTCAGTCAAAACAATAAACAAATGGCCAGGTACTTATTTGAAAATGGAAAAACAATAATAATGAATTCAAAATCGTTCTCTAAATAGTAAAGTTAAATAAATGTATATGTTAATAACTTGCCGTGGTAGTTTCCACATAACATTTATATATCAATAATATTGGAAAGAAAAAAAAAATAAAATGGGAAAACCAACAAACAAAAAGAGATTGTTAGAAAAGATCACATTTGAGAATAGCCACAAAAATGAAAAATATTTAAGGACTTTTTAAAGGCAAAACAACCAGTTTATAAAGTACATATAGCAAGGAATCATCGAGTTATTCCCAAAAAGTATTTAATTTAGTGTATGATTAATAAGAACAATAAACATGAAATTACAAGGTTATTTCTGTTTTATCAGATAAAATTATAAAAATTTTTTAAATTAATTGATCATTATTCACCTTCTATATAGTAAGATTATTAACTTAATCTAATATGACGTTTGTTTTTTGGATTTCGTCGGCTATAAAGTTACCAAAATGTAAAATATAAAGTAAACTTCGGCCTAAGCAAATGTTTTATATTTTTTTAAAGACCTGTTTCAAATTTTTGCTTTCAACTAACTGCAATTTTTAGCTTTGTATTTAAAATGAATTATTTTATTAATAATTTATTATTTACGCACTAGCTCTTTTTTATAAAAAATTTTTAGTTAATCTTTATTTTTTATATTTTTTCTCGATCTTTCTCCAAACCCTTAGTTAGCATCTTCAGGAAAAATAAAAATAAAAAATTTATTAAGGTTTTATTAAGTTAAAAATTTTATTAAATTTAATAAGAAGAAGAAGATGCCAACCAATGGCAAGTAAATATTTAACAAATGAATAGTTTTAATTCGGCTTAAGTTAACGTATGTTTAAGTTCAAGGCAAATATAACAGTTGTGATATAAATTTTCAATTTAGTATCAGCATACTCTCACTTTGGTATGAAAAACCGAATATAAATCCTAAATTTCATAAAACAGCAAAACAGAAAACCATTCTGTGGTGTTAAATCATACGATCTGGCTGGCCACTTAACTGCTGATTGTCGTGAAATTATGCGATTGGGAAATTTGGTTTGCATTAAATTGATTAGTTCATTGACTGTGTAACATGTAGAACCGTCCTGTTGGAATCACATGTCAGCGATATTCACTTCGTCAAAAATTGTTGAGTTATTAGCATCTCGCGATAGCGTGATCCATTGACCGTTACCGCAATTCCAACCACATCTTCAAAAAAAGGCCCATTCCAGACCAATAATCTCTCAATAATCGCTCTACGCTCTTCAGAAGCCCAAAAGCGGCAATGTTACTTGTTGACATACCCTGACAAGTGAAAATGGGCTTCGCCTGAAAAAAATAATTTCTTCAGAAAAACCAGCCGGTTGTTCCTGAATGAATTGAGCAAATCTACGGCGCACCAGGGGACCATTTTACGAGAAGGCGGTCAAAAATATATAACTTTTAAACGGATCGTAATTTTGATACGCGTTTTTTGTCTACTAGGTGAGATCATAGGCTTTCGTTTAAGGTATAAAAATTTAAAATCGACCGGTTAGGTAAATAGTTGTGATAGATTTTAAAATGCATTCTAAATTTAAGCAGATTTTTGGTACAAAAGTAAAGTATTAAAACTTGTTCAAAGAGTTTGTTTTACATAAAGACTTAGATTTTGATTCACGTTTAGAACTTATACGTATTAAAAACTTAAATTTAGTCAGATGGGGCCAAGCTTTAGCCTCCGTGAAATTTTTAGTACGAAGGCCAAAGGTTGGTTTTTTGAAACAATTTGAGTTAAAAAATAGCTCATTAAGTAGCAAACTTAAAAAATTTATTCATTGGTTCAAATTTTCTTTAGATAAGGAGGTATTTAAGTCCAAAAAAAAGCATAAATACTAATCGTATATGTACAAAAAATATTTTAAAACGATGAAATACATACAGGTTAATCTTGTGTTTGAAAGATTTACTATTAATTTAACAACTTTAGTAAATACTTATTCTAAATAGCCTTGATTTTTCATCTTCTAAATGCAGTTATCTTATATGTCTTGTTCAATAGAAGTAGTTTTCCGTGTTTTCCGGATATTACACATATAGGGATCTAATGTGCATTATAAAATAACAATCAAGTCTTCATTAATACGGTATCTAGAAATTTTTCTTGTCTTCTATAGTCTTTGTTTCGTTTTACCTGCGCTTCTTCAGATAAATCTCCTATTGATAGAATATTGTGTTGAATTATTTGTTCCCCATGGTACAAAATATTTTAAACTCCAAGAATATTTTTCGTTGTAAAGTATAGCTGTTTTTTCTTGTAAAATAATATAGGGTCCGCCAAATAACTTTTTTTTGTTTTGAATGCTAGAAACAAAACTATACAGCTTGGACTGTGTGGCACGTAGCGCCGTCCTGTTGAAACCAAATGTTGCCAATATCCTCCTCTTCAATTTTTGTGAACAAAAGTTCGCTCAACATGGTCCGATAACGATCGCCATTGACTGTAACGGCCACTCCTGAAAAATGGCCCAATTATGCCTCTAGACCAAAATCCGCACCAAACAGTGACTCGTTTTGGGTGCGTCCGCTTTTCAATGTATGCGTGCGGCTTTTCTGTGCCCCAAGTGCCCCAAGTGCGACAATTTTGCTTGTTAACATACCCGCCAAGATCAGAGAGTTTCATCTGAAAAGATGATTTTTTTTCAAAATAGGCATCTTCTGCAGGCCCATTTAGCGAAGCGTTGTTCAAGCGTACACACAACCATATTCGTTCAGCGAAAGGATAAAACTAATTATCTGTCAAACATGAGCAAACATGAGCTAAGTGTTACCTTTCACGAAATGAGCACCAGTTAAAGCACTAAATAAAATGCATACAAAAAAAATTTTTAATTCCATTTTCTAATTCCATTTTGCCAAAAATTTTCGTCCTTGTGTCAGCCAAATTGTTCTGGTGCTCACGGTTGGATCGTGCCGGGTATATAATGGGATATAGGCATGTAGGGGACATTTAGGGCTATGACACGGTGCTAATGGTTTTACATTCCCTAACGAACTTTAGAAGTTATGCTCTATTAAGTAAGAGACTTAGAAAAAATTTTTCCTCTAAAAAAATAATTTCTAAAAATCAAAAACCAATCAAAAACAATTTAATTTTCTTATGCTAATAGCTAACAAATTACGCTATTATACATGGTTTGTCTCGTTTAAAAATCTTATGTTAAGTGATAGATGTTTAAATATCAAAAATTTACTAAGAAATTTCTCATTTAAGCAAAATACTGAAAATGCTCACTTTGAATCACCCTGTTCAGTGTGATATAGTTAAAATAAAGTTTTAAGTTTTTGGCTCCTGAGGTAAACTAGTATCTACTTTGGAATCAACTTTAAAATTTTACAATTGGGGACCATGATAAAGGACTTTTGGCCGCCTTCTCGTAAAATGGTCCACTGTGTAGCGATGTGAGTGGTCGTTGGTATTCGCACATTTCGTAACGAGCCTATCGACTCAGCTTTAACGATCAAATTCTTAATAGAGATCTTAGCAGAGCTACTATGTTGTCCGAAAATATCAAGAATTTTGCGAAATGTTACTTTAACAGAACCACCATTTTCATATTGGGTTTTAATTATTTTAATGTGATTTTCGTGCGAATTCGACTTCATTGTAACAACTGCCAATGCATCTACTATGAATAGCTCAAGCAACTAAAATTAAAATTATCATATTGTTGGTGTTGCCATAATTGAAAAAGAAACTTTTTGTTGAAAAACCTGATATATCATAATTAATTGTGCAGAAGCTACTTAATTCCGAATTAGTGCAATTTGTTTAGTTTACAAAAAATAAAAAAGAATTAATAAAGGTTAACTATCGCATTCTTTAGTAAAAGTGGTTATTTATTGTAAAATCTAATTTATATGAAAACAATTCTTAAAAAATCATTTTGATTTTAAATATTTCTTCAATTCAAGCAAAATAACATTTAAATAACATTTTTATTTACAAATATAAGTTTGGTACCATCATTACAGCCAATGACCATGAAAAGATCTTTTTAATAAAACTTTTAAATTTACCCTTTTGCAAAAGCGAAAAGTTTTACTTTATAAATACACATGGTAGCAAATATTGTATTTTGGAACAATTTTGCATACAGTGTATTAAAAAATTAAACTATACATAAAAATTTACTTGGCAACATATCAAATTATTAAATACAACGTAGCAAAAATAGAGTTCAAATTATCAAATAAAACCATGCACTTTATAAATTTTAAAGAAGTAATTTTATTTTGAAAACAGTAGTTTTCAACAAAGAAGCCGTTTATGACCCATTAAGTAGATTTTTAGTATGATATTTAAGTACTTAATACATTTATATGTCGGTGCTTTTTTGTAGCGTTTACAAAACTTGCTTAGTACCAAACTTCTAACTGTAAACAATTAGCAATACAACCATACACCTTTTGACAGATAGGATATCGATGCTGAAGGAGAAATATCAGCAATACCGGTTCAAATTAAGCTAAATTTAATCTTTATTTCTTTAATATTTGTAACAGTTATAAATTGTTTTTTAAAATCATCATGATTATAATTAAATAACTCAAATAAAATTAAAATAAGTAATAACTGAAATAGCTACAGTAACTATCATTCGATGCAACTGTCATTATTTAATTACAACCTTTTTACTAATGATAATGAAATTATATTTACATCGTTAACTTACTTATTATGGTTTTATGACAAACCATATAAGCTATAAGCTTTAAAAATCAAGGTATGTATAAAACAAATATATTTTATCCCTTTTGTAGAAGGATCTTTAGTTAAACATTTCAATAATTAAATAATTTTAGGTGAGTAATGTGTTAAACTGTATGCTTGCAGTCTGCATTGTTGTCACAAGTATCATCACATACGTGTAGCTTTTACAATAGGCAAATTAATTTTAAGTATCTTAGTACAAACCCAATGACGGCTGAAAATTAAACATACGAAATTAGTTAGATAAGTGTACATGGAATAGTTTTTTGTTTTGAAATTGTATTAACTTTTATAAACACGCATGTTATGCTTTTATATTAGAACTTGTATTTATGAGTGCAAATGCAGCCGGTAGCATAAATAAAACAGTTTAAATTCTAACAAATTCCAAATCTGTTTTATTTCTCTAATATGAGGTTAAGCTTATTATAGGCTTAAATATATATTAAAAAAACATCTTACTCCTCAACCGCTCCAGCTTCCGCGTACCTATTCGACTCCAATATGTCTGAACAAAATCAAATGATACTAATTGTCATGTTAAGAAGAAATATTATAATAATAAATAATAAAGTAAATGAAATCAGCTGTTTAATTATATTTTGGAGAAAATGAGAAGACAAGACTGGATATGATTACCTTTAGTTAACACTTGTCATAGCATACTTTGTTTTTTACAGCACACAATATTTTCTGAATTTATATTTTCAGTTATTTCTCAAAAAAACTTAAAATCGTTCAGATCAATCAATCGCTATTAGAAAATTATCAAACTTTATAACCTGCGCATATTTCACACTTTATAGTTACAGCAAGGACGTGCTTTAAAATATAGTTTATACAGACTTTACGGAGTAATACATACATATATTAAAATATAAAATTATAATGGAGAAAAATTATTGTTGAAATCCTATTTGAAAAAAATATTTTGTACAATTTATATTAAAAAGAAAAAATCTGTTAATAAACAAGTTCAAATATTTTATAAGCATTAAATCAAGAAAGCTGATAAGATAATTTATCATAAAAAAAAATTGATCATATAAAAATTAGCTTCTCAAATGTTACTTTAAAATAAGCCTTTAAGCCTCTACTTAAACTGAAGTTATAAATCCTTGGGAAAGTGACCAATAATTTAAAATATTAATTTGCTTATTTACATACGTCGCTATACTATTTTTACGTTCTTACATTTATTCCTTTTAATAAAAACGTTTGGTTATTTTGAGTTCTTTTATTGAGAAATAATAACACATTCAGAGTTTTAAATTAAATTAAACGATTTACTTAACACATACAAAAGAAACTCGATGGCTTACTTAACTTGAATAATTAATTTCCCCAGAAAGTGCCGCTTATAGATCTGTTTTAAGCGGTTCTCGCATTTACAAGAATATTCTACCGCATATTGTTGTTGTTTTCATTCGGTTTAGGTGTCCGCTTAGCTGTGTGTGTTGTTTTGTTCTGTGTTAGTTGTTTTTGTTTTCTTTTTTGGTAAAATTTGTTAGAATATTTTATACACATGCTGTTATTGTCTTGTGTACTTAGAAACTTCGTAATTTGTAAAAAGATACAATAAGTCATTTCGTTTACTTTTTAATTGACACTATTTTCTTTGAAAACTTAAAAAAAGCATTTTCGTAACAATATCTAAAACAGTGTTTGTATCTTAGGCTTCTCTCTAGGTTAAATATTTTTAAAAAACCCGTAATATTCACTTTTATATTTTTTATTCAGAAGGGTTATTACTTATCTACTTTTAAGGTTAGTTCTTATCTAAATGATAGTGTCATCATCTTTGCTTACATTAATCAAATTTAGTTTTGGTGTCTTTAAGTAAAAGAAATTTAAATAAGTTTAATTTTTCACTTGCAAAAGAAAAGTAGTTGAGTTCTTATTAAATCTTTTATATAGCCAAAATTCCGTATCGTGGGATGGCCACTTAATTATTAAACTTATTAAAATGCAGCGATTTGTTGAGAAAATACAAATATATTTGCGCTTTCTTAAACGATGGCGTGGTATTAAAACTTAATTAAAAATTGATCAAAATTGAATTGTGTGGTTAATAATTCCATTTAAGTTAAAAGGAAAACCAACAAAAATATAATTCGTACCCATAAACATTGCTATCTTTGAACTACGGAAAAAAACTTTTTGACATTATAAAAATAAGATTTATTTATTTATATATAAAATATTCCAGTAGAATTTAGTACAAAAGTACCGGGATTAGAAGGGAGAAAAATTCAAAATGATGTTGAAAATATATTTTTAAGGAAAAATTGTTTAGAAGATTTTATTTGTTTTGTAGTGGCAAAACTTGCTTAAAGGAATTTAAAATGGATAAAATTAGGTGGAAAACGAAAGCAAGTTACGTATTCCGATTTATTTGTTCAATAATATGTATTCGCATTTCTGTGATTTATTATTTATATAAAAGTTGATATCATAATAGTATTTTATATTAGCTTTTGAATCATTTTTTTAATAGTGCGGGTATCATATTTATTTAGCTTTTACAATCGAATTCTAAATAATACACATAATCGACAAAATTCAATTACCAACAAATTCGATTGTGCTAATGAACCTCCTTTTTCTATGCTACGCTAACTAAATTCATAATTTTAGTGTGGTTGAAGTTTACATAATTTATTTTAATTTTTTAAAGAGAACAAGATAATCAAAACACTAAAAAAATATTATTTGAAATATTAATTGCTAGAAATTCTCAATTTACCCATTTTTTTTTTTTGCTTTTAAGAACCCCATATAATGATTTTTTTAGCAATAAAGTACTTCCAACAGTTTCAGTTAAAAAGGTCATCGAAAATTCTCTGTTTTTTAATTGTTTTAAAGTTTGACGCTGAAATCAGTGGACCTAATTCTTGATATCATCTGGAATTATTTTTAAAAATTTATATTTAAGCCCCGGCCAACCAACTAAATTAACTCTGAAGGCGATTATAAATGACGCTATGGGCATTACCTGCTCTGTATTTGGTGTAATCAGAATAGTGTTTTATATTCTGAGTTGTTGAAATCAGGTCCGTCCACAAGGATTCTGCAACGAAGACAAGTGATTCGTTTAAAGAGAACAATCAACGTTAAAAACTATTTGGTAATGGGAAGTTTTGGCGTACCCGCCTTCCGACTAACATTTGTTTCAATCGATGCTAAGTGCCATTTCTGTAATGCGCTTAACTTCAGACCAGGGCACCAGAAGTTAGCTTCAATCCGTACCTCAAAACTACCATTAAAAAAAAACTCCTTTTAAGAACTTTAGCTTTCACGGCCGCATTATTTTCATTGTGTTATAAGTCTCCGGCAACCATTCTTCGAGAATTTTATAGTAGACAGCAGCCACACAAAAGAAAAAAATAATATTCTACATTGGAATTAAATTCACATTTCTTTCCGTTAAAAACTTTAGTCAAATAAAAATATATATTTGGGCTCGGTGTAATATTTTTTTTTTTTTGTTACTATAAGGGTATTTCATATCAACTTTAAACAAATACGTAAGCGAGACTACAAAACACTCAGCTACTTTTTATGTTTTGAAATTTACTTTTGTTTTATTTTAATTGACTTGACTTTTGATAGGTACTACGTCGAGCTTTGTTTTACGTAAAACTAAAAATATGGACTAAATGTGTTTTTCTAACATAATTTCTTTATTTCTATTATGTTGTATAGTCAATTACTTCTTAAGTCGTGAGGTAACGAAATAATTTGTATTAGAAACAAAATACTCCTAGTGTTTCATTTATCTTTGAAGATAATCTTTTTTTTGCAAAATAAAAAAGTGTAGGAAAATTCTATTATTCTTTAGAAATTTTTTACTTATTGTATTTGGCTGGCATCACTACTGTGCAATAGTATATTAAACGTTCTTATGCAAATAAACATCGAATGTGCAGTCAATTCATATCCTGTAGTTATACAGCAATTCGATATACTTATAAATTTGCATTTGTTAATATTTATATAATAACGGGTAAATTTCATGAATTTTTTTCACTTAATTAATTAAACCATTAAATGGCGAAAACTTTTTAATTGTGTTTTTCTGATTTAACATTCTTTAACATGAAATTTATTAAATATGTATGAGGTCAAACGTTCTGCATACACATATGGGTTTTCAAAGTAAAATTTATATATAAAAATAAAAGTTTTTCACATTATGTGAACCTTTAAGCAAAAAACATTAAATTGGTTTTAAAGTAAGTAAATTTATACACGCAAACATATTTATGCCCAAATAGAGATGAATAAAATTCTAGTTTGAATAACAATGCAAATAACGAACTTAAGATAGGCTCTTTCAAGAAGTTGATATTCGCTATTTGATCTCTGTAAGCGTCTCGCCACCGAGATATCTATGCATAATAGTCCCCTTATTATAATTATTAACATCGTCGAGTGCTGAGTCTTAGTTAAAGTCGAAGTTTTACTCTCGACAACATGCATCGCAAGAAGGTCTTTTAGTAGTAAATCCTCATGATCAGGAGATCATTATTAGACTATGATTATCAAAACAATTATATGAGTTTATGTAGCACTTTAGAATCCTAATTATTGCTGTTGTTGTGTTTACTTTACTAATGACCAAATTTCTGTATGTTTTGCACTTAGTATATGTAGTTATAAAAAGTCAAAAGATAAAATACGGGGTTAACTTGAGCCTGGAAAGTATCTCTTTTTACAAATAAAATAAAACTTATAGAAGCAATTTTAGAATTTAGTATAAGAAATCAGTACTATATTAGGTTTAAGAAAAACAGTGTCTTACAAACATCCAAGAGGTACAGAGTGTGATTTGCGTATCATTATCAGTGAGATGATCCTGGCCACCATAGAACCATAAACTGTTAGGGGGTCGCGAAACCACAACCACCACGATGCTCCCATATAGGGGCCAACCTCAATGATCAGCCAAAGAACTATTATAAGTCTAAAGAGACAAATAATGAACTCTGCGGGTCACTGATCCCCGTGGAAATAAAGTGGAGTTTCCAGTTGACTCCCTGCCTGTCTTCAGGGGACAGGGCTCCCTTTTTCCCCCAGTTGCACAGGTCTGGATAGTAGAGTATCCTATAAAGACCGATAAATGTGCCCCCGGGGAGGATTCAAGAGGTACAGATTTTATTAAATCAAAAACTTATAACATTGGTCCTTTGAGCCGGATATGTACCAGCGACCAGTATTATGGCAGTCACAGAGTAGGCCATTTTATTATTTAAACTGCATTTAGTTACTAAACAAACACGGGCAGTGTTTGAAAATATTAATTACAAACGTCGAAAAATTTATATCTAATATATGGAAAGCTTGAGGATATTGTAGGAATATACATCGATAAACTTCTTAGACAATACAACACTAAAAACAGAAATAAAGAAGACAAAGAGGCAGTCGATACAGCACGACAGCACACCTGGAAATATACAGACTAAGTAACCTTTTTCACAAATAAGGAATACACAGCATTGAAAAGTGGCAACACCCTGAGACATAACCTCAGAACAACGACAGAAATAACTGACACATTTCGTTCCAGCGGGGTGTACAGACTTACCTGTACCTGCAAACAAACTTATAAAGGGCAAACTGGCATTCTGCTTACCTGAATAGATACGAACTTAACAACAGAACTGCCTGAACGCCAACATTGACTCACCAGTACAAACCACAACGCGGCTTGATAATGATGCGTTCGCGTCGAAAGCGCTCGCCTTCGACAACAAACCAACTAGTTAGGACATTAAATAGTAATATTATTTCATTTACTGGCGGAGGAAAAATAAACAACATAATACCAAAAATATTCTACCATAACATCACCCCATATTGTTGTTGTCATTCAGTTCGGGCGTCTGCTTGGTTGTGTGTTTTCTTCTGTGTTAGTTGTTTTTGTTTTCTTTTGGTGACTTATTTGGTAGAATTTCTTATAAGCATTTTGTTGTTGTCTTGTGTGTATAAGATTTCCTAGAAAACTGCGCAGTTTGTAAAATGCACAGAGGGTTGTTTACTTAGTTAACTGTTAATTATTTTCTTTTAAAACTTAAATAACTTAATAATATTTTTAAATTACAACAAACCATTTATTTATTTACTGATTTATTACAAATTATACTTATAATATAATAATATTTAATATTAACACATGCAAATTAAGTTACATATACATTTTCTTAACTTAAAAAATAAATTATAAATTGGAAAGTATACTAACCATATGTAACCGATGATAGTTATGTAATTTTACTAAAAATTTTAATAAATTATTCATTAAACGACTGCAAAATAATAATATATTACTTATAAATTTTAGGAATTTAAACAGTTTGGTAATGAATTTTTAATTCTGTTTAATTCTGTAATTGAAAAGAAAAGGATTTAAAAGGAGAATTTTTAGTTCAATATAGAATAATTGACACAATAGTTGCAGACAAGGCATTGCCTAAAATAATTAAGCATTTATGGTATATTAATTCAGAGCACGTTGCCTTTTCTTTTTTTGATGATACTTTAGAAAAAAATGTAAAAACAATTTCGAAGAAGTTGATCATTTGTTGGACAGATAAATTGATTATATCTTTCTTCTCGGACTCTGAAATTTAAAATCGAGACATATTTTTTAAATACTTATCCTGGTGAATGGTGCAAAAATCAACACTATTTAAGAGCTAAAAAATAGTGGACAGCTTAAAAGTAGTTAATAACATTGCTGAGAGAGGAGTAAAATTAATCCAAGACTTCAAGTCATCCTTGACTACCGTATGTAAGACATAAAATTTAATTTTTAAAATATTGTGCTATGCATATCAAAATTATAATTAATAAAATTTGTTTTAACACTATTCAACAAATGATTTAGTAGTAGATAAATTATTCGTTAAATGTTGTTGTAGTTTCGTGTTTAAGGATGAAAAACTAGGAGTTTTTTGAAAAACCGCTGTTTTTCTTAACTTTAACCTCAAATTTATTCTTTGTAACCACCCTAATGTAATATGCATATAATATATATTTACCTAAAACAACTCATATCAACTTTCCACACACCCAAAGTGCTGCACTTGGAGGAAATAGTACATATTTTTTTCAAAGGGTGTGGTAGACCGATTAAAAACTTAAGACATTTTAAAGCCGCACGAAAAGTTAATCAATTAAAAACTTATTTATTTATAGGCTTCCCTTTTCCAAACTTATTTATTTATTTTTTAGCTTTCGAACAAACCCCTATATGATATTTTTATGAAAATTAAAAAATTAGTATACCCTAAAAACTTGTATTATTTTGCTTTGCTATTCCTTTTTTTGTTACTTTCTACAATCTCATTTGACTGCAAGGATTAATACATAATATCCTTTAAGCCTTATTGATTATTTTTAAAGCAGTTAAGTTACTTTACAATTTTAACAAATACCAGTATCTTTTTTACTTAAGACAGTATAAAAAGCCTAATTAAGAGTAATTAAACAAGTTAACCTTGCTCATTAAATTTTTTATTTATATTATCTGCACTTAAGTTACATTCAGAAGGATATGGAAGAAAAAATGCAATCATTTTGGATTTTTTTACATTCACTTTCAATTCTCAGGTGCTAAGATTTGGCCACAAATATCGAATTTTTTATCACCTGAACTAGTGCATTCCAAGAGGAGTGACTTCCCTTTTCATCACAATACTTTTGTGACTCCTACGATGCCTAACTAATCAGCGTCATTCCCAAAGCTTTAAAGAACCCACCAATTTATAGTTAATATAATTTCTTCTAAAGCAATTTCGATGCTACTCGTACTTAAAGTGAGCATTCTATTTGTCACTTGAACAAATATTTCCATATCTATATATAGAAACCACAGGGGAATGACTGGTATGCTGACCGTTCGTTCCGCCTTGATACGGTCTAGAAATATAGTACGAAAAATTTTACGAATATTTTTCGATATTTTACGAAAATTTTGTATGATTTTTTTATAATTAAGCTTATTTGATATAATCATTTTTCATTTCTAAACTTTATATCACTTAAAAGAGCTTTTCTATAATTATTTCTGTAATCTGTTTTTAAACGTTTTCTTACTTTTGTGATTATTTATTCAAACTGTATTTGAAATAAGAATAACATCATAGTATCCTTAAAAGTTTGATAAAAGACAGTAACACGACCTACATGTTTAAGCTGCAAAGTATTGAGCAACTTTGCTCTATTTACAAGTACACTGAAAGATTTATTTCTTTTAAATTGTTTTTGAATTATATTAATAAAGATCGTAATTCAGCCGATGATAATTATACAAATCCAACAGGCGATGGAACAGATTTATGGTGACAATTATTAAAAGACCAAACCAGTCAACCAAAACAAAATGTTCTTGTGTGTGATGAAGAAAATTGAATGAGATAAACAAAAATGCTCTCAAAAAGGACTATTCTATATGTTGTGTATGTGGTCTGAGCTAGCTCGCAATTAAAATATAGTAATTTCAACGAAAAAATTACGCAACCCATAATGGTTTGAAAACAGTTTTATTTAAGTAGCTCATTAACCAGTTAAAATATCCTAATGAGGATATGCACTGGTTACCATAGCTTTGTTAACCGCTAAGCTATCAAATCTTTTTTCGAGTATGCATGTTTACTTTTTTCATTCGGTAGTTTGCAATCTGAATTTTTATTTAATTCATAAATTTTGTTTCAAAATTGGCGAACCATGAGCTACCGAATAATTTTCAATATAAAACGTTTTCAAACCACTGTTCAAAAGGAGAGAAATAATATATATAAGAAACGTTTAATATATAAGTTAGCGCAGCTAACACAAGAGCATTATTTCTATTCTAAGTCTTACGATTAAAGACGATGAGGCAACAAAAAAAAGTAGTTAAATTATAATTTTAAGGCAATTTCAATAAATTTAAAAGTGTAAAAAATGCCACCAACTACTGTATAAATGCAAATACAATAGCATATTTTGTTCATTGAAAGCACTTTGAAAAGGAAAGGAAACAGCAGATGAATAAAACTAACACAAAATCTTAAACCAGTCACTCCAACTCAGAATAACTTACTATTAATAATCTCATTTGAACACATTTCGGCCACAATTTAAATTGATTTTTTTATTGAATCCATAGTACAAATACATCTTTACAACAATTTTAAGTACAACAATCCTGTTTATATGTAATAGGTTTCTCAACAACAAATTTGATTTTCAATTGTGGCACCACCAACAATATGAAAGCTTGGACCAACAACATGATGACTGTGCTAAAGTTACATTTCGCAAAATCTGTGACATTTAAATTTGAGTCGACAGGCTCGATACAAAATGTAAGAACTGCAACGCGCGTCCCATAAGGCCGTTCAACTGAAAATATTGCAGTCATGCGCCAAGCAAGATCCAAATTTATCAATTCCTCGACGTTCTCAACAATTGAAGTTACCCAAAATCACCACATTGCGAATTTTGCGTAAGGATTTGACTTTGAAGCCTTATAAGGTTCAACTGGTACACAAATTGAAGCCGACCAACCATTGACATCGCCGTAGATTCGTTCAATTCATTCAGGAACAACTAACTGGTTTTTATGGAAAAATCAATTTTTCAGACGAAGCCCATTTTCACTTATTAGGGTATGTCCTAAAGCCAAATTGTTGCATATGGGCTTCTAAAAATCCTACAGCGATTATGAGAAGCCTTTACAGCTTAATGTGTCACTGTATGTTGGAGTACGTGGTTTGGAGGCTTGATTGAGCTGTATTTTTTCGAAAATGAGGTTGGAAATGCCATAACGGCCAATGGATCACGCTATCGCGAGATGCCAAGAACTCAATTTTGGCTTATTATTGACGACGTGGATATCACTGACATGTGGTTTCAACAGTACGGTGCGATGTGTCACATACCCAATAAAACGATCAATTTATTGCCCACCAATTTCCTGGTGGCCTACTTTCACACAATCAGCAGATAAGTGGCCAGCCAGATCGTATGATTTGACACCACTGCATTGTTTTTTGGTGGCTATGTTAAGGACAGAGCCCATACGAAGCTAATTGAAGCGATTTCAGCCTTAAAACTCAAAATATGTGATTTTATTAATGAAATAGTACCTCCATTTTGCTAAAAAGTGATTAAAAACTTTGATGAAATAATACATCTGTCAGCGCGGTCGTGGTAGGCATTTGCCAGAGGTTATTTTTCATGCATAATTACCGAAATTTTGTCTTCGTAAACAATAAAAATTTGATTCATCGTAATCTAAATTTTTTGTTTTATTTTGTTTTAGAAACTAAGACTTGTTGTTAAAAAACCATTTATAAATTAATAATTAATTATAAGAGGGAATTAAGTCATATAGCAGCTAACATGTTAAGTTACTTATTCAGGAGAATGATACGTGTCAAATTGTTCGTATGCAGTTTTGATCAAAAAAAACTTCATTTTTTGATGCATAATTTTTCGATCTTTTAAACGAATAAAATTAGAATAAACGATTCCAAATGAATTTAAGCATATAATTAATTTCAGTTAAAGTTCATTTTATAATATTCTTTAAAATTATTATTATTCATTCAAGCTGATAAGTATTTATAATTCTTAGTTTGTGTATTTGGAACTATTGAAATATTGTTTCTAAAAATTTAAATATTTTTCTACATGTTGTAATAATAACTTTACAGTTAAGAAAACCGTTAAAAGTACATTAGACAACCGAACAACAATAAATAAATTTTCTATATCCCATTGACATGTTAATGACTTTCTAATCGTATGAATCATTCAGAACTTAGATTATTAATAAACTATGGTTTTTTATTTAATTGTCAAAAAATAAAGAAACAAATATTTTGATATTTGCTTTCGTTTCAAACCATGGAGATTAAATCTTAAGTGTCGGAATTGCGGAAATATGAGGAAATGGATAACAATGTAAATGGCGATGTATTTTAGTACCGTAACTAGAAGCACTAGTAAAAAATATTTTTATTGAAAAAGTATAAAAACACCAAAAAAAAACTGTCAAAAATAGAAAGACTATCAAAATAGAATTTTCCTCCGTTTAAACTTTAAGGCGGAAGTTAAAGGATAAAAAAGTATTACAACGTTATCTTGAAATTTGCCAATACAAAAAATAGCCGCATTTTTAAACAACAGCTCGATTACGTACATTAGTAATTACGTGATAAGATTTACATCTGTATCTGGCTATGGAGCCTTATTCAGATGGTGGTCAAACCACTGGGAATGAAAAGCAAACGACATTCACGCCCTAGGAAGCCGAAGACTAATTCTAGCAACAGGTCTTTGCTAGTTGCAACTTTGATTATTCCAGAGCAGGGATGCAAACCTCCACTCCTTGCTGAAGAGCTGGATGGAGACTTTCCAACTCCTGTCCAGAACACATGTCTAGCATACTCACTGGACTGGATCATTCACCTGTGGGTGTTATTATTGGCGAGATGATCCTGGCCACCATAATCATTCATGCTTGGGGCCGCGAAACCACAACCACCACGATACTCCCATATAGGGGGCAACCTCAATAAACAGCCAGAGAACAGTTAAATGTCAAATAACGGAACTTTGCGAGCTTACTGATTCCCATGGAAATAACGTGGAGCTTCCAGTTGTACCCCTGCTGACTTCGGGGGACTGGGCTTCATTTTTTCCCCGTTGCACAGGTCTAGATAGTTGAGCTTTCTATAAAGACCATAAATGTGCCCCCGGGGGGGCGTACAATAGTAATATTGAATAAGCGTTACAGCCATATTTAATACTGTACAACACACGATATATTAAGATTATAATACCTAATGAAGAGATAATCTTTAGCTGATAGAAAATAAGGTTCAACAGACTAATTATCTTTTAATTCAGTTGCTGGTAATATAGAAAGTGCAACTAATTAATCACTTTAAAAAATTCGTATTAAAGCACGCAATAATAGTTTAATAGTTAGAATTTCTACGCTCTAAGCGTCATTGTCATTCAGTAATCCTGAAAAAATGACATTTTTAATAAATATATTTTATTGTAGTCTTTAAAACTAAGTTTAAACCATTAAATCATAATCCATAAATAACAAACTATTACCAATTGAATATTAGTTTTTCTGAATTTTCTGGACATTTAACCTGTTTCTTTTTTTAAATTAATTAATTAATTTTCTGAATATTGCTCAAGCTGATTTTCAGTTAAATTGCAAAATGAACATGTAATTTAAAAATTTAATTTAATTTTGCTCCAAAATTAGTAGTTTTTTTCATAGCTGTAGTACTGAAAACTCTGATCGTTTTTATAAGAATTATATGGCATATGGTAAAATTTATATATAAATATAAATTAATATAAATTAATTAATTAATAATTAATCTCAACATAAAATCCATTGGTCGTGGAATATTATGGAGAATAATTTAATAGATTAAAGCCAACTTTTTTTTAAATGTTTCAGTTTGACACCTGGATTGTGTTTTAATGGTTCGAGAAGGTTTGATAGCCAAATTCATAGCTGCCTTTTAGAAAAGTGGAAAAAGATTGCAGCTTCAATAATTTCGCTTTTTTTGGAAAGAATTTATAGCATTATTTTTAACAACACTATCTTAAAGTGAGTCACTTTTAAAAATTTGAGTTTAACTGCAAGTTTAATAATGTTACTGGGAATTTAAATGGCAAAATAACTACACAAAATTAGCACGGCTTATTGTTAAATATGTTAAAAATAACTAGATTAACTTCTTCAAAAACTCAACATTATTCAGTATTAAATAATCGTAATTAAAAATTGTAATTTAACATAAAAATAATGTAACTTAACACTACTTCTTAAAGGCATAAAAGCCTTTTAATCGTAAAATGGAATACTACTACTCTGCTACTATTCTTTGAGATTAGGTTCATTTAGCCCAAATTTTAATTTCTGGTTTATTTCATAATACTTAGTTCTTTGCTATTGCATAACATCAGTTCCACAATTCACAGTTTTAAGTTGACTAATGTCTCTAAATTAAATAATTACTCAAGTGTTTTGGATCTAAGCGACCAAATGCTGTTACTGTTATTTTGGGCACTGAATTCGAATTGTACTCCGGTTTTTGATATTGGTTCTGGTTTCCGAGATATTAAATACACCCCTTTTTTACAATTTTTGACATTTAATCTCAATTCTATTCATTAAAAAGTGTTAAATTAGAAATGAAGTGCACTCGGACTGAGTCGCTTGCACTATTTAGAATCTATTTCACCCATTAAAGTTCAATAGTAGTCGCTCATCATGCCCTTGTCCCAAAACCTTTGGTATCGTTTTTCGATTTTCACCAAAGGAGAGGAGGAGGAGAGACTTCTTGCCAGTCGATTGTTGACACAAGTTTTCAGGAAAAAATTCGAGACGGGAATGCTGAAAATGTATCTTGAGAGACATTTTATCTACAATCTTGCGATAATTTTGCAATAAACTGTCGATTATCTGCTTGAAACCAGGAGATTTGCGGTTGCCGAGAAAGTTGCGAACAACATTTTGGTATGATACCGTTGCTGCTTCATTAGGCGTTAACCATTTTATAATGTTTCCATCGGCCATTCATTTTCGAAAATCAGGTCCGACAAATATTCCCTCTTTAATTTTGGCGTACGACAATTTGGGAAACAATTTGGTCAAGTACTCAAAAGCCGGTTTTTCATGCTCTAACGCTAAGATAAAGTTTTTAACAAGACCAAGCTTTATGTGGAGAGGTGGCAAGAAAATATTCTGTAGATTCACAAGTGGAGATGTAACGTTTTGTTTTCTTAATTCATAATTTGTACGGCTTGGCCAATCTTTTTTCCAATTATGCTAGTCAGCAAAATTTGGTCAAATCAGATTGCATTTCCTTCAAGAAAAAAAAAATATTTATAAATATAAATATCTATGACTAAGAATATTTCTTTCAAAATATTTATTCTTTAAAATTTAGTTGAAATTTATTTTCAAACCTTCGCATCGCTACACATTTTCCATTGATTCCCTTTATATTTTATCTTGGTCAAAATTCTACATATTGTATCATAGCATTCGTTCGTTTGTATTGTATAAGCAATCGGAATTGATGGTTTAATATTTCCATTGTGTATCAGAGCGGCTTTCAAGATGACAGTCATTATGGCAGTTCTGCCAATATGCACGAACTCATAAATTAGAACTAATTTTGAAAAACGATTTGAATTCAGCACTTCAACTAACATCAAATTATTTTTCTCATCTCCTCTTATGCAAAAGTTGACCAGTATTTGTAAACTTGTCTTATTTTCTTGAGTACTACTTTTTCCTCACTAATTACCTCTCCAAATCTCATTAGTTACAAAACAAAAGAAAAAAAGTTTCTTATATAAATCTGGCTCTTAGAAATCCTCATTTTGCTGATATCTTTAGCTGTTTTTAGTTTATTTTTAAACTGTAATTTCTCAGCGAATTAAAAAATAAAAAAAAATTTTATTTAATTTAAAACTGATGAGTATTTAAAAAACGTTTATAATAATATTTCAAATTAAAGATTACACCCACACATATATGATTTTGCTATGTTTATTAAACAAACAGCCATTCTTAACCCATTTAACATTTAAACAAAGTTAGTATAACTCTAGCGCACAGTTAAAGAAAGAAAGAAATAAAACTGAAATATGAAGGGCGTTCCCGTACTGGCCGTATTATGACTTATCGACACCACTTTCTCTTAAAAAATATATAGAATCTATTGTTCCTTTGCCATAACAAGAAGTTTAAAATTGCAAATGACAGGGCATCCCAAAGCTGATTTTATTTTATGTAGGCTTATATTTTCAGCCATGGACAGACAGTTGAAACTTTGTTATTGTTATGTTAAATATGCCCATAATCACTGCTATGCTCATATGTAATGTAGTTTGATGTATATCTTTTGGACTGGGAAGGGGTGTTTATTATAAGGTTTATTTCATATTCTATGAGCCTTTTCCCCTCTGTCTGTTTTGAGATCAGGTTTTTTCAGTAAAAGTCATACAGTTTATATTTGTGTGTTTACTGTCATGTTTAAATTATGTCTACAATAATTAATTATATTATTACAAAGTCATATTATTTTTTTTTATATTGATTTCCATATTGTAAACTAAGATTAAGTTTTGGACTGGGAAAATTCCAATAGAACATAAATAAAAGAATTCTAAAGAATAAATAAAAATAAAAAGTCTATTGAATGAACATAAAACATATAAATTTTATATTAAAATAGATGTTATCCAACCTAAAAAGGAAATGATGTTTTTATTAACATTGTGAATACAATATAAGCTGTGTCATTGACCTTTAAGCATAAATAACTGAATTCTACATTCCAAATTTTTGTCCGGATTGTTCGTACATTTTTTATCTATACTTTATTATACACAACCTCATGAACTACGATTTTTAGCTTTTTACCAGCTTAAGTTATTATTTATGGATGTATTTATTTTACGTAAAAAATATGCAAATTTTAAAATTTTTTCTAAGGTTTTAAGGTACAGAATGTAGAGAACATATTCAAATTTTTCCAGCTGTCATTTCCTTTTAAATATAGATATATAATAATAGATACTGCAGCATATGCCTACACACGCATTTGTAGTATTCCACCATCAAGTAAATATTTTTCACATAAGTAAATTATATTTCATTAACTTTTTTGTTCTATCACTGTATTTTCTTGTTTGTTATTTAATAGAGTTCTCTTGTCTTTACTTCAAATTCTTGGAAAGATATATTATATTTCACAATTGTCTTTTTTTATTTGCCTAAAATTAGTTTTATAAAGTTTTTTAAATTAATATTTTTTATGAGTAGGCCTAAGGATTTCCTACAAATAATATTGACATGAAATGATTTTGCTTTAGTTAAAAAATTTTTATGCGTCACTAAAATGAATCGTTTTCAGCAATCATTATCAAACTAAAAAACTGTAACAATATTCTACGAATATTGTCTATTTAATTGAAAACGGCAACAGAAAATATGTTTTCTAGGGCGCTTTAACTTCTCTTTAAAAAAATATAGCTGCTGTGTCAATTCCCATATATAAATTCATTAATAACATGAAGCCACATTCCTAACAAAATATTTGTGATCTATGAAAGTGTCACCAAAGAATTTTTGTTATAATGTATAGTAAATTAAAAGTAAAAAAAAATAATAATATATTTTTGTTGAGTACTAAAATAAATATTATTAAGAAGATAATTTATTAAGCTTTAAAAGAAAATAATTTTTAGTAAAAAACAAATGAAACGACCCACTGTACATTTTATAAACTGCCTAGTTTTCTTATAAATCTTATATACATAAGTCGTATAAGAAATTCTATCAAATAAGATAAACAACAGAAATCAAAAACAAATAACACAGAACTAAATCAAAACACACAGCCAATCTGGCGCCTAAGTAGTAAAGTATAATGTTTTTGTATATGTGAAAACCGCTTAAAATAATTATACAACCACCACTTACTGGGCAAGTGAATTAATTCATGATGCACTCTGTTATTATTTTGCAATAAAATAACTAAAAATAACAAAATAACAAAATAAAATAAAAGAATAAAATGTAATAATACGAACAATCATATCTGAAGAACTAATAAATGCAGCCGTGGATTTTGTGTTAACGTTGTTCAAAAACTGCTAATTGCATATTCTGTGTATTCTAGTTTATCGAATTTATCGAATACTATATTATATTCTGCTAGTGCCTATTCTCTTCTTATTATTTTTTTTTTTTTAATAACACAACATACAAGAAAACTATTTTTTTTCATACACAATAATTTAAAATACCGGAATTAAAAATAATAAATTTATAAACCTTATATAATTAAAATAATTTATATATTATGAATTTTTAGTTTCATTTACGTATTTTATGTTTTTAAAATAATACTTAAAACTTTTCAGTAACTTCGTGGTTATTGGCTCACCGTATGATTTTGTTATCTGTTATTAAAATGCACGACCAAAATGATATTAAAAATTGAACGGCCAAAAACCATTTTACATTGAACCTACCACTCACATACAAGAAAAATATAAACAAGCACACACAAATTGAAAGTCTCAATCTGAACTGTGATAAAATTTAACAATATCTGCACACAGTGAAGTAGAAACAATTAAAATCTATTTAAGTATTAAACAAGTTGAAAAATGTTGTGTCAGTCGCGTTTTTGATATAAAAGTCTTTGTTTTTAATAAAAACATACAGTGTGAAAGGATAATAATGAAACACTTTGCAACATACATTGTTCACAGTAGTGCATTGACAAAAATTAGGAATTTGGTAAAGATTTTAATTTTGCATACATCCTAGGTGAGATTCATTAAAGCACTACGGAGCTCTATAGGCTGTTTAACATCTTGTTTACACAATTCATTTATTTTTTTAGAAACAATGGCACTAATTCAAGTTCTTACCAAACCCTCACTATGCGAGTGTGCAGAGCTATGCGGAGCATGACTGTGCCACCGTTGGAACTAGTTTACGCCATTCGTCATTCTTATAAAGGGTTATATAGAGAGATATATAGAAAATTTCGTGGATTTTCGTGACTCCAGTTCGTTGTCTGGAATGAATACATGATGATTGCTGGAAATAAGAAAAATGTGGGACTCTGTACTCTGTACCTTGGTTTGAAGTTAAGTAAATTTTCGTACGTATGCATTATTTGAAGCCCTCAAGTAACTACAGAGTATCCGGGAAGGTATACTTTGTTTTGCCGCCATTTTGGTAAACAGTCCATATTTGGCAGTCGTGAAATAGGCACGTGGCAAATTTATTATGAAAATCACTTTGACAAACCAACGTGTGTTAATCATTAAAACAACTTAACGATTACTATGACGATGAGAAAGTTACGTGAAAATATTGGAAGAAATAACATGCCGTCGAAACGCACTATTTATTGTGTAGTGAATGATTTCGAAGAAAGAGGATTTGAAGATAATCGTTTCAAGCATGGGCCACAACGTACTGCACGATCGACTGAAAACATTACTGCTGCTCAAAAAAATGTTCGCAACATTCCATCAACCTCAATTCAAGGCCGTGTTCAGGAGCTTGGTCTTCATAGATCAACCTTGGCTATAATTTTGCACAAAGATTTGTATTTGTTTCCACATATGATTTAGTTGATTAAAGAGCTTCTTTCACAGGACCATAACGCCGCCATACATATGCCAATAGGACGTTACATCTAGCCCATGACAACCCCGATTTTCATAAAAAATTCATAATGAGTGACGAGGCGCATTTTCATTTGAATGGATATGTGAATAAACAGAATAGTCGGTTCTGGACAATGGGAAACCTTCAAATTATTCAATAGTCGCCTTTGCGTTCAAATCGAATGTCCACAAACAGTACTCTCTCTTTTCTCCTAACTATAACGTAATTTTCTAGTGCTGATACAATGCATTGCATAAGTAGAGGTCATCCCCTGAGTACTGGTCCGAACAAAAAAAAAATTGACAGTCTAGTGTGCAATTTGGTCAGTAAGAATCATTTCAAAATGAAAACGGCGTACCGGAGCGATATCGATAACTTTTAAAAGCCACAACTGCACGCTTTAGAACTGATTAACGTGTGGTATAAACAAGACAATGACACATTGCATGCAGCAAGGATTGTAATGAAATTACTGCGAGACCTCCACAAGAAGATATTTTAAGGAATGTTGATGTCGATTGGCCTCCACGATCACCTGATTTGACAGCTCCGGGCTTTTTTTGTGAGGATATCTGTATGCAAACAAACCAGGAAGGCTTGAGCAACTCAAACAAAATATTTGTAATAAAATTAACGAAATACCGTGTGAAATGTGATATTGTATTCCATACATTATTGCTAACACTAAATAAAACATTTATTCTCTTTCATTTAATAACATTTTATAAACAGAGTAGTATAAATTCCCGGCGGAGAGCTGTGACTTTATTGGACCAAGTCTTTTTATCTCATAACACAGAAAACCATATACATATAAAAGTGATATCATAAAATTCATTAAGTAATTGCGACAAAGAGCTTCCATATACTAATAATTTAATTTTCAATAGCCTAAGAATATGCTTCTTAATGAGGAAGGATTAGTTGTTGAACCGAAACGGTTTCATATTTTTCATTTCCATTACAATACAAGAACTAAATTTTTCTTCAGGCAATTTTGGAATATAAATATTAAAGTTTGCTATTACGCTTTGGTTAAAATAATTGTGTATGTAAAACTTATTGTATATCATTTTGTTTTTTGTATGCCATTAAAAACACAAGCTGTTATTGTCTATTGTTTCTGTTATTGTTTCATTATACTTAACATAATGCTCGACTGTAAAAAAACATCCGCATATAATACTTAAACTGGATAATCAAGGACAATAGGGGTATTAAAACACATACATTACAATGAAAAAATAAGCTTTATTAATATACATAGTATAGTCCAAACCTCATATGTATATTGTATGCCACACTCTTTAGAATAAAAGCGTTATTGTTACATATTCGCTATTCAATAAAGGATTTTCTTTTGTTTGTTTAGATGTGTGTAAATAAAAATATTCTACCGAAATTGACACTGGATTTAAATTCGTTGTAATATTTAAGCAGTAAAATATAAAAATCTAAAAAAAAACTCGCAACAGTTGGTTTGCTTTATTATTTAAAAGCATTGCTCGCGAGTTCTACAAAATATTTTGTGTATCATCAGAAGAAGTTATTTTAAAATTTGAGCTTATAAAGCATTAAACTTTGCTAATATTATATAGAGGGAAATTGTTTATTTCCTGCTTGAGCTAGGCTACTTCAAACGTATATTGTGAATTGGCATACAGTCCGAAAAGAATGACATTAGCGGTAGCGGTCTTTTTCAAAAAAATAACCACCAAACAAAAAATAACTAGCTGACCAGAAGTATATACACAATGGAAGAAATTCATAACAGTGCACCAGAGCTTTACAGTATATATTTTTGGATGCGTATTATAACTGTTATAGTCAGACATCTGATTGTTGAAATAATTAAGAAAATCCTCAACATATTTTCTTGAATCCAAGCATAAGATATTATTTTAATAGATCAATATTTTAAGGTAATTCTATTGGCAGACTGTAGAAGATGAGCATATATTTCAAATCATAATATTTGTCACGTTTTTTAAATCTAATTTCCCTTTTTTGTGTTAATATTATTGGTTATCTAGATAACTAAAAAAATCCGACTGACAAATGCAATAACAGTTTTTAAAATTTCTAAAAATGGAATTATTTTTTGTTGTATTAACTAGGAGAGAAATTCTAATGGATATATTGGAACAGGTCTTTGTGTTTTAATTCCGTTTAATCTATGAAAGAAAATCTGGCTAAAATTTAATTTTTGTTGGCTTATTTAGATAGGTTATGGGTAGGGCATAAGAAAAACATTTTATTAATTATTGTTTTATATTTTTTGGTATAAAACGAGCTTTCAGAGCTATAGCATATAGCATATAGAATACCTGGAACTTTTTGCCAAAAGAAAGTTAATTTTATTTTCATATAAATTTTTCGTAGAATTAACGTTGTTAATTAAAACACTAGATAAAAGTAGAACAAAAAAATAATTTTGCCTTTAAAAGGCGAATATCTCCTAAACTCTAAGATAAGGTAAGAGCTAAGTAAGCTTAAGGCTAATACCAGAATCAAATTAAGTATGTTTTTGAAAGCGGGTGGATAAATATTGGAAAATGGGAAGGCTCATTTTGTCGCTATACATTCTTTAAGTAATGTACGGTTCTAAAAATATCAGTTCTTATTAGAACGATCCAGAATAATATCGGTTTTTAAAACAAGTTTAAAATTGTGGCAATACCCAGAACACGATAGTTTTGACATTTAGTTTTTTGAGGCATTCTAAGTAGATGTTACAATGTTACAATTGTTACAATGCCAACGACGTTTTCAACATTTGGGCTTATCCAAAAGCACCAAATGGCCAATTTTACGTAAGGATTTGACTTTGAAGCCTTACAAGGTTCAACTGGTGCAGGTTTTGTTACCGACCGACCATGCAATTCGCCGTAGATTCGCTTAATTCATTCATGAGCAACCGGCTGGTTTTTCTGAAAAACTCATTTTCTCAGGCGAAGCCCATTTTCACTTGTCAGGGTATGTCAAAAAGTAAAATTGCCGCATATGGTCTTCTTAAAATCTAGTAAATATTGAGGAACCTCTCTGAAAGAATCAATATCTGTTAGCATGGTCAGATAGCGTTTTTTATTCATAATTGCCGAACTTTTTACTTTGTATTAAAATCAAAATTTAAATCATCTTAATCTTAATTTGTTGTTTTATTTTGTTTTAGAAAAACCCTTTATAAACGAAATTCACTTTTTTAATTTTTAAATTTATTTTCCTATAAATTCTGTTTTAGACAAGGTTTTTCAATAGTGTTTTTCCTAAATACTAAAATAGCTTCGCTAGAATTGAAATGCTACACAAAAAAGAGCAAAAAATTGAATTTTTATTTTAAAAGTCGAAAACTATCTGAACTATAATATAAGATAATACATAAGGTGTATTAAAGCTTCAAGGTAATACCAGAATCAAATTAAGTATGTTTTCAAAGGAATGCTGAAAAAGATTGAAAAATGAGAGGTCTCATTTGCCTTTATAAATCGGCTTACCGATTCAGAATTGCCAGAATTCGGAAAGTAGAGTGTTATAAGAAACTCTTTAAGTAATTTATAATTCTTAAAAATTTTTTACTGATTAGGAATAATATAATATTAAAAATAGAGTTACGAACTAATTACAACTATGATATAAAGTACCAGTATACCATTCATTCATTTCAATGAATACTTTGTTTCTTTGGTGTTGTTTTTGTATGTATCGGAAGTTTCACAAAGAAGCAAGCGATTGCAATAGGGCTTTAATAGTCAATATCGGTGAATTCAAAATTTTGCTTTTGTTTAGAAATAAAACAAGCAAATTGCATTACTAATATATTTTATTATTTACCGGTTGCTACTCAAGGATGAACTTATTAAACATTCCTCTAAGTTGTTATTATTTATAACATAAAAAATTTATTTTATTTAACCACTCTTCATGTCTTACTCTTGGCACGTAATATTAATTAATAACAGCAAAACAATAATAACAAATACAGGCTATAGAAAGCAACACATAAATAAATGGTTCCACGTACCGTATTTATTTGTTTTAGTTTATGTGTTGAAAACTACTGCATTGAAATAATAATATTCAATAAGAACACAAATTTGTTCAATATAATTTCCCATAATTACGTATGTGTAAAGTGAAACTAAAAAAATCTGGAGAAAAATTTTTTCCTGTAACTTCCTATTAAATGTATACACAATAACGCTTTTTCAGAAAATAACAAAAAATTTTTGAACAAAGCATTATATACTCTACGCAGTTAATTACTACTGACCTAGCCTCAAAAAGAGTGTTGCAAAGTATAGAACAACCATATAGTTTTCTATAACTTTATTATGTATGTCCTTAATACATAAAATTTCTTGTTGGCAAAAAAACATTGCTTTAGATTACATTTTTTCTGTTAAAACAATTAAATTTTTTAATTATTAATTTTGTTCAAATTTCGCTTGTTAAAATATTGTGAGACAAAATATGCAAAGAAACTACACTAAACTAAAGCATTTAAGGACAATTAAAAGTCGAAGACAGTTGTAATATTCAGCAGTTGTAATATTCAGCTGTTGAAAGTGAGGATTTAAAGTCATCAACAAATTTTAAAAATAAACAAATATAAAGAAAAAAATTAAAACAATTATTAATCCTTACTATCCTTAATTTATCAACGCTAAAATTCTACAATATAGTACACAAAGCTACGTCAATTTAAATTTTTCCTATCACGTTAGCTTGAGTAATAAAAATATTTGGAATTTTCTACCTATGATATCTTAAAAAATATTTTACTAATGTGTATAAATATTTGCGAAATTGCTTGTAGGAAAATAGAACACGTGTATCAAGGCATCCATATTAGTTTTATGTACTACATAAAAGAATAGAATACAAAAGACCTGCATTCGCAAACAGGTGCTTTCTACGTATAAATTTGTGGCTGCAGTAAAATACCGTAACTTGATTTCTTTAACATAGTAAAAAGTAATAAAAAATTTTATGGCAGAATATGAAACATGTTTTCTGAAATTTATTAAAGTTCGAAATTACGGCTGTGAAACTATTTATAGTGAATGCAATATAGAAAGAAAAGATCAATATCCCCTATAGTTTATTATACAGTCCTATACAGTTTCTACAATTAATATCTTTTATTTACCCCCTCATAATATAGTGATTTTATCAGGTAGATTAACAGTGCAGTTACCAATAGCTTAACGTTGCTCAATTAATCACACTATATAGATTCTGTCCTTAATGAGCTACAACGCGCATCATATATCTCATGCGTATCTCTGACCATACCTATAAGAAGTTTGCGGTATTGCTTTTCCTATCGATTGAAAATATTTCAGGCAGTAGTCGAAGAGAAACTGTGTCATAAGGAAAATCTATATATCGGCACTATTGTCATTAGGTCAGTTGTAAACATTAAATATTTAATAGGTTCTAAAATCAACTGGGCTAATATAGAAATTCTCCTGTTTTATTTATAATCCAGTTAAGTTGCAGTAACTTATATAAGAAATCAGGTAAAATTTTTATTGTTTAAAAATAAGTCTGAATGACCACACCATCTCAAACTGAAATTCGATATTAATTGCATAAAAGAGTATTTTTTACCACCTTTACTTACCTGGAGTAAAATTAAAAATAAAAATTTTAAAATAAATTAAATAAAGAAACAAGACATAAGACATATTTTGCAAGTATTTTGTATAATCATTTCGTTATGAAACTAATTGATTAAAATCGCAGTTTATTCAACATGTGATACGTCTATGCTGCTCTTTTAATTTTTCAAGTCGGTCATCTTTAAAATAAATCTAACTTAAACAAAGGACAAACAGGAATTCAAATCTAAAAGATAATGGTGCCAAAAATGCCATGATATTATTTAACATAATGTGTCTTTATTTTATATTGTTAAAAACTCTGTTATACGATGCCTTATACTGCCATACCATATTAATTGGTTAATTAAAGCAAGTGCACTGTTTAATTTAATATGAAAAGATCTGCCAACTTGTTGTTGTTGCTACCTTTTTGTAAGAGTAAATATTGGGCGTTGTTTTTTGCTAAATATTTTTTAATGTGGGTGAATAACAGACAATTTAAAAAGCTATTGGCAAACTTGTTATAGCCTGTTTCCACGACAATTTGAATCTCGTGTTTCGCTCTCTGAAGCAAGTTTATGAATCATGCTGTTTACACGACTCATTTATCTCCTTCGATTTGACAGTTGTTATTAAACAGAAAAACATAAGTTGAAAAACAACAACAACAGTTGAAAAACAACAGAAGATATCCTTCTTGCCGCGATAACATTAAGCATAATTTTTTTCCTATTCATTTTTTTTTTAATTTAAAATAAATTAACACACCCACAAAACAGTTATATTTTTTAAGTTTTCACTTTTAACTTTGTTTTGTTTGTAATTTTTCTTTGTTTACAAAAATGTTTAATTTTGACAACTAGTGCAGATAAACTTACTATAAAAATTAGAGAAGAGAGGATTTTTCCTTGATTCGCAGCTAGATTTAATATGAATCTACCGGCTTCGTTCTCAAAATTTTTTATGGCGAAGCAGATTGATTCGCTTATGATTGGGGTGTGAAGCAAGAATAGAGAGCGAAGCAGGTGCCGTGGAAACAAGCTATTAGAGTATTTTTTGTTGCAGTTGCTTAAAAGTATTAAATCTATATTCATAAAATTAGATAAATCCAGAAAACTATTTTAACGCATTTAGCGATCGAGGTATTCAAATCTACAAGTGGTTCAAATAAAACTAAAATAAAATCAATAACCGCATTTTCACTTAAAAAAATTACATAAACACTAATATTACAATGACTTTGACTTGAGATACTATTTTAGGAAATACAATTGTATAACAAAGGCTTTGATGTATAAGATTGGACTAAACATAACATTTATGCAGAAAAAATTACCATCTAAACCTATGTTTTTTATAAATAAATATTTTTTACATTTGGTTTCTTTTAAAGAAAAGTTACCGAAAGCAGCTTGAATTCACGTTGAACACGTATAATTCCTAAGCACATGCAGTGTTGAGTAAAGTTAACTATATTGCTTTTCCTGGATACCAAATTCTCGTAAAATGATACCTGTAACAAAAATCTAAATAATAATTTTACTATTTTACTATTCTATATTTATTTGCTATAAATTTCTATAAATTTCTTTTGATCTGCGCTGAAACTCCGTTAATTGGTAGAAACGAATCCGTTAAATAACCAAAAACATTATAAATTATTTATTACGTTTTTTCTTTTCAACTAGTGCATGTTTGATTTGACAGATAATTAGTTTTATCCTTCCGCTGAACGAATATGGTTGTGTATACGCTTGAACAACGCTGGAAAATATTGCGACATTACTTTGAAAATCATGGTAATGTTGCAGATTGTGTGCGAAAATTGCGTACGGATTTTGGAAGAAGAGAAGCACCGTCAGCTCCGTAAGTTCGTTATCTTGTGAAAAAAGTAAAAGAAACTGGCATCCTTATCGATAAACCAAAGCGTGAAAAGCTAAAAATAGTGCGTACACCCGAGAATATTGCTTATGTGGCAGAAAGTGTGCGCGAAGCGCCATCAATATCAATTCACCGTCATTCTCAACTATTTAACATTTCAGAGACGTCATTGAGATGAATTTTGCATAAAGACCTTGGTATGACGCCGTACAAAGTCCAGTTGGTTCAGGAGTTAAAGCCAAGTGACCATCCACTATGTTTTCGCTTCGCTAAATGGACCTGCGATCAACTTACAGAAGATGCCGATTTTGCAAAACAAATCATCTTTTCAGATGAAGCTCATTTACATTTTGGCGGGTATGTAAACAAGCAAAATTGTCGCATTTGGAGCACAGAAAACCCGCACGCATACATTGAAACACCCAAAACAAGTCACTGTTTGGTGCGGATTTTGGTCCAGAGGCATAATTGGGCCATTTTTCTTCGAAAATGAGCAAGGAGTGGCCGTTAAAGTCAATAGCGATCGTTATCGGTCCATGTTGAATGATTTCTTGTTCACAAAAATTGAAGAGGAGGATATTGGGAACATTTGGTTTCAACAGCCGAGGCACCCATTTGAATGAAATTATTTTCCATTAATTACCGGAAGGATTGTACTTTCAAATAAAAAAAGAAGTTTAATAGTTTTGTTTATAGCAGTTAAAAAAAAAAAGTTATTTATGCATATGTATGTATGCGCATATTTTGTATTTGGTACAATTTTATAATTCCAAAGAAGAGCAAGTAAACTTATCTCCCTCATATCTATACAGCGCCTTAGAATATTTCTTTACAATAAATTAATAAATGATAAGAAATCATCCTCCTACGCCCTCCCGAAACGTCTTTCCATTCCTTTTTATGAAAATATGTAATCAAATATTTTATTCTTTCTTTACGCGCTCTGTTGCCTTTCTTTTGTTCTTTCAACTTAAGTATAATTTTCTACATCTTATCAATTTTCTTTTGTGTTAAGTGAAAAGCAGATAAGAATGATTAATTATCTGAACCATTTAACCTTTTTGCAGTTTTATTAATTATTATCGTTAATGTAATGTTTATTGGCATTATTAAAAGTTCACGTTGAAGATAAGTTAAATACGAGTGTTAGCGCGACTTCCAAAGGCCACTTAAATGAGATGGTATCACCGATTTTATTTCGGTGTAGCATCGGCCCCATCATTGTTGTGTTGCCGCCTTCGCCATTTTCCTTTTTTTTTTATATCCTTCTTTTCGTACGAGGACAGCAAGCAGTTCAGACGTGATTATCTCCAGTAAAAATTTCCACAATTTCCTTACTAAAAGAAATTTTAATAAAGTAATATTTCATAATAAATTGTAATAATTTGTTGTGTTTGTTAATTATTCAAAAATCCAGAGGAAATTGTTGGGCCTGGCCGATTGCCTTTTCAACAAGTTTAAAATTTCTTTTAAAGTAATCACGTTTGAGCCACAACTGCTTTGCCTGCAAAACATATTGCCAATCGCACATCATCAGTTGGATTCACAACCGCTTTGCCTGCAAAACATATTGCCAATCGCACATCATCAGTTGGATTCACAACCGCTTTGCCAGCAAAATATATTGCCAATCTCACAGTAAGTAGAAAATGCCTTTACACGCCAAAAGCGGTCAACAGCAAATTGGAGAACATAACCCCCAATGTGCCATTTGCCTAAATCCCTCTGACGGCCAGACAACGGCCTGCATCGAATGTCAAAAAATATTTCACAGGGATTGCGTTCACGTCACAAGCGACGCGCCATTCAAATGCCTTTCCTGCTCTTCCATTAGACCTAATTCCCCTACATTAAGTACCACAAGTCATCGTTCTTGCTTGTCGCAGTCACAGCAAATTGATTTGCAACTACAGAGGTTAGAAGAAGAGCGTAGCTTAAATCAGCAATTGAACGCTGATTATTTAAACAAAAAATATCAAATTCTTGAGGAAGCTAAGGCTGCTTCAGATACGTTGTCGGGAAGATCTCAGTCAGTGCACAACTGGGTTACAGCTGCAAACTCAATGTCTCAGCAATTGGTCGCAAACATGGAATTGAATAATGGTTCAAGCCAGCAAACCTCTCGTTTGCCAAATCAGACCGAAAATTTTGCGCAGAACTCATTATATACTACCGCGTCTGCTGCTAATCAGCCAATTACGTGTATGAGCTCTTCTGCTGCATCACAAATTTACGCAACAGCAGTTCCACCAAAGGTCACTGATTCTATAATAACATCTTCCATTCCTGTGTACAGCGTGCCAAACTGTACAGCAAACAATCCCACCAATAGTGGCTTTAGACAAATGCAGCCTCCAATAGTAACAACAAACCAATCAAATTACCTACCTTTTCGGTCAGCTTTTTATAATAACACAAATTCATTTTATTATAATCCTTTAGAATTTATTCCCCGTCAACCAATTACTTCTACCATGCACTTCAATCCTCTGTCAGAACCACCATTTACATTTCCACGGCCACAAACTTTTACACAAAGTGCACTGAACGCACGACAATCTGTTCCAAAGGAGTTACCTATATATTCTGGTAACCCAGAAGAGTGGCCTCTTTTCATATCCACCTTTGAGTGGTCATCAGTAACATGCTGCTTCTCGGATGCCGAAAACCTTATTCGCCTACAAAAATCTTTAAAAGGAGATGCTCTCCAAAGCGTACAACACATGCTTGTACATCCGTCAAATGTAGCCAATGTACTAGATGTACTTCGAATGTTGTATGGACAACCGGAACGTATTTTAAATGCTATCAAAAATAGAATACATTTATCACCAAAAGTGGATGAAAATAACTTGCAAAGTCTTACTACTTTCGCTATTGATGTCCGCGGTCTAATGTGCACAATTAATGCCAGCAACCTATCAGATGAAATTAATAATTCATCTTTATTGCAACAATTGTTAGAAAAATTGCCTATTACTTACCAAATGCAATGGGCTTCGCTAAAACTAAAATTACTGCAGGAAAATAAAAAGCCAAACTTGGCCGAATTTGACAGCTGGTTATACAGCGTTGGATTAACAGCAAGTACGATATCAGTTCAATACACAATAAACAAACAAACAAAACCCAATTTAAATAAATATACCACACGTAACAATGCAAGTTTTACCAAACAAACAACAACAGCAAAAACGTTCATTAATTCACACAGAGGGGAACGTACATGTGTTGTTTGCAAAAACTATGACTGCAAAACTGTAAGTGATTGTAAAACTTATCAATCACTTGATCGTAATGAAAAGTGGAGAATAATAAGAGAGAATAAATTATGTAAATCATGTTTGGGTTTACATAGTGGTGAATGTAAGAGAAAAAAGCAGTGTTGTGAAGAAAATTGTAACTACTATCATCATCCGTCTTTACACCGATTTTCTTCAAAACCCATTGAAAATAAAGAAACCTCAAGTCAAAAAAATTTGTACTCCAAAAAACAAAGAGAAGAAAATAATTGCTATTACCACAGAGATGAAGACGATATAATTTTGTTCAAGATAATACCAATTAAAATACATGGTAATGGAAACATAATTGACATCTTTGCATTTATCGATGAGGGGTCCTCGATCAGCCTCATGGACAGTTCAATAGCAAATGAATTAGGTGTAAGTGGTGTATCTACCCCTTTATGTTTAAGGTGGACAGGAGGTATGCAAAGAAACGAAACAAACTCAATGAAATTAGTAATTGATGTTACAGGGGAAAATGAAAAACTAATGAAAATAAATGTAAGTACAGTGGAGTCATTAAATTTGCCAACACAATCATTAAATTATACAAAATTATGCCAACAATATCGCTATTTGAAAAATTTACCAATCAAGAGTTACGTTGATGCTGTACCTAAACTTCTTATAGGATTAAACAATCTCAACCTAGGAATATCACGTTCAACCCGTGAAGGAGCTCCACATGAGCCTGTGGCTGTAAAAACAAAGCTTGGATGGCTTATCTACGGACCAACAGGGGCAAATAAACAGGCAAGTGCACATTTTAGTTTTCATATTTGCAATTGTTCTGAAACTGATAAAGGGTTAGAGGAATTGGTAACCAGCTTCTATACCTTAGAAAGTGTAGGAATTTCTTCAAAAGACCTCCGTGTCTCTGAAAATGAAACTCGTGCCGTACACTTGCTAAACAAATTTACCTCATTAAAAGAGAACGGCCATTACGAGGTGCCTTTGCTGTGGCGGCACGACAAATTTAACTTGCCTGAGAGTTTTGATATGGCTCTTAAGCGACTCATATGCTTGGAAAGAAAATTAATGCGCGATGACACACAACTAAAAATCTTCAACAATACAATAAAAAATTATTTAAATAAAGGTTATATTCGTAAACTAAATGATAAAGAAGTTAACCGTGAAGATGGTAAGGTATGGTATTTGCCTATATTTGCTGTGTTCAACAAAAATAAGCCAGGAAAATCACGAGTGGTATGGGATGCAGCAGCCAAGTCCGCAGGTGTATCCTTAAATTCATTTCTGTTGAAAGGCCCTGATATGTTGGCCTGCCTGCCCGCGATTCTTTTTAAGTTTAGACAGTATTCTGTGGCTATATGTGGTGATATCGAGGAGATGTTTCTTCAAATTCATATTCGACAAGAAGATCGCGATGTTCAAAGATTTCTGTGGCGCGATTGTAATCAGGACAAAAAGCCTGATATTTATGTAATGGACGTCATGATATTTGGCGCCACCTGTGCTCCAAATATCTCCCAATATGTAAAGAACGTTAATGCTGATAAGTTTAAGGATCAATTTCCATCCGCGGTCAAATCTATTAAAGAAAATCATTATGTCGATGATTTATTAGATTCGGTTAATACGCCAGAAGAGGCAATAAAACTAATCTCAGATGTTTCTTACATACATCGTCAAGCAGGTTTCAACATAAGAAATTGGGTGTCGAATAGTGACCTTGTTAGACAAAAATTTGTCATGAAGAGCACAGATGGCACAAAATGCATTAGCTTTAATGATGACAAGCTTGTGGAGAAAGTCCTAGGGGTATTTTGGGAATACAAGGAAGACATAATTACTTTCAGAATTGCACCTAGGCTTCTTGAGAGCGACCTATTTTTGTTAAGGAAACCTCCCACTAAGAGAGAAATGTTGCGCCTTATTATGTCTATTTATGATCCACTTGGTCTTATTTCACATATGACAATGTCTGTTAAAATACTAATGCAAGATGTATGGCGAAGTAAAGTGACTTGGGATGAGCCAATTCCATCAGAGCTATTAGACAAATGGTCTCAATGGGTAAAAAACTTGCCTGATCTACAAAATATTCGAATAGAAAGATGCTACTTGAAATCATTAGAAAATTATGGAAATGTAAGCATACAACTACACACGTTTGTTGATGCTAGTGCTGATGGTTACGCAGCAGCATCATATTTCAGATTCAAGGAAAACAACAACATTATATGTTCATTGGTTACAGCCAAAAGCAAGGTGGCACCAATGAAAATAATTTCTATTCCCAGACTCGAGCTAATGGCTGCTTTAATTGGAGCTCGTCTAGCTAAATTTATAACAGAGAACCATGATCTTAAAATAAGCGAAAAATATTTTTGGTGTGATTCAAAAACCGTACTGAGCTGGATTGATTCCGATCATCGGAAATATAGCCAATTTGTAGCATTCAGAGTTACAGAAATTTTGGAGTTAACATCACCTAAAGAATGGAATTGGGTACCAAGCAAACAAAATGTTGCAGATGAAGCGACAAAACGAACGAAAATTAAAAATGCAGTCAAGTCGGATAGGTGGTTTAAGGGCCCCGAATTTTTATACAAGCCTAAAGAAGAATGGCCACGGGCAGAACCATTTTCACCAGCAAAAGAAGAGAGAAAGCAAAATGTACTCCAGATAACAAAGTTTGAGGCGGTTATAAATATGCTCAGATTTTCAAATTACAATCGCTTGTTAAGATCGGTGGCATATGTCTTGCGATTTATTAACAGAAGTAAAATAAAACAAACAGGTGAATTTACTCAGGAGGAATTAACCAATGCTGAATTTGTATTATGTAGAGAAGCTCAAAATGAAGCTTATTACGAAGAGATTACTGCACTTAAATCTAATAAGGAAATCAAAAGGTCAAGCGAAATTTATTCCAAATCACCTTATTTAGAAAATGGAATTTTGCGCGTTGACGGAAGAATCGACATGGCAAACATTTCTTTGCAACACAAGCGTCCTGTTTTACTTCCAAGAAAAACTTACTTAACCAAACTTATATGCCTACACTATCATAAACAATTTTATCACTGTAATCATGAAACAGCTATCAATGAGTTACGACAAAAATATTATATATCAAAACTTCGTGCTACATACAAATCAATTATTCGATGTTGCCAAATGTGCAAAATTACTAAGGCTACTCCCAAAGTTCCTCAAATGGCAAAATTGCCACGCGCACGGCTCGCATCGTACAGTGCACCATTTACATATACTGGAATTGATTTCTTTGGCCCAATATTAGTAACGGTAAATCGTCACAAGGAGAAAAGATACGGTTGTTTGTTCACGTGCTTGACTATTCGAGCAGTTCATATTGAAATAGCACATTTTTAACAACAAGCTCTTGCATTTTGGCTGTTCGTAATTTTATGGGCCGAAGAGGAATTCCATGTGAATTTTTTAGCGATAATGGCACAAATTTTGTTGGCGCTGATAGGGAGTTACGAAGAGCATTAGCAGATGTGGACCGTAATGAATTAGTAAAAACATTTACTACCTCAACAACCAGATGGAATTTCAATCCGCCTGCAGCACCTCACATGGGCGGCGCATGGGAGCGTCTAGTTCGCTCAGTGAAGACAATATTATACAAAATTATACCCTTGAGACACTCAACTGATGAAATTCTATTAGGCATGATCATTGAAGTTGAGAATATAATAAACTCTAGACCACTGGCCTATGTTCCAATCGAAACAGATACGGCGGAGGCCATAACTCCAAATCATTTCTTGATGGGAAGCTCTAATGGGTTAAAACCTCTTACGTCGTGCGATGATAGTGGACTGGTACTGCGTCAAAACTGGCTAATTTCCCAGCAGTATGCAAATATATTTTGGAAGAAATGGTTAACTGAATATTTGCCGACATTAACCTGTAGAACTAAATGGCATGAGAAAACAAAACCTCTAAGTCGGGGGGATTTGGTTATTATTGTTGACCCTGTTCTACCTAGAAATGTATGGCCGCGTGGCAAGGTACTGGAAGTGAGATTGGCAAAAGATGGACAGGTACGCAGAGCACAAGTACTAACTCAACGTGGAATAATGGAGCGACCTGTAAGCAAATTAGCCGTTTTGGAAGTAGCTCAACCGGAGAAGTCTGACATCGAAGAAATTTCCTGTCATACTGCGGGGAGGATGTTAGCGCGACTTCCAAAGGCCACTTAAATGAGATGGTATCACCGATTTTATTTCGGTGTAGCATCGGCCCCATCATTGTTGTGTTGCCGCCTTCGCCATTTTCCTTTTTTTTTTATATCCTTCTTTTGGTACGAGGACAGCAAGCAGTTCAGACGTGATTATCTCCAGTAAAAATTTCCACAATTTCCTTACTAAAAGAAATTTTAATAAAGTAATATTTCATAATAAATTGTAATAATTTGTTGTGTTTGTTAATTATTCAAAAATCCAGAGGAAATTGTTGGGCCTGGCCGATTGCCTTTTCAACAACGAGTATTGTTTTTATAAAAATATGAAAGAAATACTGCTGAAGGCCCTTGTGTTAATACAAGTTGGAGGAGCAAAATAAATAAATAAAAAAAAATTGCAGTTTTTGGAGAAAAACACAATTTAAAATATGTGCGTATATTTTAGTATAAAGAGAACACTGAAGATGGAAAATAGGCGAAGCCGGTTTGCTCACAAACCAAATGACGAGGGTCGACGTAAAATCATACCCAAACAATTTAAAATCTTTAAAAATATTGGTTTTAAAAATATCACAAGGAAAATCCTTTAATAAGTGAATAATTTCTTAAGAGCGTTACCGTTATTGTAGACGAACGGAAATACTACAATAAGCCTTTTAGGGCTTCGCTCTAGGTTAATAATTTGTGGTGCTTATATAGCTGTGCTAAGCGGTTCTCGCATATATAAGAATATTCTACTTTAACATCATCCCATACTGTTGTTGTTATTATTATTCAGTTTAGGCGCCTGCTTGGCTGTTTGTTTTGTTCCGTCTTAGTTGATTTTGTTTTTTATTGTTTATCGTATTTCGTGGAATTTCTTATAAGCATGTTGTTGTTTTCTTGTGTATAAGATTTCTTAGAAAACTAACCGAGTTTGTGTAATACACAATAAGTCCTTTCGTTTATTTTTTTCCGATAATTATTTTCTTTTAAAACTTAACAAATCATCTTCGTAACACTATTTTATAATACCTTTCCTGTGTTTTACCATGCCAATTAATATATATTTTTTTTAAGACGCCGCCTTTAGATGAAGCGAATTAACTTTACGTATTGAGATCTTATCGCAACATAAATAATTCTTTATGTACTTGTAACAGATTAAACTTTTGACTGTGTATTTGCTATACTGTTCATATATTTATGCTTTTTATTAGCGTTTGATCTTTCATATGTGCGTATGTTCTATATAGAGAACACTAAAGATGGCAAGTAGCCGTAGCCGGTTTTTTCACAAACCAAATTTGACACGGGTTGACGTAAAATCATACAAAATTTTATCTTTCATTTTATATTCAAATTTATAAATAATATTATAATTTTGTTTTTTATTTTGGCAATTTTGGTAATTTTGTACATAACGGAAATAAACAAGTAAATAATTTATAGGAAGCGGATACTTTTTTATTTAAAATAATTTTAAACCCAGCTTGAGCATTCTATAAAGCGTGAACAGTTATATAAGCCACGGAGATGAATATACAAGTGTATTGCGGGCAATGCAACATGAACTTTAAATATCGAATGGTCCCCAAATAATATCGTTTTATTAGTAACGGATTGACAAAATGCTGAATTGTTGTAGTTTTAAACGTGAAAATAGTAACAGCTTCTGGGCGTAAACATCTAAAAGATGAACTTCTTGTGGTGATTTATTTAATAGTCTCAATCAAAATTATTGATAACAGTAAAACTGCAGATCGAATAACATAAATTAAATAATTCGGCGAAAAAAAACAAAAAAAAAAAATTAGCATCCTATTCTCCTTCTTGTATCGGAAGCCATATTGTATTGATAGATATTACAAACATGTTTGGGTAGATTATGTGAATTAATATATTCCTATTTTCATATATGTATTTATTAAAAATAAATAACTGAACAGTTTTTAGTCAGGCTAAATGTATGACTTTTTGCCATTAGCTTCTTAATAATTCAAAAACAATAAAGTAAACTGTATTTTTATAAAGATAACCTTCTGGGATTAACATTTATGTATGAGTTCTGATACATAACCGCCATTGTTGGCTGGACGCAGTCAAATCTGGTGGTCCAATTTTTGATTTTTGATGATGCAGATTTTAGTAAATAAAAAATGAAATCCATTAAAATGTGCTTTTGGAATGCGAACGGGCTGAATCAACATAAGATGGAAATACAAAATTTTTTAAACGAGCAACAAATTGATGTAATGCTGATCTCCGAAACACATTTTTCGAACAGAAATTGTTTTAGAGTCAATGGCTACCACACCTATCACACAAACCACCCACGTGGTAGAGCATGCGGAGGAACATCTATACTTGTTCACAAGGACATTACGCACTTCGCACTGCCGGAATTTGACGAAGACTACATCCAGGCTACATCAATTATTATTATAACCCAAATTGGTCTTACAATATCGGCGATATATTGCACACCCAGACACAATACCAATAAAGATCAATTTCTTGAATACTTTAACACATTGGGTCCTAAATTTATTGCAGCTGGTGATTATAATGCCAAATACTCTTTCTGGGGATCTCGCCTTATTACTCCGAGAGGAAGACAACTTTTAGAAGCGATATCTTTCAACAATATGGATGCTCTGTCTGCTAGACATTCGACATATTGGCCTTCTGACCTCAACAAAATCCCGGATGTAATAGATTTCGCTGTTATGAGGAGTATAAAACGTGAAAATGTTCGGTTGTCTCCATCATTGGACTTGTCTTCGGATCACTCACCAACATATTTAACATTAGATACTGTCACGGATTTTTCATTGCAAAATCTCCAATATTTTCCGCGGATAAATTGGTTGTAGTACAAAATGTATGCTAGCTCACATCTGCCGCAAAATGTTTCATTAAAGACTGAAAATGAAATTGAATCTGGCGACAAACTTTTTACTAATATTTTAACTGAAGCTGCTATGGCGACTGCATTTGATTCCACTTTGCCAAAAAGGGGACAATACATCGGTTCTCGCAAAATAAAAGTACTGTTGCGACAGAAACGAAAAATAAGACATCAATGGCAAGAGTTCCGTTCACCAAGTCTAAAGTCCCAACTTAATGAGTGTAATAGGCTTTTGCGGGCTACCTTGAAGAAAGACAAAGAATTGAATTTGCGAATATACCTTAAAAATTTGGATGCAACGAAAGGGTCGAATTATAACCTATGGAAAGCCACGAAGAATCTCCCTTACGGCAACAGAACGGTCTGTGGGCAAAAAGTGCATATGAGAAAGTAGAGATATTCGCCGACCACTTAGAAAAAGTTTTTACCCCTAATTGCACTAGCTCGGTAATCGATCCCTATAACATTGCTGATGTGGTACAACGGCCTCTTAAATTTGGGATGTCTGCAATGATTAATCTTATTAAGGGGATGGAAGTGAAGAAATCGCCCGGTTGTGAAAAAATTACGGTAACAATGACTAAGAATTTGCCTGTTTCTGCTGCCCGTTTTATTCTCTTCATGTTTAATTCCATGTTACGAGTCGATTATTTTCCCGCATGTTGGAAATTGTCGAATTTGGTTATGATTCTGAAACCAGGCAAGGATGCCACACAGGCATCATCATATCGTCCAATAAGCCTGCTGTCCATCCTTTCTAAGATGTTCGAGAAAATGCTTCTAGAAAATTTAGTTAGACACACGGATGGTAACGTAATAATTCCTGATCAACAGTTTGGATTTCGAAGCAGACATAGTACCATTCAACAAGTGCATAGAATCACTAATTTAATTAGAAGTGCTTTCGAGAATAAACACTACTGCTCTGCGCTGTTTATCGACATATCTCAAGCCTTTGACAAGGTCTGCCATGAAGGTCTATTATTTAAGATCACCTAGTTGTTACACGTGTATGTGCATAATTTGGTATATCAAGAACAACAACAACCATAGGGATCTTAACATACCATTCGTGAGGGAGGAAATTACGAAAGCAGCTACCAACTATTTGAGAAAGCTTGGAAGTCGTCCTAATCGTCTTGCTAGAGACTTACTTTTATTTGAGGGTCACAGACGCCTAAAGAGACTGCAAACCGCTGACCTACTGAGGTGAATGTAAACGAGCATGTGTTAGTCGTCTGCCGCAGTGGCAGTAACAACTTTGGTTTTTTTTGTTTGGGTTTAGCTTTGAATAATTGTTGTTAATTCCTTAGGGAAAGATTCAATAAATAAATAAAAAAAATATATATCCCCACAAGAAATTGTCTAAATCGCACAATTTTGGAGGCAAATTAACGGGTTCGAAACGTTAAACAATACGGTTACCGAACGTTTCCTTTAATTGTGACACAACGAGTGTAATATGTTGCGCCATCTCGTTGAAACGGCATCTGCTATACATCATGGTTGTTCAATTGATAAACGAAAAAGGCAGTATTCATGGCATCACATTTTAACCAATCATTTTCAAAGAAGTACGGACCTATAACTCCATCAGTGCGTAAAACACATCAAACAGTCCGCTTTCTGGATTTAATGGTTTCTCACCATCGACTTGAGATATCTCATCACTCTGAATATGAACTTTTTCTTTATTAATGTAAACATTCAGTTAAAAGTGAGGTAAAGAATTCGCTTATGATCTAGATCAACGGCAGTCTTGTTTTGGGATCATTTACGAAAAGCTTAAAAAATCCGCCAGTCAAAAAAGCGTTCCCTACTTAAATTTATAAAACACCATTAAACTCCCAATAAATAAATATATTATTCGTTATAACTTGTTTTTTAATTAATCATATCACAAAATATGATGTGTTTTAAAGTTTGTAAAATTAATTTCAAACTTTTTGCATTTATTTTTATATTTCATTTAGTGATTGACTGAAATTAATTCCTTGAACAATATGCAGCAATTAAATTATTAATCGTAAATCCTTAGCTGAGCACCTATTAGCCTTTACGTGTAATTACATATATTTATATGTAAAATTGCGCAATGACTATATGACTTGATATACAAATACAATGTTTCTCATAAGTTAAATGCTTTTAAATGCTCTTTACTTAAGAACGGCATGAGTATTGCATGACATTTGAGACTTAACGATACATAAAGCGATTATAGCTGATTTGTATTTACAGACATACACTATGTTATGTTATATTCATATAGGGCACTAGGATAGCAAGCAGGATAATAAAAACTTTAGTTAGTTAGTTTGTGTGAAATTTATTTACAATAATTATTTCTTATTATGTTAAGAGAAAAAAGCAAAAGTTCTTAAATTAATGTTTTTGTTGTCTAGCCCTAACAGTGCTATACAAAGGAAGTTTTTACTACCATAACTTTAACCTTAATTAAACTCAAATTTAGCATATCCCCACACGCTTTAATTATCATATTATTAATTATCATAAACTTTTCCTCATGTGTTTATGGTAACATTTGTATTCTATGTCGAGGGTATTTCTAATTTTTGAGAACATTGAAATGAAGTTCAGCGAATAGAAGCCAGGAAGGTTTCGCGAGTTAAAACAATTGGCATCCTCTTATTTCTTAATATACTTCAAATAGTTCAAGAGCATAATAAGAATCTTTTCACTTAGCTCCATAAGTAAAGTAAAAATATAAAAGTGTAAGTAGAGGGAATGGCTTTGTGTTAACGGGTGCCCCTGTAGGCTAGTAGGTAGTGTACTAGCTTGTCAGTATTAGGGTTGTGGTTTCGATTCCCTACGAAGACCTTGGATTTTTCACAAAAAAAAAACAAAATTGACTGTCGGTGGGGGGGCTGTTCAGCGATGAAGGCATAGTCACTGGTCGCTGTGCTGTCTTATACGGCAGCTAATTTCCGACTATCCTTCCACTTTCACCACCTGTTTCATATCTTGCCTATCCCTTTCCTAAAGAAAGTAGTACGGTACTTGATTAAATAGGCGTTGTTGAATGAAGTGCTACTTCTCTTTAAAAAAAGAAAACTGTGGCCTACGTTATTCTTAATTTATTTTAAATTATTTGTCTCAAGAAAAAGCTTTTCTATAAAATTTATAGTTCAGCACAAAAAGTTCTAGACCTATAGGTGTTTTGTATGCAATCAAAAAAATTACATTTATAGTATTATGAACAAACAAACCACACGATTTATTGGTTCTTTAATCTCAACTCGTCTTCTTCATGTGTATTTTCCTTTCTGCAAAAAAGCATAAAATCTTAATATACTTTTAATTTGAAGTTTTCAATTTTAACGCTTTAATTTTTCAATATCAAATGAGCTGTGCAAATTTCATTACAAGAAAGAATTGAAAACATTGTCTCCATTTAGTTAATGTCAGAGCTATTTTTTTATATTGCACTAATTTTTGTCATAACGAGCAATATGTAGTTTTAATACTTTATGTTACTTTTTTATTTATATTATTTTATTATTTATAGTAACAAATATGCGACGTCAAATTGTTTAAATTCGCAATGCAGTTAGCAAACTATTTGGTTTTGACATTATCTTTATTTTATAAGATTGATCAAAAAACTTATTTTTTAACAATGTCAGCATTTTAAAAAAAGGAAGCAGATTTCATTTTCTTTTTCTTAATTGGCAACAGCAACAAAGTGTACGACGTAACATATCTTATTATTGTCTTATAAATAATGAAATCTATTTAATATAAAATTTTCGTTATTATCTACTGCCAATAATATAAAATAATTTGGTCTAATTTCTCGAGTGCGAAAAAGTAATAATTTGATTGCTTTTTTACCAACCGATTTCTTGTTACTTTTTTGAAAGGAAACGTTTTTTATTTAAAAGCGAAAATATCATTCAAAGCCATTTTTACAGGCAATATAATCAAACTTACAGTAAAAAAGTATTACTAGATAACATTAACATAACAAAACACAACATAACATTCATATAACAAAACACAGTGGTTTGAAAACGTTTTCTTTTGGAAATACTTAGTGTATCGTAAATAATTGCACAGAGGCCAAATAGATATATTTCTGAGTGAAAGTACGAATGATCAGGCCGCTAGGATAATAGGGGTTTCTAGGTATGCCCTCAAAGTTGGGTGCCTCGAACATAAAATTTTGGGATATGTCTTAAAAAGTTTATTTATTATTCAAATGTTAAGATTTTTTGAACTTAAATAGATCTTGAAAATACCTCAAACATGTGCTTGTTTACATGTCAGTGCTATCTGTTTTAATTGGGCAAAAAATCGGGTTATTTTTTAAATTTTTGGCTGGCCCTAACTAAGTATTTTTGACGTGGTGTGCTTATTTATGTCCCGATTATTATTCTAAAATATTCTATGCATAATCAGTAAAACTTATAATAAAACAGTGGCAAGTTCCGATATCATGTTTGTTAAAAAATTACATTTTTTTGCTTACATAATTGATACTTACTCTGCTACCGGAATATTCTTTTCGGCTATTTTAAAGACAGCTTATACCAAATGCGAGTAAAAGAAAAATTGCGTCAAAAATTGTAACAGTTCAGCCCTATCCATATACATATATATCCAAAAAAGGATTTGACAGCCCCGTAGTTAACAAGTTTAAAGTTTAACATGTAAAACACAACATATATTTATATAACAGACTATTTAATGTCAACAATGTAACAAGTGTTTATGTTTTTATGATTCTCTTTGATTGCCAAGGATGTTGTTTACTTTGTAATGAATAATAAAAGTGTATAAACACATTTATACATGAGCAACAAAGGTATATCCTTTTATTTTGGAGCTAAAGGACACGCTAATCAACTTGGCGTCTAGCGCCCAATATCTCTATATTTTATACGGCGGAGATACGCCAATTCATATCCTTTTATTGTTGAGCGAAAGGACACGCTAATCAATTTGGCGTCTAGCGCCCAATATCTCTGTATTTTATGCGGCGGAGATACGCCAATTTACCTTCTTATTACTCAGCGAAAGGTGCGCAAATTAAAGATTTTATCGAAGCAAGTTGTTTGCCTATCAAATAAAATCGGTCCCCTCGTTGGCACAGAATTCTTTATTTATACTTAAAATTATTCTTATTTTCTAATATTGTCCTAAGTCTAATTACAACTAAATTGTGTGGGTTGCTGAATAAGCATTTTCCCACGATTTGAAATAACTTAAATTACTTATATTATACATTTCTGCATTTAATGCAACTTAAAAATAATTGTGTAATTCTAAACCTTATTATTTCTATGTGTGATGGGTACGTGACAAAGCGTGAGCCCGCACACACTACAACTTATATGTTTTCTATATTTATTTATATTTTTTCTGTATTATATTATCCTTTCTTCTCTGCTTTGGCTTAGAAATTAGAGTTTTTATTTATTTATTTTATTGAAGAAAATATTGTATATTAAATTAAATTCGGTTTATGTGCAAAATTCTTGTTAATTTTATTATAGTGATTCTTATATTTTTATTGTTTTTTACATGTGGTGCTTTTAGAGTAATCTTAGACTATATTGCTATGTTTCTAATTTTATTGCTCTTTGTTCTCTTTAAATTGTTTATTAATAATATTTAGTGCTCTACAATTTTTGGCTATACAAAAATTCACTAAAAATGATTCTGATATTTAGTGATAAAGTCTGGTTAAAATTATATTTACATCTTTTTTATAAAAACGGGTTTCTCTACGATAAATAAAGCCAGGTAATCCGTTCAAATTTTTTCCCAATTTTTTTTTAAATCCAGAAATATTTTTGTAAGAGTGTATTAACATCATACACAGCAACGTAATGTTTTTTGATCAATAAAAATTCTTTAAAAACTAAAAGGAATTTAAGATTTCTAAAAAAAGCTAAAAAAGTTAAAATTTTAGATTAAAAGTACAAATACAAAGTTAGCTTGTGTTCATTTTAACTCTTATTAAAAACAAGAACAATCAAAAATTACTTACGGCTCCTTCGTCACTAGAAAGTGAAATTTTAATTTAATTTGAAAATTTTCCCTTTTTCAAAATATTTTGCTTTTTTCCGTAAGTTCCTTGCTTTTGGAAGATTCAAAGAAAGGAGTGGCATTTGAACCATTCCACTTAACTATAAAAATGAAAATATTACCCCCAATGGCTTAGAGGGACAGTCACTATTATGAGCAACTAAAAATCTTAAAGGAACTGAAAAATAAATTATTGAAATGTATTAAGGAATATATCGTTTTATACCGATTTTCGTTTAATTGATAAAGTTAATTATATTTTTTTGTAATATACAAAAATAAATATAAAAAAAATATATATTAATTTGCTTTTGATAGTATATTTAAAAAACGTTTTTGAATTTGCTTTGAAAATAAACGAAAGTCCAATATTTGTGAAATAGTTTATAATTATCTTTTTTTATGCTCTTCATATCTGATTTTTTTTTTAAAATCTAGAGTTCTCTGTTCTTTAAATAAAACAATCTTTATAATTCTTGTCATAATTGAAATATACACAAACTTATAATACAATAAATAATGAACACATATATCTGAAATGAAAAAAATAATTTAAGTAGCTTTTCAAGACTGTATGGAATCAGTTAAGAACATTAAAACGTCTAATGAAGGTGGGATGAAAAGAACATGAAAAATTGAAATCGTATAATATAAAACATTAAAGGTTGTAATCAAAGACATGACCTGACAGTTTAGATAGGTCATTTGATATAATGTTGTTACAAAACAAATCACAGCACAAATGTTTACAAAACACAGCAGGATATTATAAAGAAGAAAAGTATCAGCAAAATTAGTCTCTTAGTAGGCAACATATACATTCACATGTCTATAAGAAACAATTATGTAGCCTTAACAAAGTCTATATTTATGCGGTGCTATTTTTTTCGATGCCCTTTAAAGTTGTAGCTGTTTTCATGGTATGATTAATGGATAAAATTTTTATGTTTTACTTATTATAGTTGTTTGTGTTATTTTAAAGATTACATAAGCAACATAAAGTTTACAATGGATGTACACACTCAAACGTCTATGCCATTATGCGTATATCGTTTATATGCAGGATATATTACACCGAAGAGGAGCTAAACAGCAATAAATGTGATGAACTGCTGACTTCAGTTGAAGACAGAAGTGGGCATGAGTATTGCATGACATTTGAGACTTAACGATACATAAAGCGATTATATCTGATTTGTATTTAAGACATACATCATGTTATGTTATATTCATATAGCGCACCAGGATACCAAGCAGGATAATAAAAAGGTTCTTTAAATTTGCACCTTAGTTTGTGTGAAATTTACTTACAATACTAATTCCATTATTTTGCGTTAAGAGAAAAAAGCAAAAGTTCTAAAATTAACGTTTTTATTGCCAGTAAACATAGAAGTGGAACATCATCCATTCCTGGATCAGTTTAAAATAGAAGCATATGTGAATGGCATAAGAGATCCAGATATTAAATATGCAGTTTGTGCAGCGCAAAAAGCATCCTTCACCGAAACAATCTCGTACGCGCTGGCCCAGGAGACCGCCAAAGTTATCTCAAAGCCACAAGTCCACAAAGTACGATGTCTTGAGGCTGATACGGAAAGCTACGGAGATAAAACAAACGAGATAAAAGAAATGCTTGAGCAGCTACTGGAAGAAAGAAATAAATCGCGTGCAAAATGCTTTAACTGCGGTACGGTCCTACATTTTCAGCGCAACTGCAGATCTGTTAAGAAAAGGTCAAGATCTGCTTCACCTCCAATTGTAAACAAACGGGCAAACAACACCAAATCGCACGAGTCACAGTTAAACTAAAACAAGCTGGCACTGAGGGGCAAGAGCTAGCTCCCACAACCGATGGCCCCGCAATCTGCATTTCCACCATGCAACAGAAAAATAATAACCTTACTGTCTGCGGGTTGATCAATGGAAAGAAGCAATTCCTCACCATAGACGCAGGAGCATCTCAGTCCGTAATAAGGCCCGATTTAGTTAAAGGGGCAGTAGAACCGTTAAAGAATGTACAACTGCGCACGGCAACTGGGGATTCAGCCATCGTCTATGGAAGCGCCAGGGTACGATTGACTATCGGAAACATCAGCGCAGATCACGTGTTTGTTGTCGCTGATATAGTGGATGAAGTTATTATCGGTGCAGACTTCATGATAGTTCACGGTATTAATCTGGACATGGGGCAGCAGATAATGATCTGGCGCAACGTGGAAATCCCCTTAAATGTCGGATATCAGAGCAGGGACGCAGTAAGGAAACTATTTGCGATCGAACGCTGAAAACTACCACCTCTGGTGGAAACTATAGTTTGGGCTCGTGTGGAGGCAGATTGTATGGACAATCGGTTGTGGGTGGTAGAACCAGAAGACGTAAGGAATAATGTAACAACAGCTCAAGCTCTCGTGAAAAGCTGCAACAATGGGAAAGTTCCTGTGAGACTACTAAATCTGTCCAGCAGCGAAGAGACAGTTGGCGAAAATTAAATTTGAAATTTGTCGATGTGAGCCGGCAGGAGCCGTAATTAATCGTGCGACATATCCAGAATGCCCCAAAATGACAGCTAAAGAGCGGGATTTGCTAACAGAACAGGTGAATAAATGGGTAGCAGAACTAAAAGCACCCGACAGAAATAAAGCGAAGCAGTTGCTGAGAAAACATACCGTCGTCTTCGCCCTAAATAACAAAATCCAAGGTAGAACAGCAGTGGTCAAACATTAAATAAATACCGGCGAAGCAAGGCCCATAAAACAAGCACCCAGAAGTGTTTCCCTTGCAAAATGAAACGAGGTCAAAGAACTGATTAACGAAATGGAGCGGAACGGAGTGATTGAGCCATCTTTGAGTCCATGGAGCTCGCCGATAGTGCTAGTAAAGAAGAAAGATGGCAGCACCAGATTTTGCGTCGACTAAAGAAAATTCAATGATGTCACTAAGAAAGACATGTATCCGCTACCAAGAATTGAGGACACCTTAAACATGTTGTCCGAAACGAAATGGTTCTCCACCTTAGACTTGCAGAGTTGCTACTGGCAAGTGGAGATAGCCGACAAAAAGAAGAAGGAAACTGCCTTCAGCGCGAGCAATGGGTTGTGGCAGTTTAAAGTGATGCCATTTGTGCTCTGCAATGCTCCAGCTACTTTTGAGCGCTTAATGGAACGTAAGCTCAAGGGGCTTAACTGGAAGATATAATCGTGATGGGAAAAACATTAGATGAACACCTCAAAAACCTGAATGAAGTTCTCAAGCGTATAGCGGCCGCAGGACTTAAATTAAGTGTTAAGAAATGTGCGTGTTTAAAAAAGAGTTCGAATACTTGGGACATCGTGCTGCAGCAGAGGGCGTATAAACTGACGAGGATAAAATATTGGCAGTAAAGAATTGGCCTCGTCCACAAAATCTTCATGAGCTACGTACTTTCCTGGGGCTTTGCACATACTACAGGCGATTTGTTCCAAACTTTGCTCAAGTGGCTGCCAGCTTGCATGAGTTGACCAGAAAATTGCAACCATACCACTGAAGTGGGGCAGCTGAAGAGGCGTTTCAAAGGCTAAAGGAGCTTTTGTGTAGCTTCAGTCCTCGCCTATCCGATAGCTGGACATGAATTTATATTGGATACAGATGCAAGCGGCTACGGAATAGGAGGAGTTCTTTCTCAGGCGATTAATGGGAGAGAAAAAGTTATTGGTTACTATAGCAGAGTATTTTCCAAGCCCGAAAAAAATTATTGCGTAATACAATGGGAGCTTTTAGCCGTACTAGAGCGTGTTAAACATTACCACAAATACTTATACGGCCAACACTTAACCATAAGGACGGATCACTCCGCATTACGGTGGTTGTTGCAGTTTAAAAACCCCTAAGGACAGCTTGCACGCTGGATTGAACGTCTGCATTGTGCACAGGAAAGGCGAAAAACACAATAATGCAAATACCCTTTCAAGACGCTCATGTAACGTAGAAAGCAGGCACTGTACAAAAGTCGAGAAAAAGGAGTCCATCATTGATGCGAGGCGAATCCAAATTGGCACAGGAGAAGGAGGATACCATTTTGACAAAAATTAATTCGGCCAAGCTAGAGAACATAAGACCGGACCGGAAATATCGGCAGAAAGTCCGCTGGCGAAATCATACTGGGCTCAGTGGAATAGCCTTAAAGTGGTAAATGGTTGCTTATATCGAAATTGGGAAAGTGCAGATGGAAAAACTACAACGGATTTAGCCGTCGTGCCAAGTTCCCGGATAAAAAGTGTAATGCAGCAGTTTCATAATGGTCCTAGCGGCGGCCATCTGGGAGTAACAAGAACACTGGAAAAGATAAAACATCGATTTTACTGGATAGGCTGCCCACAATCTGTAGCCGAATGGATAGCTAATTGCGAGCAGTGTATTACGGCCAAGGGTCCAACAAGAAAAAGTCGTGGCAAGCTACAACAGAACAACGCAGGCGCCCCTTTTGAACGGATAGCAATGGATATCGCAGGCCCATTCGCTGTCAGTAATGTTGGAAAGCGGTATCTGCTAGTAGTAATGGATTATTTCAGCAAATAGCCCGAAGCGTATCCCATTCCGAACCAAGAGTCCAAAACGATTGTAGATGAATTTGTGAACAATTGGGTGTGTCGATACGGTGTTCCAACAGAACTTCACTCCGATCCGGGACGAAATTTTGAGTCGATCATATTCAAGGAAATGTGCGATATTTATGGGATCAAAAAGACGAGAACGACACCACGGCATGGTAGAAAGATTCAACCGCACCCTCGAAGAATATCTTAGAAAAGTGGTCAGTACACACCAAAGAGATTGGGACGAGCAGATAACAAAGTTTCTTCTGGCACACCGATCAGCTATCCCCGATTCAACATCATGTAGTCCAGTAAAAGTCGTGTTTGCGAGAGAGCTAAACCTACCAGCCGACTAAGAATATGGCGTTAAATCGATTCCTGCACACAACGATAATGAAAATGTTTCACAGATACAAGAAGACCTTCATTAGTTTGTCCGCAATCGCATCAAAATGTCCAGCGACAAAATAAAAGACAGGTATGATCGAGCAGCAAATACGGAAGGACTTACAGAAGGACAACTGGTTCTACTATATAACCCACAACGAAAAAAAGGACTGTTTCCCAAACTGCAAACCCAGTTGGAAGGACCATACAAGGTGATAAAGAAATTGAACGACGTGGTTTATCGAATACAGAAATATCAAAGTCCGAGGTCTAAGATGAAGGTGGTACACCTGGAGCGACTGGCCAAGTATGGCCGAGGGAATATTGAGCCTATTTCGGACGAAAAGGCTTAAGTCGGCGGCAGCGTTACGAATGTGTCTTGCTTATGATTTAAGATAAAATAATTAAGCAATAAAGCAAACTACTGGTTACAAACGGCGTAGAAGTTTATACACACACACAACTACAACTTGATATGCTGTTTATTAACTGCCTGGCATGCAAGAAAAAAAACACAAGTATGCTGTTTATCATCTAAACGCCTAAGACAAAAACTAATTTTACAACAACAAATATACATGTTGTTTGCCATCTGCGTAGTTGTCTAGAAAACCCTTTTTTACAAATAACAACAACAAATGTATTGAAATAAATCCCAAGCAGAAACCTTATCAGCATAAAAACAAAAACAACTATACACACAGCCATACAGGCGCCTTTACATCGAACAAACAACCCGCAACAACAAATGCACACAAAGGGAGTAAAAGATTCTTAAATCTTCTAGATTCTAATTGGACAAGTTTAAATAGGGAAGCGTTTGAGTGGATAATCAATCAGTGTAAAATTAAACCTCATCGTGTCAACTTTGTGTAGTTAAAGTAAATAAAATTGTTATAAATTTAAAAACTCTAAAAACTGGTGTTAATCATTTTGCAATAAAGAACTCACAACAAAACGTTTATAAAAGGTATAAACGTAACAATATTATGATGTCAAAAATTATAAATTGGTATGCAGTTTAACCCTTCAAATTGGTAAAGAAAAGCTTGTTTAAACAAGAAAGGAAGCTAGTTCCAGCAAAAATTTAATTAATGAATTCCGAAATGCGAAATAATCACAGCATGACCGGCTTATAAAATTTATTTAACAAAGTACTTTAATGGTTGATTTTGTAGCTTCAAATTTACTACTTATTTATTGTATATCTTTGATATACAAATTGTTAATTCAAAAAATATTTTTATGTAGATAATCTTAGAGAAAGGAATTAGAAAATTTTCTATTATAACTGAATCAATTTATTATTTAAGACTCTTCTGGTATATTCATTCTATTTTAGAATATTTCTATTGTTTTTATTATTAATTATTTGTTATTTGGGCTAATCCACCTATTTAAGTTTGTTAAAACTAAAGAAATGCTCAGTGCTGCACAATCCATCTGTTTGAAAAATGAATCACCGAAAGTAAAATTTAAAAGAATAAGGTACACAAAATACACAAATCTATGCAAAACTTTGCATATCCCAAAGAAACGTGTTGTGTAACATCTTTTCCTTTTGATATTTTTTGTGGATTTCAACCAGCCGAGCTCTAAGAGTCCTCATGCGTTCGAAACAAATGTACAAATAAAAAGTAAGCTAAAATATCCTGGATCTTACACTTTTCTATATAGGGCAGATTTCACTGTAGAAAAGATAAAGTAGAGCTCGTTTTATTCAAAATACAATTACTTTAGAAATGAATTGTTTAACTATAGAAAATAATATATTCTACAACATATTTGGAATGAGTTCATCTTCTGCTAAACTACTGCCAAAATGCCTGCTCTGGTTTTAAAATCTATTGTTCCTTATCCCTTGCTATTATTATTATTACGTAATGACAAGGATAAACCAAGGTTAAATGCGATAATTAATTGTAGTAGTTTTTTCTTTCAAATTCTTGCTATTTTATAACTGTATGTTTAATTGCAAAATTACATTTTAACAAATAGCCTGAATAATAATTTTGTATAATTACAAGGCTATTAAGAATGAAACTATTACTTTTATTAATTTAACTAAATGAGTTGACTGGATTATTTTGTAGAAGTAGATTAAGTTAAAATAAGTAATATTAACCTTAAAGAGTCACCGTGAAAAATACTCTCAATATTTCTCACAATTAATCAATATATTGCCGACATTGTTTTGAAATGCTTTTTATTCGTGACCGATTCTTAAAATGTGAATTGCATGGAGATTGAAATAAAAAGTTTAAGCCATTATCTACGAACAGGGAAAAAGATACTAAAATTACTAAAGCTGACTATTAGAGAAAAAGCTTGTTCCTACGACGATTTCGTTAATTACTCAATTCAATTGGTCAGAGAACGTTTAATCATATTTTAGATAAATTAAAGCTGATAAATTAAAAATTTGTTTAACCAACCCAGAAGTGGACAAAAAAATCAATAAATAGCATCAGAGAATATACAAAGTTTTGCATATCCCAAAAATAGAATTAAATATTCTTGTGCGCTATATTCCTGTGATATTTTAGTATCTGTGGTTTATTTTGTGAATCGTACAATTTCTTTTGTTTTAATAAGCTTAACTATAGGTGGATTAACCCAAATATTATTAACTGTAGAAAATTTTTAATTAATCCATTATATTTGAAAATATTAATTATCTCTGGCATTTGCTTTGTCCAGGACTATTTGTGTATTTATATATATTTTGAAAAATAAGAAATTTTCCAGCCTTTTTTGGTACAAATATCAAAGTAAACAGTAAACAAGCAGTGAATTAAAAGCTATAGAATCTGCTATTTAACCACTTTATTAAACAAGATTTATAAGCTAGCTATATTTTAAATAAGTTTAGCATAACTTCATCATCAATTCATCACTTTTATCTATGCTAAGCTCCTTTTCGATGATATGCAGCATATAAACGAAATACGCATAATGGTATAGTATTTTGGGGGGTTGTATTTAAGCTGGCTTTTGAGTTTTTGAACAAGTAACTGAAGTCAAAATGTATAGAGATTAATTTTAGAGAATAATATTGTTTTTTGTGGAATTATCGTTAACCACAAGAACATAATGAAAAACATTATTTCGATCTTTGAGAAATGTTAGTCGATTATTACTCTCATTTTCTGATATATTTCTTATTTACCCGATATATTTTTTATCAGAAAAATAATCTCGACTAAGTTAAAATTATCGGAAGTAAAGAAGTGCTACTGTTGCCTATGTTCTTAGCTACGATATTGTCACTTAATCATAAACCTTGTCTTAATGTGACTTACGAAGCCATATATATTTTATATATTTAATCTTTTATATCTGGTATATCATTTTGCATTTTTCCGATGTATTGCGGATGACTTTCACCTTTAATACAGTTTATCCACATAATATATTTAAAAAAAATAGAGTCATAAAATGTAGCGGAAGTGATTTTTGTATTGATTAATTTATTGCAGGGAAATATATTTTTATTGCAGTTTAGTTAACGACATGTTTATATAGTGAGTAGTTTATGCAAGCAAAATTGACATAATTATAATTGAATAATCCATTCTTTTTGTTATATTAAAAATGAATTAGTCACAAGTTAAAATTGTTTTCCTCCGGACCAGCACTCAGGGAATGACCTACTCACGCCATACCTTGTACCAGAACTAGGAATTTGATTATGGGGAGGAGGAAAAAGAGTGTAGTGTTTGTGAACATTCGACTTGCATTTCCACACATTGAAAGTGACAGGAAAGACCTCTGGAGGGTGTTTATTCCACATACGAACTGTTTTGCTAAGAATTGAGTTTTCCCTGTAATCCGCAGTGCAATTCACTGGCCAATTGACCACAAATAGATGCACTCTCAGCGAAAATCGAGGTAAACGCAAAAACGTGCGAGTTTCGGAAACAAGTTCCCTAATTTCGTTAGAGCAGTTACCATTGTGGAAACAATAAAATAGTAAAATACATCTCACCTTGCGTCGATGCTGTAGGGAATCAATAGAGTTGGATACCATACCATCCCCAATTAGGCTTTTAACCCTCTCTTGTTCGCGATTGAGCAACTCAAAAATAGACTTTGGGGCCCATACATGAGATCTTTATTCCATGTTTAGACGGATATAGGTGGTACAAGAAGTACGAAGATCGGACGGAGTTAAGTATCTCTTACACCGTTTTAGAAAATCGAGGTACTTGAAAGCTTCTTTAGAAACCCGAAAAATGTGTTTAGTCCATTGCACATCACACTGAATTTTCATGCTAAGAACTTCAAGTGCTTAAATTTGCGTAATACTTATATCACCCATAGTAACAGGTGCAGACAAGCATGGAACATTACGTGTTACGGGCATTAAAATCGACTCTATTCGCGCGGTCCCATTCATAGATTGTTGCGAGATCGTGATTGAGCGTATCATTCATGTTCCGCCTTTTGGAATTCACCTTCCTTCGGACTATTGCTAAATGAATACGAATGACGTTCAAATAAAAATATAACATTAAAGTTTACAAAAACAGTGACTTTTAAACACAATCCCAAATCGTTTTATTGATTTTAAAATTCAAAGAGAAAATCGAGAGAATTTCCTTCAGCTAATTCTGAAGCGGGGGTAATGCTGCCATTAGTAATTTATTTACCGATTTTTTTAACTTAAAATATTCTGAAGCCAAGTACTGCAACACCAATGAATATCCATACTCACTGTTACCCAATCAATCAATTTCGTTTCCTGCTTTTTGTGCCGGTGCGGTTTAACGTGGCTTAAAGAATCTAAAATCTTTCGTAAGTGTGCTGAAACTTTATCAACTCCATTGGCAGCTTTGTAAAGCATAGATATTTTCCCAAATCTTAATCTTAATCTTTTAAACGGTCTTTTAAATTATAACGATTTATTTTTTTTTTCGATATTTCGCTTTTCTGTGGAAAGCTTCTTCAGGAAATTATTTTTTATATTTTTCAAAAACAAAAATTATAAATTATATTATATTGTTATAATTTTTGTTTTTGAAAAATATAAAATTATAATTGTTATAAGTTTTGTTTTTGAAAAATATAAAAAATAATTTCCCGAAGAAGATTTACACACGAAAGCGAAATATCGACAAAAATAAATCGTTATAATTTAAAAGACCGTTTAAAAGATTAAGATTTAATAAAAATAAAAAAAGGTCGAATAAAACTTAAAATAATTATTTTTCCAAATTTAAGAATGAAATATATACTATTCCACTTTTTAAATCTGGTAGCAAGTCCGACATTTCAAAACACAGAGGAATTGCAAAGATGAGCATAATACCAAAGCTCTTCGAAAACTTTTATTGGATTATTTTTGCTATCACACGTCCTTAGTTTTGTCGTCTTATCAACATGGTTTCCGTAAAAACTGTTCAACTATTACCAACTTATTGCATTTAACTGTAGTACTAATAAATCAAGGTTTTGTCAAAGGTAAGCAAACTGGTGCTTTTTACATGGACTTTAGTAAAGCATTCTTTTGCATAAATTGAGCTTGCTGAGTTTCACTACAAATGCGCTTAATGTATTTCCTCACCTCGAGAAATATCCCAAGGCTGTATCTCGGGGCAATTTTATTTTCCGCTTTTACTAATGATCTCCCAAACGTTATCCAATTCTCCAATTCAAAATTTTCTTTAGTTATGTTAATCTATCTGAGCAGTCATCGCCTCAACCTGACTTTCAAAGTTGGTTCGATATAAACTTAATGAAATTAAACCTACTGAAATGCAAGTATATTTGTTTGTCGAGGAAAAACACCGTATGATATTTACTACTTTTTGGGGAAACATCAGTTGCAATTGATGAATAACGTTTTGGATTTGGCAATTTTGATCAAGTTTTATATATCATATTCACGTGAACGTTTATAAGGCCAGAAGTGTACTTGCTTTGAATAAAAGGTAGGCTAAAGAGTTAGATGACCCATACATAACGAAACAGTTATACAGATCACTTGTGAGACCAATTTTAGAATATGGTTCGTAGCATGGTAACAATATAACCATACTGAATCGATTTAAAAACAATTTCTAATTTTCTGCTTACTAGATTTAATATGGGAGTCTGGAGTTAATATTCCATCTTATCGTTATAGGCTAAGATTAATCAGATTGCCAACAATGAAAAGCCGCTGAACAAAGATTAATGTATATTTTGCAATCAGCCATATTCCGAATTTCTAATAACTGTTTCAATGTTCCGCTTCATTTAACTCAATGTTATTAGCCACTATTTTAACAGTTCTTCTGAAATAATTGTTCAAATGCAGATCCAATTCGAAAAATTTGTAAAGATAATACTTTTTATTTATTGCTTGATTATTCTTTATAATTAGATGTAATAAAGCGTAATACAATTGTTTATTTGAACCAATACTTGCAGTTTTATGTAGAGAGTGCATGTTATAGACTGCAAGGATTATATATATAGACTAAATTAATCAATAAACAAAGAAAGAGCCAGCTAATATTATCAATTCTGCCAGGTATTTTTTATTAACTGCAACTTTTTTTAAAGATTAAATAAAACGTGTGGTTTTTAAATTATGCCACGAAAGTAACAAGTAGAAGAACGCATATTGTACTGTTCTAATTTCTCCGCCAGCCGTTACTGGGTAACGATTTTGGAAATATATTTCTCATATTCTCAACGGCGTTACATAGCAATTATAACATGACGAAATATATTTAAAAAAACTTACAAATCAATTGATGATTGAAAGTAGAGAATTTCCATTGAATTATAAGCCCAGAGACGTAATTTTCCGGCTACATTTTTTAAATGAAGTGTTGAAACATTTTTAGTTTTCTATATCAACAAAAATATTGATAAAAAATAGCTTATGAATAGTTTTTTATAATAGTGAGTGTTAAATCTAACACTATGCCATTAAGGGTAAAATTGCCAAAAGCTGTATAGTTTATTTACATAGTGAATTCGATAACATAAAATTTGATATTTACAATCTGATTTTCAAAATTTGCTCTTTGTTTGATTTACCTTTGGATCTTGTTCTGATAATACCAAAAAGAAAGCTCCTATAACATACCTAAATAATTTGCGAAAAACTTGGGAAGAAATACGGTTGAAGTACGCAGTAAAAATATCATTGAATATAAAAATGAAAAAATATTTAAAGCTAAAAACAAATCTGCAATAAATTTACTCTACTGTGTGACATTTGTTTTTCAAATTGAAATTTTAGCTAACAGACGAACTTTGTAAAATCGCAAATATCCAACCAAAGATTCAAGAAGCTTTTGACATAATTTTTGAAACTACAGACCATACAAGACCATATTTTGCACCCTTTACCTGACAAGAATATTGTAAGTCAACAGATAAAATGGTACTTGAAAGGAAACCTACTACACCAAATGTATTGCATCGTAGGTGACAGCTCACCTTTGGGTGGACGATCAAATCTATGAATTACGGATCGAAAATATTTTGCATTATTTTAAATCAAAGAAACTCCTGGTATAGTTTAGATAACCAATTGGTTCTGTTATATAAAAGCAATGATTTATTTTAAATATAAGCCTCATGGTTTTAATATTTTTATACTATTTCTTTCAAACAACATTATGGTACTATCTGAAATATATAAAATAATTAAAGTGGTTAAACATAAGCAAAGTAATATTGTCTGCATTTACTACACCTACTAGCAAATACGCCGGAAAGGCTTAATATAGTGAAACTTGCTTGCAGCAAAGTTTTACTTAAAGGCATATAAACTGACCTTTAACTTGAAAAAGAATTCTGGAGAAATGGTTTTTGGTCGTGCATAGTATTTGATATAACGTTTCAACATTCCAACATTAAGGGTGCTGTAACTTATGCTATAAACTCTGTGAGTACTTCTCCTATTATATGTCTTGTGGCTGGAGTCTTATCCCTCCCGCTTCCATATTAAGATTTGTACGTTTTATTTTTTTTTTTTTATAGAATTATGATTGTTTTTAAACTTTATTAAAAGCCATTTCGAAGGTAAAAACGTTAGATATGCTGAAAGGAAATAAGGCCAACAGATTAGTTTTTAATTTCATAAAACTTTGCAGATTTTTGAAATGCCTGTTGAATTAATATGAATTTCCAAGGGAGAATACGAAAATCTATCAACACTTTGGAAACTAGAAGAATATCATGGACATTTCCCTCAACTTCGAATATTTGAGGTCGTATTGCTGTTGAAATGAAGCCTCAGCTAAGCAAATCAAGTAATTATAAAATTGAAAACAAACCTGTCTGTAAGCTAGATTAATTTCGTAAACAATATTATAGGAGAAAATAGGTAAGATGTGCGAATTGAAATAACTGTAAATAAATCCAGAGCTATACTTTTTATTTAAGTAGATTCTTACAAAACAGCCTAGTTATTAAAGTGCTTTTTCTGTGAAAAGTTCTTAAAAAATCTCAACAAAAATAATAAAATTTCAATGACTACCAAACATTTTTAAAACTTGGTGAATTTGAACATACCCTACCCATTAAAGAGCTGATTATTACAGTTGATGGCTACCAAAATAAAAACTATCACCTAAATTTAACTAAAATTATTCAAACCTAAAAATTTTTTGTAAAATTTTCTACCCTTGCGACAGTAGTGCGCTAAGGCCGCTTCTAATATATAGAAATTTTTAACCTAAATAGCGCAGATCTATAGGATTGGGTAGCCATGCAAATATGCTGATCTTATCTGTTTATATTAATAATAATAGCGATCTTATATCAGCAACTTTGGGAAAAATTCTTGTCTAACTTTGACTCTACTTAAAAATAATAATTATTAGATTTAATAAATAACATTCTAATCCTAACTATCATGAGATCTATCAAAGTAATCTGCAGATGCAAAACCTTGTAGACACCGTCAGTGAGAAAAACTGTTGCAATTTTGTTGGAACTAGAATTAGTATTAGTTTTTAAGAACCCTGGGGATGTTTTGATAGCTAAAATATAATCAAATATAAATGATGTTGCATATTTTGTAACAATATCCGAAAATAGTTTTTTATTCAAAAATAAATATTTGAGGGAATCTTTGTTAGGAATCTACAGAAAATTTTTATTTTGTTAGGTTTCCACTTACAGAGTTAGATCGACTTTGAAGAGAATTATTATTTAAAAACACCGCGGATTTGTTCTTTAGTATCCGTAAGCTAGCATTGTACACAAAAGCAAGATCTCTAAATATAAACATTATAGTTAATTGGTCTTCAAATAAACAATTAACCGATAAATGGACAAATGTAAGAATAAAGCTGCATTATATTTTTCTGTTGTCATTATTTCCCGTCTTCTCTGGCTCTTTTTTCGGTATGAACGGCGAGCGCTGTTGATATAAAGACACCATTTTCAAGCTGTCTTCTAATCTGTGCTCTAGAACACGGCTTGAAAATGATGTCTTCACATCGAAAGCGCTCCCCTTTCATACCAAAAAACAGCCAAAGAAAACGGGAAATAATAACCGTATTTCATTTACTGGCGGAAAAATCCAAGCAACTTATATTTTCATGTCAACATTTTTTAGTAATTAATTTAAAGCACTAGGTCAATTTTAATAAAAAATGTTAAAAAAACTTTTATTTTTTTTTATTAATTTTTCGATATTTCGCCACACCGTTGGTTGGCATCATCAGGAAAAACAACCAACGGTGTGGCGAAATATCGAAAAATTAATAAAAAATAAGAGTTTTTTTAACATTTTTTATTAAAATTGACCTAGTGCTTTAAATTAATTACTAAAAAATATTAAAAAAGGTCCAAAAAATTATAACTATTTTTATGTCAACAAAATTTTGATGAGGGAATTAAAGGAACATAGTATACTGCATAAAAAAACTGTTGCATCTTCCACTCAAAGAAAAATTTTCAAGTATACCATGTTTTTTAGCACCTGCAAATGCTACTTTTATAGCTGGTAATTCATTTCCATAGGTATTTTGTATTAGAAAAAAATACCGTCCAAGCTTATTAAATTTCAATATTATATTTAGTTTCCAAGAACTCCTATCATGATTTCATTTATATCTATCAAAAAAAATTTCTACATTAAATAAATATATATTTTTCCATGCATATCCTCGCATACTGGCTACTGATTATAATTTCAAATTAAATAAAAAAATCCTTTCATGTTAATATAATTATGGCTGTCTTGTTTTAATGCAAATATATAAAATATGCATGAGTTCTGTGAGTATCTTTACACAAAGCAAATGCTTTCAGCTAAAGAAACCAGGTGTTTTTCAGTCAGAAAATTTTTGTATGACTAGGAAACGTTCTTGAAGTGAGAACTAAAATTTAATAAAATACTAAATTGGTGAAAAATATTGGAGTATAGTTTTGCTTCGTGTATGTTAGTATATTGTAAATTTTAAAATATGTTTTTATACACAAGATAAAAATTGTTTGTACACGGCATCATGATAAAAGAAAAAAATTATGTGCTATGCCTTTTTAGAATTTTTTTTTAATTTTTAATTAATATACCTATTTTATATAACATATTTTATGTTATGTTATTCTTTTTCATATTTGTTGTATGCTTAGGTAAAGGATATAAAATAGGTTTTATCTATATTATCTTCATTATTTCTACTTTATGCTTTTTTAACACTAATTCTGGCTACTTGGAAGTATTGTATTTATCATATTTTTTTGCATTATTTAAACATGACATATTACTTTAACATAACCAACAAATTTTATAAAAGTTAAATTATGATTATATTATTTGTGCTCTTCAGTTAAACTTGTAGTATTTCAAACAAATGCCAACAAGCTACAAATTACTTTACTTATTAGGTAGTTCTTCCGTACGTTGAAAGAAAAAATTTTTTCTTTTCAAATTGTTATAATTTTTTGTTTTTGTAAAATATAAAAAATAATTTGCTGAAGAAGCTTTCCACAGCGAAATATCGAAAAAATATATATTGTTAATTAAAAAAGACCGTTGAAAAGAATAACAGATATGTATTTATTAATAATGATTATAATCGTAAATAAGCTTTTATTTCTGTTTTGGCTTAAGTTCGTTATCGGCAGTAATTAATAAAGAATAATATTACTTTTAATAAAGACACTTTTGATATGTCATGAAAACCGATCATTTGCCAACCTTTTTGATGAGTTTTCAACTATTTCGACACAAAAAATTTTTAAAACTATTAAAAATAAATTTTACAAAAGGAAATGAAAAAAAATTGTTTTGATGTAGAAAAATTTTAAATTTTTAGCTAAATATTATTAACTTCCTCCCTGTACAGTTTAAACAAATATTTTTTTGCGCCAGTGCGTATGATTAATATAAAAATTAATATATAACACTAACATGTTTCAATAATAATAAGCAAAGCAACCTGTGGTTTTCTTTAAATTTGAATAAATTTTAAAATCTGAGATGACTTGGGCAAAATGGCTAAACTTTTTTTTAGTGAATTAGTTTTTAGTTATTATCCGCTTATTGTAATAGATCCCTAAAAACTATATATTTTATAGTATTCTCATAAAATATTTATTTTTAAAAAATAATTAAAATATTGTTACTTTTACACCTTTTATAAACGTTTTATTGTTGCTGAGTTCTTTATTGCAAAATAAATAACACGCGATTTTAGAGTTTAAATTAACTACAGGGTGGGGCAACTTGGACTGACTAATTTGTTGGCCCACATGCTACAAGTTTATTTTCTTTAACTACACACAAAGTAAAATTTATACGTTGGCACTACAGAACAATTTACTAAAGATGCATTTCTCTACTTCACGAGGTTTATGTTTCAACTAACTAACTATCCACTTTTATGCTGTCTTTTATATTTGTTCACTAAAGGTCAAGAAAAATTAAGAATTTTCTACCCCATATGCATCAAATTATGTCACGTTATGTTATTCATTCAATGTGTAGGCGCCTATAAGTCTGTGTACATTTTTTGTTTTTATGCTGATAAAGTTTCTTCCTGGAATTTATTTTAAGATAGTTGTTGTTGTCTTGTGTGCATGAGTTTTCTCAGAAAACTAAGGAGTTAGTAAACAGCATACCTAAATGGTTTTGTTTTGCGTGTATAAAATTTCTACGTAGTTTGTAACTAGAAAGTTGTTGTTGTCTTGTGTGCATAAGTTTTCTAGCAAACTACGCAGTTTGTAAATAGCACACCCAGTTTTTTACTTTATTACTTAATTATTTTCTTTTAAAACTTAAGCAAGACGCATCCGTAGCAATATATTACTGTGGGGAAAGTGTATCGCTACTGCTTACATAACTCAATAATACTCTTTAGAAAAAGGAAACTAGTGCAATTATATTGACTTAGAAATGATTCCAGGTAATACATTATTATTTGAATTAGCATTTGATTCGCTCTATCTCTTCTCACATAAATATCCCGATATTTCGAAAATCTCTGTTTTTCATTAGGGAAATTTAGTATGATCGTTTGCTTTTAAAAGAGGTGCAATACCTGCTGATGAATCGAACAAATAATATTAAACAAAACATAAAGTGAGTTTTACTTAAATAAAAAGGATTGTACTCGGATCCGAATAAAAACAAATCATTTTATATACTAAAAGGTTTGAATAGAACAATCATTTTATTTGTTTTAGTTGAGGAATCACTTTTATTTGCGCTGAATTTAACTTTTAAATAAATTGTTTAAAAAATTATTTATTTTACCTGTTCCTTCTTCAATTTTTCTACAGCTGATTTTCAAGTGCTTTCTCTTTTTCTTGAAAAGCTAAAAGTTAAAAGTTAATAACTTAAGTTCTTAACTAGTTAGTTAACTAGTTACAAATGTTTTTAGTGTATAAATTACGTCTAGAATGTTTTAGCGATATTCAAATAGGTAACGACACTAACTTTACGTTAATTTCTTGTAAGTGTCAATGCCATTAAACTCATTGGCAATTGTCTTGTTCAGTTTGGTATATATTACTTCTTAAAGTCTGCGATTACGATATAATCTTCTCATCTCTGTTTATAAAGAATGGGCATAATTCTCTGAAAATTCTTAAACTATGCTTAGCATTAATAGACTCATTAATAACTAGTATAATTCAAACAGTGTGACATCAGTTTTAAAAAAATGGTGGTTAAGGTGGTTTGCTAATATAACATTTTCTGCTTAATTGAATTATTTTGCAATTCAAATTTGTCAGATTTTTTAAAAATTTCATTTATGTTGATCACTGTTCTGTATAAATCTCGCAATTCATAAAAAAATATTATTCAGAATTATTAACGTGTAAATTGTAAGCCGCACACTTTTGATATATTATATAATCCATGAACAAATCATCAATTTCTTATCCATCTAATACAAAACCTTGACAATAGTGAAAAATCTTCTAAAATATTTGATACTTCACCTTTACGCGTCAGAATTATTTTCATCTCCTTGGTTAAAGGCAGCATTGCTAATCACACTGGCCAACATAAGTTGGTGTTATTATGATTTTGAGTTTTCGCCAAAGTCCACTTTACTCATATTTAAAGTATTAGACTTTATACTTCTTAAGCGCCTTAATATTCGATTCGCCAAAGAATTAATGTCTTCCTATCCAGGAAGATCGATAGAACTGAAAAATGTGTTATCCGTCCTTCATGTTATGGAAATTTATTAAAAATCTCATAAAATTATGTTTATTTTCACCTTAATATACCTTAGACTAGTATTTAGTGTACTAGCTCATCAGTCTGGGGGTTATGGGTTCGATTCCCAACAAAGACCTTGGCTGTTTTCACTACAAAAAATAAAAATTGACTGCCGGTGGGGCTGCTCAATGATTAAGGCATAGTCACTGTTTACTGTGCTGTCTTATACGACAGGTTATTTCTGATAACATGGGTCTTCTAGTAATGAAAGCTGCCCAGGTTGGCTAATAGGTAGTGTACTTAGCCTAAGTGGTTAATTTCAGTACAAAAAAAGAGTAAGTAAGAGCTTGAAGGCTATGTAACTATCCTTCTGTTTTCACCACCTGTCTCATCTCTTCTCTATCTCTTACCTAAAGAATGTAGTACGGTTGTGACTAAATAGGCATTGTTGCCTGAAGTGCTTCTTCTCTTAAAACAAAAAATATTCAAAATATTCGTGATAAAATTAATTAAGAACCGCGTGAAATATGTGAGAATGTAATGAAAAATGTGCTCAAAAGGGCTTGCATTTGTGCAACTAAGGGAGGCGGACATTTATCTGATATTGTATACCATACGTACTGATCTCTATAATGTCTTTTAAAAAAAAATAATTTATATTTATAATTTTCACATTGTCGCCTGTACTATTTTAACGTTCGTCACCAAGTGAATATTTTAATCCACCTTAAGTTCTCGAAAATGTTATTTCTCACATTTATTAAAATTTTAAGAGGTTAAAAAATTCTTGCTTTTAATTTTTAAAGGAAACATGGTATCAGTAATAACTTCAAGATTAAAAATATTAGAAATTTACAAACAAGAAACCGTGCAATAAAGCCTCCTTCTCAACAATCACTTTGATACTGAAATAATTTAAGCTGTGAAGAAAAATCTATTTCAAAACTACTATAAATTAAACTGCCTTTTTAATTGACGGCAAGTCGAAGTAAGTTGAACAAATTTATTTTACGATTAATAAGTAAATAAAGGAAAATAGCTGTGGGTTATGTGTGGACTATGTCTAACCAAATTGCTGTTGATTGATTGTGAATTATTATTCGTATTCTATTAGATTAAATTAGTCGTTTAAACGGATGATGCTTACAAAGTACACAATCTAAGAGAGATATGAAGATTGCTAACGATTGATGTACCGATGCAGAAATTCTACTTTATATATTGTTGGTATATAATTTTTTTTTAGTTTCTTTGAAAAATATCCTCAAATATTTGTAGATAATTTCTTTTCTTTCTTAAATTATTTAGAAATTGGAAAAAATAATTACTGAAAAATAAAATAGATTTTAAATGTATATAGTTTAGTCTTCAACAGCGCTTTTTAATTTTTATTATTTTAACTAAAAATTTTAAACCTTAAAAGTTGTATATTTAAAAATTCATCACCATCTAGATGACATTTTATTTTCTACTTAATTGCGTATATGTAACTACTTACTTGCCATGTTAAACTATGTCCCTAAGAAGACAGATGGATTTATTGGCAAGTGCTTCATTTTAAAGCAAAAAGTATATCATATAAATAAAATAGCTCAGTTTATAGTATCATTAAAAATTTAATATTTTTGTTTGTAAATACAAATTTAGACAAATAAGTTGAAATTGGCATTGTCTGGGAAATGTTTGTCAAAATTTTTATATTAACAAGTTCGACAGCTTTACTATGTTTTTTTTTATTAAATTGTTATTTAAGATGTGTTACATTTCCTTAAAACCGATTTTTTTGTGCATAGTCAGGATTGTAGTTTGATTTAATTTTTAATTATTTTTGGATATTAAAGAAAACGCATAAATAAAAGAACTATATTTTTCTCTGGCATTTCAGCAAACCCGGGTGCTTTTACAGGTTAGTATCCATGTATAAAATATATTATTGCTTGAAAAATATACCTTTATAACGCAATTGCATGTGTACTAACGTACTATTCATTGTGATAAGAATCTCAAACTAATCTCAATAAAATGCATATGAAGAGAGTGGCAATCATATAAATTACTCAAGCTTGAAAGCAAGCTAAAAGTAGGAATGAAACGATTAAAAAAAATACCTGATGGGAATGTAATGAGAAAAAAAACATATTTGTCGACAGTTGAGTGGCATTTATGTCGTCATACTCATATACAACTTCGTCCGCCTTAGCTTTAGTCCACATGATAAGATTTACCTTAGGTATAGCAATGTCAGTCTACTGAAGGACGATATATTGATAATTGTAACGTTTTCCCAAATATTTATAAAAAGAATCTTTAAGATTACTAAAAAATTATATACCTAAATAAATAGAAAGGAGAAAATTGAGAGGCTGAATTAATAAATTTATTATATGTTTCTTATTTCTGTACGTTGTAAAGAGAAATTCAATATTATCACCAAATTTTTTGCCAATCGAATTTTTATTGTTCATACTGTAAACAGCGTTTTTCCATTTCTATCGTACTCCCTTCCGATTGCTTATTTTCCTCATTTATCTTACTACTCTAAACTACAAAATAAATAATGAGTTAGAAATATATTTTTAATTAAGATTGTGTTTTTGGCAAACAATTTAATTAATATCTACTAACTAAAGAGGTATTTTAGATGATTCCTACGTCATATCAACAACAAAATTGAAGACTGTGCTGAAACCTAATTTTAGATAAAGATAATAAAATTATAATCATTGGGTGTTTATTTGTGGTTTTGCTGAATTTATCTTCAATGTTTTTTGATTATTATTTTAATTCGACCCCTTTTTTTATTTATATTAAATATATATGGATTAATCTTTTAAACGGTCTTTTTTAATTAAATTTAACAATAATTCGCTTTCCTCTGGAAAGCTTCTTCAGGAAATTAATTTTTATAACAACAAAAATTATTAATAATTTGAAAACATTTTTGAAAACAATTGACTAAAACATACAATATAATTTTCTTCATACATATAAAATTAAAATTTCAAATATTTAAACATACGGAAAATAAATAACAAATTCTCTCTTATGAAAAAATTATAACAAATGTTGTGTCTTTTGCATTAAGTACCTATAATTCTGCGCTAAATTGTCTGTGTCTGTTTTGAAATTTATTCTCCTTACATTTGGTACATTAACAATTTCTAACATTTCTAACATATAACGTCTCTTATAGTTTTTTTTGTATATGTAATATTGATGCTTCCTCATACTTGGGGTAATGAGTATATTTCTTTTTGTCACAGTTCACCTGGTCATTTCCTCCACATGGTGTCCTGTATACTACATCAGATATTTCTATGTTCCATGTTTTATCCTTCATACTGCTAAATAACTTATTTAATGTGTTATATGTTTTGTGTGCAATTATATATCTACCTGTGTCATATATTTTAGACTTTCTTAATCTTTCTGATATTCCAGGAACATAAGTTAATGATTTATAAATTTTTAGTTCTGCCATAGTATTTCCTTAATTATGCCTATGATTACCATATTGTCTAATTAATCGGTTAGTTAATTCTACTGGAAAATCATTGTCATTAAGTATATCTCTTATTGTGTCCTTATTCTTCAAATGAAATTCTCTATCACTTATAGTCAATATTCTGTCTGTCATATTTTTCGTCGTGTTTATTATCATTTTTCAATGTTTTTTTTTTTTTTTTTAAATTTATTTTAGAAACCACAATTTTATTTTTTCTATTGTTAAATGTGTTTTTAAATCAGGCTGCTAACTTAAAATTATTTACCATTAAAATTACCGACATTTTCATAATATCTTTCTTTATCGTGAATAATTGGAATATAGTCACACTTATCAATGGATCGATCTAGTTGCTGGTTAAACATTTACCATTTAAACAACTAATCTCATTCACGGCTTTGCTCCTTGAGGTTTTTATTCCGCTTCTAATAAAAAAAAGATAAATAATACAATGTTGATATAAGACAAACTAATACCTTACAGCTGCTCATTATTATCCTCTTACAACTCAGTATTATACTAAAATTGCAACACTCAATGTTTCAAGCAGCTACTGCCCGCATAAAATATTTAGCTTAACCATGCTATTGCAAACTAGTGGCCAATATGCAACATCTAATCTTATTTCGTAATGTTAAAATGCTGTGCCACACAAAACCCAGAGCATAGACTTGGTAAATTTAAACACAATACCAAAAAACTTTTATCTGTTAGCATTATGTAACTATAATTCATTGACGTTTTAATGTGCAACTGGTTTAGACAGAAACTTCATGTGCTAGTAATTTTATAAATCTGATTTCCTGCAGCAATTTGTGGTTAATATTGTTAGTCTTAAAATCATAGCATCTGTGCATGTGTACTTGAACTTACTTGTGCACCAATTCGCGGTCAGGAATGTTAGTGCAAAATCATCAAACAAACAAAATCACCTCTATGTTTGTATATCTCTACGTATGTAACTATGCGTTAATTGGTAAACAGCAATTAAAACAAAATCTTTGCAAAATGCAAGATCGGTAAACGCAAAAGATTGTAATAAATTACTGTGGCTGTTGTTACGAATCATAGTTACAACTTTTGTGTATCATTCATAGCTTCAATTACCGATAGCAGAGCTGTTATATCAGCACTTTTGTTTTGTTCAAATTAATTGAATATAAAATGTTAAACAATTTCTACTATATCTTCAGTATCTTTTGAAGGAAAACTGGACCATGTTTTATCCTTACACAAATCTGTAATACAATTAATTGTTTGAGTTAACTTGCGATGTACGAAAAAATAAAAAAGTATTCGCAAACCTTTTGTACATTTGTAGTATAAAAAAAAGAATTTGTAGAGGTAGTTGTTATAATATCCGTGTCAGCTTTTAATCATATGAACTCAACATAGTATACTTTATTATATTTAAGTATATTTTAATATCTTTTATATTAAAATATATATTACAAAATACTCAAATGTATATTAAATTATACTAAAATATACTAAAATAATATCAATATATATTGTTATATTGTTACGGATGTGTCTTGCTTAAGTTTTAAAAGAAAATAACACAGTGTTACAAAATTGAATGAAATAGAAAAACCTGGGACCGTATATTATTTTTCCTGTAGGGCTTGTCGAGAAAAACAAGATTCCAATCGTGAAATATGCCGGACACCTTCAAAATCCGGATTTACGGTTAAAAAACCGGTTTTTGTACCTTTGCGCACTTATAAGCCTGTTACTTTGTTGATAATAATCCGATTTTCAATTTCTTACTAAGAAAAACGAACCTGAGATCTTTCGAATGATATATATAATTATCTACGAAAACTTGAGAAATTTGGGTGTTATTGCCCAGCAAACACAAATTTTGTAGATCTTTCAAAAATTTTTCAACTTTGGTGACGTTTTTATACATTATTTTATTAAGAAACTATAATACTATTGAATTCATTAAAAAAGTACGTTTTTTTACGATTACAATGCATATTTGGGGTTAAAAATAGATAAGCAATTGACCGAGTTATTTAAGTTTTCATGAGAATAAACTTTTAAACATTTTATACAAATTTTATTTTTGGTTATTTAACTTAAAAGTGTTTGCTTGACCCTTTTTTTTAAATCAGCATCATCAGTTTCTCGTTTAAGTGACCAGCAATATTCTGAAATCATAATTATCTTTTTTTTTCCTAGTAAGAAATTGAAAATCGGATCATTATCAAGAAAGTTACAGGCTTATAAGTGCGCAAAGGTACAAAAATCGGTTTTTTAACCGTAAATTCGGATTTTGAAGCTGTCCGGCATATTTCACTATTGGAATCTTGTTTTACTCGACAAGCCCTACAGGAAAAACAATATCCGGTCCCAGGTTTTTTGAACTGTCGCACCGTGTAATTAAGCAATAAGGTAAGCTACTGGGTATGTTGATAAGAAAACTTATGCACGTAAGACAACAAATTTCTAGTTACAAACTGCGTAGAAACTTTATACACGTACACAACAACAATTTGATATGCTGTTTACCAACTGCGTGGTTTTCTGAGAAATCTTATGTACGCAAGACAACAACAAATATCTTCAAGTAAATTCCAGGGAGAAACTTTATCAACATAAAAACTAAAATACACACAGATATACAGGCGCCTATACTTTGAATGGACAACATACAACAACAAAATGTGAAAAAAGGGAGTAGAAGATTCTTAATTTTTCTAGACTTCTAGTGGACTAATATAAAATGGTAGCATCTGAGTGGATAGTTAGTCAGTATGAAAATAAACCTCGCGACGTAAGGACGTGCACCTTAAGTAAATTGTTCTGTAGTGTTAACTTTGTGTAGTTAAAGTAAATAAGGTTATTATTAATTCAAAAACTCTAATAACTAGTGTTATTTATTTTGCGATCAAGAACTCACAATAATACGTCTATATATATATACAGCACAGATAAAAAAAGTTATATACATATGTATTTCCATTAAGTTTAAAATAATTTGCCCCCTTGATGATAAAAGTGATTTTTGCGATTCCAAGTTTTAGGCTCAGTTACACATACAATAGACTGTAGAGACCGAAGCATATGTATATATAAATAATTTTATTAAAAGTCTGTAATTTTTTTAATTAGCACAAGAAACATTAACATAAAGCTGAGTTCTTCACGTAGTGTTGAGTAGTAACCTGGCACCTACAAATGTTAATCATAAATTAAAAAAATTTCCTTTTCATAAACAAAGTGTTTCGTAACACGAAAAACATTTAAATATTTAATTAATTATAAGATAAGGAATTTTTTCTTTTTTGTACATAAATCTTTTATATTATCTTTTAATATCATTAATAAGTGCTAAAGACAAAAGCTAACAAAAAAGTCGATTTCATTATAGTTATATAATTAAAAATATTGTTGTTTCTTTTAATTAATAATTAATAACCACAAAATCAACACGATGGTTGTCTTTACTCGCTGCTGACTCAACTTGAATTAGTTCATTTGCTCAGCAAGTGGGTTTATATGGATATAAGAATATTCTACATTAACATCGTCCCATATTGTTGTTGTTATCATTCAGCTTAGACGCTTGTGTTTGGGTTTGTTCTGCGTCAATTGTTTTTGTTTTCTGTTGTTTAGCTTATTTTGAGGAATTTCTTAAGAGCATGTTTTTGTTGTCTTGTGTGTATAAGATTTTTTAGAAAACTGTGCAGTTTGCAAAACGCACATTAGGTCATTCCATTTACTTTTTTGCTGATAATTATTTTCTTTGAAAACTTAAGCAAATCATTTTCGTAACAATATTATTTGAAAACCCATAATATTTAATATTAAAAGCACAGTTTAAAATGATTACAATTTAAAATGATATTACAAGCTGATATTTTAACAAAATTTTCGGGTTGCCTGAGAAAAGATACCCTCATATTTTTATGAAAGTACAATTATTTCATAAAATACTAAAACTTCAGTAACAACGTATAAACCCAATATAAAAAAAAAATAGTTACAGCACAAAATACCAGCGAATACACTATATTTTTATCCTTATTGTATTTCATTGTCAAAGTGTGGGATAGAAAATGATCACATTCTAAAAAACGCAAACAAAATTATAAAATTTTTTTAAATATGAACCCATAATTTGAATTAATAAACAAGTGCCATCCCATAAGAATTTACGTAGTTTTAAAGTAAAAGATACAGTACGAGCTAAATGATTAAACTAGTATGTCCTACGATCGCCGCATTCGACCCACAACTTTAGCTGTAAATATCATAATTTAAAATTCAACTTTCAGAAATTTTATTTAATATGTTTGCTGAATAAATATACATATATAAGCGTAGTATAATATTTAGGAACGTATAACCTAAAAAAATATTGAATAGAAATAAGTACAGGTTATGACTTTAATAAAAGAAATAAGCTTTACATGAAAAATATAAAACAAAAAAACTCTAGATTACTAATTAATTATCAAAATTGCTCATACAATGCCATTGTAAATATGTTAGCTCCAAAAATATCCTTTCTTGCTTCAAAGAAAATTTTATGTTATAAAAGGTATAATTTGGTATAGGTAAAAACAAAAATTCTTTTTCTTTTCATATTATGCAATCACATAATACTTAGCACAAAAGAATAAAAAATTCATAATTAATCAGATTTCCCTTGTGTTTTTAAAAATGAAAAGTAAAATTGTTAGAAACAGAATAATCACAAAATTAATCATTATGCCAAATAACAATGAAATAAAAATGATAACTATTCATATATTCATCAACATTTATTTTTAATGGCTAAAATTTTTTTTACATTTTTTATATTAAAGAGGTAGTACGGATCACAAAAGAAATATTTTTTTTATTATTTCGGCCATTGTACACACGTACACATAATTTCCCCGGGGCAGATGATAGTCTTTATGGATCCTACTACTTCCATCTAGACTGGTGTCTTGCGGGGTAAAAGGGAGCCCAGGCCTATTCAAGGCTAGTAGGAGTCACCTGGACAATCCACTATATTTCCACGGAAATCAGTGGCCCGCAGAGTTCTCCTTTTAGGCATTTAGCTGTTCTCTGGCTGATTATTGAGGTAGGCCCTTTTGGGAGTATCGTGATGGCTGTGTGTTTCGAGGCTCTCGTGCGAGTTTGTGGGTCGGATCATTTACAATGAACACAATTAATGGTTCAGGTCCAAAGAGTATGAATGCCGTCGTGTTCTTAATTGTATTAAGCTTCATGCGTTCTGGACCAGGAGTTGGATAGTCTCCAGCTCTTTAGCAAGGAGTGAAGGCTGCGGCCTACTTCGGGCTTTCGAAATTGCAACTAGGAGTGACCGGAGGTTATACGTATTCGAAGATCTTCTAAGGAGAGGATGGCGCTACATACCATCCACAGTGGTAATGGCCACCATCTGGTTAAGGCTCACGGCCGGCTACAGATGTAAACCTTATCACGTCAAAGGTACACATAGTAGCAGTGCTATTAGATTTATACTTAATGAAAAGACTTATCTAGAATCTTAAATTTCTTTAATTTATTCACAAACCAAATTTGACGAGGGTCGTCGAAAAACCGTACTCAAATAAAAATATTTTACATTAAAAAAATTGGTGTGAAAAGTTGTAAAATTATATTAATTCACTTTAACTGGATAAAAAAATATCTGATTTGTAATGAATTGAATTAAAATGTTGGTGATTTTTTTAAAGATTTCCACGGCTTATCGGCAGTTTTTTTAATAAATAACTTTATAATTGTCTTAAATAGTCAATTAGGTTTTAAAAATTTGAAGACCTTTTGGCCTGAATTTAGATAAAAAATAAATATTTTCTAACAAAAAATAACAGCAAAAGACTAGCATATTGTCAAATGCAATTTGCTTAGATTGTGTTTTCATTTTTGGAAAGATTCAGATGGGTAATTTTTAAATTTAGTGCATTTGACCTGTTGTATAAATTGTTGTATTTTGTCTATATAATCTTTTTGTATATTATTATAGTCGTGTTTCCTTTGTCCGCCTTTGTAATTAGTAGTTTTGCCTTTATTTGTTCAACAATTTTTTTTTTGTTAATTTCGGAAATTACAGAATTTTACAAACAAAGTTTTATTCTAATGGTGATTACTATTCGTTCTACTTACTGGTCTTAACCTTTAAGTTTAAGCCAGATAAATAAGTTCCAGATGCCAAACGCAATTTGCTTACTTCTAAAAATATTTTTCTATATTTTGCTGCAATTATTTTTTTTTAGATTAGGTTTGAGAAGACAAATTTTTCAACATTTTTTTCCACGTTTCTTTGTCCGTTTTTTCCAGCATCATCAGAATAATATTCACACTTCTTTGTTTGTTATATATATATATATATATATATATATATATGTGTGTGTGTGTGTAAATAAATGTAAATTTTGTAAAAGGTTGGAAAACACCACATAAAATCAAATTAATCAAACGTAATCTAAAATAAAACCAAAAAAAATATATCTCATTAGATAAGTGGAGTAATGTAAAGTATTAATTATATACCACTCTACTATAAATTATTACTAGTATAGAAATTACAAATAACCTGTTTGATAACAAACGAAGTAAGCTTTTGAATTCATAATATGTTGTATATTATTCACTTTTAATTTTGCAATCAATACACTTTTTCTCAAACGTTAGTATAATTTTTGTAGATATTTTTTAGATCTACTTAAGTTCAAAAAAATCTAACATTTCCAAAGTATGTTATGACCGAAGTAACCAACTCTGGGGGAATACCCAGAAGCCTGCCTCTTTCCTAGGTAGCCGATCATCCCTAACTTTTCAATAATACCTCTGCTTAGCATCTGCGAAATTTCAATAGGATATCATAAGAAGTTCATGAGCTACTGAATTATTTCCACAAAAAAAAAACTACTGGGCAACGGATCTCATTTGCGGCAGGTGACGCTAACCGCATTAAAATGATTTTTTTAAGTATTACTAGCAAAATCTTATTCCTACTACACCCCTTATCGACTCTTTAAGGCTTTTACCATCCTTCATTCACCATCAATCTATATTAAGTGAATACAGTAAGCAATCTTTGTTAAAAAGTCATCCAAATTGATGTTGAAATGATTTGGGTATAAGCGTACTTAAGATATAACAAGTTTTCTATATTTAATAATAATTGTATATTTCGACAGATATTTTTAGATAGTGATATAGAAAATTATATTCTACTAAAAAAAGTAACACTGTTTAGCGACTTATTTTAACGGTTGCCCAAGTTTATTACTCGCACTTTTTAAAAGAAAATTTGTTCAGGTATTTTTCGCAACTTAATATTACAATAATATATTAAATAAAATGTTAAACAGGCGAACCAAAAATGTATGAAAGAAATTTTACGGTTGTGTTGCAAAGAAGCGAAGCATGAAATGATGATGGCTATTGTTATTTGCAAAAAAAAGAGAAAAATAAATATTCAAGGAAGCCAAGTTTTTATTTAAGTTTTCACAATTTTTATTTTTAAGTAAGCACTAAAATAATGTTTTTATACTCAGAATTATGAAGAGGATATTTTCCAGTGATATAAAAGAAAAACAAGCAAAAACAAAAATAAGAAACTTTAGGTTTCAGAAATAAGAAGAAAGAATGAGTTTGTACTTTTATCATTAAATTATATTAAAGTAGTAAAAATTTAATTTAACCTGCAACATTTTTGAAAAAGGCTTTATCTCAAGCTTAGCAATCAAGAATTTAAAGTGAAGTTATGCCTATATTGGTCGTTTTTAATAATTTTTCACGAGGCAGTTAATTTTTGATAAATTTATTTTTAAGGTTGGCTTTAATTTTAATTTGTTGAAAATAAATAATAAAAATTTTTAAAATGTTTTTTTCAAAGTATAATATGTACTATAATCCTTCTTTAAACAGAATAAGATCGGTCAGATGTATGCGTTTATATTCAAAGGTTTCATAATTTTAACTGATAACCATGTAAAACTAACTTTCAGACAACATTAGTTTGGTTATAAGTTGTTTCGATTTATTCCGCCAGTAAATGAAATACTGTCGCATTTTATCTTGACGTCTTTAAATTTTTCGACAAAGTCTTGTGTATTACGTACGTTATATGTATTTTGTAAATTTATCTTTTCTTTGAGTAGGGCGGTGAGGTGTATGAATTTCACACATAGGGCCCATTGATATGCTCTCCTTTTGTATTTTCGATTGTGCTTTGAGGGTTGGCGGTCCTGGGTTCATGATTTTGTTTTGTTTGTTTATTTATTTGTATTTTTCCTGTGAAACAAGACTAAGTCTTATATTTATAATACAGGAACGCATTGCGTTACACTTAAAGTTAACATAAAAAAATTAAATATTTTGTAAATAAAGTTTAATAAATAAATAGAAATTATCGAAAAAAAGTAAATAAAAATTTAATAAAGCTATTAGCGTTACTCTTGTGTTGTTGATATGCGTGATTTGATTTACATCTGCACCGACCATATAGTCATAATCAGATGGTGGTCAAACCACTTAGTTGATTGGACACCAACTACGCCCTAGAAGGCCTTCGGATACGTATATCCTCCAGTCACTCCTAGTATCAATTTAGAAAGTCCGGAGTAGGCCGTGCCCTCACTCCTTGCTGAGGAGTTGGAGACTTTCCAACTCCTGGTCCAGAACGCATGAAGCTCTTATTTATCAAGAACACGCCAGCATTCATACTCACTGGACCTGAACCATTCATTGTGTTAATTTGAATGGTCCGACCCACAAACTCTCACGAGGGTCGGAAACCACAACCACCACGATATTCCCATATAGAGGCCAACCTCAATAACCAGTCAGAGCACATCATTGTCTAAAGAGAACAAATAATGTACTCTGGGACAACTGATTTCCCGTGGAAATATGTGGATTGTCCAGGTGACTCCTACTAGCCTTTGAGGGGCCTGCGCTCCCTTTTACCCCGCAAGACACAAATCTAAATGGAATAGTAGGTTCCAAAAAGACTATAATGTGCCCCCGGGGGGAGTGTTGTTGATGTGATGGAAGACTATTCCAAATACATATAAAATTGCCGCTCAGATACAAGGTGTTGATATCGAGGTATTATAATGTTTCGGTCTCTAGCCGATTGAGAAAAACGTAATTTTTCTAACAAATATTTAGGGGTTTGTGTATATGTTATTTTGTGTAAAACAACTAGAGTACGGTTCTTTATAAGACATTCAAAACTAACCCCGAAAAGATTATTTGAAACAGATGAAACGTGGTCAAATTTACGCAAACCATAGACATATCTAATAATATTATTGTATATAACATTTAGTTTTCTTTTATTAACGGCGTCACAGTTACCAAATAATTCACATCCACACATCAAAGCTAGAATCAAGTATGCTTTGACGAGCAAAATTCTTATCCGTAATGGAGTGAAATATTGCGTGGTCCAGAGAGTCTGTAACTTCACATACACTTGGTTAAAAATTATGCCCCTTTTCGCCCTATTAAGAGTAGAGACGAGAATCATTTAAAAGAATGTCTCCTTAAAAAGTTGTTGCTACATTTGTCTGCCTATTACAATACTTTTAGATTTACAACGGTTCAAGCAAAGTCCGCTTGCACCAGCCCAGTGATAAACTTTCCTTAACTGATTATTTAAATGCAGTAAACCAGTGGAAACATTTTCAGTTGTGGTACCTAGTATAAGTTGCACATCGTCTGCGTATAGGTATAGGATGTTGCATTTTGAAAGTACTTTTGGCAAATCATTCACATATATTGGAAATAATAGTAGTCCTGGAATAAACCTCTGTGGCACGCCTCTGATAAGTGACAATTTGTCCGACTATACATTATTTACAAAAACCAACTGTGTGCGATTCGATATATATGAATTAATAAGCTAAGCGGATGTTTTTGAGAATCTGTTAATGTATTTGTGTTCTTTTCGATCAGTAAACGTTTTGCAGCGTTTTATTAGATTGTGTTTTCATTTTTGGAAAGATTCAGATGGATCATTTTTAAATTTAGTGCATTTGGCCTGTTGCATAAATTGTTGTATTTTGTCTATATAATCTTTTTTGTACATTATTGCAGTCGTGTTTCCTTTGTCCGCCTTTGTAATTAGTAGTTTTGCCTTTATTTGTTCAACAATTTTTTTTTTGTTAATTTCGGAAATTACAGAATTTTACAAGCAAAGTTTTATTCTAATGGTGATTACTATTCGTTCTACTTACTGGTCTTAATCTTTAAGTTTAAGCCAGATAAATAAGTTCCAGATATTTGTGTAATCTTTTTCAGTAACTTATGAAATTAAAACAACAGTAAACCCCTACAGTGTTTGTAAATTAAACATATGAAAGAATTTATAAAAGCAAAAATATTAGAATTTTGTGGAGTCAGTACCACACCAGAAATGGTATATGAATTTTGAAATATAAGACAAATACTAGATTTTAAATAAGATTAGAGATAAAAAATTGTATTTAAACCAAAATTTTTTATTATAAAAAATAATATTCGATTATTTTAAATTATTTTCTTTTAATAATAAGCAAAATACCGCCCAACTTTCCATTGAATTCAAATGCAATAAAACTATTAGAGAAGCTAAAAGTTATATAAAAACCCACCTTTATATATTTTGGGTTGTTTGTATATATAATAAAATAGATTTGAGGTGAGTTGAAAAAATCCCTAAAGAAAATAAACTACGAAAATAAAGAACTTATTTTTAAAATTTGTTTTACGAATAAAATTCGTATTGTAGTTTTATTCTTGAAAACAGAAAGAAAAACGGACCAATTTAACTTTTTATACAATTTCCACTTAAGTAGAAATTTTTTGTTATAGAAGTTAAAATGTTTAAACGAAATATAAAAATATATTTTCGTGTTAACTGATTTCTGTTGTTGCTTATGGCAAGAAAATATGCAGCTGAAAAACTAACAGGAAACCTCCTTGTTTTTATCTAACAAAACCCAAATGAAATCATTAAGCTTTGCCACAACAGGAAGATATTTAAAGTAAAAATAAAATAAGGAAATAAAAAAGAAGACAAAAACAGAAAGAAACACTGATGCACAGTGAAGTATTTGGAAAAAAAATTAAAATAGCTCTTTAATTATTAAACGGTAGTTAAAGTCAGGAGAAAAAATTAAATGTTTAATTTGGAAAGCTTAGGGGCAGTTATTGGAAATTATTAAAATTTGTTCATTGAACTTGCAAGATATTTCCATTTTTTGCCACTGTGCCACGAGAAATGAACTTTAAAAAATTTTCCTAAAAATACAAATATTACGAGTAAAATATTATCTAAGCTACTGCAAAGGTATACTTTTCTTAATGCCATAATAGAAAAAAAGGCGCATAGTCTATTTTCAGATTTATTATAACACGTACAACGCTTGCAGCAAGTTACATACCTTCAACTAGGCATTCCCATCGGTATATTTCAGTATAATTCGAGAACAGTTTATTCGCTTTTAATAGATATAACCCTGAAGGATTCAACATCAAATTGTCTGTTTTTCAAGTAAAACACTTTTTTAACTGTTCCACAGTTTGGAAGTATTCTAAGGCTGGTAGGCGAAAATAATTTTCACTTTAAAAATTTATAAGAAATCTTAAAAAGCAAAAATTAAAAATTGTTGCCACTATACAAATAGTGGCAAATAAAATTAGCGTAACAATAATTGTCTTTTTTTTACAAGCGATTTCCATAGTGACCAGCTATCTGGACGAAAAGTCCTCAGATTAATGTAGGTAACTGCACGAGGGACCAACTCCACAGAGACCTAAATGCCAGGTGAATAAAATGTGTGCATCAGCGCAAGTGCAGAGTGTCATTGACGATCTTTTACGCAAAAAAACCAATCAATAAATAAAAAATTTGGGCACCGTTTTGTCCCTGATTAGGAGTGATTCCTGTAATGACTCATTCCGATAAGTTGGTCACGAGGCCCAGGTGCAATTCACCGAGCTTAAGCTCATCCCATGATTTGAGTCGAAATCACCATAAAGCTGAACGATTAAAGCCAGATTAAAGCCTTCGGTCAGACTTCGAGTTAACAAAGACTTCTGCCAATTGAACTCCAAACAGTTCGAGACTTCGAGTGTAAGAATTTGCTTAGAGAATCATTCGCAACAAAGGCCGAAGTCGTCACCATCCTAGACGAAAGCCGCCCTACGAACAAGGTCAAAAGTTACCCAACGATTAGTCAACCCAACCCGCCTGGCCCTCCACATCTCAAGGAGACAATGAAATAGCAACCTCCTTAGGTTTAAAAGTCATCAGCTCTTTTAACCTAAAAATTTACGCTATGAAGGGCCTCTGTTGAAATCGTTTTACATACTGGCATACAAAGCTAAGAGTTCTCTTACATGAGAAAACATTAGACCTATCAAACCTTATAGTCCTTTGAAGAGTCAAAAGCAGCACATGCAACAAATAGCCCATTATATACAGTAAAAACGCTCGTCTACTTAAATCCCAATCGTTTCTCTAAAAGTGGCCAATCTTACCATGAAGAAAAGAAAGCCCGACCCTGACATGCGTTAAATGAAGCCTAAAGCACATCCTCTCACTAAGCACTATACGTAGAAACTAAATTTGGGTTACGTACCTCAGAAAGATGTTACTAGCACTGATACTCCGGCGATGACCTCATGAGGCCCTTAAGCAGAATCATCGCAGTTTTTTTGAGTACAACCTATACACCAACTCGATCGCTCCCATTTCGAACTCACATAGCCTCAGCTCTCCGAATTCTTGAGTTTTCTCTACAAAATTGCGATAAACTGCAGTGATGAGCAGTAGTGAAATGGCCGTAATATTAAATATTTTATGAGAATAAAGGAATCAAATTTTTAAGCTGAAATATTTAGTAGATAGTAGAAATAATATTATCCATAAAGCTTTGACTGCCTTATTATGGCTGTATTTGATAAGAAACGCACGATTGCTGTTAGGCGAGATTAAGATTTGAATGGCAAGTGTTGGATATTTTTCTGTTTCTAAAGAAAAAACGCCAAAATTCAGATTAAAGTAAAAATGTTAATAGAATAGTGAAACTGTATACCAAGGTGAAAATTAGAATGCACTAATAATTATATACACCGACAATCAGGTTGCAAGTTTTGTGTTAATTGTAATTGTTTACATCTTGAATTAGAAAAAACCTCTGGACTAATTAAAATCTTTCGCTCTTAAGCAAACCGCAGGTAGAAATTTCACATGACAGATAAAGAAAAAACTATGTCGCTTTATTATTCTATGCTACGTGTTCTTTTCTGCTTGTTTACATAGTACTTTCAACCTAAGATTTTCTAATTCTAACTAAAATAAGTGTCTTATTTGTAGGGTTTGTGCAATACACGATGTCCAATGCTAGTAAAAAAAGTAACAAACGTGGCCAACAAAATTTAAATCCTGTGAGCAACAGAAAAGAAAACATTGAAAAGGGGAATGAAAAAAAAGTTACTAATGAAATTTACATGTAGCACTAAAAACAAGCATGGAACAACAGTCATGTAAACATTCGTATGTAGATGTTTAAATCAAAAAATTTACTACCAAGTTGAATACACCATTTGCGCGTGCAAGCTCCCGTTCATATTGCACTTTACTATACACGTTTTCGAAAAGAGGTTTTATAATTTCTTTGATTTCTCTAAAGTTTATTTTAACTAACATAGGATTGGCAGACTGCTTAGTTTAATATCTTTACTGGGGAAATGATTTAAAATATCTTTATGTATTGAATTTAGTGTAGTTGTATGTCGGAATACGTAAACCAGTACGTAGGTACACCAAATAAATTTGCATAGTGCCCAAGATATGATAAATGTTTATTTCGAAATGGCTGTTGCGAAAAATTGTGTTCAAATTGTATGACTGTGTGTTTGTAAACATTTTTCAAAATGTAAAAACGTGAGGTAAAGTTTCATGCTGCACCAACATTATGTACTAGGGCAGTAGCGTGGAGATTTTCAAAAGAGTGTATGCAATTCAATATTACTAACAATTGGTAGATGCAGTGGTCTTAACATGTTTAAATGTTTAAGTTTAAATAATTTCTTAACTTCAATATTTTTTTAAAAATTAAAATTAAATTTCAGCACGACCCTATCTCCGTTGTCGTTACGTTAGTTTATCAACTTCATGTATGCACGTCATGTTTCGAAAAAGTACCACACATATTTTTTTCGTTTTTCCTAGTGAAGTAAACACAAACACACGTTTCACTTTAAGCACTCTCAATTATTCCTTTGACTACATGTCCAGTGTTTGTTTACTGTATGGTATCAAGCGCAAGTAACGAAGTGCAGTGAAAGATTTTCTGCAAATTACTAAAGCTACCACAGATACTAAAATAGTTGGTGTGAGGCCTACTCTAATACATAGAAAGCACTTAAATTTTACACATATATTTGAAAATACAATCGGTAGAATTAATTAAATTTTTGTGTAAATTTATCACTTGTCAATACATTTGTCGTAACTTAATCGTTGTTATATCTCTAATTAAAATAACATTATTTGTTAAGAGTTACAAAAGGACTGCATTTGACAATTAAAGTGTGACGTAAGATGAGCATTTGCATAGTAAATTTCGTATATAGTGGATAACATATACATATAAATTATATTGTAATACATAATATAATTGCTGTCGGGGTTTTCAACAAGAAGTTTGTTTTCAATTGTGGTACCCCCAAAAACATGATAGTTTTAACATTTATTTTTTTGACGTATTCGTAGTAGATGTATAGATAATTGTTGCAATGAATTCAATTTCGCACGATAATCGCATTAAAATAATTGAAATCCACTATGAAAATAATGGTTCTGTTAAAGTTACATTTCGTTAAAGTTCTGATATTTTCGGACAACATAATCGTCCTTCTGGGACCGTTTTTAAGAATTTTAACACTAAATTTGAGTTGAGAGGCTAGATACAAAATGTGCGAATACCAACGTGTATTTGGTCGGGTTGTTCAATGGAAAACGTCGCACCCATGTGCGTCTGGTGTAGGAAATGAAGCAGTTGCTAGACTATTCAATGTGGGTACACGTGAAGTCGCTTTTCTAGGTTTTTGCTACTAATGTTTGAAAAATTCATAGAAATTTTGACCTGCAGATTAGACTAAGTCCGAGCCAGCCTTGCGATCATATGCCCGAAGTCATACTTACATTATAATGTCAGAAGCTTATTCTTACAATAAAGTTAACTTCATGCCAATTTAAAAAAATTCATCTTTGTTTTGTTCTATTTCAAACTCAATACTTCTATAAAAAAACCCTCTGTGAGTTGCGATGTTTCGATTGTTGTTTTAAAAAAATGTCAATATATGTACATTTAAATGAATGCACTCTGAAATAAAATGTATCACTTAATCAATAAGTTGGATACAAGAACTAAACCACTCAGCAATTCAAATTTGTATCAAAAATAAACACAAAATGAGAAATCTGTAAAAAGCTTTCAGTCAGTAAAAATTTAGCAAATAGTATTTATTTATACATACATAGTTGCATTCATAAATACACGTATATACTCGTACATATATAAATACATACTTACAATTATACATATTTATGTGTATCAGCTAACATCGATTACTAAAAATAATATCTTTTTCAGTCTTTAATTTTATTTCTTACAAGAACGTTTCATGTTTTGAGAATGAGAAATCTATATGAAAGTAAAAACATAAAAACATATTTTTAAATAACTAATTAAATAACTAATTAACTACCTTATATCACAAGATTTCGAAAAGAAATTAATTAAAAAGGCTTTCATTCAAATAATTGCAATAGATTTTCGTATATGTGGAGTTACACGTTGAAACATATTTAGAAAATATGTCTGTACTGAAAACTTTTTGATCCTGAACTAACGAAAACATTCACTGATAAGGTGATAACAAACAAGAGAAAATAAAATATATTGTGAGAGAGGGTTTCAAGAGAGTGGCAATATACAGATCTGTACAACTGAAGAACAGTTGTAAAAGCTGTTATCGTCCCTTCAAATTAGCCTAGAGACTATCTATCTAGTAGATAGCTCGATCACACTTCACAATCGTATTGTTATTGAGTATGGCGTGCATGTAGAAGTATTAAAAGCCAGAAATAGTTGTCATCATCGATTATTATATAAATTAAAGCAAAATACTTCCAAAGAACCTGTACAAGCTGTTACAGAGCTATTTAACAGATCGTAGATTTATTATAAAACGAGACTTCCTATTCTACCTCAGCCAATTGTAGCCAGAATCTCCTAAGCAAGTATTTTGGGATAAATTTTTCACTTAATGTATGAGTTGGATATGCTAAATAGCGTTTGGATACGAAATTTGCTGATGAGACAGAGATTTTCTGATGAGACAGCGTCTATAATTACAGAATCTTATGCTAGAGTTAGAGAGGCAGCTGAAGAACGAAAAAATTGAGTTTAATCGGAAAAAATTTATACACTTAACAATCACATGGCGCAAAGACTCTTGTCTTCCTGTTTAAATAAGAAAACAAATTATACCTGAACTAAAAGAAGTCAAATATCTCGGCATACAACTTGATAGACGTGTGATGTGGAAAATTCATATAAAATCAAAACTAACGCAGATGGAATTGGAAGTATGATCTGTCGACTGGTTCTATATGAAATTATGAAAAAATTCAGAAGCCGAAATAAAACGATAAATGCGAAAGAACGTGACCTTTGTTACAGTGGAAATCGGGAATTATGTTATAACTTATTTGCCAAATCTAGGAATATATCCCAAACAGCCATCTGAAAGCAAGAATGCGTTTACTTCTGTGAACATTACAAAAATGTTATAAATATTAGCAACAAGTGTGCAAAATTAGTTTCTGCCTAGAACTTATTTGTAGTGGAACCCCCCTAATGTAATATCAAATATTCACACACGCAGTCATTAACACAACAAATTAAAAGTTTAAATCAAATTAATCAAGTGCAATGCAATTATGTTTGTTGTTGTTTTACTTTACATACATGCAATGACTGAATGGCCTTTAACAGGCATATACCTATCGTGTGTGTGTGTCGATCGGTGAGCTTCAAGTGACAGATTTATTTTGGGGAAAGAAATCCCAAAATAAATGCAATAGGAACTAGATCACATTTCACTTTTCGTAATAACAAAAATAACTATAATAATATTTAAATATATATTAAATATTTATAAATTAAATACTAGACTACTAATAACCTTCTCACAGTCGATATATAAAGGACTTCAGCTGAGAAGGAAAACCAATCTTTGTTTAAACGTTCAAAGCTCGTAGCTGAGCTTTTAATATTCTACTGCTCCCCGCTGAGCAATTAAATAAAAACAAAGTTAATAAGAATAATTAAAACAAGGAGTTTCATTTTAATGACTGAAACCAAAAATAATTAATAAAACGTAATAAAATTACAAAACCAATTAAAAATATTACACATTGGTCTAGTAAATAATTTTGTTAGATATAGGTTTTAAACATTTATCAGTAGGCTAGTTAGATTTAAACATTGAATAAAAATACATTTGAAAACAAAATGTGAAAAAGTTATTTACCCCAACTGAGTTTGACTTTTAGAGTTGACTTTTTCCAATATCCAGCAATAAAAGTCCTCCCGCTTGTATTTTTAACCAACAAGCAGCATCCCCACTTGACTGCCAGAGACTCTCTAAGCTTTGCACCAGTGGAAACATTATTTTGAGAACACAACAGCACATATAATCGAAAAAAGCCAATTTTTTAATTTAAACCACAGCCATCAAGTTATTTTCCGCAGTGTATAACCAGAAACTCTCCCCGTGCTACAATCACTTGTTGCATCAAATTTTGAAGATCTTCTTTTTTTATTTTCAGACTCCTGCTACCCTAAGCAACAAGTTCCATTTTCTAGTCCCAGAAGCGACAACGTCATGGTGAAATAATTTTCATTACTTCTAATCAATGAGTAAAAGTAATTTTAAGTTTATTAAATTTTATTTTTGTTTTGCTTGTTATCCATTTTGTGGATGTAATTCAACTTTAAAATTTTATTTAAACTTTTGTTTTCCATGCTTAAGGACAGTTTTCAAAAACTAAATTTGTGTATAAGTGAGCATTACATTATTGGACTATTTTTAGTATTGAAATATGAATTCAACCAAGTAATAACGTAAGGGCATACCATAGCCACAACTATTATAGTACACCTTTTTACTAAAAATCGAACTAAAATTCGGTTGAATTTTCTGCATGTGAAAGAGTATTTGTAAGGGCTTCCATTTTTTTTCTCACACAGTTGTCAAGCACCGAGCGATGCGGCCATAATCTGATGGTGTAGAAAAGCGATCACCCACGGTCTAACACGCATACACACTATGTGCATATACGGCTTAGCAGCACGGTAGCAGGAGCGTGCTTCCACTCCTTGCTAAAGAGTTAAAGACTATCCAACTCCTAGCCCTGTTACAAGCGCAACTAGGCCATTTATTTGAATGTTAACTGTATCTTTTCGTTAATACCTCTTCAGATCAGGGCCGTAGCCCTTGGAACAACTAGTTTTCGTGATAGCAGTGTGTGTATAATAAGTCACTGGTTGGACTTCGATAGTCCTATGTCTTTTTTAGTATCGGGCTCCTGCTAGCCCAGGCGACTGATGCCGCCTTTTACCCGCGAAGGCACATTTCAAGAAGAAATCCACCAAAACCGAGTACCCTCCTCCCCCTCCTGATGATGAACAGAAGTAATATCAGTAACATCAAATTAAGGGTAAGCCTCTGGTGGAAAAAAAATATTTTAAATGAGCAATTAGAACTAGCTTAAGCGTCGCACGATGGCACATGTTTTGAAGAGGCGACCAAAAAGCTTTTTTTATTGATATCAATTTCAAGGCTATATTACTTATTTGAGCCAAAATATTACTGATCAATTTCAACAATATTACAGCGAGCAGGGTGATCCAAAATGAACATTCTCTGTATTTTGTTAAAATTAAAAAATTTTTGGAAACTTTAAACTTTATGTTTATAAATAGATTCCTACAACTTTTTTGTTTAAAAGATTTTAACTCAAAATAAATGTTGTCAAATTAAGGTGCCCCTGTATGCTAGTAGGTAGTGTACTAGCTTACAAGACGGGGGTTGTGGGTTCGATTCCCAACAAAAACCTTGGTTTTTTTTCACTACAAATAAAAATTGACTTTCGGCGGGCCTGTTCAGTGATGAAGGCACTTTACTGTCTTATATGACAGTTAATTCCCGTAACTATTCTTCTACTTTCACCACCTGTCTCATCTCTTTTCTATCCCTTTTCTAAAGAATATAGCACGGTACTTGACTAAATGGGCATTTTTGCCTAAAGTGCTACTTCACTTTAAAAAAAACTTATAAACAATTAAGTCTTTATGTGCTCCAGGTACTTTTATACTTTTTTGAAATAAAGATCCATTTTGTTCTAAAATTTCGGACCTAATAGATCATAACTCCTTGCTTCTTTATACTGTAAAAATGCTTTTCAATTAGTTGAAGTTGATTTAATCAACAACAACATGCTTATAAGAAATTCTACGAAATAAGGTAAATAACAGAAAATCAAAACAAGTAACACAAAACAAAAATGCACACAGCCAAGCAGACGTCAACACTGAATGATAATAACAACGACATTATGGGGTGATGTTAAAGTAGAATATTCTTGTATACGTGAGAAACGTTTAAAACAGCTTTATAAACACCACTGGTTGGGCAAATGCATTAATACAAATTGAGTCATCGTTGGGTAAAGACATTAATGTTACCGTAGTGTTTATTTTGTGTGTACTGAAAATAAATAAATCGCTCTCTTAATAGTAAAACAATCTACAATCTACGTGTTTGCTCGCCTACAAATGTAAATTTCACTTACGATCAGCATTAGGCAATATGGCGAACGTTGATTTTACCAGTCCTCAGTGGCTAATTGTATGTTTTTCACAGCGCTGTTAACAATGTCATACATGTCTAAGTGAAAAAGGTGCCATTTAAGAAATTAATTTTCCTGTGCATTTTATTTTGAGAAAAAATTAATTAATTTAAAAATGGTATGAATCTAAGATATTTTATTTTTTCCTATAGACGTTAAGAAGTTGCTTTATCTTTTACTAGTATTCGTATTATTCAATTATTACTGCCATATAATGCTGTGATAACTAATTGTGAAAATATTGTCGTTTATAATTCTTAAAAATAAAAACTTGAAAAATCCTTAACACTCGTCTTAATTCCTATTTTTAAAGTGATTTTCTAAAAGCCAACATTTTGATTTTCGCTACATATGATAAACACCAAGTTGGTCTTGTGAACAATATACGCACAAAATTAAGGTTATAAATTTAATTAAAATAATATAATTAGATATAATTTTAACGTAATTTACCTATGCCTTAGATATAGTGAGCAAACCGATTTTTTATTACGAATACTGTTGAATATGATTAAAAAATTTTAAGTTTGATACTGTCATTAAATCAAAATTGTAAAACAGCTACACATTTCAAACTTTGTTACAGATATTAAAGGAAAGAAGCCATATAACAGAAATCTCTTTGACGAAACCCTAAGTAAAACGATTTTATAATACATTTAATTAAAAAAGTTTGGCACAAAGCAATTCCCACAAGCTAACTCGCACAAATATTGCATATAATAAAATGAAAGTTAACAATATAATACAACAAAAAGGTTCCTTCATGAAATTAAAAAGACTTAAGCTTCCTGCTAAAATTGTAAGGGACAGCAAAATAAATAAATAAAAAATAAAACTAAAATTCGAACAAACGTATACTATGTAGAATTATTTTTTTCCTTTTATACAGGGACAGTATTATATTGTCAGCTCATATACTTGGTTGAAAAACAAATCATTAACGTTTATAATATTCTGATATGATATCCACAATTGTCAGAGCTTTTATTGGAACGTTGAAAGTGTCGGAGTTATTAGATTTATGCTGGCATTGCCTTGTTGTCCAGTTGAATTGGGGTTAACCATAGAGTTATGCAAAGTTAAGTAGTTAGAGCGCACTACTGCCTTAAACAAAAAGTATTTTAGATTTAAATTAGCAAGTAGAAATTTCAAACTAATAACAAGTAAATAACTCATTTACATTAGATAGATTAAATATCATAATTATTGCAAGGCCAACTTCTATAATATGTATGCATATCTCAGTATGAGGATTGTCCAAAAATATTGAGATATTCCCCGACGGTAATAATAAGTATTAGTTGAACTATTTGATATTATCAAAAATTAATATAATAGTTATAATTGTTTGACCTTTTTTAATATTTTTTAGTAATTAATTTTAAGCACTAAGTCATTATTTATTAAAAAATTTTTAAAAAACTTTATTTTTTATTATTTTTTCGATATTTCGCGACACCGTTGGTTGGCATCATCAGGATGATGATAATTACTAAAAAATCAAAAATTAATTTATTAATTCGATTTCAGTCGGTTGTAGTTTTAAAACTATTATTGAAACGGAAGACGGCTGCATTATATTTTGCTGGAGCCTGAGTTTTTCTGTGTTCTTTAAAAAAATTTCGTTATTTAAATAATTGTTTTTAATAAAAATTAAAAAAGTTCAAATTAGTGTGAATCGAATTGATTAAATAATTTGTGAAATTAATTAACAGTTGAGCTAATACTTTTAAAGCATTAAACTACATCACCTCTTGGCATATTTTATAACAATCAAAACAATAGTAATGCTAGTCTTGGATCGTTCTGGAACTATCTAGTTCCGTAAAATGATTAATTATTTATTGTTCATCATTCCGACTTAACTGCAATCAACAAGGTACAAGTATTTAAGGCCAGCAGTGGTAATCAATTAAAAATTTGAAGCTATTAATCTAGTACAAGGTAGAGCCATATTTTTAAATTATAGAATTAAAAAGGTTCGTTTTTATAGACTTTCACTAACAGTTAGTCTACGGTGTTATACAAATTTTTTCTGTTAAAGTTGACGTGATAGAAAGTAAAGTCCATTCAGCGCTGAAGAGGAAATGAATGTAAATGGTTTGGGTATGATTTTACGTCAATGAATGTAAATGGCGTTGAAAAATGTCCTTATTTAAACTTTATCTTAAGCAAAAGGAATGATTTTTAATTTCTTTCAAAACATTTGCAGGTTAAATTTTTAATTATTCTTAAAATAAATAAACCGAAATGTCCTTGACATTTTTTCATTAAGCACACAGTAATACAGTTATAGTCACACATGGACCCATGCACCCATTAATACATAAAATACGTTTTTCTCTCATTTCTAAATTCTTTGAACAAGGTTAATTTTTTGTAGTCATTAAAAAAGAGATAATATACAATGGTCAACCGGCCTACTATACAATGGTCAACCGAGCCTACTCTCGGGTTGGTGATGACTTCAGCGCTGCAAGGACTGTTTTTTACCGGTTTTGCCACGAAAATTAAAAATTTATGCCAACGTTTTTTGGCCCTTTTATTATTATTTTAATTCCTTGCAATTTTATATAAAATAAAGTTACCGAAATATAACAGTTATGTATACTTCCCAATTCTTTTTCATAAAATTCATTGTTTCTTATAAGAATATTGTTAGTTCTTTTTCAAAAAATATTTTATATAATTATTTAATACATCAAATTGGTTGCAATTTATAGTTCTCTTTTTGTTGGTTATTTCCGGTGCAAAATAAAAAAGGAACAATAAACGAAGACAACGTTGGACGAAAGAAACTACAAGTAATACGGGACTATTACTCAGTAGGTGCAATAGTAGCAATTCACCAATGTGAACAATTTTAACCAACTCATGATCCATATTTATTAATTCAATTTTATTTCTTCCTATGTGACGCCCAAAGTCGCTGGATAGTTTAGACCCACACAATTTATTATTATTGTTGACTTAAAACTCACACGTATTTTTATCATGAATTTATTCTTATTTAATTTAGATTAAGCACTGGCATTAAACATATGGCAGAACTTAAAGCAATTAGTTGCTGAGGAGTGGCAGGAGCAGGTCTTGTCGTTAGACAAATCTTTAAGGGAAAATCTGCTCTCTGACTTCCACAAGAAGCTGTCCACCATTTAATAGTTGCCGGAAATCTCTAACTGAGAATTCGAATACTTCGTTACTTTAACGTTTTTATCTTGTTCATTCCTTTTTTCGACGACCCAGGACTCCGCTTGGACATACCCCAGTAACCAACGAGAACATGCCGTTACACCTAATTATATTTAGTTTTTAAACTTTCTCCGACATTCAAAAAATATTGAAGCCGTTTTAAGTTGTGAATTAAGGTTAAAATATTTATTTTGGGAATTTATTATAGAAGAAGTAAAATTGTGTATTTTAATATGGTATTTTATTAAGCCTCATGGGACATCTTCACAAACTAGCTTTACAGGTTCAGGGATGGTTTGTAACTTTAATACATCTTCTCAGCTCTTCTTGCTTATATCTCGCTTTGGCGGCTTCTTGTGAAGGAATTATTCTAAGAGAACTTTGTATTTATATACATATATAGCGCATCTAGTGATAGCGTTAGGCTCCCCCCGGGGGCACATTATAAGTTGTTATGGATCACACAACCATCTAGACTTGTGTCTTGCGGGGGTAAAAGGGAGCCCAGTCCCCTTCAAGACTAGCCAAATGGACAGTCCACTATATTTCTACGGGAATCAGTAAAGTCCCAGAGTTCTGCTATTTGTCTTTTTAGGCATTTAGCTATTCTCTGACTGATTATTAAAGTAGGTCCTTTGGGAATATCGTGGTGACTGTGTGTTTCGAGGCCCTCGTTTGAGTTTGTGGGTTGGATCTTTTACAATGAACACAATGAATGGTTCAGATCCAGTGAGTATGAATGCCGTCGTGTTCTTAATTATATTAAGCTTCATGCGTTCTGGACCAGGAGTTGGATAGTCTCCAACTTTTCAGCAAGGAGCGAAGGCTGCGGCCTGCTCCGGGGTTTTGAAGTTTCAACTAGGAGTGACCGGAGGATATACATATTCGAAGGCCTTCTAGCGCCTGGTAATGATCCACCAGCTAATATTGGCTCACACGGCTAGGTGCAAATGTAAATCATATCACGCATAGCGTTAGCCTTTAACCACGCCTAAATACACTAAACTGTTAATTTTTTGCTTTTGTCAATCTTAACTTACTTTTTGAAAAAAATACTGTAAGAATTTAAAAAGATATAAATACCTTACGTATTTTAAATTAAAATATTTTTGAAAATTATTTTACTTACATTTTTCCCATGTGGTTCTTTGAGTTAATAGATGAAGGTAAGAAACCGAATTCCGTAGGAATAACTGTAGTTTCTTTTTGGTTTTATTTAAAAGTGGCCTCCAAGGCTATTTTATTAATTTAGATTCGCCTTCACTGGCTGCTAGATTACTACTGACTCTTATACCAAAATGTAAGTTAAACTTTATACATAATAAAAACACAAAAAAAAAAATTCAAAGGAAAGAAAAAACACAAAGCTTAAAAATATGCCGGCGTCATACGCCGCTTGCTGGCCTCTCTGCAGCCGGTTAAACTCGGTTGAACATCTTCCCGGGCGGCGATGGATTTGGCACCAATAACCATGTCAGGTTTCTCCCTTTCGGGAGAACTGTCATAAAATTAGACTCTAGTAAAAGAAAAAAATAAGAAATATGTAAAGTGATGTCAGCATTCAATATGTTAATCTATCACTATTAAGTTGTTTTATTCGGCGACTTATTTTCCAATGGGCGTGAATCGGATGGATGATTTGCATCTGGTAGAAGGCAAAGTTTGACGATTGGTCGGATGATATGGCCGTTTTGAGTCTTTAATTCAGCGACTCGCACTTTACCATCTTGGCCATAGATAATTCGAGTAATGCGTCCAAGGCGCCACTCGGTGGGCGGTAATAAATCATCCTTGACTATAACAAAGTCACCGTTTTTCAGATTCTGTTGCTCGATTCTCCACTTATATTTACGTTGTAACTCAGTTATGTATTCGTTTTTCCATCTGCGTGCGAACATGTGCTGAAGGGCTTTCAAGCGTTCATATCTTTTCAAAAAAGTTAAATTTTTGTGTGGGATTTCTTCTGGAGCTTCCGGAGGTGCGATGAGCGGTTCACCACGGAGGAAATGACCGGAAGTCAAAGGCAGAAGTTCGTTTGGGCTTTGAGTCATTGGAGACATCGGACGCGAGTTTAGTATAGCTTCTATTTTGATTAATAATGTCGCGAATTCTTCGAAGGTAAAGTTGAGGTTTTTTGCGACTTTTTTCAGGTGAGTCTTCATACTTTTGACGGCAGCCTCCCAAAGACCGCCCATGTGAGGTGCATATGGAGGTATGAACGACCATTTGAAACCATGAGAGTTATATTTTTCAACTATCGATTTTTCCGTAGTTTTCAGAAAAACATTATGATTTTTCAGTAGGACATAACTAGCACCCAGAAAATTTCGACCATTGTCTGAAAACATCGTCTTGGGGAGACCCCTGCGTCCGACAAATCTGTCAAAGCAGGCCATAAAAGCATCTGTTGAAAGTTCAGAGCAAGCTTCCAAGTGCACTGCTCTGGTTGAGAAACAAACGAAGATTGCAGCATAGCCTTTAAGTAATTTGGCATTTTTGAGGTTGGAAGATTTTATGGAGAAAGGCCCAGCAAAATCTACTCCAGTGTAAGTAAATGGCAGTGAAAAGGTTACCCTTTAAGGAGGAAGTGCGGCCATTATCTGGTGCTAAAATTTCTGCTTGAAGGTAACGCATGTTTTACATCCGCGAATGCACTTTCTGATAAGATTTGTGACTCTAGGTATATAGAACCCTTGTCTTATAGCACGTAACATTACTTGGAGTTCTGAATGCAGTAAAATTCGATGGGTATATTCAACAAAAAGTACAGCAAAGCGTGATTTGTCCGGGATTATAACTGGATGACGCTCTTCGTAGCTCAACCCTGAATTATTGAGCCTGCCGCCTACTCGAAGCAGACCATCTTTGTCGATGAACGGAGAAAGTGAAAGGAGTCGGCTTTTCTGGTTAAGTGCCTTTTGATTCAGTAGACGACTATATTCTTTGGGAAAGTGGATCTTTTGAGCAAGTAGAATTAACCGATTTTTTACAAAACGACATTCTTCTGTGGTTATAAATTCTTCTGTGCAAAATGGTCGTTTGAGAATCCGATTGATAATTCGAAAGCGATAACAAATAACTCTGAGCGCTCGGTCGAGTGATGAAAATTCTTCTAAAGCGTCAACGGCTACTTCGGATATTTTTGAAGTTCCCTGAATTGAATCCACTTGGAGGTTTGCACAGTAACTCGCTTGAGGGAATACCAACTCCGGATTTATCATATTACCTCCCTTTACTTCTAAACTTGTGGGGTCAAACGTACGTGCCTTAGGCCAAAACTCAGCGGGCTGAGAAAGCCAGTCGGGTCCATGCCACCACAATCTACTCTCGGCTAGTTCTTGCGGGTAACAACCACGTGTACCAAGGTCAGCGGGGTTATCAACAGTTTGAACGTGTTTCCAGTTTTATTGACTGACTGTGCGGAGCACCGTTTTAATACGATTTGCAACAAATGCTTTTAACGACTCTGGCGATTTTTGTAGCCATCCAAGTAATATTGACGAATCGGTCCACATGTACAGCTGGTAATCATATTGGGAGTTAGTAGTTACCTTTTCTATAAGTTTCGTAAGTAACACTGTGCCACATAATTCCAGCTTGGGGATGGTAATTTTCTTCAGTGGCGCTACCCTAGTTTTTGCTACAAGTAAGTTGGTTCTGATTTCGCCGTTCGGAGCTATTGTCCTCATATATACTGCCCCACAGTATGCCTTCTCCGAAGCGTCGCAAAATCCGTGTATCTCGGTACAATGCGTAGGGGAAAAGCTTACCCATCTAGGAATATGCAAGGATGATATTTTAGGAAGATTTTCAAGAAACCTGTTCCATTTAACAAGAATATTTGTCGAAACCACTTCATCCCACCCTGCTTTATCTTGCCATAAGTCCTGCATTAAAAGTTTGGCGATGATGACAATTGGGCCTAACCAACCAATTGGGTCAAATAGCCTAGCTATTACTGACAATATTTGTCTTTTTGTTGTCGATGGTTGTATTTTAATTGGGGTAAGGATGTAATAAAACGTATCTGACAAGGCATTCCAGTAAATTCCCAAGGTTTTTATTGTGCTGGAAGTATCAAACTTTAAAAACTCTTCATCGAGAAGATCTTCCCGGGGCAAGTGATGAAGCAAAATTTTATTGTTCGCCGTAAGTTTCTTTAGGGGGAACCCTGCAGAAGCTAAGGCCTTTATGATTTGATATTGTTTGTCCGTGGCTTCTTCCAAGGTATGACCACCGGAAAGGATATCGTCAACGTAAATTTCGTTTTTCAGGATCTCTGATGCTCTAGGGTAAATAGCCTTGCAGTCTTGGCTTAACTTGAGAAGGGTTCGGATTGCCAAAAAAGGCGCACAATTAATGCCAAATGTGACAGTTTTTAACTGAAAAGTTTTAACCTCATTTTCGCCATTGGGGCGAAACAAAAGCCGCTGATAAGCCCTGTCTGCTTGGTGTATTAAAATTTGGCGGTACATTTTTTCGATGTCGCCTGTAAATACGTATTGATAGTTTCTCCAACATAGCACTATTTGTACTAGATCCTTTTGAAGCGTCGGACCTTGGTGAAGAATATCATTTAACGAAAAACCGCTGGTAGTTTTCTTTGAGGCGTTGAAAACTACCCGTATTTTAGTGGACTTACTCTGTGGTCTTACCACTGCATGATGAGGTAAATAAAAACTAAATATTTTTTCCGCCTTAGGTTCCATGTTGGTGACCGGTTCCAAATGATCTAAATCATAATATTCTTGTAGAACATCCATATATTGATTTTTTAACTCGGGATTCTTATTAAGAGAGTGTTCCAAACGGTGGTATTGAGCTAAAGCCATATGCCTATCATAATATTCTTGTAGAACATCCATATATTGATTTTTTAACTCGGGATTCTTATTAAGAGAGTGTTCCAAACGGTGGTATTGAGCTAAAGCCATATGCCTGGAAGAACCCAAAAAAATGTCGTCAGGAAATTCCTTTTTAAAGGGCAAGCGTACAACATATCTACCGTCGCGACCTCTGCTGGTTGTTGATATGAAATGATTTTCGCAATATTGGTCAGCTTCTGATACTGAGTTATTCAGATTAATCTCCTCAATATCCCAAAACTTTTTTATCTGCTCTTCTAAAGCTAAATCTGTAGATTCAGAAACCAAAGTGGAGAACGTATTTATTTCGCTGATGGCTGCGGGTCCTGATAGATACCAACCAAAGTTAGATTCTCGCGCTTCCAAACAATTCAAAATGTTTGACTGAACACCCTCTCGATTGGTAAAGGGAAGATAATCACTTCCTATTATCATGTCAATGTTTCCAGGTTTGTAAAAGAATGGGTCTGCCAAAGTTAAATGATTAATTTCTTCCAAATTACTAATTTTAATTGTCTGTGAGGGGAGAAGATGGGTCAATTTAGAGACCACAACTGCCTGAATTCGAATTTTAAAATCTGATGTTCGCGCTTGTAAGGTGACAACGCACTTGCTTTTCGAGCTGCCTACTACGGTTCCTCCAAGCCCTGAAATTTGAGTTTTATGGGAAATAACAGGGATGTCAAGTTGCTGTTGAATTTTCTTTAAAATAAAAGATTTTTCAGAGCCGGCATCTAGCAAAGCCCGTATGCAAAATAAATCGCCTGATTTTTCGATGTAGACGAGTGCTGTGGGTAATATTGTAGTTCCCTCATATCGAGAAAAATGTATATTAGTATTTTCAATACTATTTAAATTTATAGCTGTAGAGCTACCGCCTTGAGTGTTGTAAAGCATTGCCTGTCGTTAAGTGGCTGAAGTTGAAACCCGATAACTATCATCTGGATTCCTATGTCCTTGTACTTGAGAACCCTTAGAAGTAATGGGTACTTGAGAGCCTTTTCCCGTTTTCTCCCCGTCTTCCCGATGAAGCATGGTATGATGTTTTTGATTACATCTGGTGCATAGGTTAGTACTTTCACATTTCGACTTGTAATGATTTGGAGATAAGCAGTTAACGCAGTATTTATTTGCAAAAACATATTTTATTCTGTCGCTTACTGATAGGGACTTAAAAAATATGCAACTTCTTAAAGGATGATTTTGCTTACACCTTTTGCAAGTAAATTTGAATTTCTCCTTTTGAATATGAAATGACTGGTTTTTTGAGCCTTGGTGCTCTCGTGTTAAAGGTTTACGTAGGTAATAAACGGTTTCCAAAATTTCAATTCTCTTTGATAGGAAGTCACTCATTTCTTTCCAGGTAGGCGCCACTTTATGATCCTGCAATGTATTTTCCCAAGACCTCATAGTTTCTTCTGGAAGCCGGGAGGTGCATAAATATACGAGAATTGCATCCCACGACTTCGTAAGGTTTAATGATTCGAAAATTTTCAGACTTTCATCGAGGATGCTTTGTATTTGACGAATAGATTTTGGATTTTCATTCTGAGCTGACGGCGTACTGAACATTAACTTCATTTGGTGGTTGGCTAGGATTCTTGGATTCTCGTACCTATTCGTTAATGCTTCCCATGCTAGAGAAAAGTTTTCGTCTACCAAATCGAACCGTGATACGATTTGATTAGGCTCCCCCTTTGTCTTGCTATGCAGGTGATACAGCCTTTGTGCTGGTACTAGATGAGGGTGTTTGCCTATTACAGCCTGAAACAAGTCTCGAAAAGCTGGCCACTTAAAGTAGCCTCCTTAAAAACTGGAACCTCGCATGCTGGTAGTTTTAGTGCTGGTATGGAATGGTGTATGGGAGTTTCTGCTTCTTCTAAAGGTGTTTTCCTTTCCTGCTGTGGGTTTATAACCTTTTTCATTATAGTAACTAACTTTATTTTTGCAGCTTCATAGTTTTCACTTGCCTCTTCATATTTAAGTGTAATATCGTCCTTAACCTCTTCTTCTATCTCCCTCGATATTATATATTCCTCATAGCTTCCCTTCATCTTAACCCACCTACTTTCTAACTCGCTTAGTTTGACTTCAATCATAACACTGGTTAAATTGTCTTCTTTTAAAATATTAACTTTGACACTGAAACTATTCAGCTGGTTTATATCAAATTTACATCTTCTTACAGCCGTCATTTTTATTAGACCGAATCTGTATTTATAATTTAACAATAGGAATAGGATATGGTGGTTGTTTTTTAAATTATTCTTCAATTTTCTGTGCTCTTTATAAATACGATTTTATTCTTAAAGAGAATCACTCGCAGTAAATAATGATTTATAAAGTGGAGTAAGAAAATGAAACGGTGGTTAGTTTTTAAATTACTCTTCAATTTTTTGTGCTTTCCATAAATACGATCTTATTCTCAAAGAGAATCACTCGCAGTAAATAATGATTTATAAAGTGGAGTAAGAAAATGAAACGGTGGCCATGTACTTTTATGTATGTATATATTGATGATATTTGTTCCCCTTTCCCTTAACTGTTTTTGCCAAATTTCAATTGTTCTTCTTTTTTAATTTTTGTTGCAAATTTTATTCATAATACAGTTAAATCTTTATTTTATTATAATCTTTGTTATATTTGTATTTTCAAATAATAGATGAAAAGCTCGGAATTTTAAATTATATTTCTTTTATATACTTATTTTCCGTTAAAATTATTTTCCCCACAATAAATTATATATCATCCAAAACCCGAACATAGAAGTACCGTTATTTTTTATTCATTTCATTTATTCTTTATGTAATAGAAAAACACATGGAATGCTAAATATCACCATACATACCCTTAAATTGTTTTCAATCTTCCGCTCCTTTGGCATCGTCCCTTAGCGTTTGATGTGAAATGTAGAATTGATGTAAAATATGGTGTACTTTGAAGAAGACCCAATCAGCTGCACTCCTCCGCTATGCTAATTCGGTATGGCACAATCTGCGCTGGCTTTTTTATCTGATGGTTGCTTGTGGTTTCCAAAACCACAGGGTGTCGTTAGTTCACTCCACTCCCAGTCTATTCTAGGAGGCATCGAAGGACCAATGGTTCTTTAAGTTAATAGATGAAGGTAAGAAACCGAATTCCGTAGGAATAACTGTAGTTTCTTTTTGGTTTTATTAAAAAGTGGCCTCCAAGGCTATTTTATTAATTTAGATTCGCCTTCAATGGCTGCTAGATTACTACTGACTCTTATACCAAAATGTAAGTTAAACTTTATACATAATAAAAACACAAAGAAAAAAAATACAAAGGAAAGAAAAAACACAAAGCTTAAAAATATGCCGGCGTCATACGCCGCTTGCTGGCCTCTCTGCAGCCGGTTAAACTCGGTTGAACACCATGTAAAATTTTTATTCTTCTTAAGGAACTTCTCTACTTGATTTTTAAACTTTCCATTATAATATAATATACTGATGTTAACCAACGTTACTTTTTACTTTTAACGCTACTGATTTCTCATCAAATGCAACCCAACAATAAAGGCATAACCTAAAGGTAAAGCATGGGAGAAGCAAGACACTGCATTTTATTTCCTCATTAAGAAAAATATCTCAATTGTTTGTGTTGCCGGGATGTGTACAACTATAAAGTGATTTAATGTCTTTTTACATGCATGTACAAAATAACTACTTAGTTTCTCTGGTTTACAATATATTTTGTAAATGTTTATTTTATCTTCTATTTAGTAAAGCTATTGTTTCACAAAGTAAAAAAACAAAAAAAAGAGATTTGTTAATACATAGCCTAAATGCCATCTCATTAGTCGTACTTTCAGCTAAAATTCAAAACTTCGAAAGATATAAAACTTTTGTAGAAACCGCAATTAAATTGCAAAATTCCCGATTAAAAAGAAATTAAAGACATGTTTTACAACTTATTATAAAATTAAAATAAAATAAGTAAGAGTGCTACATACCGAAAGGAATTATCTTATTATTCTCTTAAAATATACATAAGTTCTTGCTTGATGTAATAATGATGTTTTCGGTGATGTTTTAGACCTTTTGTAGTGGTTTTCTATAAATTTCATCACTCAGTATACCGAAAAGTTTTTGCCACATTAACGTTCCACGTTCAATTATTTGGCCATTCCCTTCTAATACATTAATCCATACGCAGAGAACTACCCAACTGTGATCTTTTAAATGCCCGCCGTTTTAATATCTCTAATATATTAATTAAAATAAAAATTGGCATAATAACTTAAATACCATTATATTTTATTGACCCACCTATGTTCTTTTATATCGGGTTTTTCATTTAGTTTTTTGATCGCCAGATCGTGTAATTTAACACTACTAGATTATTTTTTGTGGACCTCTGTAAAGAACATAGACTATTCGGAGCCAATCGAATCGACTTCACCCTTAAAACTCAAGATCCGTGAAGTGATTAACGACATAAGTCCACCATTTTGCCAAAAAGTGTCTAAAAACGTTGATGAAAGAATCGATGCATGTCAGCGTGGTCGTGGTGGACATTTGCCAAATATGATTTTTCATTAATAAATACCGAACTTTTCTCTTTGTGATACAACATAAATTTGAATCATCCTAATCTAAATTTTCTGTTTTATTTTGTTTTAGAAAATAAATTTCTTGTTGAAAAATTATTTATATATTTTTTTAAAAATTTTAATTTATTTGTGAGAAATTAAATAGAATTTTCGATTGCCTAATGTAATGTGGATATCTTGGTAATCTACAGTTCTTTCTCTTGCATTTCCGGCGTTCAATTAATTGGGCAAAAACCAACAATATTAAAAAATTTTTCACAAACTCATTGGAATAAATTAAAGATAATACAAGTTGTCGGCTTTTTGAATATCGATAATGTACCACATTTTCTAATTTTAAATAGCAAAACTTTTAGAACTGTGTGTGCATATCTCTAAGGTGTAATAATTTTTAAAAAGATTTCAAATATTTAATCTTATTCGGTTAGTGCTCCGCGATCACAGCTGCTAAATTATGTTTATTTAAATGTGTCTATTTTATAAATTGTTCTACTTATACAGTGAGTAGCAGTACTCAAGGTGCCGTAGCTCATGAATTCCATTTTTCATTCCATAAAAAAAAGCTAAAAAAAGTATTAAAAAATGTGTTTTTTATATTTATTTTGCAAATGTATTTATTTTGCTTTAAAATATATAAAAATTTATTAGAGAACACAGTATCAAAAACTAACCCTGGATTGTAATTTCAGGTAACCACATACGGCAAAAGTCTAGGCGCCCTTTAAAAAAGAAAAATATATTATAAAAATTACATAATAAATTTGTGTAGCTAATATTTAGTAGTATATCTTTAAAGCGAAGAACTTCGTTAAACCGATTCGCCATTGAATGCACCAGCTTTCTCGTAAATTTTGGCAATATTTATTGCCACTCAGTCATATCCACATTTTTTAAATCACTTTTGCTAGAAATTTTGTGATATCACAAGCGTTTTTCTAAATGAACCCACAAATTCTCTATTGTATTCATATTGAATTTTGCGGTGGGGTATTAAGCATGTGGGCAGTGTTATATCTAATCCACATCTTGATATCAAGCGCAGTGTGCTTCGGATCGTTATCTTGTTTGAAGTAATAATAGCTGCGGATTTGTAATTTTTTTCACTTTGGTTGAGATTTTTTTTCAGAGAAAACTGAAGATGGCATATAGCCGAAACCGGTTTGTTCACAAACCAAATTTTACGCGGGTTGACATTAAATCATGCCCAAATTAAATTAAACCGTTTTGTTCATTATTTCTTCTATTATATACGCTATAACGCCACCAGCACCATGCATTACCGCTGAGTGTTTTACTATATTATATTAAACTTATTTTTATACTTAGCCTAATATACTGTTATGAAGATGATTTGCTTCAGCTTTCAAAGAAAATAATTATCAGTAAAGAGAGTTAACGAAATGACCTATGGCCAATTACAAAGTGCATAGTTTTCTAGGAAATCTTGCACACACAAGACAACAACAACATGCTTTTCAGAAATTCCACGAATTAAGCTAAACAACAGAAAACAACTACCATAGAATACAAAAAACAAATGCACACTCAAGCAAGTCAAGCAGGTGCCTACACTAAATGATAATAACAACAACAATATGGGGTGATGTTAAAGTAGAATATTCTTGTATATCCGAGAACCTCTTAACACAGCTATTTAAGCACCACTTGCTGGGAAAATTACTGACTTCAAATTCAGACATTTTTGAGTATAGACAACAAATTAAACGTTTTTAGGGCGTTACAGTGATGAAGTTATCATCGTATTTATTTTGTGTTTATTTAAAATGAATAAATCGTGTAATAAAAGAACTCAACGTACGAAAACGTTTACTAAAAAGGAATGAACGTCATAACTATTTAATATAAATATTTTGGTACAATATGAAACGTATTGGCGTGCACACAACTAGGTCAGGGGAATTGCGTGGCGCATTATTTCACGCCCTCTGCAGAGGATCCAGAATATGCAGTCAAAAATTAATATTACGTAAATTATAAATGGAATGTGTCAATCACCATTTTTACGTCCGTTCTCTACTTTCTATTTATCCATAACAACTTAAAATCTTTCCAAACCTCTCCTTTCTGAACGTTGTGAAAATTTACGGTATTAAAAATAGCCAAAATAGAAATATGCATACCTTATTTAAGAAATCAAGCACAAATAAAGTTAACAGCATTATTTTCATTATGAACATGCCCATACATTTGTCATTACTACATATACCATGAAAACTAGTATAGCATTACCAATAGTTGGGTTTGATCATTATAGACTTTATGTCCAAAATGAAGAGAAACATGACATTTACACATAAAAGAAAATTGTTGTAGTTGGAATGTGTATTATAATAAAACTCTTTTGTGTAGTTGTCAAAAAATAACTCCTTTTGCTTGACACTGAAGACTTGATTTTGTAGGCCTGAGTGAATGAATTAATTTTTTAAGAACGTCTGCAGTCGTCTGTGCTAAAAAAGGCTTTAATTCATTAACATTTATGTTAAATGGTAATAAAAAAGTCGACAATTTATGTTTATATCTGTATATATATATATATTCCAAAAACGTTGGGAAATCATATCTTTATGACCTTTTGAACTAATCATCGCTGTCACTTAAACAAAAGAACAATACTTACGCACACATATTGAATAACTAACCTTTTTCACAAAGAAGGAATACTCACAGCATTAAATAGTGGAAACACCCTCAGACACTATCTCAGAACAACGACAGAAACAACTGACAAATTTAATTCCAGCGGGGTGTACAGACTTACCTGTACCTGCAAGAAAACCTATATAGGGCAAACTGGACGAACACTAAAAACAAGGTTTACAGAACACATACGCTCATACAAACGGAAAAGAGAAGATTCAAACTTTGCATTAGATGAATGTATGACATTATTACATCCTAGCAAAAAAGGACGAAGACTAGACATTCTTGAAAATATGGAAATCTACAAAACAAAAACATTCAACAACGACATTATAAACGAACAGGTAAACACGACCTCAGACACAATTTTCACATCATTAAAACTACTCATGCAAACGGGCAAACGAAAAACACCCTCAGACGGACACACGTACCTAGATAATAAAAAAAGACGGAGATATCGATAAATTCACTTTGCATACAAATGCCAGGTGGCTGGTATTCTGCTTATCTGAATATATACGAACCTAATAACAGAACTGCCTGAACGCCAATACTGACTCACCAGTACAAAGTAAACCGTGGCTTGAAAATGATGCATTTGCATCGAAAGCGCTCGCCATCGAATACAAACCAGCCAGTTAGGACGGGAAATGGCAATATTAAAGTAAGTAAATTTAAATTTAATTGAAAAAGAAATATGGAACAGAAAAGAGATTTGACTATCATTATCACAGATTTACCACTCCAAATAATCGAACGCGCAGAATATAATTATCGAAATGAATATCAGAAAAATTTTTTTAGGTTCTACATTACTGTAATCGGAAACTCACGATAGAATTTTTATCAATAATATTAAACTTTACTAAAAATTACTTTTACAGTAAAAGTTATTTAAATTTGATCAAAAGCAAAGCATTCTAAAAAAAAGCTCTAGATTACCGAACAATCGATCCAAAAAATTGTATTTACACTAAATGAAATTTAGATTCTTAAATATTATATTAAATATTAGCAGCAGTAGAGTGACAGTAAGTCTAATGGTGCGGACCATCGTAGTAACAGGTATTGACGACAAAATCTCGGACATATATGAAAGGTTGGGTGGACCTCTGGGTGTCAAATGTATTCTTTTTGCCACTACAAGAGGCACAAGTGCCAAAGGGGCTATTAGAAAGCATCAAACAGACCCTAAAGTTAGCAAATAAACAACCAAGTATCAAAATATCACTAAAGATATCTTCAAACTGCTGTAAAAGTGGTGAGTTGTTTAAAAATCATTAAAGCATCATTTGAAAAAAAAAATTTGAAATATATTGTTACGAAGATGATTTGTCAAGTATTGAAAGAAAATAATTACGATGCGACCCACTGTGCATTTTACAATATGCATAGTTTTCTTATAAATTTTATATGCAAGACAACATGCGTATAAGAAATTCTACAAAATAAGATAAACACAGAAAACAAAAAAAACTAACATAGATCAAACCAAAACACTCAGCCCCTAACAGGCGCCTTACCTTAACGATAATAACAACAACAATATGGGGTGATGTTAAATAGAATATTTTTGTATATGCGAGAACAGCTTAAAACAACAAGCACCTTTTGCTGGGTAAATGAATTAATTCATAATATTCCTGTACTGGTTGGTTTGTAGTCGAAGGCGAGTGCTTTCGATGCGAATGCATCGTTCTCAAGTCGCGTTGTAGTTTGTACTGGTGAGTCAGTATTGGCGTTCAGGTAGTTCTCTTGTTAGGTGCGTATCTATTCAGGTAAACAAAATGCCAGACACCTGGCATTTGCATGAAAAAAAAAAGACAGAGATATCCATCTGAGGGTGTTCCATCTGTGTATCCATCTGAGGGTGTTTTTCATTTGCCCGTTTGCATGATTAGTTTTAATGGTGTGAAACTTGTGTCTGAGGTCGTCTTTACCTGGTCGTTTATAATGTCATTGTTGAAAGTTTTTGTTTTGTAGATTTCCATGTTTTCAAGAATGTCTAGTCTTCGCCCTTTTTGCTAGAATGTAGGAATGTCACACATTCATCTATTTCCCTTGTTGTGTGTCCGTGGGTGTCAAAGTGTAATGCAAAGTTAGAATCTTCTCTTTTCCGCTTGTATGAGCGTATGTGTTCTGTAAACCTTATTTGTTTGCAGGTACAGGTAAGTTTGTATACCCCGCTGGAACTAAATTTGTCAGTTGTTTCTGTCGTTGTACTCATATTATGTCTCAGGGTGTTTCCACTTTTAAATGCTGTGAGTATTCCTTCTTTATGAAAAAGATTAGTTAGTCTGTATATTTCTGGTCCTATGTAAGTAAAGGTGTGCCGTCGTGTTGTATCGGCTGTCTCTTTGTCTTCTCTGTTTCTGTTTTTAGTGTTGTATTGTCTAAGAAGTTTATTGATGGTAGTGGCCTTGCAGCCGTTATTTATAGCTATAGCGTAATTGCGTCGAGTTCCTTGTTGTACTTATCTGGAGTAACTGGAATTATCTTAAGTTTGTGTATCATATGTCTAAACCCCGCTAGCTTATGTTAGGTAGGGTGGTTTGAGGTGTTGTGGGTGGTACTGCCCGTCGTTGTTGGTTTTCTATAGATGTCAAATGTTAAATAGTCAGTTCCTTGTGTTATAGGTATGTCAAGACTATGAATTATGTTTAAGTTTTCTAGAATTTGTTCGCCGTTGTCTTGTTCGAGGATTCTTATAATGTCAGCTACGTATCTATAGTAATGAGTTATTTTGTGTTTATCCATTAGTGTTTTTTCGTGTAGTGATGTAGTGATCTATAATACTAGTGATATATTGGCTTCGTATAGATTGTCTAGTGTGTTGCGTAGAATATCTAAGGTTTCATGTGTTGCTATTGAAGTATATAAATCCTTAATATCAAAGGAAACGAGTCGGGTGTGTTCGGTTATTTTGATGTCCTTAAGTTTGTCGATGAGGTCTTGTGTATTACGTATAGTATATATGTTTTGTAAATTTATACTTTCCTTAAGTATGCCGGTGAGGTGTTTAGCTAAGTGGTATGCCGGTGTATAATGGATCATTTGTGGTGTTTTTTCTTTGTGTATTTTTGAGTGTAGGCGGTCCTGGATTGATGGTTATGTATTTGTATACTTTTCCGTCAGTAAACGTTTTGCATCGTTTTAGTAGGTTGCGTATTTCTCTTTGGAAGGAGGAAAAATAAACAAGATAATATCATAATTAATTCAAGTTGAGTTATCAGTTGCCATCGTGTTTATTTTGTGTATATTGAAAGAAAATAAAATATTTAATTTAAAACTCCGAAGTTCTCTGCTATTATTTTTCATAAAAGAACTCAATATAACAACACGTTAGAAAGAATAAACGCAACAATATCACAACTCTTTTTAAGTACACGTTATTAATTGAGTGTGTTAAATAGGAAGGAATTTCTGATCTAAAAGTTCTAAAGTAACAATTAAACGATAAAACTCTTAAAAGAATTAGCTACTCTGACGTTAAAAAATAATATTGAAATTGGATTGGTGAAAAGAACAAAAATACACTTAAAAAAGATGAATAATATAGAAGAAAAACTAAATTATTTTTATGCTATTAAAAGTAATAATTTATAATATTATTATATACACGATGGAAAAAGAACAAGACAGAAATTTACATATTCTTGACATAACAACAAGACGAGGAACTGAATATTTAACATTTGACATCTATAGAAAACCAACTACGACTGACACTACCATTCACATTAATGCGAATCATCTTACCCAACATAAACTTGCAGCATTTAGACATATGATATACAGACTTAAGATAATCCCACTTACTCCAGATAAGTATAATAAAGAACTCGGTACAATTTACACCATAGCTAAAAGCAATGGCTATAAGCTAACTACTACCGGCAAACTTGTGAGACAATACAATATAAAAAGCAGGAATAAAGAATACAAAGAATAAACCGATACAACACGACGGCGCACTTATGCCTACACAGGACCAGAAATATATAGATTAACGTACCTTTTTCGCAAAGGTTAACGCACGGCACTAAAACCCAGCAACACTCTGAGACACAATATCAGGACATCGACAGAAACAATTGGCAAATATAATTCCAGCGTAGTATAAAGGCTTGCTTACTTACTTATATAGGACAAACTGGGCGAAGACTAACAACAAGATTTACAGACACATACGGTCATACAAACGGAAAAGAGAAGACTCCAACTTTGCATTACACTTTGAGAATCACGGAAATAGATGAGTTTATGGCATTCTAGCAAACAAGATGAAAACTAGACATACTTGAAAACATGGAAATCTACACAACAAAATCTTTTGACAGCGCCAAAACAAACAGGTAAACACAACTGCAGACACAATTTTGACACCATTTAATCTAATCATAAATTTAAACAAACAAATGACACTATCAGACTGACACACGTACCTGGGCAATAACAAAAGACGAAAATGTTAAGATTATTCCGCATACAAAATGCCAGATGGCTGACTTTCTAACTATGTAGGTAGATACCACGATTATAGGATAAATACCTGGACCACAAATACTGACTCACCAGTATATTACAGAACGTGGTTTGAAAATGATGCATTCACACCAAAAACGCTCGTCATCTGCGAACAAAGAGCCAGAGAAGACGTTAAGAGGAGGAATTGACAACATTATTTTATTCACTGGCGGAATAAACCCAAACAATTAAATAAAAACATGTGAACATCATTTTACGTTACTCGACCCAATATAAAATACCTTTTTATTTTCTATACATTTTTGCTTTTATATATAAAGCATCGCAAACTATCAAAGCATTTTTAATAATGAAAAACTTTTGTATAGGAGTATCACCATTCTTTCATCATCATCATTATTTTGATAGTAGTGAATACTTAATGGAAGTGCGTGAGAATGTGTGTGACTTTAGCTACTATGGACACCAATATGCCAGGGACAGAATATATGTATGAGATAATTTGTAAAAGCGTTGAACATACACATTTGTTAATAAAGCAATAAGGACATGCATGCAACTATTTTTTGTAAACACATTTTCACCTCCCAACAAAAGAAATTTAAATAAAAATTCTTTGAACAAAAACTGACCACTTTTTGGCCGGTGTAAAGTTCTGATAACCCAAAGTTGTTTTTTTGTTTTTGTTTACTAACTTACTGGACTTTCACTAGCACTTGTTGCTTCAACCGCAGCAATTTGAAGCAATTTTTCGGTAAAACCAGTTGGCTTTATCAAAAATATTAAAGTGTTTTCTTTGCAATAATCTAATTCCTGTGTATCAAATTTTGAAACAGCAGACTCCTGGCATTGTAACACTGCATAAAATTGTGTATTTTTGGATAAACTGAAAGTGTTAATATTTTATCAGATAGACTGAATAGTTAAAAGGCATTTGTGTAAATTTTCGCACATTAAAGTTACACCATGAAGCACCGCTTGTATTTGATGAACTTTTAGCTGCCACTTTAACATTTTTCTGAAAGAAGCCATAAGATATTTTAGATACATGTCAATTTAATACTTAAAGGTAAATTTCTCTTGTATCAAAATTTCATCTAAGGATCAAAGTTATTAAAGTTAAACTATTTTCGTGTAATAAATAATAAGCAAAGTTGAAGAAAATTTGAGTTTTGAAATTTATTAAGAAAAATTAGTTATAAATTTTCCTATTAAATCAGAAAAATTAGATAATAGCAGCCAGCAACCACTAGGAGCATATGATCCTGCATCTAGCTGTCTCTGGATTAAGTTCAGGATCACATTGCACCTTTTGAATTTCGGGTTTCTCTATAGAAGTCAAAACTCGGGAATGGATAAAACCTTAGCTGGCCCCGATTCTCTTTTCGATTTCATATCAAAGATTTTTGATTTTTGTCCGAACAGTGAAATTGTTGTTGTTGGGAATTTCAAAGTCCACAACTGTTCCTTGCTTCGCCATTCAGGAAATGCTACTACAGAAAGCCAGTATGTTGTGTTATTTGCCGCGCAATTTACCGTGTGCAATTAGTGAATGATACCAGAGTAATACACTCAACCTTTTTCTAACTTCACGCCCCCAAAAGTATGAAACTAGTGTTGGTGCATCTCTCAGCAACTGTGATAACTGCACCATCTCTGCCTACTTTTCATATTCAGAACTTTACAACTTTTTGAAATCAGCTACTAAATGTTAAAAAAACGTTTAAAATATATTTGTTGGGATGATCTCAACGAATTTTTTAAGCAACTTAATTGAAAAGTATGTTTCTTGGACAATAATGTCAATGCCATAACGGAAATGGTTGAAAGATTCGTTTTGTTTGGAATCAAAACTTTTATTTAATCCGAAAAAATTTCGATTAAAACCAAAATCGAAATCTCGGTTCAATCAGACGAGCAGATAGGAGAAGTATAACCAAAACGCAGATGCTGACTCGCTACGCATAAAGGCAAGATCTTCGTGTGTCAATCTACTAAGGGGTGAAAAAAATCTGTACGATGAGCGCCTTCGTGCAAGAACCTGGGGTAGCAAGAACTTTTAGTAATTTGTTAAAAGAGTAAGGGATAATTTTAGTTCTTCAATTCCGACTCTTCTAAGGAATGACAAAATATTCACTCACTTGGTTGATAAAGCTAACCTCTTGGCTGGTATATTTGCAAATAATACTTATGTGCCAGAAAGCAGTTAACCATCGCTCGAGCTTGACAGAGTATCGTTTATTTTGTCGAAGAAATTTTTTCAATTAACAAGTTTTTAACAGATCTCCTGGGTCAGATGGGATTTCAGCATTGGTCTTTAAACACCAAGTTGTATCATGCCAGTTAATATCCAAAATGTTGGAAGGTTGCTGATGTAATGTCGATCCCCAAAAAGGGTGAGGCTAACAACCCTGAAAATTACCACCCAATTGCTCTAGATATTTTCAAAGCATTTGATAGAGTGTAGCGTGATGCACTTCTCTAAAAACTTGCTGCTTCTAGTATGGGCGATCATTTCTCCAGATTTATATCGAGTGTTGTCAGGAATCACCTTATACGTGTTATTATAGATGAGATTTCATCAGTCGAGTGCAAGATTAAGTCAGGGGTACCACAAGGCTTCGTTATTTCACCTACCCCTCTTGCTTATTTTTCTAAATGATCCTTGTCAAACTACCAACCCTATATACTCGTTCGCAGACGATAGCACCATTTGCTATTAATATTCATTTGGAAGTGAACTTTAAAAGACGGAACATGGATAATACGCTAAATAACGATCTTGCAACAATATTTTCGACTATCCTTCTACTTTCACCACCTGTTTCATCTCTTCTCTATGCCTTTTCCAAAAGAATGTAGCACGGTACTTGACTAAATAGGCATTGTTGCCTGAAGTGCTACTTCTCTTTAAATAAAAAAAAAAAATCTCAAAATGGGATTGTACTAAAAATTTAATGCCTGTAAGTCGCGCTGTTGCATGTTACGCATAGATCTGTTACGAAATCGAAAGCTCTTGATTTTCTTGGCATGAAAGTTCAGTGGGATGTTTGATAGTCTAAGCACATTTTTCAGGTTTCTGAAGAAGTGCCTCCGTTTTTTAAACTGGTGTAGAAGATACCTCACTCCATCCGAATTTCGTACTTTTTATACCACCTATATCTTTCCAAAAATAGAATACAGCTCTCAGGAATTGGCCGCCGCCCCAAAGCCTGTTTAGGAGTTGCTTAACCATATACAGGAGAAGGCCAAGAGACTCATTGGGACAGTAGGATATCCTCTATTGATTCTCTAGAGCATTGACGCAATGTGGTAGTTATTTCACTGCTTTATCGTTACTAAAAAGTGAAGTGCTTTAATGATATTAGGAAACTTGCCCCTGTTACTCACAGCTCATCCTTTTGTGGTTGGATTAGTCAGTGAATCACACTACCCATTACAGCGAAAATATGGAATAAATTCCCTTCGCAGGTCTTCGTGTAACTTTCAATGAAGGAAATTTCAAATTGAATGTCCACAAACACTACTCCCTCTAGGTAAACAAACTTGTTGGTGTGAATAATCGCTTTATAATAGTTGAATGAAATTCAGTTATATTAAGGCAAAATGGAAATGATAAATTTTCACATAAAACTTCAGGTGAACCTTACGCAACTCTGTTTTTTCTATGTATATTATTGGTACAAAACTGTATACAGAAAACTCAGTTTTTTTTTTTTTTTAATTTTGATGTTATAACAAGCTTTTACAAAATTTTTTCATTCAGCTCCCCACAGCGTTTGCCACTTCAGATATAGTTCTTATCTTCGCAGCAATCGAATGTATATTTTAATGTGCTCATTAAATATAACATATTGTAAAAATTTATTACCTTTCTTATCTAGATGTCAGTGGCTGGGTATTAGGAATTGCTGAAGATTTTATAAAAATTGTTGAAAAAATATATATGTATACTATTATATCTCTGCCTCAAGAAGGATATTTAATAATGAGTTTAAAAAGAAAAAACAATAAAACAATCGCTTTTTAATGTTTTTTATGATTGCGAAACTACAACGTCATTATTCTTGTCTCGTAAAACTAAACATTTACAGCCGTATGCATAAAAACTTTAATCAGCTTTAAGAATGAAAATTTCAGAAAATTTCTTAAAGTTGTATAAAAAAGGGTTTTAGCTTAAAATAACCTTGTTAAACCTTTAACTTAAAGTAGGAAAAACCTACTTGAAACCTACAATAAAATAATGGCAGTTGTATTTTGTGATTGAAAAAATTTACAAAAAATTAAAAAACAAAACAAATTGTGTTTACAATATAGAAAAAAAAATGAAAATGTAACTTTTATAATAATGATAATTTAATGATAATTTTATATTAATTTTTTGGTGAAGATGTCAATAATATTATTAACCATTGTTTCAGTTTCTTTCTCCACAAGCTTGGCAAAGAAAAATATGTTGTTCAATCCGTACCAGGGGAATTAGTGTAGCTGCTAATATCGTAGACTGTTTTGTAACACTTTCGAAGTTAATTAAAAAATTGTGGTACGTATTGTAAAATTATATACAAATCAATGATCTATTGATAAGCGCAATAGTTTGTTTGTTTATTTAGATGGCCCGATTATAGGACCCGACAATCTCTTGTAGAACTTGTAAGCGAAGGTTTTTGTTGGATTGATGATCAAGCCAATGAACGAAGTTATTGGTTTCCTGGTTTGTTTTCAGCTAGAATTGCTCAAGCTAATATATTAAAGATTATTTGCGATTGTTGTTACTACTTATTTTTTATATACATTTGTATATTAAATTGTTTTAATATTTCAAACTACACAAATATTATTTAATAAAAAAAAAAAAAACGTTAACCTTGATCTTTCCCTCCAGTTCAGACTGAAATGGTTAATAGCATTCAAAAATAATAATTATATACATACGTATTTTACTTTAAATTACCAATACTTTGGCGGCTTGTTCTAATTGATCTGATAAGTCTTTCATAGCACCTCTATAATTTTACAGAAAGCGCATGTTAGCGCTTGGTCCAATATTTGAATAAAATTTGTTTTGGTTTTGCACTTCTTTGCTCTAAGCTTAACGCAAAACAAAAATGTAAATAAAACAAATGTTTATTGATGTGCTTATAATCGAAACAAAGCTCGTTATCCGAATACTTCGTTTATTAATATCAAAAAATTCTCAAGTTCATGCTAGTTTTCTATTTTTGTGTTTTTTTTTTGTTTTATTAAAAAGATTAACAAGAAAAGCAGAAAAAATATGTTAATTTTACTGAAAATAATTAAAACATGTTTTATAGATCTAACTACCCGGATAATAATATAAATAATAATAATAATAATAATATATATTTTTATACATCATTAACTGCAAACTGACAACTGAAAATAATAGTATCGCCCGGATTAAAATTCCTAATTTTGCTAAAGCGTATATTAGATACATTAGTGTTTTTGGATACCATATTTTAACATAGATTTGTTAGGTTTCAACAATTATATTTCTAAAAAAAAATTATAAAATTCGTTTAAAAACTATTTTAGCTAATAAACATTTCAATTTTAAGAAATTAAGTTTTTAAGAAATTATATTTTTAAACAGCATTTTAACTAACAACTTTTTTATTTATTTTAAAGTTTCATACTGGCAATATTGTCTAATGATTTCAAACAATGATCATCAATTTATAAGTATTCACAACTTATATATGTTTTTGTTCTATTTAAGAAAAATGTTTAATTAAAATGAAAAATGTGATGAATTCTGTCAATTTACTAATAAAATTATTCAAGAAAAAATAAAATGATGTATAAGAATCTGTTTCAGATATTTGTTAATGTTAAATATAACAGAATGAATAACGACTATCAATTTATTTGTTTTATTTATTTTTACATCACTAAATTATCTTTTAAAATTTTTATTTACAAAGCAAAATTTGTAAAACACAGTTTATTAAAATTAATTACTATACCGTGTTTTAAGTTAATCAAATTAAAGGATATGACCCTAAATTAAATAGCCTCAGGTTATAACCTGAGTCATCAAGTAAATAGCCTCTGAATTCAGCATTTTCGAAACGATCTTTAAGCTTGGACTCATTAAATATGCGACAGTCATGAGTACTACCCCTCCATCGTCCTACTACATCCAACATTTTTAGTTTGGCATCGCAAACCATCTGTATAACAATTGAACATAAAAATCGATCATTTTACTTTTAACTTGTATTACATAAACATTCAGCGAGTATAATCCTTTTCGATTATAATGTTGTGCTAGATGCCCACCAGTTTTTTTCTTTTAATTTTTATGTCAGTCCCATCAATAGCGTCTATTACTTCAGGGAAATTTCAAATTTTTTTAAACTGGTTTGCGTTTTTATATAAATGTTATAATTTCTTTGGCGTGTCTTGTAAGGGCACGCGGAAATTTTGCACAAATTTTGCTGACCATGGATTGCGTTAGACCATGAAAGTTATCCGCGTCATTCTGAAATCACGCATACATATATTATAACATTATCATTGTTAGTACGAAATAGAAATCAGCTTACTTCTCTCCGTCCCCAACAACGCAAAGCCACTAAAACTTAAAGTTCTGGGGAAGTTCTGCATCTTCTACGGCAGACACATATATAGGATTTAAATAAACTTATAATTTTTCACACTTTATCTTTATTCAGTCGATATTTCTCCATAAATTGGTTATCCGGAAGAGAAAATGTGTCGAACTTTCCTGTACGTTTTCGGTTGACGGTAGCGAATTAGTTACCTAAATTTGGTTCTTACCAATTTTGCTGATTAAGTTTAACACCTTAGGTTTAATATCAAAAATTATTTTATGCATTTATCAAAATGTAAACAACAAAATGAAAAATTATTTTAAAATAGTTTTAAACAAGGTCCGAAGTAATTTTAATTTTCACAAAACGAATTTTAAGCTAAAATTAGTTTATAAATATAATTTAATCACATTTTGCTTCAAATTGGTTTGAAATACTTTTTAAATTTTTACGAATATATCTGAAAGTGTTTATTAACTAATGTGTACTTTAAAGCTCAAATAAAACTTTATGCTTACGGCTGTTAGTATTTTATTGTCATGTTATTTGCTACAAATAGCGTTGTTGTTTTATTTAACCCTGCAGCATAAGCTGTGCATGACAAATATTAGCTGTTTAAATTTATTTGTTTTACCAAAACGTTTTCCTTTTTGATGTTAATGTGCACTTTGCAGCAATTCAAAGCTGAAAATATCTACATATAACAACACTGTTCTTAATCAATTTTATATTCTCGTTAAGTTTATTGTGACATTTAAAATGACATTTTCATAATGACTTCATGCCTACCAATGTCTTTACTTAATCTTTAGTGTTTACATTCCTTTGTATAGTCATTCTTCTACAGCAACAGCTTTTCAAGCAATAGTAATGTAATATTGATTGTTAGTTGCAATTTGTTATTGCTTTTACTTTTGTTTTAATTTTAATTTCATTTTACTGATTTTTTACACGTTTTTGCATGTGAAAGATCCGGTAGAACACGCATTCATGTTCGCATATTTTGTATTGAGCCTATCGACTCGATTTAAAGATCAAATTCTTAATAACAATCTCAGAAGGACGATTATATCGTCCGATAATAACACCAATTTTACGAAATGTAACTTTAACAAAATCACCATTTTCATAATGGACTTTAATTCTTTCTGATGCGATTTTCGAATAAGTCAAAAAAGTAAATGTCAAAGCTATCCTATAGTTGGTTTTGCCATAATTGAAAAACAAACTTCATGTTGAAAATCCCGATACCATTTTAGGGCAAAACTCCTAGCATTTATCCTCCAAAATTATAATTGAAAATGGCTTTGCTAATTATTGACCAATTTTAAGCAGCTTCGTTTGCACGTTTGCCTTGTGCGAGCAAATCATCTACAAAGCAAATTTAAAGTTTTCTGGTTTAAGTATTATAATTTTTAACTTAAATATTAAAAATGTTTTTCTCAGGTTTCTACATAAAAGTTGAGGTTTTATTCTTGAAATGTCCAATTACTTACTCGACTGCTCTTTAGTTTTTTTTAATTTTGTCGCTTCAGTTGACGTTTTCTCGTGACCTGCCCTTTCTTGGCATAGGAATTTCGATCTTCTTATTTGAACTTAACTCGAATTGTCCCAGTTTTTTTTCTTATGGCAAATTTCAGTTTTTTTTTTGACATAAATAGAACAAGTAGATTATAATGAAAAATCTGAAGTTATGGGTTTTAAAAAGTAGTGTTTTCATATGGCCACACGACTACAGTAAGATTTGAAAATAAAAACAATTTGTTTTTTAATAATAATTTTTAATGCAATTCGATTTAATACTAGGTATTTTTAACCAATTTTGAACATAAAACTTATGTTCTAAAATCAGTATATTACGACATTTAATACAAACGCCGACATCACATTTGATGCCTGCTGTTCGACTAATTGACTTGCAGTATTTTCAGGCACAACACCATATATATATATATATATATAAGGTGCAACGCAGTGACCACTTCCATCAAAACGTAATGTAACCTGTACAGGCAACTGTACCGAGGAAGCAACGCTTACAACACTATTTTCGGTACACTTTACAACATGTGTGCCACTTCTTTCTTCAGTAGTAGCTACATAAAATCCTTGCTTCTCTTTATTGAGATCGTTTTTCTTATAGCGCCAGTTCCGTTAAAACTATGCCGTTTTAAATAGAAAAGAAGTTGGAAGCTCGTAAAAAAATTATCGAAGAAAAATGAAAATCGAAACTGCCAATCATCGTTCAAAAATCGTCTATCATCCTTACAAGTGGTTTTGCACAATTACCATATTTACTCTGACAATCAATCACTAAGTGTGGATTTTTTTCTTAATATATTTCAAAATGTATTACATAACCAGACGAGGGCACACAAAGACCAAACCTTTTACTCAAAACATAAGGGTTTTACCTTGATAAATTGTTACAGCCATGCTTAACAAAATATCTAATAACACTTTCAACATATGGAAAGTTTTGCTTAGAATGAAAATTGTTTAGCAGATTTTTCTTCAGGCAATCTATGAGTGGTTGTAGCGTCTACAATGTACTAAGATTATTATTATTTTTATCATTAGAATTATATTTACTTATTAGGAGTATTTCAAAAAGTTTCGTTTGTTCGGCATATTATAATTGATATCGAAAATTTGCATATTTTGTTAATTGCTGAATTATAAAACGAAGAATATTATTATCAAAGAATTTGTCAAAAAGTTCATGAGGTTTAAGACCACAGCAGTCTTCATGGTGCGGGAAGTATTTGAATCATCATCATTAACTAAAAGTTATGAGTCCAGTAGATCTACTGATATAATTTTAGAGGAGTTATCAAAAATATCTTGTATTTTTTCGTCTTTTTCTACTTCAGATTGACAATTTTCCAGCTCTTGTAGTGTTGATATACTATGGCCACTTTGAAGTAAAATTTTACAATAAGCTTTGAGTTGGTTCAAATGCAAATCATTTCGAAAACAGTTTAGTTTTATTTTCAGCATTATTCTCTCCACTAAAATAGTATTAATTTTCCGGAGTTTCAATAAAGATCTAGAGCACATTGTTTTTGCCATTGTAACCCTTACTGTCCAGTTCATCAATGTATTCCAAAATCAATTTTAACGTCAGTTTTCTATTAAATCTTTAAAAAATTTAAACGACTTTAAAAAGTCTGGATGTTGATCAGCGGAGAAGGTCATCCATAAAATAAACTGCATAATGTTATTTTTTTTCGTTTTTGGTGAAAATTTTACGTAATATTTTTTCGTCATATAACTGGATCATTTAAAACATTTATTTAATTTTAATATCCCTAACAAATAGTTAGTTATACTTCTTAGCACTTTAAATAACTATAGCCTTATCACATGATACCACCGGAGCGGACATACTCAAATTGCAACAAATTAGCTATGTTATGATTTGATTATATCAAATGATAATCATATGATCGTACGGATTACTGTTTTACTAGTATTGAGAAATGCTAAAAAGCATGCAAATTATTTTTTGACAAAAAAATAAATTCTAATTTTAAATATATCGTGCTTTTTTAAATAATGTGTTACTTGGTGTACGTTAGTAGGTTTAAGAGAAAACCTCTTATCACATCAATCAACGATTGTTCATATTATCTTGACATATTTCTTAGCAAGCATTTTATTATAGTAATAAATCACATGTTCGTGGAGGCTGTTAAATGAAATATTCCCACGCATATGTTGTTATCATACAAATGACATCTACTGTTCTTACAAAATTTATCCGTCACTTTTTTAATGACATTGTCAATCACATTTGCTTGAACCCGCAAAGACAAATGTTCATTTATTTCTTTGATTTATATCACATTACTAAATTAAATTTAAATTAGCTTTAGAAAACTTTGTATTCGAATGATAAATTGCTACATTTATGTTGAGGTATTTGAAAATTCATACTAGAACTACACAGAATTTCATTTTAATTAAACAGAAACAACACCGCTAAAGGAAGTTGATTGGAAAATTAAGGTTTTGAAAGGGGTAGCAAATAAAAATTTAGCATACACTTAAAACAAAAAAAAAAAAAGGAAAACACCTTGTATTTATTGTTGTAGTGTTCATACATTTCATGTATTTATTTTGGCATACAAATTATGCCAAAGATAGTAAGTAAGATAGTAAGTAAGTAAGATAGTAAGTTGAATAAAAACATATTTTATAATACACAGAAAAACGTTTTGCCAGCTATTAATATTTTATTAGTTTTAAAATTACAGTTTTATTCATTTTATATTATATATTTGTAGAAAAAGTTATTGAAGCAGAAGTTAAATATAATGGGTTTTCAGCAAGCAGTTTGTTTTCTAAAACAAAAAATTTCGATTTTTCCACTACGAAGAGAAAAGTTCGTCAATTATGAATGAAAAATGATTTCTGGCAAATGTCCACTACAACCACGCTGACAGATATCGATCCTTTTATCAAACTTGTTAACCACTTCTAGCAAAATGGCGGTCCTATTTCGTTAGTCACATCATAGCCCCACAAAAAATGATTCAGTGATGTTAAATCGCACGATCTGACTGGCCACTTAACTGTTAATTTTTGTGAAATTATGTGATCGGGAAATTTGGTTTGAAATAAATTGGTCGTTTCAAAGGTTGTGTGACATGTGCCACATCCTGTTAAAATTACATGTCAGTGATATCCATGTTGTCAATAATAGGTCAAAAGTTAGTTGTTAGTATCTCGCGTTAGCGTGATCGATTGGCCGTTACCGCATTTCCAACCTCATCTTCAAAAAAAAAACAGCCCAATCACGGCTCCACACAACATTAGCTCACCATACAGTGACACATTGAGCATGCAAAGGCTTCTCCAAATTCGCTCTCGGATTTCCCGAAGTTTAAATCCAGCAATTTTACTTGCTGACATACCTTGACAAATAAAAATGGGATTCGTCTAATAAATATTATTTCAAAAAAACCAGTCGGTTTCTTCTGAATGAGTTGAGTGAATCTACGGTGATGTGTATGGTCGGTTGGCTTTAATTTTTGCACCAGTTAAGCCTTGTAATTGGTTTTCGATAAACGAAACCAAAAATGGCAAACAAATTCTTAAAAACGAACGAATCTACTGATATAACTGAATTGTCACCCATCGATGGTGAACCAGTTTCACCGCTAAGATTTAATCTTTGTCATATTTAAAGGGCAACTGCTGGTCTAGACACAAAGAAAGTATTGACAAAATAAGCAACAAGATGATCATAAAGCTTCCCGGTGTAGCAGTTGGAATAATTCTTTACATCTTTAATACCATATTACGCCTTGAATCCTTTTCTTTTGAACCTTTCGGGTTCAGAAGACAGCACAGCACAATAGAACAAGCGAACAGATTAGTAAACGTAGTTAAAAAAATCCTTGGAGAGAGAAAATAGTGTTCAGAGATTTTTATAAACGTTTCCCAAGTTTTTGACAAAGTATGGCATAAAGGCTTTCTATATTAGTTAAAGCATTATTTACTCAAAAACTTCTATAAGCTTTTAAAAAGCTATATAACTGATCGCAAGTTTATTCTTAAAGAAGGAGATTCTTTAAGCTGAATGGGAAATGTGTTTTAGGTGCTGTATACTTTAGATATGCCTATTAGCAACCGCATTCACACACTTGCCGACGATAAGGCTTTTCTTAGCATTGGCCAAAGCACCCAATAGCACCAAGTTACTTTCAGGATCATATACATCATTTGTAAGTGTGGTTGAAAAAATGGAGAGTTAAAATAAATGAACAAAATTCTGCCCAAATTCTAATTCATTTATTAATCTTTTGGCCTAACAATATATAATTGCTTACGGGATTGACTCGTAAAATAAGCTTTCGTTTACAGAATTTTATAGGGTACCGTTTCCTCTTTCAACTCAAAGATAGCAAAATGAAATTTTGCAAATGATCACTAACCCTTCCCTCCCGAACGGGGTATTAGAATCCCACAAACTCCTAAACGAATTATGAACGATCTTTCATTGAAACATGTATTAAAGACATAAAAGCTCATAATTACAGCTATCATAGGAAATAACTTCTTTTGTCTAGATTTTTGTAAGATTTGACACCTTGGTAGCACTTTTTAATTCAATTGTTTTGAAGATTTATTGGATAACTTGAAAAAAAATTTAAAACCTAATGAAATTAAACTTCCAGCAATTCGTTTAAAGTACAAAGAAATTCCTTGTAGAACTTCTAAATGTTCTTTTTTTGTTATTATCTATTATCTGTATTCTCAAAAAAAAAAAAACACAACAAAATTTTAAAAGCCCATACAAGGATATTTATTACTTTCCTGTTTTTGCAAGCAACAGCCAACAGCATTATCTTTTTATGCTTCGTTTGTATTAAACACAACCGTAGAAGTTTTATTCACTCCGTTTTTATTTTTCAATCCGTCGGTTTCATTTAGCGTACTTTTTACACATGGCAAACAAAGAATTAACAAAATACAACTACATGTAACGAAACTGAATTAGCATAACGACAAAATAAAGGAGACTTTACAAAACCTACAGAAGATGAGAAGCAATGGTGATGCAAATCCCTTTAAAACCAACAAATATAGAGAACTGTGAAAATGTATTTTTATATTTTCTTTAATAACACAGTACAACAGCATTAAAACACATGTCATTTATATTTGTTGCAATTCTTTTTTATAACATTTACACTGGTAGAATTATATTCTTTTAAATAAAACATAATAAATATTATAATAAATATTTAAATTTAGGAAATAACAACAATAAGCTAACTTCTCTTTAAGAGCATTCTTTATATTGTTTCGACTTATAAATATTCACATTGCGATTATTACTTTCTTTAGCCTTACAACTTAATTACATATCTGTGCAAAAAATACACGGAAACTCAAGGTTTCCTAAAAGATCTCATCGCATGAGCTAAGCGGTCTGAATCCATTTTCATTTGGTCCTTGTTTGATTAGTATTCCGTAAGCACATTTATCTAAAATATTATTTGAACAGTCGGATAAAAAACTTTTTCATTGACTAATTATTAAACAATATTATTATTATTATTGTTATTATTCTTTATTCTTCAAACAACTAGCACAACAAGATGATAACATCTTATAAGTGACGGTGCTGTCGATCCTTACGATTTGAGTTAATATAAAACTTAAATCTAGTAACAGAGCATTAACAATACACAAAAGGAAAATGTCAAGAATGATAAAGATACAACAAATAAAGATATAACCAATGGAAAGAAAAGTAATGTAAAAGTGTTAACATAAAATAACAAAACAAAAATAACAAAACAAAAAGTCAAGGTTGGGTAGAACTAAATAATTTATAAAGCTCCTTTTTAAATAAATTTGCGTTGCCTATTTTTTGTATAGAATTTGGCAAATATTATTATTAATATATAGTTCCAAACTGTTAACTCTCAATTTTCATAGTTTGATTAACTCATCACTATAGAAACGTAGATGACATCATATGCATCGTCGAACAAGACACATCCGAACGAATTCAGACAGACTTAAAAACAATCCAAAATAACATTACATACAGAATGGAAAAATAATAAGATAGGAATTTGCATTATCTGACTGTTAAATATTTGATATTTATAGAAAACTAACTGCGATGGACACTACCATCCACATAAACTCGGACCCAGCAGCAGCATTTAGACATATGATGCAAAAACTAAAGAAAATCCCATTTACTCCAGACAAGTACAGCAAAGAACTCGACACAATTTACACGATAACTAAAAACAACGACTTCCAACCCACTACTATCCACAAACTTCTTAGGCAATACAACACTAAAATCAGGAATGAAGAAGACAAAGAGACAATCGATACAACACCACAACAAAATTTTACCTGCACAGGATCAGAAATATATAGGTTAACTAATCTAATCAAGGAAGATGTATTCACAGGATTAAAAACCAGCAAAATTCTGAGTCATAATCTCAGGACATCGACAGAACCAACTGACAAATTTAGTTCCAGCGGAGTATACAGACTTACTTGTACTTGCAAAAATACTTATATAGGACAAACTGGACGAACACTAAAAACAAGATTTAAAAAACACATACGCTTATATAAACAAAAAAGAGATATATCCACCTTTGCATTACACCTTGACACTAACGTGCACGCATCAAGGGAAATAGATGAGTGTATGTCGACACTATATGCTAGCAAAAAAACCTAAGACTGTGCATCCTTGAAAATCTAGAAATCTATAAAACAAAAACTTTTAACAGTGACATTATAAACGAGAACACGACCTCAGACACAATTCTTACAACACTAAAACTACTCACTCACTCCAACAAACGAAAAGTACCCTCAGACGGACACACCTGCCTGGAAATATTAGATTAGCCCCACATAAAATGCAAGATGGCGGGCATATATATCAGTAGATACGACCCTAATTAAAGAAATACCCAAACCCGAACACTGACTCACCAGTACAGTCTAGAACATGGCTTAATAATGATATAATCATATCGAAAGCGCTCGCTCATACCAAACAAACAGCCATCAATGACGCTTTACACCGAAAGAAATGACAGCAGTTTCTTTTATCTACTCGCGGCTAAACTGCTTAAGATGAGAACCACAATAATTAAACTTAAATCTGGCTGCACAATAATTTTAAACCCATTAACCTTTGAATTACGTGCCCCTATAGGCTAGTAGGTAGTGTACTAGCTTGAAAATATGGGGGTTGTGGGTTCGATTCCCAACGAAGACCTTGGTTTTTTTTCACTACAAAAATAAAAATTGACTGTCGGTGGGGCTGCTCAGCGATAAAGTCATAGTCACTGGCCGCTGTGCTGTCTTATATACGGCAGTTAATTTCCGACTATCCTTCTACTTTCATCACCTGTTTCATCTATTCTCTATCCCTTTCCTAAAGAATGTAGCACGGTACTTGACTAAATAGGCATTGTTGCCTGAAGTGCTACTTCTCTTAAAAAAAAAAAAAAAAAATTTGTATGCTTATAATTCGTATTAAGACTTTGAAAATTTAACTTTTTTTCCCATTCGTAGTTCACCAACACGTCACATATTATATGGTCGATTCAACTACAAAACGAGAATAAACTGTTATATTCAGTTCAGAGAATTTTATGACAAATTAAATGGTCTCAAAATATTTGGGAAATCAGTGGGTCTCATGGTTTTGATATTTAAACTTGATGAGAAATCTTTATTTTATTTTAAAATAGTTTAGGTAAAACTCTTTTGAACAATAGGAAAAGAATTATACTATATTTACTTTTTTCAGCACATATTTTACGAACTCCTGCTTCTTTACTAAATATACTTAGTAGAATTTCAATTAAGATAGACCGACTTTTTTAAAAGTATCAAAACACTGTGAACGTGCATAGAAACTAGTAGTGACTCCTCGGATAAAAACTAAAGTTTTAAAAATGTTTCAAATTAATCGAGTTAATATAACATGTTACCTTAAAGACATAGTTACGGCAAAAGATAACCATTATTCATTCCTATCTTTCTGAAATAAATGCAGGAGAATACGCATTTCCTTGTAAGATATGAGAAAAAAATTTGTTCAAAGAAAAAAACTGTTGAATCAAAATTAATGAATCTTTTTTATTTCGATTAGCCCGTTGATTTTCTTATTTTTATTATTCTCATAAAAAAACTGGAATAATACATAATACTAACTTAAATAAAATTCGAAACAATTTTAAGTCGAATGCACACAAGTTTGTAAACTGAAAAAAAAAGATGAATGTCTTTTCCCCCTGTTTTGAAGTTTCAACATTTTTAATGTGATGGTGAGCGACACTAAGTAATTTGTTTGTAGATTTTATTTCTGCCATATCGGGTTATATCAAGTCCAGTTCTTGATGAATTAACAGTTTTAAGAAGCTTAAATTTTCATACAAATATGGTCCGGATGGTATTCCGAGTTGCATTCTTAACTATGGTACTGGTAAAACCTCCTACAATTATCGTCCACATTAATTAATTTAAGTTATTTTCCTAAAATACGGAAGGATTCTTTTATTATTTCATTATTTAATCCTGGTTGTAGAAATAGTGACAGAATATACAGAGTGAACTAAACTTTTTGAGATCATCCTTCTGATCATCCTTACCATTACAGTATTATCTGCACTAGATCCTGCTAAGCATGTTTTAGAAAGCTTGTTCTAATATTAATAACGCTAGTCAATCGGGGACTTGTTCAACAAAAACAAACTGATGTTATTTACACCGACTTTAGTAAAGTATTTGATAAGGTTAACCACAAACTTATAATAAATAAACATGATCTTATGAGATTTAAGAAGCCTAAAATGTTTGGTTTAGTACGCTTACTTCCGAAGTGATTTTTGTTTCATCTGGTGTGCCGCAGGGACGCCATCTGGGTCCTTTATTATTTTTTTTTGTTCATTAGTGATCTGCACAAAGTCCATAAATACTCAAACGTTCTATTATGTGCAGACCACGTGAAGTCCTACAAAAGGACTTAAATTCAATTGTCTTAAATCGTAAGACACAATGTTGCATGCTTACGCATAGATCTTTGTTTGGTAGTGGTGCTGCATCTGTTACTATGGGTGATATAGGTATTACGGAATCGGAAGCTCTTGATGTTCTTGGTATGAAAATTCAGTGTGATGTTCGTTGGACTAAACACATTTTTCAGGTTTCTAAATAAGCTTTCAAGTGCCTCGGTTTTCTAAAGCGTTGTAGAAGATACTTCACCCCATCTGATCTCCGTACTATCTATACCACCTACATCCGTCCGAAAATGGAATACAACTCTCATGTATGGGCCGGCGCTCCAAAGTCTATTTTAGGGTTACTCGACCGCGTACAGGAGAGGGCCAAGAGGCTCATTGCTGACAGTAGGGTATCCAACTCTATTGATTCTCTAGAGCATCGACGCAATGTGGGGTGCATTTCACTGTTCTATCGTTACTACAATGGTAAGTGTTCTAATGAAATTAGGGAACTTGTCCCTGATACTCACACGTTTTCACGTTTAACTCGATTTTCGATGAGAGCACATCCTTTTGTGGTTGATTGGCCAGTGAATCGCACTACGCATTACAGGGAAAATTCGTTTTTCAGCAGAACAGTCCGTATGTGGAATAAGATCCCTCCGTAGGTCTTTCCTGTCACTTACAATCTGAGAAAGTTCAAATCGAATGTCCACAGACACTACTCTCTCTTTCCTCCTTCCCGTAACCTAATTTCCTAGTTCTGGCACAATGCATTGCATAGGTAGGGGTCATCCCCTGAGTCCTGGTCCTAAAAAAAAAAAAAAAAAAAAATTTAATTAGTTCCAGGTGTAACATTAACATTATGGAGTTCAACCTTAGAAAGTACAAATGCATGTGTTTCTTTGTTTCTTTCAAAGATATCATACAGATCACGGTTTTTTACTGTACGCTAAATTTAGTTTTATACAGCATATTTCTTTAACCACTAACAACGAAGTGCAGTTCTTGGATTTATAAAACGCTGGCTGAAAGAGTTTGTAGATCCATGTATCACAAAGTATATTAACATTTCTCTCGTCATGCCAATTCTGGAATACGGCTCAATAATTTAGGATCTAATTTATAAAGTCCATAGTAATAGCATTGAATTGCTGCAAATCGAGTTCTTATTATTTTGTCTTCGAGGTTTACAATAGAATCCCATAATTGTACCATCCTACACTAAAAGACTTGCTCTAATAAAGCTGGCAACTCTAAAAAGCCACTTTTGTTTTAAATTTAGTAAAAGAAAATGTCTGTCGTTTTAGAAACTTTTATACGTAGAAACTTGAAATTTTCACAGTATGCGTGTTGCCAGCAGAAAGTATAAAATTAAAAATTAATAAGTAATTTATTCATCGGAATCATTTTCAATCTAAGCAATTTTATTATTCGTGCTTGATTCCTTTAAATAAATATTTCATGATATTCTCACGAATTATTTATTACAAAAATTTTTATTAAAAAATAAACATTTTATGATATTCTCATAAAACATTTATTTCAATAAAAATAAAAAATATTTGAAATGTGAAATTGCAATATGGATATGCTCTCCCCCGTAGTAATACATTTCAAATATTTTTTATTTTTATTGAAATAAATGTTTTATGAGAATAAAATGTTTATTTTTTAATAAAAATTTTTGTAATAAATATTTCGTGAGAATATCATGAAATATTTATTTAAAGGAATCAAGCACGAATAATAAAATTGCTTAGATTAAAAATTAATCTTTAATAAATATCCTTTTTCTTTTTAACGATCTTTTTTATATATTTTTTTCTTTTCGATATTTCGCGAAAAAAATATAAAAAAAAGAAAAAAAATATATAAAAAAAGATCGTTAAAAAGAAAAAAAGATATTTATTAAAGATAAATAAAAAAAGATCGTTTAAAGAAAACTACAAAAATTAAAAATTAATGGTTGTCTCTATTGGTGACGTAATTTTGTGTACGAGTTGACAATTGAAACTTAAAGCGTTTCTCCTTCGAACTAGGTTGGGTTTTGCAAGAATTATTCTAGTTTACGCTACAGTTGTCTCTACATACATATATATATATATATATATATATATATATATATATATATATATATATATATATATATCGTATATTCGTCTAAAAAATAAATGGTTCACATAAGCTTAAATGTATGTATATATTTGTTGTAATAATAAAACTTACATTATGATGTTGGCCCTATGTGTGAAATTTCCTTAGTGTGAACTAATTCTGAATAAGGTTAAAGTGAAACCTAGAAGCTTATCCAATAGCATTAAAAAGGTGAGACATATAATTCTTCTTTTCCAGAACAAGAATAAGATTCTTTCAAATAAAATAAGGGCGGTTGTCGATATTAGCGCTATTCCAGTGTCATGATTAGTTAGAGACAAGTTCCCCGAATAAAAATTCTGAATTTGGGAAATAGTGTAAATATTTTTTTAACAAGAATGGCTGGTCTTTTGCTGGGCAACTTGTACGAATATTGATTATATCCATCTTATTTCCCCTATTGTAGGGAATGCTTTCTCTGGCACCTTTGATCTATGCGCAATCTGTTTCTGACGAAGCCTATTTATCAACAAAAAAATCACATTTTGGAAATGAATCCTAACAATGTGTTCTTCCCATTAGTTGTATAATAATTTTTAATTTTGAAAAATATGATTTAAATTATTTTAACTTAAATTTCAAATTTTCAAACCATATAATTATAACAAAAACATTGTTTTAGCATATCAGTAAAATCATCATTAGTTCCGTTTTTCTACGCGAGGTTTACTATGGCTATTTACGAAAATCTTACTAATTCACATTATCACGTTATCACATAAGCCAGTCCCCCCGGGGGCACATCATAAGTCTTTATGGAGACACAACCACTTAGACATGTGTCTTGCGGGGGTAAAAGGAAGCCCAATCCCCTTCAAGGCTAGTAGGAGCCAACTGGACAATCCACTGTATTTTCAGTAAAGCCCCAGAGTTCCTCTATTTGTCTCTTTAGGCATTTAGCTGTTCTCTGGCTGACTATTGAGGTAGGCCCTTCGGGAGTATCGTGGTGGCTGTATGTTTCGAGGCCCTCGTTTGAGTTTCTGGGTCGGATCATTCATAATGAACATAATGAATGGTCCAGGTCCAGTGAGTATGAATGCCGTCGTGTTCTTAATTATATTAAGCTTCATGCATTCTGGGCCAGGATTTGGATAGTCTCCAGTTCTTCAGCAAGGTATGAAGCCTGCGGCCTGCCGCTTTTGAAGTTGCAACTAGGAGTGACCGGAGGATATACGTATCCGAAGGCCTTCTAGGGCGAGGATGACGCTACATTTCATCCACAGTGGTAATGATCCACAATCTGATATTGGTGCACAAGGCTAGATACAGATGTAAATCTTATCACGCATCACATAAGCCAGAATCACATTATAACACTGAGTATTGAGATTTATTAAATTCCTCGTTGTTATGTACAAATTCAAAATAATAAGGAAAAAACTAATATTCAACAAAATATCTTCTGTTTTAAGAAATAATTTAATGTAATGCAATCTCCTGATTAGGGCACAAAATAAATTTAAAATGTGTTTGTTGAAAACTCACTTCATATGCAACATAATATAAAAGAAGACACGTATGGTACTCCAGGAATTAAAAGAGTAAAATAAGCAATACTTTTATTAAGCTTTTATATTTATTACTATATGAAGTAATCCTGTCCAACGACGTTTACTGCCACATGAATTGAAATTAAATAAAAATAAAAACTAAATTCCAAATTCTGCTGGACTAAAAGCGAACTTTTTCAAAGGAGTATAAGGAAGAGACGGAAAATATAAATTCATATGAAGTAAATCAAATCATAAAGGTAAAAAAAATAATGAATAGTATATTTAAAGAAACAAACTCTTAATGAATAGCATATCATTTCCATTTTTTTACGTAGAACATTCATAAATTTGCCAGATGTCAGAAGAGTGGTGTTATCTGCATAGCGCACAACATTTAGGTATGAGGGAGGAGAAACATTGGAAGGATAAATTGTATACAATACTGAAGTAAACCTCTTGTGATTAATTTGGGAGAAGACCGAGAAAGGAAAGCCAGCTGCATTCATAAATATTTTGGACCATTATCTTTGACCTATTTATATATAAGTCCGTTGTATTAAAAAATTGCAAAAGCCTTATCCACGTCTGATATTATCACTCCGGTAGAGTTTATATTTTGTTCTTATTATGTTTAGAATACGACTTACTTGATAATCTGCACTGTGCTAGTTTTATTGTGCTTCCGCTACTGCTGGAATGTTTTCTTATATATAATTTATGTTATAAATTTTCCTGCAGCTTTTATGGATTATTTCTTGGTTCGTTGAGTTTAGCAATAGCAATAACTCTAGTTTTTAAAAAAGTTTGTAACGGTTTGCTAAAAAACAGGCATTTTATCGTTTAAAATTTTATTCTATCAAATGTTTACAGATTACTAAACTTGTAGCATAATAAATGAAAATAATTATAAATTTAAACAAAGAATTTGCTCTTAAAATATTTAAAAAAATAAAGATTTATCCATTTATTTAAAAAATTATTTTATAAATTTTTTTATAAATATAAAAACTTCTCTAAAATCCTTTAAAGATTAATGATTTCCCAACTCTAATATAAGCTAAACGATTTCTAAAGTTTATGTGAATAACACATTGTTTGCAGCTATTTGTAGACAAGGGAATTTCACACACATAAATTTTACTTTTGTGGTAACAGTAAGATTTATATCATTTCAATGTTACAGCGTGTGTATCAGGACTTTGTTTGCAGTTTTTACATTCTGTTTTGCAAAAATTCAATGCTATTGCAATTCGAGGTTAGACTATTGTATATAGTAATAAAAAATAAAGAGAAATACCAAAATAGAAGAAATATTCGTTTTTTCCTGCTTGTATTTCCGTTTATCACTTAATTTTTTACACCTTAAGTTCAAATATTTTACTACCCAGTGGAAAACAATGTTTAAACTTATTACTGTTTTGAATTTTACATAACTTATTTTATTATTATTAATATAAATACTAAGATGCTTAATTGAAGTTATTCAAACTAAAAACTAAAAACAGTAAAGTGAAATGACCTCTTGTGTCTATTTACAATTCCTAAAGTTTGTAAGATAACTTGTGAAAACAAGGCAACAACAACATGATTCATTAAACCTTCACGAAATAAAATAAACAAAGAGAAAACAACTACATATATGTGATGATATTGAATTAGAAATTTCTTGTAGATTCGAGAATCGCTCAGAACAGCACTGAGAAATAGAGCAGTTGAATTGTGAACTTCGTCAAGTAAAGACATAAAGATAATAATAAAACAGCCTTCAGGCGTAAGGGCGGTATAGTTATCATAGTATATTTTTGTGTGTATAGAAGTGATTTAACTCGTATAAATAAATCGTATAATTCAATTTAAAACTCTAAAAACAAAAAGTATGTATTAAAGGAATAAACGTAAGAACTCATATCAGACGTGCGCTTGTAAAATAATAAAAAGATTAAACTAAAACAAAGTTTGACGAATAAAAATAGAGCAGATATACAAGAGCGGAATAAGTTAAATCTGCCGATAGCAGGAAATAAAGCAGAAATGCAAAGGAGGTTAATTGATGAATTCTAGCGGCGTTATCTCGATAATATGATAAACGAATTTGCAGAAAGAGAAGGGATAGAAGTATATACTCCACCAGCAAACAGTAATATGCACTTGACTTCAATGCTTGCCGCCATGATGGCAAAAACAGAAGAAACTAACCAGAAGCGTCAAGAATTCTCTTGAGCTAGCTGCTCAAGAAGCAACAGTGCTAAAATTGATGACACGAATGCAAAAATATTTTAGATAAAATCAATGCAATTCTAGAAAACTCTAGAGTTAACGGGAAAAGGCTTGTATTTGAAGCAAACGAAATTAGAAATATCAGAAGTCGTCGGGAAATGACTAAATAACGTAGAACATAGTGTTAGCAAGTTTGACGGAAAACTATCCGGCCTACGGGAAAAATTACATGAATTAATAATGTAAATGAGCGATCTTCATTATCAAAAGGGACTGGCGAGCACGCTAGCAAAATAAATACGGTAGCACACCTTTTAAGTTTCAGTTCGAAACATTGGCTATTAATAATGTTAAGTTTATACCTTTTATAAACGTTTTGTTGTTACTGAGTTCATTATTGCAAAATAAATAACACCAGATTTTTAAGTTTTTAAAATAATTACAAGTTTATTTACTTTAAATACACACAAAGTGATTTGTGCGTTGGCACTACACAACAGTTTACCAAAGATGCAAGAATTTACTTCACGAGTTTTAACTAACTAACTATCCACTCAGATGCTGATTTTTATATTTATCCACTGGAGGTCTAGAAAAATTAAGAATCTTCTACTTCTCACATTTGGCTGTTGTTGTTATGTTATTCATTCAGTGTAGGTCTGTAGGTCTGAGTTTATTTTTGTTTTTATGCTGATAAAGTTTCTTTCTGGAATTTATTTTAAGATAGTTGTTGTTGTCTTGTGTACATAAGTTTTCTTAGAAAACTACGCAGTTAGTAAACAGCATACCCGATTGTTGTTGTTTTGCATGTGTAAAATTTATACACAGTTTGTAATTAGAAAGTTATTGTTGTCTTGCGTGTATAAGTTTTATTAGTTTGCCACGCAAACAGTAAACAGGATACCAAATTGTCTACTTTATTACTTCATGATTTTATTTTAAAACTTAAGCAAGACGCATCCGTAATAATAATAAAAAAATCAAAATGGAAACAGACAACCAAACAAACATTTACGCTGAATAATGAATACTGCGGCATCTATAGTAACTGCAATAAATTTGAGTATTCTAGTAAACACTAGACCCGCTCAAAGCAATATATAAAGGCACCCTCTCTGGCATAAAATTTGAGTTTAATTCTAAACGTAATCAAGTGAATATACAACAGGTGATACACTATATTACATCCGTTAATGTGTTATATTTTTGTAATTTTATTAAAATTCTAGAAATAAGAGAAAATAAGCTAAACGTTTATTGAAAGAATAAGTGTAATAATATTTAATATACAAATCTAGGCTCAAGTGTACCGAAACTAGCTACTTATATCTGTATTATTTTAGGTTTTAGATAAGAAATCATTTTAAGCATCCATTTTTGCAATACTTAAGCATTAGAATGTTCATCTAATTTAAATTGAATAAAATATTCAGCAATTAGAATTTATAAGTGTTAAACTGATTGTATGTTGAGAAAATTTTCATTCTTATGAGTTGTAAATTTGTTACATTTAAGGTAAAATATTTATATCGAATTTATGTCTTAACAGTTGCTGTATTTACAACCTTATTTATATATTTTTTGGTCAGCATTCTATAAAATATGGTGGTGTAGTTGGTTTGTTTGTTGCATTTCGGTTAATTGGTTACATTTGCAAATGGTCTAGGAATTTTAAGTAAATTGTTGCAAGAATTCTGAAAAATATATTAGCGTGTTTTGGACTAAATTAAAGATATCTAAGATTTTTTACTTAACTATTAAGCACAAAAGTATTCAAAATAATTTTGTTTTGTTAACTTGTAATTTGGAAGTCATTCATAGGGAAGTTATAATAATTGGAGTAATTTTGGAGAAGAGGTAAACGATGAATGAAAACTGTTAAATATTGAATTATAGTTTTACTTGTTTTCATGTGTTTATCACATTATCTTTAATTGTAATGAAAATGCGAAACATTTTTCTTTCTTTAATTTAACGTAATTTCCTTTTTTATATATAACTAATAATTAAATTTATTTCTTTAAGAGTTATTAAGCACTAGGTCATTATTTAATAAAAACTTTTTAAAACTTTATTTTTTATTATTTTAAAATTTTTTTACTATATAATGACCTAGTCCCTAATAATAAACTACTAAAAAATATTAAAAAGGTCAAATAACTGTAATTATTTTATTTTTTTTTAAATTAAAAATTAAAGCTTTTGTTTTTTTTTTTTATTTTAATTATAATTAATTCATAAATTAGTTAAATTTTATTGTGATACTAAATTATTATTTTTCGGTTACTACTATATTTCCAAAATATATTACACTGCTTAGGCATACAAATTTAACATGATATGTCCATAGACTTTTTACTGGTAAAGCTTAAACAGAGTGCAATTGCCGACAGTAAAAACTATGTGGCCAGCAAATGTATTTTAACACCTAACTAATCTTACTTTTGTAGCTAACTTTACTTCTGTATTCGATCTGCTATAAAAATCGCTTTTTTCTAACGCAAGTATCGGGTTTTTATACAAGAGGTTTGTTTGTAAAATGAATTCAATTTCGCACGAAAATCGCACTAAAATAATTAAAATGAAAGAAATGTAGTAGCGCTATCGCGAGATGGTAACAAACCAGTTTTATCCCATTATTCACGACGTGGATAGCACCGACATGTGATTTCAATAGAACGGTACAACATGTCACATAGCCAATGAAACGATCAATTTATTGCAAAGCAAATTTCCCGACAATTCACAACAACTTCACAACAATCAGCAGTTAAGTTGCCATCCATCCAATATTAATTAATTAATTAATTTTTATAGATTATACATATACATGGCAATTACAAAAATTAAGTTAAAATTCTAAAAATTTATAACTTAGAAAGATAAAACCCCTACTACTTCACAAATGTTAAAATATAATAAATAAAAAATATAAATGGTGAGAATTGATTTAGAGGCTTAAAAACCCCAACTACAAGAGATGTTATACTAAGAATTACCGTAAAAATTGAAACTGAGTTAGAAACACGTCGTTGGTTGCAAGATATAAACAAATTCTATAGTCTAGGTATTATAAGATGTTCAGGCTTTCCGTATTTGAGAGCCTTGTAAAATAGAAGCATTAGTCTCAATTTAATAAAACTCAGTCTCATTGCAGAAGTTTAATATTGAACAAAGTCATATTTATGTGTGAATTAAATTTAAGTCCAAAGATGTAACGATATTTCGTGATAAAATTTACATCTGCACTTGGCCGTATGCCTTCATCAGGTGGTCAAACGACTGGGAATGAAAAGCAACGTCCTAGAAAGCCCAGGACTATTTCTGGCAACTGGTCTTTCCTGGTTGCAATTTCAGCGTTTACAAAGAAGGGTTGAAAACCATTACTCCTTTCTGAAGAGCTGGAGACTATCCAACTCCTGGTCCAGAACACATAATTAGCATGCTCACTGAATCCGGATCATTCAGCCGTTAGTGTTTATAAAGGCAAGATGACCATGCTTGGGGCCGCAAAACCACAACCACCACGATACTTCTGAAGGGCCAACCTCAATAATCAGTCAGAGGAACAGCTAAATGTCTTAAGAGATATAATTAGCGGAAACTCTGGGGCTAACTGGTTCCCGTGGAAATAACGTGGAGCTTCCAGTTGACTGCCTGCTTGCCTTCAGGGGACTGGGATCCCTTATACCCCCAGTAGCATAGGTCTAGATAGGTAAGTATTGTATAAAGACCGATAAATGTGCCCCCAGGGGGGAAGATGTAACGATATATAAAGAAAAACTATAGAAAGCTATAGAAAAACTACTTTAATCTGTTTTAGGATGATCTGTAATATACCTGAATAAATGTCGAAGCCGTACAATAGTATGAGAAGACAACATACTTTTTAACTTTGCTTGGTAAATAGAAATCTATATTGTATAGTTTCCGCAGAACAAAACTAATCTTAGAGATAATATAATTTACTTGAGAATGAAATTTCAAGTTGTAATCTATGTATAATCCTAATATATTTGATGCTTTTTCAGCTTTTTCATTGCCTCGTTAGCAGAAGTGGACAAAAACCGCATGCATAGAGTCTTTGAAGGATTTAAATTAAGAAAGGTTTCTTTCAATCAACGCATTATTCGACGTAAGTCTATGTTAACTATTTCTACCTACATTAATATAAATCGTAAACAGAAATGATTCTCAAATAGCACCCTGGGGTACTATGATGCAATTTTAAACCACGTTGTGCATAATAAACATATACAATACGACGATAAAACTATATTTTGAATTTGGATCTACTGTGTTATATACATGCTGTACAGAACAGCAGATATAAAGGATGCAGAAACTACAAAATAAGGCTATGCGCACAATAATCAAATGCAATCGATTTACCTCAGTGGGACATATATTAGATACGCTCAAATGGCTCAATATACGACAAAGATTATAATTGAACACAACTCATTTTATTCAGAAAATAAAAACGGGGGAGGCGCCTGATTATTTAATGGAACAACTCAGATACGTTGATGATATTCAATCATACAACTTGAAAAACGCTTCAGATTTTAGACTACAACGAGCAGATAATAACACAATGCGATGATCAGTGTTTTACAAAGGATTGAAGCTATACAACATGGTGCCAAATATTACTAAGAGTGAAATTAATCCAAATGTATTTAGAAGAAAAATTGTAACCTTTATAAAGAATATTTAATTTGAAGCAGAGTTGATGTAACTTGTACGAGAATGTGTATTGTTATATAAAAGTATTAAAAATACTACTAATAAATAATAATAATAATAATAATAATAATAATATTGTTGTCTTTTATTACGCAAAGATCACTAATTTTTTAGGCTGATGGGCCAAAGTCAAATTGCAATAACAATTTATAATAAAGTATGCTGTGTGATAACGAATTAAAGAAATATGAGCCCTGTGTTTAATTTCTAGTGTAGGTTTTTTTTTATATTTTCAACGCAATCTAATATAAAACTCATGGTACAAATATAAAATAATTTAAATAAACAATGATTGTTAGATACAGCTTTAATACTAATACACTGAAAAAAAAGTCTAAGTTTCTTTTAGAAAATAAACAAAATTTTCCCATTTTGATAGGATTTTTGCCGATACATAATATGTAATTCAATTCACATTCTGCCGTCACCTGATAATTCCAGTAAATTATGGGAAATTCAAATCGGAGATTCTTTGCCTTTGGAGTAATTCCTGCTGCCTTTTGTACACAAAATTATTTGATAGTTACTTACAAAATCAAATTAAATTTCAAACAATTCATTTCAAGTGAATTGTTAATTAGTTTTAATTTGAAATAAAACAAAAGCAGGTGCCCCTGTGGGCTAGTACATAGGTTACTAGCTTGTCAGTTTGGGGGTTGTGGGTTCGATTCCCAACTAATAACTAGGTTTTTTTCACTACAAAAATAAAAATTGACTGTCGGTGGGGCTGCTCAGCAATGAGGACATAGTTACTGGTCGCTTTGCTGTCTTGTGCGGCAAGTAATTTCCGAATATCCTTCTACTTTCACCACCTGTTTCATCTCTTCTCTATCCCTTTCCTAAAGAATGTAGCACGGTACCTGATCAAATAGGCATTATTTCCTGAAGTGCTACTTCTGCTTAAAAAAAAAAAAATTATTTGAATTCGAAATGAATTGCAAATTATTTTTACCAAATTCATTTGAAATGACTAAAATTTTATTAAATTAATTTTTTTATGTGATAAGAATTAATTTAGAATTTACTAATTCAGTCCATGAATGTTTCGTAAATTAATTACAAAAACAATGATTTATTTACAGCTCTGTTTCAAGGGCAGTAAAATAAATAACTAAATAAAAGGAACCGAGAGTATAGAAAGTGTAAAAATGGTAAAAGCAACATTCTTCTTTATCTGCATTTAAGTATCCAAAACATGTTTTATATGTTTTGTCTTTCTTTAATATGTTTTCTGGTATTTTGTGATATTTGCATATGTATAAGGGAATAATTTCAAGAAATACACAGGATAACGAACAACAAAATATAAGAATTTTTCCTTATAAATAAATATTTCAAAAAGATAAACCACTACAAATAAACATTTTGGAGGTGAAAAGCTTCTGAGTTTACAACAGGTGCTACAAGGATTTTCCACTTGAAAGCTTTAATTTTTATTCTCCAAAAGGAAATCTGTTTCCTTAAAAAATAAAGTGTAAGATAAATGTGTAATCTTTTGGCTGTCAAAATATTTAATTCAAAGACGTACTATTGGAAGCATGAAGGAAACCAACCAAATCATCTGCAGTACTCCATAAACAAATCTTTTAGTTTACGTATGGATGTTGATTTTCTTTTGCCTTTTGTGGTGAAATGAAAAAATACGAAATTTTATAAAAACAAATTTTTATTTATCATTTTCTTGAGGGAAAGTTTTAACAAAATAATTTTTTCTATAAAAACTCAAAGCACTTTTGCCCGTTCATCTGCTATTGCTTGGCTTAGATTTTTTTTGTATGAAACATGAAAACAATGATAACTTAGGATGAAGAAAATATATTAAAAAAAGGTGTTTTTTTATTTTATAAAAAAAGACTAAGAAATATTCACATCAAAAGTTTTAAAATTTTATTAGTGTAAATCCATCCCACGCTATATCTAACATTTTTTCTTAAACATTAATTTTACTTGCATGCTACAACGAGCTATTTATCTACATTTTAGTTTGATATTTTCCCAGCTACACATGCTTGAATCCTTCTGTAAATTAATTGTAGTTATTGCTCCTTCAAGTTTTGTAACTATGAGGCTCAGAAATGCCCAATTAACTTAACTACATGATGTTTCTTTGGATTGCAAAATTTAATTGAAAAGATTAAAGTTTATGAACAAAAGCCAGTCTAATATGTTAAGAGTTAAAAACAAAAACTGCAAAGAAAATTTTTATCATTCAATTTTCTAAAAAACTAATAGCCAAAGTAACATGTTAAATTAGTTTATCTCTTGTTTGTTAAATGCTGTCTTAAGCTCTACAAAGTTAAAGAAGAGAAAAAAGTTTTTGAATACTGAAGTTGCACCAGGGATGGAAATTTAAGATCTTTAATAAAACTGAAATATAGCTTTTTAAGAACGAGACGAAGCAAATCAAATGTTGATCTGAATGTTCGATTGCAACGAATTAGAAAATAATTAAAATAGCTACAAGAGAAGCAATGAGAAACTATTAACAGGACAATTTAGAGAAAGCAAGGAATGATCCTAAAAAATGTTGGCAGTTTTTAAACCAAAATTGAAAGACAATAAGGAGATGTTACATGGCAGGATAACAAAAAAGTTGAAAAGCTAAATCATTACTTTATTAACAAATGTTGACCTGAAACAACAGATTATTTACACACCAGGCGAAAGTTGGAATAATTTTAGATCGCTTCGACGCCATCATAATATTTTTAAATTTGAAAATACAATTACAGTTGAAACTCAAGAAAGAATTAGTTAGATGTGCAAAAATCGCCAGGATTTAATAATATTTCGTTTAAATGAATTATGGGATCGACAATTGAACTGAGATAGCAATAGTAATTCAATCAAGTTTTCAATTTTTGCAGAGTTATTAAAAGTACAAAAAACATACGATTCCAAAACAAATATCTTCAGACACAGTAGAAAATTATCGTCCAATAGCACTTTTATCAGTACTAAATAAAATATTTGAAAAACTGCTTTTTAAGCAACTAGCGATAACCTATATGAATTCCGGAAAAATTGTGGCACTGTAGAGACGTAGTAAACGTTATAAATTATGTTTGTAACTGTTTGGACAAAGGCTTTGCTGGCTTTGGAGGTATATTTTATGATTTCTCCAAGGCTGTCGATTTAGTAAAACATACCATTTTGATAGACAAATTGACGTTTTATGGAGTAACTGAACGAAAGCTAGCATGCTTTAAAAGCTATCTTGCTGATAGGAAACAATTTGTAGTTCAAATGAGCATGTAGTTGAATGGAGTATATAAAATACGGAGTACCGTAAGGCAGCGTATTAGGCCCGTTGCTGTTTAAAATTTACATTAATGACCTTAATAATATGGGTTTGCAAGGAAAATTGTTTATGTATGCAGACGATTTGTGTATTTTTTTACCCTTCAAACATCGATTACACATAATTACACATTTCAAAGTTCGCGAAAATTAATAATCTGGTTTTAAATATAAATAAAACTAAGCTTATTAGATTTAGGCCGCATCAGACTCCGAACAGTGATTTTACGGTATTCGTCAAGCGAAAACAATTAAGCGAGGAAAATAGCGTAAAATACTTAGGTGTATACCTGCAAAGTAATCTGGGTTGGTTGTCTCACATACAACATATAAGGACTAAAATATCTCCAGTTGTTGACATCTTGTACAAATTACGATATCGGCTAAACTCAAAACCAAAGATCATAATTTTTGAGTCACTGATACAGAGCAATATTAATTACTTATCTCTGATTTATTGCTACAGGAGAAATTTCGATTAAAAATCAATACAGGTTTAGCAAAACAAGGCCCTAAATGTCATAATCTTCAACGTATGTTTTCCACTTTACTTTTAAATGAAGATACAGCGCGTACTGTATTGCCAATTTATAGGTTGCATAAAATGCAACTACTTACATATTGTTAAATTTTAAAAGAAAATAATTCAGCAATAAAGTGATCTACTGGGTATACTGTTTACTAACTGGCTTGCTAAGAAAACTTACGCACGCAAGACAAAAACAAATTTCTAGTTACAAATTGGGTAGAAATTTTATACACGCAAAACAAAAACAATTACATATGCTGTGTACCAACTGCGTAGTTTTCTTAAATTAAATTCTAGGAAGAAACCTTATCAGCAGAAGAACAAAAAAAAATACACCCAGACATACAGGCGCCTGTACATTGAACGGACAACATAAACAACAAAATGTGATACAAAGAGAGTAGAAGATTCTTAATTTTTCTAGACTTTTAAAGGACAAATACAAAAGGCAGCATCTGAGTCGATAGTTAGTTAGTGTAAAAATAACCTCGTGAAGTAAAGACGTCCCTCTTAAGTAAATTATTCTGTGGTGCCAACTTTGTTTGTAGTTGAAGTAAATAAATTTGTAATTAATTAAAAAACTCTAAAATCTTGTGTTATTTATTTTGGAATAAAGAACTCACAACAAAACGTTTATAAAAGGTAACAATTTGTTTATAAAGTGTTGCATAATATTGGAATTGCAGAGGATAAAACATAATGTCAACACAAGGTTCAGTTCCAATATAAGGACAGTAAGATGCGGTTTAGAAACCACCAACTATTGCACCAAGTTTGCAATACAATAGTTTGCTATTACATAGTAGAGAAGCAGGTATTATATTTTCATATAATAAATTGTGTTACTTATATTTTTTAAATAATTTATTTCGTTTTCTAACATAAGCAAAAGTTAGAGTTTGAAACGGAAGAAAATATATGTGCCGCTTTATACAGGTAGCAATGAAAAAAGCTTTAACCCATTAATGCCTGAACATAGACCCACTTGTATAATTTTTACAAAATGTGCTTGTACTTAGTGGCCGGAAGAAGTTGTTTGGAGTAAAACAAATTACCTCCTTAAATACCCGAGACAGGATACGGGTATCCAATAGGGTGCGAATTTTACCAGCAACTATGCTGCAACAAGCAATTGTCCATCATTTATAACAGCAAATATTGAACTTTGAACACATTTGTGGGGTATATAACAGCCTATCATACCTTACCACAATTATACTGTTACTGATCAAATCGGAAACCACTCGGATGTGTGATGGAAAAAACAGTGTATTTCAAGAGACGGAAATACGGACTTTTGTGAATACTCACCGTTGGATCCGAACAACAATTTTTCTAATCTGCCTTCGAATAATTTGATGAACAAACAATAGACTATTTTCCCACAATCTTTCCAATGATGAGCATATGAGCATTTGGGAGTTGATTTGTTAGGAAGGTTTAAATGAAACAAACCCTCAATCAAAAATTCACACTTGTTTATTAAAACGTTAAACACTAGTTTTGTACAATTTTTAAATATGTTACAACTTAAAAAACTTCAAGATCGTTTGTGTTGAATAAGAACAAAATAAATTTACGATGCGTGTATGGCGACGAACAAAAACCAAGAGGCCGGAAACCAGACAGCACAGTTGCTATATTGTCTGGTTGCTTTTTGCGTATGCAACCAGGGGTGTTTAAATGAGTGCGGCTAGTGGGTTGCCACAAGCATATTGCGTACTATGGGCGGCATTTATGCGAAAGAAAAGCCAATTTTGTTTATTTTCAAGAACTGTTATTTGGCGTCTGACAGGTAATTAGCAGTTTTTATCAATAAAGCGGACTAGAATGGCTCACACTAATAGTTAGGACAAAGAGAGGTACTGGTTTGGCAATTATTTTATTAGCCATGCACGGATGAGGCGCTTGACAAATGAGGGGGTTTTCGCTGTTGGAATTGTGTGGCATAATCGTACTAATCATGCTTAATTGATAGACATCAAAAAATGCGTAATCAGTCTCGCTGGCCCTTCAGACTTTTGTTTTGATATGAACTTATGCTGTTGTTCATTGGAAGGATAATTAATTATTGTCGAAGTTTCTGAACCATACACCAATAGTATCATCGATAGCAATTTCACAGCCCCATTTAGTTATGGACCTCTCAAGTGAATTTTGTGAGCCATACACCAATGGGTTACTTATAATGGTATGCTCGAAAGCAATGAATAATGGTTTCAATTTCACAGCCCCAATCATCACATCACATTACCACTTTCGATTTCGGGGTAAAAACTTTCGATGCAGTTGTGGTAAATGCATAGAAGCTACATTGTCCTTGTCGCAAATATGAGAAAAACCCAAATGTCGCAATTTGATTTCTGAGTAAAAGTATGTGAAATTCTGTACAAATGCTGTCTTCTGGGGCACAAATATTGCTTAAGTATAGCATTAGTTATTTTAACGCAAAATTATTCACTCGTCATCGTTGTTCGCAGTGAGGTGGAAAAACCGAATACGGATTTAGAAATTCCTGGTGAGTTTGCACCCAGTTCCATGTGTTCAGGACTATTACAATGGAGCAGCTCCCGCTAAACCTAAAATCGCAAATGCTAAATAATTTCTAACTTTTATTAAATAAATAAAAATATATAAATTTCCTTTCTACGAGAAAATATTTGTGTATGGGAAAAACTGTTGCAGTTAAACTTATTAAAAACTGTTGGGTATTTAAATACCCATTAACTTTACACACCGTATGCTGAGCAAGTATGTTTACAAACCACCCTTAACTTTTATATTTTAGAGAGTGTTGCAACGCTTTTTCTGAGCATTTTCCAAGACAGGAAAAATCTCCGTTTTATGTCTAAAAAAATTTTTACTTTTTAATTTTCCTAGGCTAAATAATCCCTATTTCTGAATAAAAACGTAACTTGAAACAGTGTTCTATAATCTGGCCCTCAGTAGAATTTTTTTACTTTCGCCACTTTTTTGGCTATTTAAATACCCATTAGGCGGGAAGGGGTTAAGATATTTCTTTCAATTGGTTGGCTAAAAATATAATGTTTATAACATAGAAAGATGCTTAGAATACTGATAACGGGTGCAACGATGAATATATTTATGTTATAATTTTGATTTTAGAAAAATTCAAATATTAAAAAAGTGGTTGCTGCAGCTCTTTAAATCAATAAATTCCCGCAGATATTTTTTCCTGGAAACTGGATAGACTATGATGATAGGTTATGATGTGTTATGGTAAACTTTGATGTTAGGATAGAATTCATTAATAATTTTCAAGAAATTATTATTGTAATGTACATTAGTAATGTTATTATGATATAGAAAGATTCAATTTTGTTATTATTGTGGGTATACCTTGTTTCGTAATAAATCAAATTCTTCAAAAATGAGTTTTTACCAAATACTTTCCAAAAAACTAAAGAAACATTACCAGAGAAGTTCTGATGTAATTGAAATTCCTCCGGTTACAGTCAAATATGTGAAGTAAATTAGTAGTTTTAAGTAAAAAATGCATCCTATAGTTTGTAAGGATTATATCTATGACTAAATTAATAAATAAATAAATAATTGCAGATGTGTAGCACCTAACATAAATTTAACTTAGCAGTTCGTTTATAAAATAAGAAATAGGGTAGGAAATAAGATATTAGAATTTAATTTAGGTCAGCAACTATATTCCATAAGGTATGAAGGTTTGTGCTTTAATGAATATTAATATTTTCATAAAGATGGGTCTAAAATGTTTAAATGTGGGCTTTAAGCATTAAAGTCAATTGTTCGATGCTACTTTCTTAAAAGAATTATGTTTGCACACTGTCTGAATGCTTGAAATCATTATCGTCATAGCCTATTTGAAAGACTTTCTTGCGAAATGCTAACATAGTGCTGTTAAGTAATCTTGAAATTTTTTTGTTGAGAAACAATCGGCAATATATATATATGTATATATGTGTGTATATCTACATAGATATTAGCTCAAAATTAAAGTGTAATTCAAAACTCTTGCCCCATAACTTAACGTCTCGGACAAACTGTAATTTTAAAATAGTTAGAGTAGTTGCCGCAAGTTGTTTGATTACTGCACAAAGAGAACCAACTTTAAATCATGCATTTCTATCATTTGTTTTATATATAAAGTACATTTATAATAATTTTAACACAATTAATGTTAAGCCGGACATACCTTTCAACGTTAAATATTAAAATCAGTTGTGTATGTTATGTATATGACTTTCTGTAAAATATTTACATTTTTATGGTCCTTCAGAACAACATTATTTTACTTGAATATTTAAATTATCTTAATGTCTGAGTTTATTTCTGATTGTGACATATATTTTATGATTGTAAGGATTTTGTGGCTTTTGCTTTTGTTGTGGTTTTATGACATTTGCTAGACTAATTAGCATACTCTATTGTTGAACTTTATTAAAGGTATAATGAAATAATATTGCTTTAAAACATGATTAGATTTTTGACAAACTGATGACATTTTAATATTTCTAATATATTTATTATGAGACTAATAAGCAAAAATGAATTCATAGTTGGTAAGTAAAATATAATTGGACTGGAAGAAAAGCTCGGTTTTCTAGAACTATTATTCATTAGCAATAGTATTGTACAATAGAAAGAACACAACAGAATGTCTTTGTATTCACAAAAACATAAACAAACCCATGAACTTAAAAAAAAGCACAGACAAGATAAACACAAATTACAGCGCTGCAATAAATTAGTTCTAACTGTGATATTTAAAATAAGTTGTAACGCTAAAAGTCCCGATGCTCGGTTTTAGCGACACAGGCAAGGTCGAATGGATTATCATTCTATTCTACATATAATTATTTTTATTCTATAATTATCTTTATAGTTTTGGAGCAAATGAGTTGTTATATTATTTTATTATTATTTTTATAGTTTTAAGTCAAATGAATTGTTACTTTAAATTATTTATTTTATAATTATATTGTAATTGGATTTATAGTTTTGTTATTTATATTTTAAATTTAACGGTTGCTCACTGGGCAGCGCCATCTTTACGTGATGGTACAACTGGCGGCTGATAATGAACGCAGCCACCAGCTGTTTTATATATCAGTTGCGGAGATGGTGTATGTGTATGTGTGTACTTGTGTATGGCGGTGAATGGGTATATATACTTTATGAACAAGAGTGGAGTTTGTGTGGGTTCGACCGACATATAACAAGCGAATTCCCCCCGGGGGCACATTATAAGTCTTTATGGCTCCTACAACAACCATCTAGACTTGTGTCTTGCAGGGGTAAAAGGCCCAGTCCCCTTAGGCTAGTAGGAGCCAACTGGAAAATCCACCATATTTCCACAGGAATCTGTAAAGCCCCAGAGTTCCGCTATTTGTCTTTTTAGGCATTTAGCTGTTCTCTGACTAATTATTGAGGTAGGCCCTTCGGGGGTATCATGGTAGCTGTGTGTTTCGAGGCCCTCGTTTAAGTTTGTGGGTCAGATTATTCACAATGAACACAATGAATGGTCCAGGTCCTGTGAGTATGAATGCCGTCGTGTTCTTAATTATATTAAGCTTCATGCGTTCTGGACCAGGAGTTGGATAGTCTCCAACTCTTCAGCAACGAGTGAAGGCTGCGGCCTACTCCGGGCTTTTGAAGTTGCAACTAGGAGTGACGGAGGATATATGTATTTTGGCCTTCTAGGGGGAGGATGACGCTACATTTCATCTACAGTGGTAATGATCCACCATCTGGTTAAGGCTTACGGCCAGGTGCAGATGTAAATCTTATCACGTCATAACAAGCAAATAGTTAGAAGTCACAAATTGGGCTATGCCTACAGTCGCTACTAGGAGCGACCAGAGTAGCGTTAAGTTGCGTTCTAGTGATTATTACCCCGGCGTTCTGGGCATTTCCCTCGTACACTAGCTATTACCTTGTGGTATTGGCAATAGTAGCACCAGTAAGATCACAACCTGGGCTGTAGTGTTTACCCAGCCTGATTTGTGCCTACAGTCTCCACTGGGAGTGACCTGAACAGCGTCAAATTGTGTTCTAGTGGTTATTATTACAATTTTCGCTCATCTGGGTATTTCCCTCGTCCACTAACTGTGAATACCTGGTACCTAGCCTAAAGATACCTCCACACACCATTGCATGACACACGGAGCAAAGAGGGTCAGCTACAGGTAAGAAGATTAGCGACGAGTTAAGCTAAGAATTTATACCAAATCAACCAGCCGCCTTTTAATTCCACGTTGGCACGACACGACCCTGTTAAGCATACCCCAACAACCAGGGAAACCATGTCCTTACAAAGTTGTATTTGATATTAATCTATGTTTAATTGTTTTGTAATTTTTATTTATTTACATTATCTAATTAATTAATTTGAGCAATGCTATATCGTAAGTGAATTATTTTATTTGTAATAATGTAAGATTTTCGTTTTTAGTAGACGAAGCCCTAGAAAAAGTCAATAAAAATTAACGAAACGTTCGGAAATATGTAATAAAGTATTTTATTGGCATAAACTGTGATACGCCTGGCTAGCTTAAATTTTAGAATTGTTTGTTTATTGTTGTTAAACGTTTTTGCTTTTTGTAAGAAATTTAATTTATTAATTTTAAGATGTTTTTATTTACGTGCGAAATATTTTTTCGTACGTTATACATATTATTGTTATGTAGTTTTTATGTTTGACCTTCTTGAAGTATATCGGAGCTAATGCACATTGAAGAAATAAAACAGAATACATGGAAGAAATTCAAATTAATAAAAGTAACGAAAACGTTTCAAATTTAATTTCGTAAAGAGCATTGTATAACAAAAGGGAATAAAGAATGTTGAAGTGATTTTTAGCCTGTTTTTCAACTAAAACTAGTTTAAAATTGTCATCGGTTTACTTCAGCATTTACTGAATTTTTATCTTGGAAAGAAGTCATCTTGTAGAATATTAATTCTTCGTAAGCGGATGGCCTTTTCCAGTTATACATATAAATTTTGTATCTTCTTTACCACAACCGTCTGTTTTATGGAATCAGCAACCTGATATTTCGCATTTGGTTCTAGTAAAAACAAATATTTGTTTGCATGGCCTCTCTGATCTCCGGTTTTTCTAAATGAATTGTATCTATAATAGCCATTCTTAATTGTCGAATTTAGTTTTTAGTAATGATCCATTGAAATGTACCATAAGCAGAACAATTTCTATTATTAAGCCTGAAGCAGTTTACCATCGAATTCTTGAAATAATTTGTTATAATCAAGTCAGTAGTATATCAAGTGGTGACACAATTAATATTGCTATAAAAGTGTCAATTATAGTATATTTAATAGTATCTTACTGAATACGAACTGGTAATTTTTGTCAATTAATTCAATTGAATATTCGGGATCTATTTTACTACACCTCAAAGTCAAATGAATAATTTTATTCCCAAATACACACAAAAGAAAAACCGCAAATGACAAAACAGTTCATTAAATTAAAGAATAAAAAGAACAAGCTTTTTAAAATATACAAAAAAATTTCGTCACTTACTTAAGTTGTAATTTCTAAAAGAAAATCGAATGGATTACCTTCAGTTATGAAATTGGCTAAATCTGAATCAGGACATAATGTTGCCATAAGTAATTTATTTCCCGATTGTTTGCCTCTAAGTACCAATCAGTCAGTTCATTTCCGCCTATTTCTGCTGATGAGGTTTTACGTGGTTTGAAAAGTCCTAAATCTTCCGTAACTCATGGACCTGATAGTGTTCTTAGCTGTATATTAATTAATTGTGCTGAAAGTTTATCAACTCCATTAATTAATCAGAGTTTCGTCGAAGGTTAGCAAACTGATGCTATAACCACGGACTTTAGTAAAGCAGTCGATAAAGTTAATCATATATTTCTTTTGTATAAATTGGGCTATTTAAAAAATAACCCTTCGAGAAAGTAATGTTAAATGCGTGTATTTCTTTCTCGAGAAAGAAACTGTATGATATTTTCTACTTTTTAGGGAAACAGTTGCAATTGGTGGATAATATTTTGGATTATATTTGGATTTATTTATATTTATATTTCATATTCATATTGAATAACGACGTTCTGATTTTCGGATATCTTAAAACTAATGATCCCCGTGAAAATGTTTTAGCTTCTTTTTGACAATGAAGTGCTTGAGATTATTGCGTCAGAAAGTACAATATATGCCGGACAAGGGCCACAGGAACCTTACGCGAAAACACAACGAAGCGATGTCCATTGATATGCGTAAAAGTTCAAAGTTGAAAATGATCATCAGTTTAATGACAAATGAAATTATAATTGAATTGAAACTAATTTTGGTACTGTAGAGTCATTAGGTAAATTTAAAAGATGGTGTACCATGAAAAAACAAAAAGTTGATGTGGATATGCATGATAAGATTTACATCTGCACCTAGTCGTGTGGGCCATTATCAGATGGTGGAACATTACCACTGATATGTAGCGTCATCCTCGCCCTAAATGGCCTTCGGATACGTATATCCTCCAGCCACTCCTAGTTCCTACTGCAAAAGCCCGAAGCAGGACGCAGCCTTCACTCCTTGCTGAAGAGTTGGAGACTATCCAACTAATGGTCAAGGACGCATGAAGCTTAATATAGTTAAGAACACGACGGCATTCATACTCACTGGACCTGGACCATTCATTGTGTTTATTGTGAATGATCCGACACAAACTCAAAGGAAGGCCTCGAAACACACAGCCACCACAATACTCCCGATGGGCCTACCTCAATAATCAGTCAGAGAACAGCTAAATGCCTAAAGAGCCTAATAGCGTAACTCCGGGGCTTTTCTGATTCCCTAGCCTTAAGGGGACTGGGCTTCCTTTTACCCCCGCAAGACACAAGTCTAAATGGTTTTGTGATCCATAAAGACTTATAATGTGCCCCCGGGGGAGGGGGGGAGTTAATGTGGATATACCACACGTTTTCCAAACTTATAATGAAGAGATAAGAGAGGTACTCGTATTTTAGTGAGAAAGGACAATGAAACTAAGTAATCGCCATTTAGATTTGACGAAAAAGAAAGAAGAAGCAGTCATCATAACCCCCCAAAAAATACCAGCACAGCTTAGATGTATTAAATGCTCCAATCGAGTTAAAACTTCAAGTGAAAAGAGCCTAAAAACGTTATGAACGAAAAGAAGATGTTTTGTTAAATACTATTCCTAAGCACCCATAGTACTAAATATAGTACATGTCTAAAAACACTGCTTTAAATTCTTTCTTGTTTTTCTTTTATAGTATGTTGAGTTAGTAAAATTCTTCATGCTTTTCATTTGGGCGTTAATGGGTTATGGTTCCAATAACTAAATAAATAAATAATCAACTAAATGGTAGACTTCAAGTAAAAACACATTGAATGTGATTGTACTTTGTGGTACCCCCCGGGGGCACATATATGGTCTTAATGGAGAGCTACTATGTAGACCTGTGCAACTGGGAGAAAAAGGGAGCCCAGTCCCCTGAAGTCAGCAGGGGTACAACTGGAAACTCCACTTTATTTCCACGGGAATCAGTAAGCCGCAGAGTTCGTTATTTGTCTCTTTAGAGATTTAACTGTTCTCTGACTGATTATTGAGGTTGGCCCCTATATGGGAGTATCGTGGTGGTTGTGGTTTCGCGGCCCCATATCAGTCTGTGGTTCTATGGTGGCCGGGTTCATTTCACCTTTAATAACACCTACCTGGTGAAATGTTCCCAGATCCAGTGAGCATGCTAGACATGTGCTCTGGACAGGAGTTTTAAAGTCTCCAACTCTTAAGCAAGGAGTGATAATTTACAGCCCTGCTCTGGAATCATCGAAGTTGCAACTAGTAAGTTCTGCTGCATAGAATTATAGCTTCGGCTTCCTAGGACGAGCATGACGTTCCAAATTATGCAGTGGTTTGATCCACCATCTGATTAAGGCTTCATGGCCAGGCGCAGATGTAAATCTAATCACACGTTGTACTTTGTGGAAAAGTCTAAAGACATTTTTATGATGTTTTCAAAGAGGCGTGTTTATTTTTAAGCAATGGGAAAATGAAATTGTTGACAACCATATTCAAGCTAACAACACAAACGTTATCATTTTGCATTATTGCCTGATGCAACACCACAATCTGAAATATGACATTAAATTGTACTATGACCTGCATGTTGAACCTTTACATTGGTGGTTTGTTTTTAATTTGGGCATTTGCTGTAAGTGGCTCATATTGCAGTGGTTTCAATAAATTTCAGTGTGTGTAACATGTATGAAATATGGTACACACATATGTATATTTATATCTGTTTCACAAACGGAGACAATAATTAAGGGTAGATTAAATACAAAAAATATATTTTCATACAAGATGCTATAATTATTATTAGTTTTTTGCAATAAATAATGTTGCTTTGGAATTTTTGGAACTGCTGATTAAAAAATATTCGTTTTGCAAAGTTATAGTATTGTTTGCTGTTGGCTGCTGTAAAACATAGTAAATCAGTATTGAAAGCTCATAATTATTTCAGTCGAGATTTTTTAAATCATTTAGGGTGTTAAGAAAGCGTTATACCTGATCACTAGTTTTGATTTCGTCAATAAAAGGGAATAACAGAACAGTGCCATAGAATAGTGAAGGTAATATCACAATTTGGGTATGATATTACGTCAACCCGCGTCAAATTTGGTTTGTTAACATACCGGTTTCGGCTATATGCCATCTTCAGTGTTCTCTCTATACATAGACTACGCATAGAGTATAGAGAGAACACTGAAGATGGTATATAGCCGAAACCGGTATGTTAACAAACCAAATTTGACGCGGGTTGACGTAAAATCATACCGAAATAAATCAAACCCTGTCGGACAATATACGGACATAATATCAATATTCCTAAAGTACAAAATACATTGCATTATAGTATTTCTTGACATAAAACAGTTATTTTATAAAGGGTGGCATGAAGAACTGCTACTTAGACTCAAAAAATTCTATGTACGCTACATTTTTCTTTTCTATACGCATCATACCGAAAACGCCAAGTTAGTTGATTATCAGATTGATTTTCAGCCCTGATATCCGAAGATGAAGCTAACACTGAAATTAGCGCACTTACTGAAGAAATCATTGTCGTGAATATTATGTCTATATCGGATTCTAATGCAGACTCAAAACATGAATATCAACAACTCACGAAAAAGACAAGTTTATCGGAATCACAAGCGGCACCCTCAACGAGATTGGATATTGACAATAGTTAAATATGTTTTAAATTTTATTTCCACGCATAGATAACAAATAAAAGTATAATATTTTCTGCACATGAATAGCTTTAATACGAATCGCAATTTTATTTTCATGCAAAATTTGTGCAAAACAAGGTGAAAATCGGGTAAAGAATGAGCATTTGCTTCAGATTCAATTGAGATATTCCATACGGTATACCGAGATATAAGTAATAAAAATCCACCTTAAGCATAATCATTAAATTATAACACTGTTAACTTGACAAAACGAGTGATGTTATTTTACTTCTACCTGCAATTCTCACAATTGGAAATTAAGTCCCAAAATCATGTGTTGTTTGGTTTAACTAAATTAAAAAAAAATGAAAAATAAATGTAATTTTCCTGTATTGAAATTAATTTTAGTTTAATCTCAACCGCTAAATACACAAGACCATTTAAAAATAATATTTGATGCTTAATACTATATTACCAAAAGTATTAAAATTTTCTCATTTTATGCGTTAAATTTTGATATTTTAGTAAATTGCGGTCAAGATTTTTTTTACACTTGCCTTAATGTGAAATATAAGTCTTTGTATTGTTACGGATATATCTTGCTTTAGTTTTAAAAGAAAATACTTAAGCAATAGGGCAAATTATTGGGTATGCTGTTTACTAACTGCGTGGCTTGCTAAGAAAAAAAATTTATGCACGCAAGACAACAACAAATTTCTAGCTAGAAACTGCGTAAAAATTTTATATACAAAAAATAACATATAAGTATGCTGTTTACTAACTGTGTAGTTTTCTAAAAAAACTTATCTACACAAAACAACAACAACTATCTTAAAATAAATTCCAGGAAGAAAATGTAGCAGTATAAAATTAAAAACAAAAACACACACACAGATATACAGGCGCCTATACATTGAATGGACAACATACAACAACAAAATTTGATACCAAGGGAGTAGAAGATTCTTAATATTTCTAGACTTCTAGTGGACTAATATAAAAGGGAAGCATCTGAGTGAATAGTTAGTTAGTGTTAAAATAAACCTCATGAAATAAAGCCGTACATATTAAGTAAATTGCTCTGTAGTAGCAACTTTGTGTAGTTAAAGTAAATAAACTCTGAATTAATTTAAAAATCCTAAAAAAACTGGTGTTATTTATTTTGCAATAAAGAACTCACAACAAAACGTTTAAAAAATATATAAAACTAACAGTATTATTATACTTCTGGCTTTATTTACTAAGTATCTGGCAATTTTATTGTATTCTTTAAAAAAATTTACAAACACAAATAAATATATTCATTAAATTTCTTTGTCACAACTGCAGCTGTTTTACCACATTATACTTCCAAACCACAAACCACATTACTTTATACAATTAGGGAAAATGTAACATTTTAGCAAATCTGAGTAGAAGTGTACAGCATTCATATTATTTATTTAATATGATTTACAAACAAAATGAAAAATTCAGTTGATTCTATTACCTATTTATTATATAAATAAGTTAAGTGTTTCAAATTATTTGTAGTCTTAACCCCCAAAATTATGGAATCTATTCCTAAATATTTATTTAATTTTTTAACAGCAGGTCGTCGTACTGCTTTTTTGTGCTGTACAATCGTGTGCGGAGGTATCTCTTAGCAAAGTATCATGAGTTAGTTGGTAGACCATGAAAATATCCAGCTCAGTGGAAAATTGATTGGATAATATTTATTCTTTTATGGTTTTATTTACTAAAAAAACCTTATTTTTTACACAGCTAAAAAAAGACTATCGGTGGCTATAACAAAGTTGTTCGGGTTTTGGGTTACAAGTTTGGCTGTTATAAAGTACATTATTACAATGTATAAATACCTAAAAATTTTGGAACTATATTGCAGGTAAAGAAACTAGTTTTAAACTATTATAAAAATCTCCAGTTCTCAACTTTAAACTTTCCTATACTATCTCCATGAGTGTAATTAGGAAATCGTCACAGGCATTTGTACATGACTAAAAAGTGATTCTGAAACAGCTATTTTAAGTTCTTTGATATACAGACAGATGAATTTGTTTCTATTTTACCCCAAGCGAAAATAGCTTCTTAAAAAAACTGGATTTTTATTGCTTTTTTTGTAGAAATTTTTCAATGCAAAAGAATGAACGGCGTAAAATATCCAAGGGAATCGGTGACCCACAGAGTTTCGTTATTTGTCTCTTTAGACACTTAACTGTTCTCTGGCTGATTATAGAGCTTGACCCTTTATGGGAGTATCGTGGTGGTTGTGGTTTCGCGGCCCCATATCAGGTCTATTGTTTAATATGGTAGCGGATCATTTTGCCGTTAATGACATGCTAGGTGAATGATCCAGTCCATTGAGCATGCTAGACGTGTGTTCTGGACAGGAGTTGGAAAGTCTCCAACTCTTAAGCAAGGAGTGATGATTTGCAGCCATGCTCTGGAATCATCGAAGTTGCACTAGAAAGTTCTGTTGCATAGAATTATGGCTTCGGCTTCCTAGGACGAGCATGACGTTCCAAATTATGCAGTGGTTCGATCCACCATCTGATTAAGACTTCATGGCCAGGCGCGGATGTAAATCTAATCACACACACATCCACTTACATTTTTATCGATTATGATAAGAAATAAGCAAATTATTAAATATATTTTGCTTTAAAAATTTCTGTTTCCATTAGTTAATTTGCGACAGCCGTTACAATACAGTTCTATTACGTATATTGTATTTTGCTTTGTAAAAGTGTAAACATTTTTCTATCAATTATTGTTGAATTAGTGAATATAAAATTTGTTAAAAAGTTATTTAATTACTGCTTGCCATTTCGTTTTCATAACAATTTCACTTGCAGCAGCTATGCAAAGGTGCATTCGATTACATGTTTTAACAGACGTACCATCATATGAACCTATCTGTGACTGCATCAAAATATTCAGCAAAGTTAATTTCTCCTCTTTATTGATTGAGATTTCGTTATATTTCACAATGCTGACAATAATAGATTTCAGCATATAACTTCAATGTTCCGCTAAAATCAAATTATGCATTTACTTTGGGGCTTAATGGAATCCGTTTTTAAAATTTACACTAATGAAAAACAATAACCTAAAACTTGTCCATTATCGGCTTCTACTTTGAACTTTTATTGAGGATTTTTCATAAGCAAGCAAAATATATAAGAGTTCAAAAGTTCTACGACTTTTAAGGGTCGGAAGTTTAATTAAAGCTAGTCTTTTATTATCAGATGGTTAATTTTGCAAACTCCAATACAAATCACGGAGACAAAAGAGCAAAAATTGTTCCTAAACAGATTCAACAATATTAATTATAGGTGGGGTCCCAAACTATAGAGCCATATTCCAGAATAGGTGTAACTAAAGACGCATACAATTGCTTCATTATATAAGGGGTCATTAAGCTCTTTAGCCCAGATTTTTATTAATCCCCAGACAGATCCGACTTTATTTGCTGTGAATGAAATATGATGAATAAAATTCATTTAAGGATTAAGTAAGATCTTAGATCAGAAATTGCTTCAACTTCGTTCAATATTCCAGCAAGACATATTCCACATTATAATGTATTCTCCGAAACAAACATATTCTGCTGCACTTTTTATAATTGAGCTACATAAGATTAATTTTTCGCATCTAAAACATGTCGCAAGAAGATGTGATCCGGATAATAATTATAAGTTAAAAAATTTTGACATCTTTATTACTGTTGGTAAATCCTTGATGAACAAAAAAAAAACAACAGCAGTCCGAGGTTTAACATATATCGGCTTAGATATCAGATTCTTTAAATAAACTTTCTATATTCTGTTCAACAAATGCAAGGAAATCTGTCTTAAAGAGTCAAGTGTGAATCCCATGAAATTAAGTTTGTGTAATAAAAGCCTATGATTGACCTTATCAGATGCTTTGCTAAATTCGGTGTATATGACATCACTCTGTCTCTTTAAACAAATTGTTGAGCAACCTTTTCGAAAACCATGTTGAGCAGGCGAAACAATTGATGACATTTAATGGCAAATAATTTGTTCATATAGTTTAGGCAGAGAGCTTAGCTTAGCAATGCCCATATAATTTGCGATATTACTTGCACAGCCAGTTATGAACAATGGAATTAAAAACTAATCTTTCCAGAATGTGGGAAAAAAATCATGCTTAATTGATATTTTACAAATGTATGTTACAGGAAAAGTTAAAGAAGCAGCACGGGATATCGGATTTATATGACAATTTCAGTTCAGTTAGGTAATCAAATACAGATGCTACATCCACAGGTACAATAGATATATCAAAAATTGATGACTAAATAAAAGGACATACAAAATTCTCACCATATTGTTCATCAGAATATGTCGTTGGAAAACAGTAAGCAAAAATATTATTTATTGTTAATTCATCATCAGATTCAACAGAACCAAGCTTCATAGCAAGACGAAATAAAGATGATTTGTTAAATTTTGGAAGAAAATAATTATCTGTAAAAAGTAAATGAAACGCCTAAATTGAATGATTATAATAACAACAACATGGGGTGATGTTAAGTAGAATATTCTTGTATGTGCGAGAACCGCTTAAAAAACAACTATATAAGCACCACTTGCTTGGCAAATGAATCAATTTCAAGTTGAGTCATCAGTGTGTAAAGACAGAAAAAAATTACCATCATGATTATTTTGTATGTTTTGAAAGGAAATAAATCGTTTAATTTAATTTAAAACTCTATAGTGCTGTGTTACTATTTTGCAATAAAGAACTCAAAAAAACCAAACGTTTATTAAAAGCAATAAACGTAACAATAGTTTATGTGATCAGAAGTTGCTAATTAATCTAGCAAATTGTGTTACAACTATAAAGTGTTTAAAGCCAGTATTATTAAGCCAGATGTGCTGTTTCGTATTGACTACTTTTAAAAATTTATAATGAATCGCTTATGTTATTTTTAGCATAATTAATTCGCAAATGTTTTGATACACAATTTTTATCTAATTAATAAATCCTGTTTGTATTATACTTGTGGATACATATAACGCGGTATTGAAATGAAAATACCGCATAACAACAGTTTATTTAAGAGAACACACTTAAATTATAAATATTCAAGTTAGAGTATATCTACTGAAATGGCAAAACAAATCTTAAAAGCTTTTATTGTGTAACTTAAGATTAAAAATTTTGTATGCGAATCTGCATATCAGAGATAAAATTAAAAAATTAATTTTATATGACTAAGTATCGTTATTGTTCGTTAAAATAAAATAGCCAAATTTTACGTGTTGTTTATTTATTCAAATTCTAAAATATAATTTATACTTCAACAATTTGACTCAACACTACATGGGATTTAATATATGTTTATATTCGTTATCTACAAAATAATCGTGCCTATAATATATCGCAACATTTGTGAGCAAGTACCAGCATTATCACCTTCAAAAAGACACATTAATAATAAAAGTCACAAACGCATTAAGATAATAAGAAACATATGTAAACACAATAATATACGCAGATACAATAATATTTTGGCACATTTTGTGTATAAAAAGAACACACATAATAGATAAAGTGTGCATTGCAGATAACAGTTGCTGTAAATAGAATCTGAATTAATAGAACCTAAATTTGTAATACCAAAAGAATTAACTAACTAGCGGGAGGATAAACACTACAAAACAATTGAGTAAATTGAAGTAAAGGGTCAATTAACTTATCTAAAAAATTATCTAAGAAAATTTTTATTATTATACTTACTATTCCATTTAAAAATAAGTTGTTTTGCAAAATAAAACTATAAAATAAATATAATATTAATTAGTTATTTTCATATTTTATTTAATTTGCAAATAATATTGATCAAATATTATTTTTTATAATAAATTTTTAATATGTGGACAACATAGTTCCGCAAAAAAAAGTTTCAAAAATAGGCCAACGAAGCCAACAATAAAAAGGAAGTAAACAAACAAATATTTGTTGTCATTTCCTTCGGAGTAAATCTAGCTGTTTGATCGATGTGACAGGCAAGCACTTTCGATGTGACGACATCATTGTCAAACCGTGTTCTGGAATATAATGGTAAGTCAGTGTTCGTTTGAGTTAAAGTAGTTCTTTTATTAGAGGGTGTCTACTTATGGTGATCTAAATTCCGTCTTTAATTATTGTTCGTCTGAGAGTGTTTTTAGTTTCGTGTTTACCTGTTCGTTCATAATGGCGCTGTTAAAAGTTTAAGTTTTGTAAATTTCCAACTTTTCAAGAATGTATAGTATACGGCATTTTTTGCTAGGATGTAGAAATATCACACACTCATCATAGTGTTCGTCAAGGTTGTGCTATAAAGTATGTTTACCTTTGTGCGTCTGTATATTTCGCTGAAACTAAATTTATAAGTTGCTTCTGTCGACGTTCCGAGATTATGTCTGAGAATGTTGCTTATTTTTTAATGCCGTGAGTAAACTTTCATTGTAAAAGAGGTTACTTAATCTTTATATCTCTAGTGCTGTGTAAGAAAAGGTATATCGTGTTGTATCGGTTGTCTCTTTGTCTTCTTTATTTCTGTTTTTAGTGTTGTATTGTTTAAGCACACTGTCGATAGGGGTAGGTTTGCAGCCGTTGTTTTGTATTATGGGGTATTGCGCCGGGTTCTTTGTTGTACTTATCTGCAATAAGTTTAATTATCTAAGGTCCTTGCATCATATGTTTAAATGCTGCTAGCTTGTGTTGGGTTGAGTGGTTCAAGATGACGGACAGTAGTCGTAGCTGGTTTTCTATATATATATCAATATATGTTAAACAGTCAGTTCCACGTGTTATTGTGATGTCAAGATAATGCAATTTTCTGTCTTGTTTTTTTTCCACATTGTGTATGTAATATTATTATGGATTGTGTTTGAGTCTGTTAGAATTTGCTCGGCGTTGTCTTGTTCGAGGGTGCATATGATGTCATCTACGTATCTATAAAAATGAGTTATTCTGTATGAGGTGTTTAATAAGGTTTTATGCTTGTGCAAGTTTATAGTTTACAATGGGTCCCATTGGAATATTCTCCTTGTGCATTTTCGGTTACACTTTGAGTGTTGGTGGTCCTCGGGTCATGCTGATATATTTGGTACACGTTTTGCAGCATATAAATAAGCTGAGTATTTCCTTCTGAAAAGATTAAATTGAGCGCAGTTGGTCTGTTGTATAAATTGTTATCAATGTAAATAGGCATGTTTATAAATATCAATATTTGTTTTTAAAAAATGTGTCAAAAATTTAAAAAACTAAAGGTAACAGTTTTGAAATTGTATACAAAAATATTCAGTATAAAATAATTAAAGTGGAAATAAAATCTGTGCATTAAATGAATTTTGATAAAAGAAAAAATTATATCTCTACATCAGCAGCTAACCACTACGGTTAGATTTTGATTTCGTTAAAATCACAAAAAAGATATTAACAAATAACCCATAACCCCGACATGGCTTCCTTATCTAGAACGATCGAGATTACTTACTTTACGGATCATAAGCAGATGCTGAAAACACCATTTATGCTTTTGAAAATTTATAAATTTTACTAATTAAATTAATTTTTAGTTTTATTTCTGCTTTACATTGATGGACTTGAGGTTAAGAAAAATTAATTTTTAACAAAACAATGAAATATTTTCTATATCCCTGCTATTAAAGGAAAAATAGAAAGTATTTTCGGTATTCAAAATTTTTTTTATTAAAAGTTGTGTTTAAATAATTTTAATCACTTTTTGATGCATCAAAATTTCATGTAGCAATGAAGCAGAGCTATAAGTGAATTAAGTGGCGAATTATTCCTGCAGTGAGTTTGCAAATTTTGAAATAATTCTGCTCACACAATAAAATAATTGCAAGAACTTCAAGTCAATTCAAGAGAATTTAGTAAAAATAAACTAGAATTCATTTCGGAATTCAAATGAATTCCAATCGCTTCCAATTCAAATGATTTCGTAAAATGAATTTGCAATTCGTCTAGAATTCAGATGAATTTGTTAAAGTAAAATGCAATTCACTTCCAAGTCATTTTAATTAAATGGATTTTGACTTAATTAATTAAAACAAATAATTAACCAAATATTACCAACTACTTTAATGTGAATTAATTGAAATTTGAATTGGTTTTATAAGTAAATCTAATATTAGCCTTTTTTTTTAGTAATTAAGATGATATAAAATAAAATTTATTTATGCATTATATATAATAAAACTACCGATACTTTATCAAGCCGAAAGCATTTATTCTATACTAAATTGCAAGCAAAAAAATTTGAATACTCTTACGCATACTGATCTTATGGTAAATTTTTAATTTAATACCATTAGCATAATATATTTTTATATACATTAAAATCATAATAATGAATTTTCTATAACAGATATTCAGGTTCATTGGAACCTGTGAACCTGTGATACACAAACTTTAAAATTGTTTTCATGCCAAAGGGACTTGGTATAGAAAATGAGCAGTCAGTAAATATTATTCAGGCATTGCAGAATATTAAAAAGATTCAGTCATCGCAACAAATTATCATTTTGTGGCATCCAGATAAGCTAACTCTATTCTTTGTATATTTTTAAATTGCCAACAAAGTACATATTTTAGATATTGTTTGATCGTTAAGAAATATTCATTATAAGAATTATTAGACCATGTGAGTAAGAATTATTAAAACTAAAACTTTTCACTAAATTAATATTTTGCAGTTTTAATGGAATTGTGCACAGAAGAAGTCAATTTAGTAAAATTTAAAATTTTAACCCTCACCTTCTAAGCGACAATAATAAATGATACACTTTACATTTAAATTTCAAGCATTTTTTTAAGTAAATCACTTCACGCTTTTTAAGTTGTATAAAATATGGTTTTCAGTAAAAAATGTATTCGTTTAAAAATTAAAAAAGAATCCTCTTAACATCGCTTAACCATCGCATTAAAAACTCCAAGTGACCCGAAAGATTGTGTGAATGTGCAACCATAAGCTTAAGCTATTTAAGTGTAACCAGTAAAGAATAATTGGCATGAACATAAAATAGTATTTATAAAATACTTTTTTTTTATCCTGATATGAACTTACAGTGGGTGGATACAAAGGAAAAGTTTGAAATAAATTGTATAAAAATAATTGCAGTCTTTACTCCATGTTTAGTAATAAATACAATTCTAATAACAACGTACAAAGAATACAAAATATTATAACAAATTGATACACAAAATTTCATTCCATAAAGAATTGAGAAATTCAACAGTTTGTGTAAATTAAGTCTTTCGTTATTTTTTAAGGCTTTTAATGCTGTAAAGTTAACGGGTGGGCAATTTTGAGGTTAGGAAGTTTATTGATTTAAAACCCATATTTTTTTGACAACTGCAGTTTTTTTGATGCCAATGTAAAGTATAAATATGAGAATTAATAATAGAATAAGACGACAAAATTGTGAAGAAAATTTTGCAAAAAAGTTTCACCTATCTCGTTAACGCGGCGCCAAATATCATTTTTCAGAGTCAGTTGTTTGTGGGTTATTCACATAAACCCGATATTCCAAATGGCTCCAGCGAAAATAATCCAGCGGTGTTAAATTACAAAAAAAACATTGAAAATAAAAATTTTACGCAATAGGGCAATAATTGCATTGATTGAGTGGGTTGTGGTGCCTTACTAAAACCGAAGGTCACTGATGTCAACATTGGCCAACTGCGGCTATAAAAACTTGGTTATGAGGTTAGCAGGTAATTCTTGATGACGACATTTTCTTGTTCATTTGCAAAAAATACGTACCGATGATGCACAAACTGTACCAATCAGTCAATTCCTTTGGATGTATTGATTTTTAAGAATTGTTTGTAGATTTTGTTCACGCCGTATGCGACAATTATTTAAATTTACATAATCGTCCAATTAAAAATGAGCCGCATCACTAAATATCATTCTATTAAAAAATGCATTATTTGTATTTCACAGCCTGTTCACAAACGTTAGACGTCAACAATGGTTGGTCGACTTTAATTCTTGAACGAGTGAAACTTTATAAGCGTGGGGAGTAAGATTTTTATGCAAAGTAGTGCTCAAAGTCTCTCTAATGATGCTCACTTGGTGCAAATATCGATAAATTGCTGTCCCAGGCCCATTCTCAACACTTTGCTTTACAGCAGCTATTTTTACTTTAATATGGCCACTACGAGCGTATTGCTTGCATTTTACAAAGCGATACAGTGCAATTTTCATTATTTTGATAATAAGTTTTCACAATTAAAATTCTATACCCAAGAATGTAATGTTCTATGCATAAAATTTTGTAAATTTTTACTAATTATTTGATAGATAATTTACTTCCCAACCTCAAATTTGCCCACACATTATTTTAAATGAATTCGGTTTTTCCAACCATTTTAAAACATACTCTTTAGATTTTTGAGGATCAGACTTACATGTCTTAAAAGTATAATATCTACGGCATATAAATTCTACAGCAGTTTTAGTTTTATATATTTTGTTCCATAAAAAAAGCCAACAGCACCTTTTGTACACCATTATTACATTATAAATTCAAAGTTTTATTTAAAATAAATATCGTTAACCATTGAATGCATGACAATCTATATTATAAGTTTACGTGCAGAAATTTCAGAAACATCAAATATATTAGTTGACGTTTGAAATATAGCTTAAAGAAAGCATTAAAAATATTAAAAAACTCTAAAGCTGTTCCGTTGTAAATCGATATTTTAGTCTGACAACAGCATATTTAACTTTTTAACAACTAGGCTGCATTACTAAAATTCTTAATTAAATTGTTGTATTGGTAAAAAAAGAAGCAGTGTTTATGAACATTCGGTTAGAAGTTGTGCATGCTGAATGTTACAGAAAAAACATCTCTTTCTTTCACATAAGAAATGAGACGAGTTATCTCTGTAATACACAGCGCAGCTCACTGGTCAATTGCCATAAAATAATGTGCACACTGGAGCATTGACTCAATGTTGTACATCGACTCAATGTTGCACATCCAACACTATGCCGATGATCTAGTGAGTCAGTAGAGCGAATACCCAACTATTACTGATGAGCCTCCTGGCTCTGTCCTGTCTTTAAAGCAGCAACCCATAGATAAGAGTTGTATTCAATTTTCAGAATATCAGATGGATTTATGTATCTCTTTTTTTAGAAGGTCATGGTACCTGAATGTTTCTTGTGCGACCTGCAAAATATACTTTTTGTACTTAACATCGGATTCAAATTTTATGCCAACAACACTAAAAGCTTCTATATCCGTATGCCTGTAAGAATTTTCTGAACGTTAAATTTTGTTATTTTCACAAGACTCCATTCGGAGATTGCCAAAATATTTATGCGCTTCTGCATAATATCAATTTCAAAAAGTCTTGGCCTATGACGTAATGAATTCCAATGGCATATGCTCTACTAGTTTTGGCAGAAGTGCGTTGACAATAAGAAATAGCATAGAAGAAAGGATGATGTCCCTGAATTTTTCTTGAACTTGTCTGATGCGGTCCCTAAAAAATTTTGATTTATCGTGAGAAACAAAATGAGGTTGACGATAGATAGAATTTTTAGGACATGCAATTTAGTTTATTGTTGATGACATCTCTTGGGTTTAACTCAACTATTTGACATGAAAAGCCCATCAAACGAATGCAAATTTCGCTTCTCATGCACTCAAATTTATTTATCTCACGTGCTAGCAATGCCATAATTTGCCTGAGGTACTATTGCATTTGTAGCCCTATTTTGTTTACGCGATCATAGATAATAGCATTCCTGAGGTACCATTGCACTCATAACCCTATTTCATTTACCCGACTATAGTTAATAGCATCAACCTTAAGAAATAATTAGTATTTATATTTCCCAAAGTTCTCTAAAATGCCTTAAAGAAATGATTTTAATCAATTGAAATTATTCATTAATTTAATTTATTTGTCTTATATTGTACGCCCACTGTGCTATTTAAAAAATACTCCAGTAAATTGAAATTACAATTGCAGCTATACCTTGACTAAAACTTACATATACATTGCATTTGTAGGTGTGTAGTAGTATTTTAAGTAATTGAAAGCACTTGGAGAGACAAATTGCCACTTTACATTTGCAATTATTTTACTTTTTCTAACTTTGTTACTCTGACCAATATGTCTTTCAGTTTGCGTTTTTTATTTTTTATTTTCTTTATCCACGTACTAACACATTTGGAGACATTGAAACTATTTTAACTAATTTTCTATGTATTAGTTTTATCGTTAAATTCAAAAGCTGTAGGTTTAACAACTGAAAATGGTTAATTTAGTTAACGACATTTACAAAGATTATTATTACTGACGGAAGAGATGAAATAACTAGTTTTATTAGCATTAAAGTAAAAACAGCCGAAAAGCATAAATACAAAATAATTCACCCCTATGTTATTCTATTTTCAAGTTTTGCACATCTATGAAAACTTCTTTAATAAAATCGTGAGATGTTATCATCAGCATATAAATTTGGTCATCTCATCATTAAAGAGACAGGGCGACCTAATTCAGCTGGAATCAAAATACCTAAAAAATGGCTACTGCAGTAATGCATTTCAAATATAGTTTTTGAATAATAAATATTTTATGAGAATATGACAAAATTTAAAGAAATCTACCACAATTAACGTAGATTAAAAAATAATTTTTGATTATTATTTTTAATCGACCTTTTTTCTTTCTTTAATAAATAAGTATTTATTTTTATAAAGGCCTTTTTAATTAAATTTAACACATATTTTTTCGATATTTCGCTTGGAAAGCCTCTTCAGGAAATTATTTTTTATATATATATATATACATTTTATTTTATTAATAATTTCAAAAAAATGTTTGAAAATAATTGACAAAAACATATAAAATAATTTTCTCATACATAAATACATACAAAATTTTAATTTCATATATTTAAATATACAAAAAACAAGGAAATGGAAATTAAATAACAAATTCTCTCTTATGAAATAATTATAACAAATTATGTGTCTTTTTAATTAAGTTCCTATAATTCTGCGCTAAATTGTCTGTGTCTGTTTTTGAAATTTAGTTGTTTATAGTTGTTTTCTATATCTAATATTGATGTTTCCTCAAACTTTGGATAATGATTATATTTCTTCTTGTCCCAATATAATCTTTGTCACAGTTCACCTGGTCATTTCCTCCACATGGCATCCTGTATACTACATCAGATATTTCCATTTTCCCTATTTTATCCTTCATACTGCTAAATAATTTATTTAATGTGTTATATGTTTTGTGTGCAATTATATATCTATCTGTGTCATATATTTTAGACTTTCTTAGTCTTTCTGATATTCCAGGAACATAAGTTAATGATTTATAAATTTTTGGTTCTGCCGTAGTATTTCCTAAATTATGCCTATGATTACCATGTTGTCTAATTAATCGGTTAGTTAATTCTACTGGAAAATCATTGTCATTAAGTACATCTCTTATTGTGCCCTTATTCTTTAAGTGAAATTCTCTATCACTTATAGTCAATATTCTGTCTATCATATTTTTCGCCGTGTTTGTTATCATTTTTCTCAGATGTTTGGAATAAAAATTATTAATTCTTCCAAAAGATGTTGGTTTCGTATACCAATCAAATACTAACTTATTTCCCTTTCTTGCTATCAATATATCTAAAAATGGAAGTTTATATTCTAACTCTCTTTCAATCGTGTATTTAATATTCGGATGAAAACTATTCAATTCTGACGAAATATCATCCACTGCATCTTCCGAAATTTTACAAAATAAATCATCTGCATATTTTGTGATAATCTTCGGTTTTATATGCATTTTACTAATACATGAATCTAGTAATTCCTCCATCACAATATCAGCTATAATTGGTGGTGCTGGAGAGCCCATAGGGAGGCCCTCCTTCTGCAGATATATCATATTATCAAATTGAAAATACCTGTTGTCTTCAATACAAAACTTAAGAATACGTAAAAATAATGTTCTATTATCTACCATTTTTCCTTTATAATCCTCAAAGCGAAACCTACAGAAATGCTTGGAAAAAGTGAAACTACATCAAATGGAAACAATCTATCATTATCTTATATATCTATTCTCCTATCTTTATCTTTAAATTTTAATGAATTTCTAATATTATATATTGATTGTCCTGTTATTACTTTAAGAATATTTGTTATATACTTGCACAGTCCTTAGGCCGAGACATTAATGCAAGAGCAAATACTTATAGCTTTGGAGAATTTGATACAATATTCTGAAGTATATTCCTCTCAATTATTGAAATGATATCTTTTTTAGGAAGTTCATCAACTACAACATTCTGTGTTTTTTGCAATATAATAGAAGGATCCTTATTCAATGTTGAGTATTTTGCAGAATCGTTAGAATGTCAATTGTTCTGCAAAATACTCAATATTAAATAAAGTTCCTACTACTAAATTGCTGAAAACAAAGAAGGTTTTAGTTGATGAAATTTTTAAAAAGGATATCATTTCGAAATCTTTGTTGTGTTTTTGTATAGAAGTGTTTTTGAGTTTTGTTTTCTTTTTGATGTGTTGGTTTAATTAAAACAAATTTAATCAATTTGGTTTGATATGATGTGATTTGATTTACATCTGCACCGACTAGGTAGTCATAATCAGATGGTGGTCAAACTACTTGAATATTTTGCAAACGTCATCCACGCCCTAGGAGGCCATCGAATACGTATATTCTCCAGTCACTCCTAGTAGCAATTTCGAAAGCGCGAAGTAGGCCGCAGCCTTCACTCCTTGCTAAAGAGTTGGAGACTTTCCAACTCCTGGTCCAGAACGCATGAAGCCTTATATAATTAAGAACACGATGGCATTCATACTCACTGGACCTGAACCATTCCTTGTGTTCGTTATGAATGATCTGACCCACAAACTATCACAAGGGTCTCGAAACCACAACCACCACGATACTCCCATATAGGGGCCAACCTCAATAATCAGTCAGAGAACAGCTAATTGTCTAAAGAGACAAATAGTGAACTCTGCGAGCGTACTGATTCCCGTGGAAATATGTGGATTGTCCAGGTGACTCCTACTACCCTTTGAGGGGCCTGGGCTACCTTTTACCCCGCAAGACACCAGTCTAAATGGAATAGTAGGATCCAAAAAGACTATCATGTGCCCCCGGGGGGATTTGGTTTGATATATAAAACTCCCGAATATAAAAATTTAGGATAAAATCCACTGGTAAGCTATATGAGCAGTAGCTTCAGGTAGATATGCTTTCCTCCGCAGTAATACATCTCAAATATATTTATTAAACTTTATGATATTCTCATAAAATACTTATTTTAAAGGAATATAGCAAAAATTAGCGTAGATTTAATTTGTAGTTTGACAAAATAGTTATAACTCAAGAAAAACAAAAAAAAAAGTAGATACAGATAAACATATTTTAGTTCTAAGAATTTGCTTTAAGTAAAACAAGCATTTTAAAACTGCTATAGCTAAGTCAGATCTTAGTAAGGCGTTCGATGCAATGGACCATTCAATCTTGCTAGAGAAACTACGAAAATTATTTCATTTCCCAAACTCAGCCTGCAATCTTGTATCCTCTTACCTTGCTAATAGATATAAGGTACTATGTGTTTATCTCTATTTCAGGACAACTTCTTTTCTGTTTTCACATAAATAACTTTCTTGATGTTGCTATCGGAATGCATATGCGTGCTGATGATATACAGGTTTTTAATTGGAGTAACGTAAGAGATGTTTCTATCGAAGTATATTGGAAGAATAAAAGACGATGATCAATTGCTGGGCAATAAATAACGGCTTTAAATAATATTTATGAACTTTAAACTTTAAGTAATGTCCAGGAACTTTAAATAAAATTCATTTGTGACAATATTATTGATTTCGTGAGCTCTGCATCTAACTTATGCCTAAATAAGCACTATGAACGATCAAGGATTCGACTCTGTTTGTTGTTATTATAATACAGAATAATAACTACATTGTAGTATAGCAACTACATATACATATTATTTAAAAATTTTTAACGCATGTGCTTTAAAAAATGTGTATGTTTTTGATTCTGAATTCTTCACTTCAAATGGCCTTTTTCTTAAACAAAAACACAATTAATTTTAGAGCAAATTAAAAATTTGCTTTTATATTCTATACCATTCAACACTATTTGCTATATTCATGCTATTAGTAAAGGCTTCTCTGATCACGCCTTTACGGCTGTGAAATTTATGCTAATTGTGACAGTGCGCACCGGCACAAATTGATGGCGATATACAAAATATATTAGTTTTAGCTATATATTTCAAAAAGACCGCCGCCATCATTTCTCTTTCTACTCTAAACTCATTTTTGGAATAACATTCGAGGAATTCCTGAAATGCAGATGCCTTCATTTAAGCTGGACACGCAAAACATGTAGCAGTATATTTCCTACCATAAATATTTATTATTGGTTTTTTTTGTAGAATATCAAGTAATTAAAAATTACAAAACAAAACAAAACAAACCTAAAATATTTAACATCCACATTAAATTTTGTTTAATATTCACTTGAGAGTCATTTGAAAATTTTTTGTTTTTTTTATGGATTTTACCTGCCGCTTTTGAATACAATATTTTATTTTAACCGTTCGAACTTTAAAATTCTAATTCAATCTATAAAAATACATAAAAATGCTCAGAGTCTGAATTTCGTTACTATTAGGTTTGAAATTTAAAGAGCAAAGATAATTTATGATAGCACCTTTTTATCTTTATTATTTATTTTATTTAGAAATTTATTAAATTACATAATCAACAGACCGAGATAATATTCTTGATTTTACATTGTACCATTCGGCTTTAAAGTAATTATGTACATATTTTTATAAACTCCCACTACTTTCAGAATATTTATTTAAATATGTGTACTTATATCGTATAATTAATTATTTCTGTCAAACAGTTTGTGTATTAAAAACTATACCAGCAGCCGCAAACGTAATTTCAAAAACGACATAAATAAAACCACGCAATATGAGCAGTTACAGTAATCAAATAATTAAAATAAACATTAAAGTAGTTAAAATGTTCACGTACATTTACTTTTATATAAATTTATTAAATATGTAACTTGGTAACGTAATATTTTAATTTGCAAAATTCACTAGGCATGAAAAAATTTCCATGTGTAATGAATACTTTATTTAATAGAATATAATTTATTTTATACGAATATTGTTTTTAACGTGATAAAATATAAAATAAAATTTAAAAATTAAAAATGTTGTCTTTGAAACCTACAACTCAAGCGTTTAAACATGTCATATATATGCAATTTTGACAAAACTTTAATGTAGGAAAAAACTAAATTGAGAATATTTACAGGAAATTTAAATATTGGCGATTCCAAAATTAATAATCAATAAATTAAATCACTATGAAACGTATGTATAATGCTATATACTTGCGTATTACAGTAGAGTATACAAATGGTTCATAGCGATCCCGATCTAATTGAAATTTTTTAGAAATTTTCAGAATATTAGTACTGAAGTGGCTAAATCTATTTTAAATAAATTTAAACATAAATGGAGAGGAGATAGAAGGAAAACGAAAAATTTTATACCTCTAAGCAGATTTCAGTTAAAAATATAAAAAGATCCTTTCCTGAAGCGTACTATGTGCAATGTCATTTATAAAATTAGAAGTCGGAGAGGATAAGGAAACAAAGTTACGTTATTACGTTTATTATTTTTAATAAACTTTTTATTATGTTGAGTTATTTTATTGCAAAATAATAACACAGTATAATAGAGTTTTATACAAAGTTAAACGATTTGTTTTCTTTTAATACCCACAAAATAAACGCGATGGTAACTTTGTTGTCTTCACACATACACATTCTACTAAATTAATAATAATAAACAAAAAAAATTAATTTATGACTGGGTAAAATAAAAAAAAATAAATAAAAAAATTTTAAACTTCAATATTTAATCGGTCTTGCTCCTCTTCCGAATGCTTCGGCAAATACTCAGTGTTTCGGCTTCTTGTGGCTGACAGCTCCACAAAGATTATCAAACTTCTAATTCGTTTGCTCTTAAACCTCCTTGCGCCGCTTTTGAGTTGAGCTGCTTCTTCCTCTGGAGTTTTGTTTATTGAGCCATTATATGTCTTTTACTCTGAGTAATTTGACACACTCGAAATATGCTCTCAAGAACTTTTGTTAGGTGCTCTGATGAAGCCCATTGCATGTTTGAACACGTTCTGTAAGAAAAAAAATAATATATTAAAAATAATATATTAATACTTTCAAATAATTATGTATAGTCTTTATGTTGAAAGGTGAACTTAAAAATATAGACCCAAATTATGGAACGTGATCGATTGCGATTGTCACATGTCAATTGAAAATTTCTTAAGTATAAAAGTATCATTTTTATAAATAAACACATTATTTACCTATTGCACCACTATTATTCCCTTTTTAATTTGTTTCTGTACTCATATTTAATTTTATCGTCCAGGCAAGGAAACATTTTCACAGCTCCAATTAGTTTAAATTCTATTTTTGAATTATTTATTTTTATTTACATATTATTATTATTTAAATTTAATTTAGTTTATTGAAATTGACAAAAGAAGAAACAAATGATAGGCGTGAAAGCATTCAACGTACGTCAAAGTTAAAAGTTACTTAACTTTCGTACTTTGCGTTGACGGAGGCGTACTGATTGTGACAATACTCATAAGAAAACCTGTATTTCAAATTACTTCTCAATTAAAAGGGACGATATATAACGTATGACGGATTCTATGTGCTCCGTTCTTCAGTCCAAGTGCGGACGTTGTCGAGTGAAGTCACCACAGTTGAGAATCAGTTTATTTCTGAGCGTATTAGTATGAAGAAATAAAAATTGATACAGCAGCTTTTAGGCGTTAACATGGTAAAGTTCCCATCGTGTATTTTTGTGTGTTTATAAATAAAAAGCGCATTAACAGAAATCCTGTAATTTAAATTACAACTCTAAATAGTTGTGCTTAATTATTTTGCGATAAGAAAACTCAATAAACTGAACTTTAATTAAATGAATAAAGTGTGAACTGTACTTAAGTAATATTGGCCTTAATAGTTGCAATTATAAATACACACTTAAGCTGTTCTGTAGCACAATATTCAATACACTATTTCTACTCTGAAGGTAGATAAAATACTTGTCATTAATTTACTTCAAAATATGCTACCTAATTTTCCAAAACGCTTGTAACACTATATACATCAAAATCTTATAACCAATTTAAACACTTCACCAACCAAACCAATATCACCACATTTCAAAAACGCGGAACTCCGGCCAAAGAAGATATATATTACAAATAATGCAAAATTTAAATACATATATTCTATTTAAATATTTTACCTAAACTGTTAATAAGTCTACAAACTAAAAACAATTACATTTTGTTTAGCATACACTAAATTTAACACATATAATATAATTTGGTTGGCGGAAATTTTGTTTAAAATAAAAATAATTCGCTTACCTAAATTAATGAGATCTTCTTACAGCAAGAAAATAATAAAACACATAAAACACTGGTGTGCTGATGTGCACATTTAATATAGTTTATTCCTTTAACAAAAAATTAGTTAATTATATTCTTTTATTGAAACTTTCAGAATTTCAGTTGAATTACGGGATTTATTTTGACGATTATTTGCTTTTATACATAAAAATAGATACTAAGCCTTACCACATTAAGATATGTTGCATCATCTGAGTCTTCAACTGATCACGTTTATAATTAAACTGACTTTTTGTCCAATAGAGAGAGAGAGAGAGATAGAGCCTTTATATACTATTTTAAGCGGTAATAGCATTTACTATAAAACTATAATTCATGGCAGTTATTATTATACAGCGTATTCGTTTGGTTGTGTGCTTTCATTTAAATTTGTGCTTTGTTAATCTTCGTTCATGAAATTTTAATGTAGCATATTGTTGTTGTTTTGTGTTCATAAGATTTCTTAGAAAATTTATGATCTGTAAACAGAAAAAATAGGTCATTTCACACTACTATTTTGATGCTAATTGCCACTGTATAGCTTTAACTTCATAATAATAAAAAAAATTAAATATGTAAAATTCGAAACAGCAATAAGTTTAAAACTCCTTTACACAACCGGACAGTAAATATTCGAAACTAGAAAGTATCAAACACAATATAGATGTTTGCCTTCTCTAGATTTTTATTTTTATATATTATTACTATAGGGTTTTTCAACAAAAAGTTTATCCCTCAATTGTGGCAACGGCAACAACGTGATAGTTTTGACATATTGTTTTTGACGTATTGGTAGTAGATGCAGTGGTAGCTGCTATAATGAATTCAATTCGCACGAAAATCACATTAAAATAATTAATATCCATTATGAAAATGCTGGTTCTGTTAAAGTTACATTTCGTAAAATTCGTGGTGTTTTCGGACAACATAATAGTCCTTCTGAAGCCGCTATTAAGAATTTGGTGGTTAAATTTATGTCAACAGGTTTGATACAATGTATGCGAATACTAACGCGTGTTCGACCGGGTCGTTCAACTGAAAACATCGCAGCCATGAGCCACAGTATTGAAGCAGATCCCAATTTGTCAATTTCTCGACATTCTTAACAATTGGGAATGTCCAAAACAATCACCATTCACATTCACCGAACATTCTCATCGCCGTAGATTCACTCAATTCATTCAGGAGCCCATTTTCACTTGTCAGGATATGTCAACAAGCAAAATTGCCGCATTTGGGTTTCTGAAAATCCTAGAGCGATTTTTTGGAAGCCTTTGTATGCTTATGTAACTTTACGGTGCACTATGTGGTCTGGAGGTGTGATTGAGCCTTTTTTTGGAGGATGAGGCTGGAAATGCGGTAACGGTCAATGGGTTACAGTATAGCGAGATGCTAACAACTCAATTTTAGCCTATTATTGACGACGTGGATATCACTGCCATGTGATTTATACAGGACAGAGCCACATGTCACATAGCTAATGAAACGAACAATTTATTGCAAAAAAAAATTTCCTATCACGACAATCAGCAGATAAGTGGCCAAGATGGTGTGATTTAACACCACTGGATTATTTTTTGTGGAACTATGTTAAGGAAAGTGTCTATACGGATCGGATTTCAGCCTTAAAATACAAAATCCGTGGTGTGATTAACGAAATAGTGATTAAAAACTTTGACGAAAAAATCGACATCTGTCAGCGTGGTCGGACATCAATTTTCATTGATATTTGCCAAACTTTTCTCTTCGTTATGCAGCAAATTTGAATCATTTTAGTTTTATTTTAGAAAACAACTTTCTTGTTGAAAAATCCTTAATATAATTCGTGGAATAAAATTCTAAACTACCCTCATTCAATAGTTTAAGCGTTAATAGCAACACTATTGCAGTTTTGAAAAGTAAATGTAATAATTGCAAAACAAAGTTCTAATACCCTCGCTGTTACATTGAAGTGATATAATTTTCACTGTTACCACAAAACTAAAATTTATGTGTGTGGAAGAATTCCTAAGGGCGAAAGTTAGTCACTTGTGTATGAATAGCTGCACATATTATTTTACATACATAGATCTCTGAAAGCGTTTAGCTTATATTAAAGTTAACAGGATTGCAAAATGATTTTTTTAAAGCTCTTAAAAAATATAAAACTTTGTTCTTTTTAAAAGAATTTTAAGAGTAAATACATACATTTATTTAATGTACTAAAAGTTACTAATTTAAGAATGCTGCATTAGTTATGAATTACTTTATATGCTTTATATGTTGCTAACAGTAAGGCTCCTGTGGAAAATGTTAAGAAAACTTAGTCCAGCAGCTTTTTTTCCTTACAATTTCGTTAGCAATGCATAATTCGTGTGATAAAAGTAAATTATTTATTATATTATTTATTATATTTAATATAATATATTATATATTATTATATAATATTATATTTAATATATAATATAAATTCACGTAATTATAGTTTTATATGTCCACTAAAAAACAACACTGTCAGGTTATTTTATGTAGTTAAAAAATAATAAGTGGTTGTAAAAGATTTCCTTTGATAATCTTTCAATTGTCAATGAATATTCGTGTTAAATTTTCACTTCTCATTCCTTGACTTCCATAATTTTTAGTTTTATAATACGTAGCATCAGAACTTATTTGTTATGGTCATGGAGTTTTGCTGTTGGTTTAGTTGGTTTCCTTGTTTAGGTATGATTAAATTTATATCGGGGTTTTAAACAAGAAGTTTGTTTTTCAATTGTGGCAACACCAACAACATAATAGTTTTGACATTTAGTTTCTTGACGTATTCGTAGTAGATGCATTAGCAATTGTTCCAATGAATTCATTTTCAAACGAAAATCGCATTAAAATAATTAAAACCCACTATGAAAATTCGCGTGGTCAATCGGGTCGTTCAACTCAAAATATCGCAACCGTGGGTCACGTTCTCTACAGTTAGGGTTATCCAAAACCGGTAAATGGTGAATTTTCCATGAGGATTTGACGCTGAAGCCTTCCAAGGTTCAACTGCTACAGCAATTGAAGCCAACCGACCACTCACACCGCCGCAGATTCTTCCATTTTCACTTGTCAGGGTATGTTAAAGACAAAATTGCCGCATTTGGGCTTCTGAATATCCTCGAGTGATTAGTGATGCTGATTTAAAGATAAAGCTAGGAATAAGATATATATAAGATAATGATAGATTGTTTTCATTTGATGTAGTTTCACTTTTTCCAAGCATTCCTGAAGGTTTAGCTTTGAGGATTATAAAAGAAAAATGGCAGATAATAGAACCAAATACGAATATTGAGAAGGAATTATTTTTTTTTACGTATTCTTAAGTTTTGCTTTGAAGACAACAGGTATTTTCAATTTGATAATAGGATATATCTGCAGAAGGAAGACATCCCTATGGGGATCACCAATTATAGCTGATATTGTGATGGAGGAATTACTAAATTCATGCATTAGTAAAATGAATATTAAACCGAAGATTATCACAAAATATGCAGATGATTTATTTTGTATAACTTCAGAAGATGCAGTGGATGATATTTTGTCAGAATTGAATAGTTTTCATCCGGATATTAAATATACGATTGAAAGAGAGTTAGAATTTAAACTTCTATATTTAGATATATTTATAGCAAGAAAGGGAAATAAGTTAGCATTTGATTGGTATAAGAAACTAACATCTTCTGGAAGCATTATTAATTTTTATTCCAAACATCCGAGAAAAATGATAATAAACACGGCGAAAAATATGATAGACAGAATATTGACTATAAGTAATAGAGAATTTCATTTGATGAATAGGGACACAATAAGAGATATACTTAATGTCAATAATTTTTCCAGTAGAATTAACTAACAGATTAATTAGACAATATGGTAATCATAGGCATAATTTAGGAAATACTACGGGAGAATCAAAAATTTATAAATCATTAACTTATTTTCCTGGAATATCAGAAAGATTAAGAAAGTCTAAAATATATGACACAGATAGATATATAATTGCACACAAAACATATAACACATTAAATAAATTATTTAGCAGTATGAAAGATAAAATAGGAAAAATGGAAATATCTGATGTAGTATACAGGATACCATGTGGAGGAAATGACCAGCTGAATCGTGATAAAGTTTATATTGGGACAACAAAGAATAAACTTAAAACAAGATTAGCTGGCTACAGCTGTGACCAAAAATATTGTAAGAAATATAACCATTATCCAAAGTTTGATGAAACATCAATATTAGATATAGAAAAAAACTATAAGAGACGTTATATGTTAGAAATGTTAGAAATTGTTAATGTACCAAATGTAAGGAGAAAAAATTTCAAAACAGACACGGATAATTTAGCGCAGAATTATAGAAACTTAATTCAAGAGAGACATAATTTGTTATAATTATTTCATAAGGGAGAATTTGATATTTAATTTTCGTTTCCTTGTTTTTGTATGTTTAAATATTTGAAATTTTAATCTTGTATGTATGTATGTATCAAGAAAATTATTTTATTTGTTTTTTGTCAAATGTTTTAAAAAAAAAATTTTTCAATTTGTTAATAATTGTTGTTATTAAAATTAATTTTCCTGAAGAAGCTTTCCATAGGAAAGCGAAATATTGAATATTGTTAAATTAATTAAAAAAGACCGTTAAAAAGAATAACAAATATTTATGTAATAATTAACAATTTTAAATCATTTCTTGCTTATTCTTGTGATAAGTTTTTCTATATTCTATACGTTAGTGGTAAAGTTACCATCGTGTATTTTAGTGTGTATTTGCATAAGTAAATAAATCGTAATATTTAGTTTAAAACTCTAAGTGTTGTGTATAATTATTTTGCAATAAAAGAACTCAATAAAAACGTTCATTAAAGGAATAAATATAACAATCATAATACATTAACTCAAAAGCATAGTAAAACTATAATCTTGTGTACCAAGGTACAACTTTTAAGTTAAGTTAGTAAGCTGTACTAAATACACTGAACTGTTAACAGCAAAACGAATTGTTGAATTACTACGTTCATTGCAGCCTTTGAAAGTACCAAGCATATGAATATATTTAAGCATATAAAAGGTGTTTTTTTAAGCTAGATAAAACTTTAAATTGTAAAAAGTAACACAAAAAATGAAATTTTGATGAAACATTTTTTTATTTGTTTCAGTATACTCTGACAAATCATCATGAATAGACTCTCGCTTGAACAACGCTACGAAATTATCCAAATTTACTTTGAAAATCAGTCGTCGATTCGCGCAACTTATAGACGACTTCGTCATTTTTATGGCGTACATAATCGTGCATCTGAACAAGCCATTCGTCAAAATGTCGATAGATTTCGTACCACATACTCTCTAGAGGATGCAATAACACCAACGCGTCGAAGGAATGTGCGTACTGAAGAGAATATCGCCGCTGTAAACGAAAGTGTGGAAGAAGATCCAAATTTATCAATTCGTCGTCGGTCGCAGGAATTGGGGCTCTGTCCGTCCACTACGTGGAAAATTTTGCGCAAAGATCTCGGCCTACGCCCGTATAAGATCCAGCTGGTGCAGAAATTGAAGCCACGAGACCATTATATGCGTCGTTCTTTCGCCGATTGTGCTCTAGAGCAGTTGGCAACTGACCCGTTGTTTTATCGCAAAATTGTGTTCAGCGATGAGGCGCATTTTTGGCTTAACGGGTTTGTTAATAAGCAAAATTGCCGCATATGGAGTGAGACCAATCCACAACAGACCCTACAGACTCCAATACATCCAGAAAAATGCACCGTTTGGTGCGGTTTTCACGCTGGTGGCATCATCGGACCTTATTTCTTCAAAAATGAGGCCGGAGCTCGCGTTACTGTCAATGGAGATCGTTACCGCACCATGATCAATGATTTTTTGTTTGAAAATATGGATGACATTGATCCGGACGAGATGTGGTTTCAACAGGATGGCGCTACGTGGCATACAGCGAACGCAACATTCGACTTATTGAAATCAAAATTTGGCGATAAGTTGATTTCGAGAAATGGACCTGTCAATTGGCCTCCAAGGTCGTGCGATTTGACACCACTCGACTATTTCCTGTGGGGCTACGTGAAGTCACTGGTTTATGCTGATAAACCAGCAACAATTGACGCCTTGGAGGACAGCAGTGTTCGTGTTATTCGTGACATACGCCCAGCAGTGCTCAAAAAAGTGGCCCAAAATTGGACGTCCAGAATGCGCTTCGTCAAGAACAGCCGCGGTGCCCATATGCCCGAAATCATTTTCAAATGTTAATGTCACGTATTGATCCTTCGAATAAAAAAGAAATTTTGATTACAATTTAATTTTTTGTGTTATTTTTTACAATTTCAAGTTCTATCGGGCTTAAAAAAACACCCTTTATAAAATGTAATTAGTGAACGGAATTGCACTTAATTGGAAATGAAACTGAGTGGTTACAGATTTAATTTAATTATCATTATATAAACGTTAAATTAAATATAATTGTGTTCTACTAACGTAGTTCACGTAATACATAAATATACTTAAAATTTTGTATGTCTTGTAGTTTTTGTTTTATTAATTCATCTGTTTTAAAACTTTTTGGTTGATTATCGCCTTGCGGAGCTTCGTTCAAAGCAGTAAGTACGCTTAAAAGGATCCAGTTTTAGCAAGACGACACTACTAGTAAGCTAAGATATGTAACGGTGAAAACGATATTAGATTATCGCACAAGATCGTCAAGAGCAGCTTTCAACAAATATCACATTGATTATATAGTTGACCAGAAATGTGCATCCTTCTGCAATACCCCTAGCAGAAGGAACAGAAGAATAACTACACCTTTAACAGCTGCATGCCGCAATGTATTAAGTGACTCGTAAGAATTGCTAGCACTATAACAATATCCATCCATTTTCGGCTTATGAGTTAAATCTGAACAGGTTATTAAATAAGAGCTGCGACCATCAGGTAGCTCACATATTAACAGACTATTGCGCTTGTTTTTAGCTTTTGAAGTAACTAAAGGAACAGCATTTTGTTCAACGCGGTGGCTTATTAAAATGAAAATAAAGCAATCGTCGTATCATGTTATAAGAATTATCGGTGACTTGCTAATAAGTTTATTGTTGGTAATTTGCATTGGAATTTTGTTACAAATAAATATAGAATTTTATTTTATACGCTTTTAAAATATTGTTGAATTTATTTTCTTTAATCAACATTTTACTATATTGAGTTTTTTTATTGAAAAATAATAACACAGCACTTTAGAGTTTTAACTAAATTAAACGACTTATTCACTTTCAATATACACACTTGTCTTTACTCAACGATCTTTCAACCTTAATTGAACTCATTTATGGGGCATGTGATGCTTATATAGCTGTGCTAAGCGGTTCTCGCATATATAAGAATATTATACCTTACCATTACCACATATTTTTGTTATTATCATTCAGTTTAAACGCCTGCTTGGTTGTGTGTTTTATTTTGTTCTGTTCTGTGTAAGTTGTTTTTATTTTTTGTAATTAATCTTATTTGGTATAATTTCTTATAAGCATGTTTTCGTTGTCTTCTTGTTCCCAGAAAACTACGCAGTTTGCAAAATGCAGGCTAAGTGGTCTTGTTTTCATTTTTACAGATAATTATTCTCTTTTAAATTTAATAAATCATCTTTGTAACAATACCAACACGTGGGAATAACATCGGTCGTATTCGCAATCGTTATTTGACCTAACTCCACAAATAGAGGTGGACCCTTCACCAGACAGCCCAAATAAGCAAAAAACAAGTGCTCCATATCGTCTCCAGTTTTTACTTTCTGCTACTGCGCAGTATATTTACCCATCTTCAATTAGTAAATTCTGAAGTCACCGTATAACTGCTTTAGCAAATTCACATTGTTTAGTATTGGTGTTCTTGCCCATCCTCCTGGTGGTATGATACTTCATCGACCTTTCCACCTCTCAGACTTATGTCACACAGGATGATATGATGTGGAATGCGATATACTTTTGCACAACTGTTAGAGCCTCAGCGCTTTTCACTCTCAGTTCGCTACTGCAAATTTCATTTCCATTATTATTAATCGCTTTTTGTTTGTCCATTATCTTTCTAGTCAAATAGTATCTGTGCTTTTCCTGGCGACCTTGTCAGCTCCATATTGGAGTCTCTAGTGTAGAATTAATGTCAGGTAGCTTAAATTAATCTTGTTTTAATTTGTGTTCTGTGTTAGTTGTTTTAGTTTTCTGTCGCTATTTCGTAGAATTTGTAACAAGCATGCTGTTGTTGTCTTGTCTGTATTAGATTTTGTGTTTTTAAAACACACAATTGGTCATTTCGTTTAGTTTTTTACTGATAATTATTTTCTTTGAAAACTTAAACAAATCATCTTCGTAGCAATATTATATCAAAACCACAGAAAGAACTTTCTCCTTTTTGTTTAACATAATTTCTTAATATGCAATTGATCTAAATTCTAATTTCAAGTAATTTTTGACAACTGTTGAAATAACATCTGCTGTTTACAACCACATATAAGAAAAATTTATTTGAATAGACCATACACGATACAAGGTAAGCTTCTGAATTGTAAACAATTACTTGAACTCTTTTAATGTTATAGACATATTTTTAAATATAGAATAAACTCGGTTTATGTTTATATTAGTTTTTGTTTCCTTCTTTCTTAAGTTAACATTAGAATTTTATTTTTTATTTTCGTACTTGCACTTAAATTTTAGTTACGAAGAGTAAAAGTTTATTTAAATAAAAAAATTCACGTTGTACATACAACGTATTTTAGAATTATTTCCAAACTTCCTGACAGTTTTTGCATGAATACATTTCCTGTTTGCGTTACAAATATGACATTAAGTTTTATAGCATTCGATTTTAAATTTTGGGTTTTTATTTTTATGATCACACGTATACAGCAACAAGATAAAAAATGTAGAAGTTAGAAGTTAGAAAAATGTCAAAATTTAAACTTGTATTATTTAATTTAAAGTGTATTTACATTTTAGAGAAACATAATATATTTTATTTAAAGCTTTTTTTAGATTCTAGTTCGGGTACACCGAACACTAGCAGGTTTTCATTTTTATAACAAAAAATTACTTATCCAAATATTTATAACTAACCCTTGAATAATTCTTTCCGCCTTCTTTTGGATCATTTAAATTTAATTAAATTTAATTGACATTTTTTCGAAATCAGTGTGGCAACCAAAAAGAAATATTTACTGTTACGAAGATGTTTTGTTTAAGTTTTAAAAAAAAATAATTATCAGTAAAAAAAGTAAACGAAAAGGCCTTTTGTGTCTTTTACAAACACACCTAGATTTCTATGAAATCTTATACACGGAAGACAACAACAACATGCTCATAAGAAATCCTACGAAAAAAACAGAAACCAAAAAAAAACACAATCAAACAGGCGCCAACACTGAATGATAATAACAACATAAATATGGGATGATGCTAAAGTAGAATATTTTTGTATATGCGAGATCCGTTTAAAACAGATATATATAAGCACCACCTGTTGGGCAAATAAGTTAAATTCAAATTGAAACATCGTTGAGTAAAGACAACAAAATAATAAATCACCTTTGAGGCTTTGCAGTGGTGAAGTTATCATCGTATTTATTTTGTGTATATTTAAAATTAATAATTCGTATAATTTTATTTAACACTCTAGAGTGTTGTGTTATTATTTTGAAATAAAAATACTCAATAAAACAAAATGTTCATTAAAAGAAATAAATGTAACAACTTGTGTTTTTTTTTCATGACATTAACCCATAACCGCTCTCAGTCCCCATATATGCACACTTACTCCACTGATGGCAACTCTAGAAGGAACTGCTACGTCTATCAATGTAAAAACAAATATCTATTCTAAGAGGATTAAAAAATGTAAGACAAAGTTTACAAGGTGCTGCACAAAGTGCAAATGTTATTGTCAGTAATTTAACTTGCGCATTCCAAATCCATTTACATTGTTAATTTCAGTTTTGATAATTTTTTATGTTAAATGGGCTAATACAAAATAACTACAAATTATTTATTTTCTGAAGCTTATGCGAATGGTTTTAAGATCATTTAGTACAAAAAATGTGTAACATTTTATTAGAAGTAAGATTTTGTTAAGCTCGTCCCTGTTGGAGACAATGGGCGTTGCAAATACAAAAAAAAATATTTTTCTAGATTGTATTCAATGTATGCAATGAAGAGAATGATTTTTTTAAGATATCCATGGTATATTGTTGTTTATAAATATTCCGAACGGCCTGCGGGGAAAAACTGAAATTGTGTATAGAAACTAAAATAATTCTAATTTAGATTGAAATGACAGTTATGATAATCCACTTTCTAGTTTTGTAAAAAAAGGGTACGAGGCAATAGAAATCGGGATAACAAATAGTCCAGTTGCAATAGGGTCATAAATTTCACAAAACTTTTTAAGAATTATACTCCCCGAATTTTGTTTAATAAAATGTTCGATTTTGACATTTTATACAATAACCAAAATAACCGATTACCATTTATATTAGATAATGATGGCTTTAAACATTTCTCAGGGATTTTATTTTCAAGCGGATATGTTGCACAGAATGGGATTATTGGAGTTTGAATGAAGTTTAATGAGTTCCTTTAGTTGCAAAAGCAAGAGTTTCTAGAAATTAAAAAAATACTTACATTTCGCCGGTAACAGTTTCGCCAACAGTTTGAATGACAAAATATTTTAATTAAAGATGCTTTGTAATCTTGTTTAGAGATATTCATGCTAGTGGATGTTATGCATGAAAATTTATCGGTAGTTGAGTCCATAAATTAATATTTTGTTACGCATCCAGAAAAAAATTTATTATGGGTAAACCGGTAAAATTTGGTTACCACAACTGGGCTGCAACAAGTCCGATGGGTACAGTTATGTTTTTAACTAATTGTGGATGGAAAATTCATGCACATTCCTTAGAGTTCTGATACTCTTGGTGAACGAGCTGTAAAATCTGGCCGCCTGTTATGTGAATTGAAACGTTTGGGATTTAGAGTAACTGGTACAATTCGTGATAACAGAATCAAAAAATGTCCTGAATGTCCTTTGACGAAACAAAAAAGCTAAGGCTACGAATATTTTTTTATATAAAAATAATGAAGTCACACTAGTACGTTGAAAATACGAGATCGTTACCACCATTGGGATAAATATTGCTTTTGTTCATCTACCAGAAAAATTTAGAGGTAGAAAAGAAAAGGCTGGTTTTTTTCACTATACAGAAATTGTGTGTAAATTACAACCAGATAATGGGAGATGTTTACCAAATGGACAGTATCTATTAAAGGAAGGAAGTGATGGTGGTTTATTTTTACATATATTCTAGTTCTGTTATGTAGAGAATCCAATGAAATTATCAATCAGAAGAAACATTGCCAGATCAACGACCACAAACCTGAAAGAATAACAAATCAATTGCGATGTATTTTTATCCCTGGAGCTGGTAATTACTCAGAATGAAATTGTTTTGGTAAATTTCATAATTAAAACACCCATCGTCTTCATGTGGGGCACCCATATTTTACGAAACTAACAAAATATTTTAATTTTTTTAATAAATTCATTTGATTTTATCTACATTAAAGCAATAAATAATAATACAGAAAGTTTATTAATAGCGGTTTATTTTTGGACGGTAATGGCTTAATCTAATAACGAAATTTACCAATAAAATGGCTTCAAAAGCACCTGTCTAACTAACAACATCTGACTGCTATGCAGTGGTATACCCGGCAATGAACCTGTTTCTTATTTTTCTACTTTCATCAACTGTCATATGCCTTCTAATCTTCTTTTTCTTCTTTTCTTAAGAACGTAGAACAATTCGTATTCAATTATATAGAAACCGTATATAATTAAACGAACTGTTGCCCAAAGTGCTACCTCTTTTTATAAAAAGAATGCAATTTTTTGAAGAAGAGAGTATACAGTTAAAATGTATCACATTTGACAATCATGCAATTGCATCTATTATTGTTAAAATAGTATTGCTGTACCTGTGTTGTCAAGCAGACGTACTATATAATTTAATGTTATAAACAAAATCAGCGTAGGAGAACACATAAGGAGGAAGAACTTAAGTCATTATTGTAGAAAGATATTAATTATTAAATAAATAATAATTAGTACGTCAATTTATTTTTAAATCTTACAAATCTAAATCTAAATCATGTGCAACTGTCAATAATAATAACTTCAATTATTTGGACCATTTCCCGGTTATGAAAGCCTTTAAGTCCTTAGTACCAGCTGCCTATATCGATGCATTCACTCAAAATTTTAGTAAAATGTCTTTTAGCTTTCCTTCTCAGTGTAAATGTTACTAAGCATAGGAAGAGGTTTACACGTTACATTTAATTTATTATAAAAATTTGAATCATCTAGTTAGTATTATTGTGGAGGGAGCCTTTCAATGGACACAAACAATATGATAAACATTATTATGTTACGTTTATTCCCCTAATAAAATATTAGTTTAATGAGTTTTTTTATTGCAAATTTATTACACGTAACGTTTTAGAGTTTTATTTTAGCTTAGACGATTAAAAACACAAAAATACACTTTAACCACTAAAAGCTGCTGTATTAACTTTTATATCTTCACTCGATTACTTTTATAATTAAATATACTCTCAACTGTTGTTTCTTGACTTGATAACGTACAAGCTAAGACTGAACTCTATTGACCAAGAGAGAAAGCTCTTATCTTCTGTGGTGAGCGGTTGTAGAATTTACTCGAAAATTTCAACTCATCGCATCACATATAGATGATGCTGTTAGCCGCTGTGAGTCCTCGTTATGCGTTAATTTGTTTTATTTTCTGATTGTTAAACTTAGTTCGTGGAATTTCACTGTACCATGTTGTTGTTGTTATGTGTTCACAAAATTACTTAGAAAGTTCTTAATATGTAAACAGGCACAAAAGATAATTTCACTTTCCTTCTTAGTGATAATTGTCTTTGTATAACCTAAACATCTTCGTAACAATAGTTTCATTCATTTTTTATATAATTATTATGTATACGTGTGAAGGCATATTATATATATTGTGACGGATGTGTCTTGCTTAAGTTTTAAAGAAAATAAATAAGCAATAAAGTAAACTGCCGGGTATGTTGCTATATACATGGCTTGCTAAGAAAACTTATGCACGCAAGACAACAACAAATCTCTAGTTACTAACTGCATAGTTAGTAAACAAATCGGTATGCTGTGTAGTTTTCTAAGAAAACTTATCTACAGAAGACAACAACAACTATCTTAAAATAAATTCCAGGAAGAAACTTTATCAGTTTACACAGACGCCTATACTTCGAATGAATAACATCCAACATCAAAATGTAATAAAGAGGGAGTAGAAGATTCTTAATTTTTCTAGACTTTTAATGTACAAATATAAAAGGCAGCGTCGGAGTGAATAGTTAGTTAGTTGAAAAATAAATCTCGTGAAGTAAAGACGTGCATCTTAAATAAATAGTTCTGTAGTATCATTTTTGTGTAGTTGAGGTAATTAAACTTGTAAGTAATTTAAACTCTAAATCTAGTGTTATTTATTTTGCAATAAATTAATTAATTAATTTAACAATATATATTTTTTCAATATTTCGCTTTCCTATGAAAAGCTTCTTCAGAAAAATTAATTTTAATAACAACAATATTAACAAATTGAAAAAACTTTTGTGAACACATTTGTCTTAATTTATTATTACATTAAATTCCATATATTAACAAATTTTGCTCTATTTTTTCTATCTCAGCTCTTTGTAAATTATAAGTTAAAAATTTTTATTTTACAGATTTTTCTTTGTAAATAAATCGAATAATAAATTATTCTGTTATATTTCTGCACTTTTGCTAAGTATTCTGTTTAAATTAATAAGTTTAAGTAAAATACAAGTTAAACAAATATATATTAATTATAAAAGTTCTTAATAGTTTAAAATCTATAATATCAATTTGTTACTTTCTAAAATACTATGAAGCAGTTTTCTGCCTTTTTAATATTTTATATTTTATAATTAGAAGTTAGTCCAGCTATTTTAAATTTTTCGCAATTTCCCAAATGTAAACATCCACAAATCAACAGCAATAGCATTTGAAGTTTTTGAATAGAAGGAAAGATTTTTGTAATGTTTTTGTCGTTTAATAAATATAACATCTGACAGTGCCATTTAACAGAAAAATAAAAACGGCATTTACCATTAATAAGCTACACTTAGTTTCACTAACGGTGAAAACTTAAATAGTAGCCACTTTACCGCATTTGCTGTAAGCAAAATAAAAGTGAAAATTAAGTACGTAAGTAACACAGGCATTAGTGCTACTTATGTAGTTTAACTGACTGATTTATCACCATCAATTTTGCCACTTCATTTCAAATTACTGCACTGCACTTACATTTCTCTTGTCCACAAACCAAAACAAAAATATTTCAAAACCATGGTGAATGCAGTTACATAGCAGATTAAGTAATTTTAAATTGTCAACCTTCCAAAAATAATTTTATTTTTTTTTAACTATAAATTAGTTTAAGTAGCAAAATATCTTCACAAAAACTAATGTGAATAAGCAGAACCCACAGTATACATAGCAAGGTATTTGTGTAAAGAAAATAAAAAATATTGTAGTTTTAAACGCTACGGCTTTAGGCGATGCATAATCAAATTTATTAATGTTGAAAACTGTGAATGCATCGAGAAAATTTGGAATTAAATCGTATTTACATGACAAGCAATTCCCATCCCACAGACAGCTATAAGTACCTGGGTATTGGTATAGGTATATTTTTATATTTTAATACTCATGTCAATAATCAATTAGAGAATGCTAGAAAAGTCTTTTTTAGCTATAATTTACTGTTCTGCTCTAGAAATATTTAAAAGGATGTGAACATCTCGTTATATAAAACCTTGATTCGTGCCATTATAACACATGATTTGTATTATTTACTTTAATATCTCCCCTTTCTGTATGGAAAAAATTAGCAAATTTGATAGACAGGTCCCTGCATAGCACCTACCTGAAATTTGTTTGTAACAAAAAATTGTATAATCCTGCAAACATAAGTCGAATTGACAACTTTATAATTCAACTAATTAGAAATTATATTTTAAAATGTGTTAAATTTTAAGTACTTTAATATTAGGTTATGTTCTTCCTGAAGCATTCATATATTTATATAAAATAGTTTTATACAAAATTCTATTGGAATTCCAGTCTTCTTTTAAATATATAGGGATTCTAAAAACAAGTTTGTTTTTCAATTGTGGCAACACCAACAATATGATTGTTTTGATATTTAGATTTTTAATGTATTCCTTGTAGATGCATTAGCAATTGTTACAAGGAATTCAATTTCGCACGAAAATCGCATTAAAATAATTAAAATCCAATTGTGAAAATTGTGGTTCTGTTAAAGTTAAATATCGTAAAATTTGTAATATTTTCGGAAAACATAATTATTCTACTGAGACCGCTACTAACAATTTGGTCGTTAAATTTGTGTCGACAGACTGAATAAAAATGTGCGAACACCAACGCATGTCCAACCAGGTCGTTCAACTGAAAACATCGTAGCCTTAAGCCACCGTGCTAAAGCAGGTCCAAATTTTTTGTCGACGTTCTCAACAATTAGGGTTATACACACCATCAAGTGGCGAATTTTGCGTAAGGATTTGACTTTGAAGCATTACAGGGTTCAATAGTTGCAGAAATTGAAGTCGATCGACCATTTACATCACTGAAAATACGCTCAATTCATTCAGGAACAACCGGCTGGTTTTTCTGAAAAAATAATTTTTTAGAAGAAGTGTTAACAAAAAAAATTGCCGCACTTGGTTTCTAAAAATCCTATAGCGATTATTGTGAAGCCTTTGCATGCTCAACGTGTTACTGTATGGTGCGCTATTTATTCTGAAGGAGTGATTGTGCCGTTTTTCAAGGATGGTGCTGGAAATGTGGTAACGGTAAATCGATCACGCTATCGCGAGATGCTAACAACTCAATTTTGGTCTATTATTGACGACGAGGATATCACTAACATCTGGATTTAACAGAACGGTGCCACATGCAACAAAGCAAGTGAAATGATAAATTTGTTATACGACAATCAGCAGTTAAGTGGGCAGTCAGATCGTGTAATTAACCATCACTGGATTATTTTTTGTGGGGCTATGTTAAGGACAAAGTCTATATGGAGCCAAACAAATCGATTTCGGCCTTAAAACTCAAAATCCGTGATGTGATTAACGAAATAGGACCGAAATTTTGCCGAAGACTGATTAAAAACTTTGACGAAAGAAGCGACGTCTGTCAGTGTGGCCGTGGTGGACATTGGATAGATATAATTTTTCGTTCATAATTATCCAACTTTCTCTTCGTAATACAATAAAAATTTGAGTCATCTTAATCTAATTTGTTTGTTTTATTTTGTTGTAGAGCGCAAACTTCATGAGATATTCAAGAGATTTCTGCGGTTATTTTTCTTAACTTTCTGTGTATTTGGAAAACGCTGAGACAAAATGAAATTATGTTGCCTTGACGGCAAGCACATAAGCTTTCGGTGATAAAATGCTGGACCAGTCGCCTAGGCTAGCGGGAGCTTACAAGTAGAAACCCGCTTATTTGACTAGGAATACGATCTTGCGGGTATTGATGAGGACCTTCGGGGAGTAATGTGATGGTTATGGTTTAAACCAAAAAATCGTGAGAGTGTGTTGCTTTTTCCTATCTGATGTGCTATTGCATTGCAGACTGTTCCTAAGCTGGAGTAAGAAGGCGTTTACATAGTCTAAGGCTCTCGTGCAAAAAATGGGAACACGGCTGTTCGGTGTGCTCTTGAAATTGTATATGCTCCTTGTTGTTGTGTATGCTCCTTGAAGGTGTTGGTCGACGTACTGTTTTTACCCAGTGTTAAGACTACCATCAGATTAGAGCCAAACGGCTAAATGCTCACATTAACTGTTGTTGCCTATATTTGAGAATTTGAATTTGATTTCAGTTGTGCGATGATATTTAAAATATTTATACTCCATTCTTTTTTTATTTAAATATTCTATTATTTCTAGTCTTATCGTTAGCCTTTACTGGCGACAGTAGCGATATCAAATGGCACACGTATATAGCTTGTTCATCTTATATCATCCACATTTAAGTTGCATTTGCCCGAAGTGTTAGGTCAAATGGTAGTACATGATGGACATCACACAGCTTCTTCTCCTTCGTCGGCCAGATAATATTTAAAGGTCAGACCAATTACGAACTTAGTTACCTAGCTGAAGGTTTCTCATGATCCTTAAGAAATAAAAGTATCCACGTCTATAAGTTCTGGTACTAAGAAATAGTAGAGCATTACAGAGTAACCCCTTTGTAACAGTTTTGGAAATCGATGGTTATACGTATTATACGTATACGAAATATCCATAAATAATAAAATTAAAATTCAATATATTGCTGGCAGGCATCTACAGGCATCATCTAAATTTACACTTCGGTGACCATTGAACTTTTAAAAATTGCTATCAACATACACATGTGCAGAGTGAAGACCTAAACTTTATGCAGTTGAAATAAGTATAACTTAATAATTTCCTTATATGGCGTAATTTTTTCCAAGCGGCAGTTAGTACATTGTATTAAAAAGACTCATTCTTTCTGTATAAAATATATTTTTTGGCAATAAGCTCTATTAAAAAACATTTTTGATCGAAAAACGCAGGTAAACAACATAAAGCCAAATTTATAAGCAGAAGCTTATAAGCGGTTCTTTTTTAAAGTTGCTTATGGAATATTTATTGGTTTTTCACTATATTTTGAAATAATTAATTTATAAAGCCATTGGCGTTTATACAATATAAAAGATAAAAATTTATATTTAATTAAAATCTGATAATAATTGCTTTTTTTGCTCTGTTATTGGTGCAAAGTATGTAGCATGAATGCAATAACTTTATTCGTTAATAAGTGACAATAGTACATACATAAATGTGCATGTGCTTTTATAGGATTAAAAACAAAAGTGTGTGTTAATTCGCCTGCATGTGGCAGTGATTCGAATAAATTAACTTAGCCCTGTTACGTGTTCGTACACTATTATTATGCTCTATAATCCTGTTTCAGTTTAACGTGTGATATTTAAGGGTTTTGCTAACGCAATGCACTTTGTTAATTAATTAACATGATAAAACGTAATTGTGGTTTGTAGGCTTAATTTTATACAAAGAAAATTATTTACTCATTTTTATTCTGCAAGTAATATAAGTAAGTAAAGTAAATACTCTCATTGTTATATTGTAATATGTCACAATGTATAGCAGAAAGTTTTTCAATTATTTAGTTATTATAAAAAATATTTTCAAGATTTTCTCAATTTCAGATCAGATAGATAAGTAAAACAGGCTGGATTAAATACTTTTTCTTTTTCTGTTGTTGTGTGGTTTAACCCATTAGAGGTCAAATAAAAATTTACCATAATTTTTAACAGTAATGTGTATTTGTTGATTTAAGTAAATATAAGGAAAATATAAAATAAATATTAAATAAAAATTTTCAGGCGCGTTTTTGGTGTGTACTCCAATGAGTAGACTGACCTCTTATGTGTGAAATTGTCCACAAAGTGTTTGTAAGCACTTCTTACACTGCCAATGCACTATTGAACGGCAACCGATATATCGTAGTTGATTTTGTGTTTCAGCAGGATAGTGTCTAGCTCTATCGTGAAATAAGCCTTTTTGTAAAAAATAACGAGCAATATGGCGGCGAAACATTAGTTGATTCACGGCATTTTCAATGCTTGGGACATGTAGCTACCACACGTTATTAATAGCCAGATGCAGCATAAATCTAAAAAGTACCCACCACTACATTGTTGCCATGAACAGCGATTTTATAAAGTGAAATTGACTAATCGAGTTCATCCACACCAATATCAACAAGTGAGGTATCGCAACGTCAGACTTTTCACGCATGATTGAGCACCATCGCTTAAAAGCTCATTTTCGTTTTTAAAATGGCAGTCATACGAACCACGATTTTCCTTTTTCATATCATTCGTGGTAGTCAGAGGGCATTTTCTTGTTCTGTTTTATCCAGCTGTTCCGGTAGCGCGGTATCCCAACTCGATTTGCAGATAGTAACTGGTGAAAAAATTGGTGATTTCCTGCAGTACAATGCAGCTTCTCCAACAAATTTTTATCAACACATAAACCCAGTCGATCAGAACATTGCACTTGGGATTTTTCGGAATACAGATCAAACGAGTAACAATAGTCGGTCGCAATACAATTTTTGTATCCCAATCGAACTGCCTTTCCTCTAACGCGGGTGAGGGCTATAATATTTGACAATCGACTTGTTTATGAAAATATTCTCATGAAATGCTCCCTACTGAAAAAAACTGTTTTTTTATAAGAAAATCTACCAATGGTTTACATTTGAACAGTCTATTCTTAGTTTTCGCTCTCCTGGAGAGAGCTTTTAACACAAACTCCAGTACAATGTCTTCATCCAATAACCAATAGATCGTTTCCCGTAGTAATATGTTATATCCAGATAAAATTAAAACTCCAATGAGTTTTTCTAGTCAGAGATATCGAACTGCAACTCATGCCGGTTGCTTTATTTTGCGTTACTTCAAAAGTTGCATACTATGAGGTCAAGGACTTTGAATCAGAATTTTTTTCAAATATTTTAATAGGATTCAGATCCCTCATTTCATTACGTACATGGTTTAATCTTTCACAGACTCTCACAAACTGATGAGAGGCTTAACTCAGTAGTAGAAAGCATTTTTCCCAGACAGAATTTCTTTACTTGGAAAAGTATTGCCGAGTATATATAAATGTGCATTTTGTACTTCTTCATATATCAAGAAGCTACCATTGTAAAACTTTTTTTAAAAATCTATGATGTATTCCTCATGTAATATTGTTACGTTATTCGTTTCACTTTATTATTCAGTCTTACTGTATAAAAACAAAAAAATAATGGGCCAGGCAGTGAAGCTACATTACTCATACGTCACATAGTCATGTGTGTTTCTATGGCTGTTAAATATTGACCACAAATATTTATTTTATTTATTTGTTTTATAAAAAGTGTATTAAACGAATTTCCTTGTATAATTTATTTCAACAGCATTGTGACAATTAATTTTTGTTACAGGTTAACGAAAAAGATACCCTCTGTTATAACAAACTTCTGCTTTTTAGCTATAAGCAATGGAGGACATTATATTGATAATTTGGCAGGGAAAATCTAGAACGTTGATTTTTGACACTTTCGGGGTAAGCTTTTAAATCTTTCATATAAACTTACCTAACACTGCTTTTAAGTTTGAATGTTATAGAGTAAAATATCAAGAACATGGCCTGACGAAATAATCATTGCATTACTATTTACTATCTAGCGGCTGTATAAAGAAGTGTTTGAAATACATACGTACGTATTTTCCATGTAATCTGATTTCAAGTCATCAAGAGGTGTATTTAAAATCTTTGGAAATATGCACATACACATACTAACAAGAAGACTTGTGAAAAACATAACTTGTGCTGTAGAAACACTAAGTTATATGCAGCTTCTCTACTCATACAACTGTACCCATACAATTTACATATAATAATTTTTCAGGTGATTAGTAGACTATTGAAGAGTTTTTAAGGCTAAAGAGTTTTTTGGGTAAAGAAGGTTACAGAAGTTAAAAGTTGATAAAAGTTAAAAGTTGCAAACTAACCTGTATGTGTAAATATTTATAAAACTGTAAATTTAGTAATAATTTTGTTGTGAAGCTGTTGTAGAAAATTTTTAAATCATTTGTAATAATGTCTTGATTATATGAATATTGTGTTGAATTTATACAGCCGTACGCCACTTAAAAGAAAATTATTTTTCTTAATTTAAACTAAAGGTTCCTGGTTGATACTTACGTAATATAACTACGTTAAAGAAAAAGTTAAGCGCCAGCTCTCCTAACTTTTTTCAACTCATAAAGATACTTTTATAAGTTATAAGCATTTACCTACCACTACATGTTTTTTAACCTGTTTTAAGTTAACTACTTATTGCTTTTTTCCAGATTTTTATTAACTAATAATTATTAAAGTTGCTAATAAATGATTATTTTAAAATTTTTCGCCTACATATTTGATTAAAGTTGTGTAAAATATCACACTTTCTTTTTCAACAATTTTTTAAAGGCTCTTTTTAAAGAGATTAATGGCAATTTTAGGAAAACAAAATATTATACCTGATTATCAGTTCGGGTTTAGGCATAAACGTGGAACACTAGAACAGTGTCATAGGACTGTCAATAACATTTCACTCGCCTTGGAAAAAAAACTGTATTGTTCTGCTGTATTTTTAGATGTTCAACAGGCTTTTGACAGAGTCTGGAATAGTGGACTCCTGTATAAATTGAAAAACCTTATCCCAGCCCCTAAACATATATTCAAGGCAGATCCTTCTTTGTGAGGATAAATGATAACTATTCAAGTTTTAGTTATATTAACGCGGGTATTCCACAGGGTAGTGTCCTGGGTCCGGTATTATATACAATTTTTACAGCAGATATGCTAACAGTCGAAAATATAACTGTTGCTACATATGCAGACGATACTGATTTATAAGTTTCCAAACGAATCACCGTTAATAGCTTTCGAGATGCTACCAAACCAATTGAATCTTCTTCAAGATTGGCTTTAATAATGGAATATTAAAGTTAATAATACAGGGTCCGTTCATGTTACATTTACGCTAAGAAAAAACCAAGATGCAACACTGTAAAATATTTAGGCCTTCATCTTGATCGAAGACTTACTTGCAAAGAGCATGTCAAAAAGAAACGTGAGCAACTTAAATTAAAAACAAGAAAAATGTTCTGGTTATTGGGCCCAAGAACAAGCTTAAGCTTGTTCTCTTATACAACACAATACTAAAACCTATACGGACATATGGCATCCAACTTTGGTGGACGGCAAGTAATTCGAACTTTGAGATATTACAGAGATACCAGTCAAAAACACTTAGACTTTTAACAAATGCGCTATGGTTTATCAGCAACAAAAACATACACAGAGATTTTAATCATAAAAGCTGAGATCAACAACTTCAATAAAAGATACCTTAATAGACTAAGTAATCACTCCAATGTGTTAGCAATAAACCTGTTAGATGATAGCAATGAAATCAGGATACTTAAAAGGCTTCATGTTCTTGATCTTCTCTTCCGAAAATATAAAAATTCTAATTTGTCAAATCCTATTTAAATTAAAGAAAAAATTATTTTCCTTTCTTTTCTGAGTTTTAAGGAAAACGCAGTGTTTGTTATTTAAAAGTCATGAAATTTGCTTATTATTTTAATTGTAAAATAGATTGCAAATAAAACAATAAAAAAAAAATATAAAAAAAACATAATGGCAGCCCCCTCTAAACAATTTTTTTAATGGACCAAATATTTAAACGGGAATATCCTCATTCTCTATAACTAGATCTTTTATTTAAATTTTTTTTAATTTATTTTCATGGCCTCACAATTTCTCCGTTATAGGATTGTTTTGCTATCTCTAAAGCTTGCACCGGCGCTAATAAGTTTTAAGTGAGTTAAAACTTCTAAATTCTTGTAATATAGAGAGATCTGGCAGCTTTTTTTTTATATATACCTTTAACACTTCAACACTTATTATGAGCCAGCAAAAAATTGTTGCAACAACAATTCAAAGAAAGAAATTGCTTTGTTTATTTAACTTTTTTATGCGCTACTTTGAACAAAGCAGAATTTTTCCATTAAACTTTATTAAGAGTAGTTTTTAACTCTTTTGTTTCAAATGTGTAAAAGTATAAAATCTAGTTTCGTATAAATATTGTCATTTGTTTGGCACAACTGTGATTAGTCTTACCGCCTAACGAATATTGATAAACAAATACGAGCACAACCTTTAAAGTTTATTATTATTTTTCTATGAAATAAACACTTTTACAAATTACCTGACGGACTCGGTATGGGAAACCCAACTTCCGAAATCTTCACGGAAATTTTCATGCAACATCTCGAATCAGTACACGTAAAAATACTCATGGAAAAACACAAAATAACTCATTACTATAGATACGTAGATGACATTATATGCATCCTCGAGCAAGACAACGGTGAACAAATTATAGAAAACCTAAACACAATTCATGATAAGATTACATACACAATGGAAAAAGAACAAGACAGAAATTTACATTACTTTGACATCCACAACACCTCAAACCACCCTACCCAACACAAACTAGCAGCGTTTTGACATATGATACACAGGCTTGGGATAATTCCAATTACTCTAGATAAGTACAGGAGGGAACTCGACACAATCTACGGCATAGCTATGAATAACGGCTACAAAACCACTACCATCGATAAACTACTTACACAATACAACACTAAGAACAGAAATAGGGAAGACAAAGAGACAGCCGATACAACACGACGGCACGCCTTTACTTACACAGGACCAGAAATATACAGACTAACTAACCTTTTTCACAAAGAAGGAATACTCACAGCATTAAAAAGTGGAAACACCCTCAGACACTATCTCATATCAACGACAGAAACAACTGACAAATTTAATTCCTGCGGGGTGTACAGATTTATCTGTACCTGCAAACGAACCTATATAGGGCAAACTGGACGAACACTAAAAACAAGGTTTACAGAACACATACGCTCATACAAACGGAAAAGAGAAGATTCAAAGTTTGCATTACACCTTGACACTCACGGACACACACCAAGGGAAATAGATGAATGTATGACATTATTACATCCTAGCAAAAAAGGACGAAGACAAGACATTCTTGAAAATATGGAAATCTACAAAACAAAAACATTCAACAACGACATTTTAAACGAACAGGTAAACACGACCTCAGACACAATTTTCACACCATTGAAACTACTCATGCAAACGGGCAAACGAAAAACACCCTCAGACGGACACACATACCTACATAATAACAAAAGACGGAGGTATCGATAAATTCACTTTGCATACAAATGCCAGGGGCTGGTATTCTGCTTACCTGTATATATACGAACCTAATAACAGAACTGCCTGAACGCCAACACTGACTCACCAGTACAAACTAAACCGCGGCTTGAGAATTATGCATTCGCATCGAAAACGCTCGCCATCGAATACCAACCAGCCAGTTAGGACGGAAAATGGCAATATTAATAAATTAATTCTTTACTTTTAATATAAAGTATCTCTTCGTCTGTCTCTCACAGGCTCATTTTATTAATAAAACCATTAATTTCCAAAAAGTTTTAACAAAAAAAGCACTTCGAACTAAAGTTTTTCAAAACCGATATTTTTAAAGACCGATCGATATCAGTAGACTTTGTCTACATAAAATATATAAATGGGTCTTAAAGTACATACTAATATTAACTTTAATGTAGCATGTCCCCAGTTTATATTTATGTCATTTTGTTGTAACCATACTCCCTACAATTAATTTGTAGACAAGTTATAATCACTTAAATAATAGGTTTTATATCTTTCCATAAAATTCTAAAATAACACAAATAGTATAAGGCACACAAGTATGACCCGATTTTAATAGTTTATAATACAAAATTACCAAATATAGAGCATTAGCTTGGCGTCATGTCCGCTTGACCAAGCTTTAAATAAAACTCTTCTTAAGGTTATCGTAATGTATCTAGTCTTCATCAGCAATAACCATACGATGCAAAAATCACTTCTTTTGTAGCGTTCAAGGAATATTATTTTTGTTTGTTTCTTTATTTATTTGTTCATTTCTGTAAAACAAGACTAAATCTTATTTTACAGTACAGTAACGCATTGCGTTACGCTCAAAATTACCATATTTTTTTTTTAATTTAAATAAAATATTTAAAAAAAATAACTAAATAAAATAACAAAAATTATCTGAAATCTGTTGAAGCTATTAGTGGTGCCACTAAGTTCTTAATGTTGTGAAAGACTACTCAAAATTCCAGCAGCATGCAAATAAAATTGGCAGTGAAACACTAGATGTTACTGTCGAGGTGTTTCAGTTTCTGGGTGTTTAGGAGAAGCGTGTTCTTTCAAACAAATATTTGGGGGTGTGTATATATTTGTATAAAAAAAACCAGACTAGGGGTCTTTATAACTTTCGAAGCAGGTGCAAGATTCATATCGTCTGCGCATAGGTGGGTGTTGCATTTTGAAAGCAAGTTTGGCACCTCATTCACATATATTGAAAATAATAGTTGTCCTAGAATAGACGCCTCTGGCACACCTGTAATAAGTAACAATTTTTCAGACCATACTTTATTCATAAACACCGACTGTATAGGTTTCCATATATATGAGTTAATAAGCCTGACCGATGTATCTGCAAATCTGAAAAATAATTTTAATTTTCTGAGTAATGTATCATGATCTACCGTGTCAAATGCGTCAGAGTGGTTTAGAAGCACTAAAAAGATATGTTTCCACCTTCCAATTACTGTCGTATATTTTAAATTACTTCTGCAAGAGCAGTAATGCAGCTATGGTTCTGACGAAAACCTGATTGTATACTGGAAATTAATTTATTACCGTTGATGCATGGCAACATTTGCTAATACAAAGTTTTTCAAAAACTTTTGATAGAAAACAAAGAACGCCAGTTGAAGTATAATCGCCTTTTGCTTTTGGGCGGTCAAAATTTTCGCATATTTCCATATCGATAGCAATAACATCCGACATGTAAAATCGCCTTTTAACGTCTCTCGACCTCAATTGATATGGAAACCAATTTTCCTGCTTCTGTTTGAATCCCACTTCTTTTAAACGTTGGGAAATGGCTTATTGCGTAACTTTCAATGCTAATGCAAAGTTTTTTTGGACCACTCCTTTTTTCTGCTGATATATGATTTGTCCAGTCATATCCACTGTTGACAATATTTTCAGAAAAACCAGCCGGTTATTCCAGCATGAATTAAGCGAATCTATGCCAATGTTAATGGTCGGTCGGCTTTAATCCATTCGCAATCAACAATCTTCGCGGAATAATGCTTCAAATTAAACTTTTTCGACTCACCAGGCTTTCTTTGCCTGCGTAAACTATCGTTCACAAGAGTTTTGAGTTGGTGTATGTTGACCGCAAGCTTCTACTAACTGTCGATGGCTGTCAGCATCCGTTTTAATTAAATGAAAGAAGTTTATCAGACTTCGCCGCAACACATTTTTTAGACACAAAATTCGACATTACCATAGCACTATAATACATTATTATAGTTACAAACAAATGTGTTTGGCGTCTATCGAATAGAGATTAATAACGGCCGATACTTACCGTCCAAAACACCAATTTTGTTAGTATTATCGAAATATAAATTTCTTTGCACACAAAAACAAACTTAGTTGTTGCTGCATCATTCATTTGATTCGCTCATACCCATACGTGGTAATTAGGTGCCCCTGTAGGCTAGTAGGTAGTGTACTAGCTTGTCAGTATGGGGGTTGTGGGTTCGATTACCAACGAAGACCTTGGTTTTTTTCACTACAAAATTAAAAATTGGCTGTTGGTGGGACTGCTCAGCGAAGAAGGCATAGTCACTGGTCGCTCTGTTGTCTTTATACGACTATCCTTCTACTTTCACCACCTGTATCTTCTCTATCCCTTTCCTAAAGAAGGTAGCACGGTACTGGACTAAATAGGCATTGTTGCCTGAAGTGCTACTTCTCTTTAAAAAAAAAAAAATGGAATATCTTCTATCTTTGTTTTTAAATTAAAATAAAAATTATTTTAAATGCAATTCAAAATTTATTGCTCTTTCAAAAATGTTTTTAAATTGAATTTAAGAAAAGCCACTATATGTATATATACTTTCAATTTTGTTCAAAAATACATTTTATAAACTTAAACAATCTAATGAATTTTGTTTTGTGCAATGAAATTCTATCTAACATGCATATCCACATATAAATTATTTTGGCTTTAAAATGTTCTCAGTTTTTTAACAGACTATTGTGTATGTTATATTATTAAAACAACTATTGCATTTTTTGTACATAAAAAATTTATAAATAATATAATAAATTCATAGGAAACTAAAAAAATATTTATCACACATTTTCTATTTAACAATTGAATAGAAACCACACTGCAAAAATAGACAATTGAATATTTCAGAATTGTTAAAAATAAAAATAAAATTACAAATAAAAATAACGTGGAAACATTTTAAATTGAATAGTTCAGCTGTTTGGAAAATTTAAAAATTTTACTACACAAAATATGTTTTAAGAGCTAATGGAGTAAAATATAAAGAAAAAACAATTAAATTTAAATATTTATGAGCTCCTAACTTGACCCTTACCTAAAAAGCTCGATTAATTTACGTTAGTAAATAGACAACCTTTTATTATATTGTATAGAAGAGTATAATCACGAATAAATTCTTAAAAATCTTATCTTAAAATTTAAAAAAGGATGTTATTCATATTTTTCACAAAATTGACAATTTTAAACGTAAATGAAATATCAATATAAACAATTTATATTAAAACTTTACATTGCAATACTACTAACAAATTATAGTCTTTAGTTAGACAAATAAGAGAATGGAACTCCTTCTCATTCTCTGCAATGAACGTTCGCTGCAATGAACCCCCCAAACGAATTTATCGAACTGAAACGTCTGGAACCGTTTACCATGAAGGATAGAACTGCAAAACTTGCAAACTAAAAAAAGACAGCATAGCTTGTATCTCTACATTGTTATGCCAATCCAATGGATGCACACCGTTTGCAAGAGTAAACGAAATGAAGAAATACTCGTATTAAGTACTAAACATAAACACATCAAGATTCAGAAAACTGCTAAGAAATTCCATAAAATAAAGCTATTATAAGCTTTAAATTTGGTGTCGATGTCACCGATCAAATGGCACGGAAATATATACTGAAATTAGGTTCCAGAAAGTGGCAACATCAACTGTTTTTGAATATTTTAGATTTAGCCGGAATAAAGAATTTCATATTGTAAAGGATCTGCCATCTAAAGTTTTTTTTTCAACTAGTGCTTATTTCGTGAATGGTAACACTTAGCTCATGTTTGATTTGACACATAATTAGTTTTATCCTTCCGCTCAATGAATATTGTTGTGTTAAGCTTGAAGAACGCTGGGAAATATTTCGACATTACTTTAAAAATCATGGTAATGTTGCAGAATGTGTGCGAAAATTGCGTACGAATTTTGGAAGAAAAGAAGCACCGTCAGCTCCGCATGTTCGTTGTCGTGTGAAAAAACTGAAATAAACTGGCATCCTCATCGATAAACCAAAGCGTGAAAAGCCAAAAATAGTGCGTACACCCGAGAATATTGCTGTTATGGCAGAAAGTGTGCGTGAAGCGCCATCAACATCAATTCACCGTCGTTCCCAACAATTTAACATTTCAGAGACATCATTGAGACGAATTTTGCATAAAGGCCTTGATATGATGAAATACAAAGTCCAATTGGTTCAGGAGTTGAAGCCAAGTGACCGCCCAATGCGTTTTCGCTTCGCTAAGTGGGCCTGCGATCGACTTACAGGAGATGCCGATTTTGCCAAAAAATCATCTTTTCAGATGAAGCTCATTTTGATCTTGGCGGGTATGTAAACAAGCATATATTCAAAAGCCGACGCACTCAAAACTAGTCCCTGTTTGGTGCGGATTTTGGTCCAGAGGCATAATTGGGCCATTTTTCTTCGAAAATGAGAAAGGAGTGGCCGTAAAAGTCAATGGCGATCGTTATCGGGCCATGTTAAACGAATTTTTGTTCACAAAAATTGAAGAGGAGGATATTGGCAACATTTGGTTCCAACAGGACGGCGCTACGTGCCACACAGCCGAAGCTACACTCGATGGTTTGTGCCCTATTTTTGAAGATTGCATTACCAGCCCCAGAGCTGATGTCGTTTGGCCACCTCGGAGCTGCGATTTGGCACCGTTGGACTATTATTTGTGGGGTGCCTTTAAAGATAAGTGTTATGCCGACAAGTCAGAGGCAATTGATGCTTTAAAGGATAATATTCGTGAAGCCATTGGTGAAATACAGGTGCACACAGTCGATAATGCGCTTAAAAATTGGACTAATGGTGTAGGCTACTGCATGGCTAGCAGAGGCAGCCATTTGAATGAAATTATTTTCGATTATTAACCGGAAGGTTTGTACTTTCAAATAAAAAAGAAATTTGGGAAAATATTCAGTAGTTTTGTTTATAGCATTAAAAACAAAAAAAAAAGTTATTTTGTTTCCATTAGCAGAACTTCCATTTCAGACTTCAAGACAAAAACTTATCCTGCTTAATTTTCAAATCACTAATTTTTCGTGTATCAGACTTTGACTATAAGGCTAGCGAACACAGTGTGTGCTGTTATATTTTAAAAAAAAGTTCAGATTTCCAGATCCGATTAACAAAAGACTATAAGCTAAGTTTGAATAAGAAATACATAATAAAAATAATAAATGCTTTACTCTAAAATGTTAGCAAGAAAGAGCTTAAAATAAAATCATGATATTTAAAATAAAAGTTGCAACTAACAAATGCAATGTTTACTAGAACATTTAATACAGCTAAAATTTTCATCATTCTCTCTTTTTAAAACAATTTTCAATATCATCTGCTGAATGAAAGACATAAAAATTGTTTTTTTGCTTCGTTTGTGATGAAAAAAGTTATTGTGTGATTATTTCCAAACTGCTATTGTTCAGCTCTATTTGAAATAGAATATAGTACACTCCCAAATACACAAAATCGTTTTCAGTTTTTTTCCTTGTTTAGTAGCTAAAACTTTTGAAAACTGCAATTGGTCACTTCCTATGCAATCGCACATATCAAGTGAACACCAATACTAATACTTATGAAAATGCATGTTGAACAAAACAAACAATTGTGAATAAAACTTCCTAGAAACAGCAAAAAAAAGGTCATATCCAAAGAGCCTGAAAGTATCATAAAAGAAAAATACATTTGAGCTTAAACTAGAGAGAACTTTTTATTTAAGTGTTGAATTGGGGGACACTAAAATTTTACGCCACCTGAGATTTTTTGTAAATTATTTCAGCATACAGTTTTGATATCGAACTATTGGAGTATAAAATTTACAAAAGCATAATTTAATTTTAAGGCTTCCGGTTTTTTTAAAGTACAAAAGCTTTCTTCACTTTATCTTATGTGTGGGATTATATTTAAAGAAACCGGTATAATCAAATATTAGTGCAACGAACTGCATTTAATAAATCCCTACATCCTTAAAATTAATTGCTAAATCCTCATTATGTTTATAATTACAATTTCTCCACAATAAAATATTTTGGATCGCAGTTTCTATCTTAAAATAAATTTCTTAATAAAATCATACTGAAAATTGCGTTTTGCAGTTTATATTGTTACGAAGTAAATAAAGTATAAATCAGTAAAAAAAATCACCACCCACTGTGTATTTTACAAACTGCCAATTTTTCTAAGAAATCTTATACACGCAAGACTATAACAACACTTTAATAGGAATTTCTACTAAATAAGATAAACAACAGAAAACAAAAACAACTAATACAGAACAAAAACAAAACATGCAGCTAAGAAGGCGCCTTAACCAAATGATAATAGCAACAACCATATGGGGTGATATTAAAGTAGAATGTTGTTGTATATGCTGGTCAAATTCATTAATCCAAGCTGAGTCATCAGTGAGTCAAGACAACAAAGTTACCATCGTGTTTATTTTGTGTGTATTGAAAGTAAATAAATCGTTTAATTTAATTTAAAATGCTAAAGCACTGTGTTATTATTTTGCAATTAAAGAACTCAATATAATAAAAGCTTTACTTAAAATAAATAAACGTAAGAACATTATAGGATCTCATGCTAACTTAAACTCACTTAAATATTAAAAAAAATTTGGCAAAAGGGAAAAGAATGTGGCTGTAAAAATCAAAGCGTGTGTAAGTGTAAACATATGAAATTACACCAACTAACCACTTTAATATACTATTTTGATAATTAATTAATGTAATGCACTAAAAGTTTGCATTTTTATTGATTAAAGTCAATAATTCTTCTTAAATATCGTAGCTCATGTTCACGACTGTTGGTTTTTCAGTACTTGGCTTAAAACTACGGTGAGCAAGCTATCATATTGAATGCAGAATATCTGTATGAGCTGTACTATATCTGGTAATTCGAAAAATAAATTTTCTTATACATGCTACTTGAAATCTTGTTTTAAAAAACTTTGCAACTTTTTTACAATTTTGCATGCTAAGCTAATTTGGCAGACTATGTATATACTGCCACTGATATATCTTAACTGAACCAGTTTTACCTATTCGTTCAAATGGTTCAGTTGATTTCCATCCACAAATACAAATTCTTTAGCTATTGCTGATTTAAAATTGTTAAGCTCCGTCCTTGGTGAACTTATAATTAAGAAATAGTCTAATTTAACTGCGATAACGTTAAAAACACCAACATGGATCTTAGTATATACAGAATGTTCATTAATGCACTGATTGAACCCCTACATATTTAGAACTTTGCTTTATCTTATATTCCATACACGCCCACTTTGTTTTAATTCGTCTTAAGCTTTAAAACTTATTTGCCGATCATAGACAACGCGTTTTGGTTGAATCATGCACAAGACTTCATTTAGTTTTCCCTTTGATGCATGCACAACTCATATTCCACGGTCAAAGCAATTTGCAACCTTATGTTAGCATCTTACAACAGACGAAATCTCTTTAATTAACATCATATTTCTAGATGGGTGAAACATTTGGCAATCAACATTAAATTAAATTAAATGTTGTAACATTAACATATTTATTATGCTTCAAAGGTTTTTTTTAACCATCTGATTTTCGACCCCCATCCGCAGTCTTCCGCGATTAATTTTTCGAACCACTAAACACATTCTTTACGCTACATGAGGCGACTAAACCTATTGATTTAATAGTGTTACCTTTCTCTCAGTATTCAATGGAGACGTCCTAGACATTGCCTACTTCGTAGCCGTCAATTCTTATTAAAAAATACGAAATTAGAGTCATCATATTTCTGTGTTCTTCCAAATTAATTTCGATCTAATAAAATTACATCTCGACTTACATGAATTTTTCTTTAATCTGATTCATACAGACTGTACGCTTTCGCTTCTTCATATACCTTATCACAATTATCTCTCCGCCTTTGAATAAAAAATTATTGTGATTGTTTTTATCTAGTAGAATAACCTTTGTATTAAACATCTTCAAATGCGCTACTTATGGCATAAACAAAAATAAAACTTTAACTTTTGTTGCGCAAATAAACAGAAGTTACTATTGTCTCAGCCCAAAATATTTTTGTTCAAGATTACCTTCTAGCAACATACTGCGAAACATTTCTTCTAGGGTTCTATTAATACTCTCGGCTACCCAATTTTGCTGCGATATATAGCAGCCTTTTTTGCTGTTGTCTTTTAAGAAATTGTTAAACTTGTTATTCATATATTCTCTGCTATTAGCTTTTCTCAAATGCTTTTTTAACAACCTGTTTTTTCCACAACCTTAGCCTAACAGATGTGCAAAATGTGATTTATCGTCAATTAAAATCGTTATGCATAACTTCTCAAAGTGCTTTTTCTGGAACCAGTACTCCGGAGATGACCTCTACTCATGAAAAGCATTATACCAGAACTAGCAAATATGGTTATGGGGAGGAGGAAAGAGGGTATAGTGTTTCTGAACATTCCATTTGAATGTTCCTACATTGAAAGTGACAGGAAAAACGTCTCGAGGGAGCTTATTTCACATACAAATCTTTTTGATAAAAAAAGATATTATCTGTATTGCGTAGTGTAATTCACTGGCCAATCAACCACAAATGGATGCGCTCTCAATGAAAATAGAGATAAACGCAAAACCGTGCGAGTAACGGAAACAAGTTCTCTATAAAGTTAGATGGCCTACTGTTCCCAATAAGCCTCTTGGCCCTCTCTTGTACGCATCGAGTAACTCCAAAATATACTTTGGAGCGCCGGCCAATACATGAGACTTGTATTTCATTTTTGGACGGATATAGGTGGTAGAAATCGGACCGGATGGAGTGAAGTACTTCCTACACCATTTGCATTCGTAGATTGTTGCGAGATCGTGATTGAGCGTATAATAAATATTTTACCCTCTAGAACCCACCTCCAACTGATTCGGTCTATGACTGAATGAATACGAATCACAAATGGTGCTTTCATCTGCGAAAGAGTTTAAAGTTTGCCAAGTAGGGTAAGAGAAAGTACGGTACCCCTGAATTAATCTTGAACTCATCTAATGAAATCCCATCTATAACAATAGTGCGATTCCTAAAAAAACTCGATATAAATCTGGAGAAATTTTCACCTTCACCAAAAGCAGCAAGTTTTGACAGAAATGCATTATTCACACTCTATGAATCGCCTTGAAAATATCTAGGGCCACTACCTTACTTTTCCCGAAATGAGTTGCACCATCGTTCCGATAGGAAAGCCCATAAGTCACTTATGGAGCGTTCCCTACGGAAACTATAAGCAAGCTGTTGGACTCCAGGTATCTTACAAGAAGAAAATAATCACACTTTCCATCACTTTGGAAAGTGCAGAACAAATTGTAATTGGGCGGTAATTTTCAGGGTTATTAGCGTTACCCTTTTTGGGGATTGGCATTGCATTAGCAACCTTCCAACACTTTGAAAATTCACTGGCATGATACAACATGCTGAAAACGGTTACTACCGGACATGCTAGCGTCGAAGAGCACTATTTCAGGATCATTACTGGTATCCCATCCGGCCATCCATCCGGTAATACGAAGAAATAAGTTTGTCAATTATGAGTGAAAAATAATATCTGGCAAATGTCCACGACAACCATGCTGACAGATGTCGATTCGTGTATTACAGTTTTTTATCACTTTTTGGCAAAATAGCGGTCCTATTTCCTCTATCACGTCACAAATTTTGAGTTGTGAGGCTGAAATCGATTCGATTGGCTCCGTATGGACGCTAACCACATCATCAATAATAGGCCTAAATAGAATTGTTTGCATCTCGCGACAGCGTAATCGATTGACTGTTACCGCATTTCCACCCTCAGCTTCGAAAAAAAACGGCCCACTTACACCTTCAGACCACATAGCGCACCATTTAGTGACACGTTGAGCAAATGAATTGCTTCGCAATAATCGGATTTTCAGAAGCCCAAATGCGGCAATTTCGCTTGTTGACATACCCTGGCAAGTATAAATGGGCTTCGTCTGAAAAAGTGATTTTTTCATAAAAATCAGCCAGTTGACTTCTACTCCTGCACCAGTTTAAACTTGTAAGGCTTCAAAGTAAAATCCTCACATAAAATTTATCATATGGGGTGATTTTGGGCTAGTAACCCTCCAATACTTTTGAAATTCACCGCCATAATACAACGTGCTAAAAATGGCTGCTAACAGACGAAGAACATTGTTTGAAGACCAGTACTGGAATCTCATCCGGCCCAGGAGACTTGTTGAAACTGAGATCTGCTAAAAAATTTTTAACCGCTCGAGCTCCAAAGAATATTTTCGGGATAGTAAAGGATACTCTGTCGAACTTGCTCGAAATTGTGACTTTTCAAACGACTTAAAAAAATTGTAGTTCTCAAACGTTTCGCACACCGGAAATTTAGAATTACCATTCACTTTAATAATATGGTAAATTATTTTTTATTATCTACGTTAAATACGCAAAATTCGCATGGCCAAAAAAGAGATTAAAGTAAGTATATACGTAATTGGACTCATCTGTCTTAGAAATTTGAAATAATGATCATGCCATTGTATAACGCCCTCTTAAGTTTCGCAAATAAAGGGTGTTTTTTTAAGCTAGATAGAACTTTAAATTGTAAAAAGTAACACAAAAAACGAAATTTTGATGAAACATTTTTTTTTATTTGTTTCAGTATACTCTGACAAATCATCATGAATAGACTCTCGCTTGAACAACGCTACGAAATTATCCAAATTTACTTTGAAAATCAGTTGTCGATTCGCGCAACTTATAGACGACTTCGTCATTTTTATGGCGTACATAATCGTGCATCTGAACAAGCCATTCGTCGAACTGTCGATAGATCCAAATTTATCAATTCGTCGTCGGTCGCAGGAATTGGGGCTCTGTCCGTCCACTACGTGGAAAATTTTGCGCAAAGATCTCGGCCTACACCCGCATAAGATCCAGCTGGTGGAGGAATTAAAGCCACGAGACCATTAAATGCGTCGTTCTTTCGCCGATTGGGCTCTAGAGCAGTTGGCAACTGACCCGTTGTTTTATCGCGAAATTGTGTTCAGCGATGAGGCGCATTTTTGGCTTAACGGGTTTGTTAATAAGCAAAATTGCCGCATATGGAGTGAGACCAATCCACAACAGACCCTACAGACTCCATTACATCCAGAAAAATGCACCGTTTGGTGCGGTTTTTACGCTGGTGGCATCATCGGACCTTTTTTCTTCAGAAATGAGGCCGGAGCTCGCGTTACGGTCAATGGAGATCGTTACCGCACCATGATCAATGATTTTTTGTTTGAAAATATGGATGACATTGATCCGGACGAGATGTGGTTTCAACAGGATGGCGCTACGTGCCATACAGCGAACGCAACCATCGACTTATTGAAATCAAAATTTGGCGATAAGTTGATTTCAAGAAATGGACCTGTCAATTAGCCTCCAAGGTCGTGCGATTTGACACCACTACACTATTTTCTGTGGGGCTACGTGAAGTCACTGATTTATGCTGATAAACCAGCAACAATTGACGTCTTGGAGGACAGCATTGTTCGTGTTATTCGTGACATACGCCCAGCAGTGCTCGAAAAAGTGGCCCAAAATTGGACGTCCAGAATGCGCTTCGTCAAGAACAGCCGCGGTGCCCATATGCCCGAAATCATTTTCAAATGTTAATGTCACGTATTGATCCTTCGAATAAAAAAGAAATTTTGATTACAATTTAATTTTTTGTGTTATATTTTACAATTTCAAGTTCTATCGGGCTTAAAGAAACACCCTTTATAATACATTGCGCTAATTGAATTTGCTACCCACGCTAAACATATTTATTCCCTTTATCATATGCAATTAGTACATCTGTACCCATATCCTGCTAGAAATAACGATTTTGTAGGCTCTTTAACAAATAAGTCGAATAAAAAAAATAGTTTTTTACAATACAAAATCAAAGGTAAAATATAAAGTTTACTTATACGAAAAGGTGTTAATATGCAGTTGAAATAATATTATTTTAGATGCTGCCTTGTAAAAATATTCGTGTCTAGATTCCCTTTTAAATTAAAACCAATCGTAGGTATCTAGGGATAGAAAGACTGTTAGAACGGCAACAAATTTTAGATCCCAAATCACCTTATATTTTGGCCTTCAATAGATTATAATTTTCAACAAATTTTCCATGGTTTCATATGACTCCTTTCTATTTACAAAGCTTGCAATTGGTATTGATAGCTTCCAGGTGTACTCTCTAAAAGAAGAAAATTTTGGAATTACAAGTACGATGAGAACTTGATGAGATAATACTTACTGGGATTATAAAGACCACCATTACAAAATGAATTGACATATTTATATGTATCGCTTTGAGTCTCTTATATTGATCTATAATTAATAAATTTGTTTCAAAGTGCATTAATGTTTACTGTTTTTGTTGCTAAAAAAAAGCTTGATCTTTTTTAAGAAATTTTAGCTGCCTATTTTTTAATGCTTAGAAAAAATGCTGTCGAGCCTTAATACAGTTGCGCAGTAAAATATTCACAGTAAAATATTCAAATTTATTTTAATAATGTATTTGTATAATAAGAAATTTATAAAACTCCTGGATATTTTAAGAGCTTTGTTGACGTAGCTTTTATAAGCATGAGAAAATTGTTCCTTCTTTATTTAGTAAAATGGAATATGAACATTTTAAAAATCTTTTTAATAATATCTTAAGAAAAAAGTCCGTAGTTCATGTAAACTATTTAGCTTTGTATATGTAGCTTGTAAATTGGCATTCAGCCATGGACATTTCCTTAAACATGGGATTTTTTGATTCGAATATATGTAGCTCTATGAGTAAGGAAAAAATTCAGTTGACAACTTTATATTTTAAATATTAGAAAAGCGTTTTTAATTTTAAAATTTTTAATTATAGCAAAAGACTAAATTTTGAATAGGGTGCTTTTGTAGAGGTATATAACTAACTGATAGATGAATTTTTAAATTGACTTGAAATTTACTTGATCCGAAGATGATCTTGTGTCTTTATAGTTTAAATATAACGTCTGGCATATGACCGTCAAGGTTGACTTGCATGTAGTCTAATCTAGACATGTAATTTTCTACGACTTTTTCCAACCTTTGTGACCTTATGCCGCGGCGAATATGGTGCTTCACGTAGTCAATCATTTCAGGCATATAGGGGTACACTAGCGACTTTATACATCCCCATAGAAAATAGTCTAGCGTCGTTAAATGGCATGCTCTTGCAACTATGCGGTTATAGAAAGGAGTTTTCAATAAATTAACTGTGACACGAGCTGTGTAACATGTTACACAATTTTGTTGAAATCATAGCTCCTGCGTCTTATGGTTGTTCAATTGATGAACGAAAAAGTAAGTAGCGGTCACCATTGACTGTAATGTTGTGACCATCATTGTTTTTAAGAAGTACACAACAATTATTCCAGCAGCCCGGTAAAAGAAACGTGAGCTTTATCGCTAAACAAAACTCACTTATGAAAATCAAGATCAACGGCAATCTTGTTGTTGCTCTAAATTCCACAAACTGGAGCCTTGGTAAAGCATCAGTATATTCATGTTGAAAAGCTGGTATAATGTCTACCAGTTAAAAAAGTGTTGTCAATTTAGAGTTCTGGGCATCTATAAAATTTAAATATACTTAAATTAAATTGCCCTAGTCTACCTAGGGGTAGAAGATTCTTAATTTTTCTAGACTTTTAATGGACAAATATAAAAGGCAGCGTCTGAGTGGATAGTGGATAGTCTAAAAAAAGATCTCGTGAAGTAAAGACGTGCATCTTAAGTAAATAGTTCTGTAGTAGGTAAAATAAATACACTTGTAATTAAATTAAAAACTCTAAAATCTGGTGTTATTTATTTTGCAAAAAAGAACTCACAACAAAGCGTTTACAAAAGTTATAAACGTAACAATATTTTTTTCTCACTGGTATAAATAAAAATTAAATAAAACAAAAACAACAAAATAAAAAGCTATAATTTTTATACTTTAAAATTATTTATTTGTATAATTATTTACAAAGATTCTACTTATCGCCTATTTTCTAGAAAGTCCGTAAATCATAGTGTATTCCTTAAGGCACATAAAAATAGAAATAACACATATAAAATTAAATGTAGCATTACAAAAAATATTATACTAACCATGAAAATGAACGTTAAGCGCATAAGTCGGCCGTGATATATATTCACCTTAATTTTAGAATAGTTTACAAATATGAATAAGTGTCTTTTTTAAGTAAATTAAGCACGTATATTTTCAATATTTCGCTTTCTCTTGGAAAGCTTCGTCAGGAAATTAATTTTTATAAAAACAAAAATTTTCGAAAACAATAAAATAATTTCCTTCATACATACACTCATACAAAATTAAAAATTCAAATATTTAAACATACAAAAAACAAGGATATGGGAATTAAATAACAAATTTTTTCTTATGAAATAGTTATAACAAATTATGTGTCTTTTGAATTAAGTACCTATAGTTCTGCGCTAAACTGTCTGTGTCTGTTTTAAAATTTATTCTCCTAACATTTCTTACATTAACAATTTCTAACATTTCTAACATATAACGTCTCTTATAGTTTTTTTCTATATCTAATATTGATGCTTCAACAAACTTTGGATAATGATTAGAAGAAGATAAGGACGTCTTCTGTGTTGAAATATCTCCATATCTTTGGTCACATTTATGACCAGCTAATCTTGTTTTATGTTTATAAACTTTGTCACAGTTCACCTGGTCATTTCCTCCACATGGTATCCTGTATACTACATCAGATATTTCCATTTTTCCTATTTAATCCTTCATACTGCTAAATAATTTATTTAATGTGTTATATGTTTTGTGTGCAATTATATATCTATCTGTGTCATATATTTTAGACTTCCTTAATCTTTCCGATATTCGAGGAACATAAGTTGATGATTTATAAATTTTTGATTCTGCCGTAGTATTTCCTAAATTATGCCTATGATTGCCATATTGTCTGACTAATCGGTTAGTTAATTCTACTGGAAAATCATTGTCATTAAGTATATCTCTTATTGTGTCCTTATTCTTCAACTGAAATTCTCTATCACTTATAGTCAATATTCTGTCTGTCATATTTTTCGCCGTGTTTATCACCATTTTTCTCGGATGTTTGGAATAAAATGCAATAATTCTTCGAGAAGATGTCGGTTTCTTATACCAATCAAACACTAAGTTATTTCCCTTTCTTATTATCAATATATCTAAATATGGAAGATTAGATTCTAACTCTCTTTTAATCGTTAATTTAATATCCGGATGAAGGATGTATCTTGATGTCATCTGTATTCTGTATTACGAATGTTTATTGATTTAAAAATTATTTATGACGTTACTAACCCATACCCGAAAACTTTTCTTTTCCCAATTCAATTCTACAATCTCAAAACAGACTTTTAGATTAGTCTTGTAAACCATCCTGTATAATAATTATTAAAGCATTCATTTGCATTTTAAATATTTGGATGCATATTTCAACACTTTTTACCGTAAATGGCTCAATATGTCTTTTGCATAACAAAATAAAAATAAACTAAAACTTTTACTGCAAAAATATGCAAATTTCTATTAGGTTTTTGTAGGTTTAAGTGCACTTACGAGACAGATTTGTTTAGGCATTTAAATCTTGCAGATATTTTTTTTTTGCTTTAGATGAATTCTACTGTGACTCTTTGTAAACTTAGAAATAATCATTGTGATACATAAATATTTTTTTTAATCTAGGACATTAAGATATTGTAAACGTTCAGGAAAATTTTGAAACAGACCACAATAAGAATTTTTTAGAAAGTACTTTGTGCTGTAGACACCATTAAGTTTTTAGGCCTACTTTATATTATTTTTGGCATACATCCAACAGATGGTACATTTTATATTTAGAATGGGTATGTAAAATGTTATTACGGTTATGGTGTTATAAACTACTAAACACTCTGGCACTCTTATACTCATACGAGTTAAATTAACCATTTATCGTTTGCACATACATGTACTAAAATGCAAACTGCACTAAATATAAATATTTAAATTTTCCTAGCGTTAAATACTATGTGATTTTATAACTCCCCAACTAAAGCAGTTTTTAGTGCTTCACTTAAAAAACCACTAAATATTTATGTGTGTAAAAGAGAAAATATTATTTTGCTTGTATGTGCTTTGTGATAGTGGTGTTAGAATGTTTGTATTGTTTGATTTTTTAAACACAGAACAAAAACTTAAAGCAAATAAAAGTGTGATATTAGAATTTATTAAACATGTTGTACGCTACATCAAAGTAATGCAGCTTGTTTAGTACATTAGATCCATTGGTAATCCAAAATTTTTTAATGAAAAACGCTAAATAGCGTTAAATCCAAATAAAATCTATTTTCATAGCTTCTCTAAAGATAGCACGGTTAAATAGAATTTTTGCTCCCTAAATGTATAGGACAGGAATGTGTAAAAATAAAGAGATAGACATGATTTTCTCGGCATATTGTAGGCATATACGTGGGATCCGGAACAAACAGATGCACGACTTGAAGTAAAAACACCTACTAAAGGCAACTTTGTTGCACTTTGGCTGTAGCCAAGCAGCGTTTGAAAATGGGAGAAAAATTTCGGTTGATCCTGCAACACACGAGATATCCTTCCCACCGAAATTCTGTCAACTGGAGGTCTTGAAAACGTAGTTTACCCGTGTATTGCCAAAAATTTCAATAATCACGATTGGCTTTGCGATCGAGCTATCATAACTCGGAAGAATGATGACTTTAATCGCATCAATCATAAGATTCAATTAAAATTTCCTGGAGTGATCGTGCAATACAAATCTACTGACACAGTCAATTATTTAGTCGAATTTCTCAATTCATTGGACGCTTCTCGAATGCCACCACATGATTTTAAATTGAAAGTTAGCTCGCCAATATTGCTTTTTCGGAGCCTCAACACGCCCAAGTTGTGCAACGGAACCAGACTTTGCATAAAAGAGTGAGAGTTGATGCTGAATGTGATTGAAGCGACGTTAATCAGTGGCAAAGTAAAGGATCCCATGATGTCGCACTGATTATCCTTACAGTCCGCTGCGAGTTGCCGGTTTGCATTTGGGAAAATCTATGTTTTCTCTGATCAAATCTACGTCGCTTGCTCCCGAGTTGAAATGCCAAAAACTCTACACATGTACGCACCAAACGAGAAAACCAAAAATATTGTTGTGATAAATTAGTTTATTACCACAAGTTCCTTTCATCATATAGCAAAAATATTTTTTATGTTATTCATTATAAAATCTCTATATTTTTTATCAATATGTATGACTCATCTTTAAATTATCCCCAGCATATGATAGATTCTCGATTACATGCACTTACAGGCCTGGGTCGGCTAGTTACTTAATAAAAGTGATTTCAGTTAAAAGACCGACATACATTATATGGAAAAACCTTTTCTGCAATAAATTTCTAAATTATGTCTGACATATTGGTGGGCTCAAAAGTTATAGTGGATTTTTTCAACGAGATGTTTTGTTTTAAACTGTGGCAACACCAACTGATAGATTTGACCTTTAGTTTTTTGTAAGGAATTCGTCGTAGATTCATGGTAATTGTTAAAGTGAATTTCAATTTCGCACAAAAAGCGCATTACAAAAATTAAAAGTTAAAGTTACATTCCGTAAAATTCGTGATATTTTCGGACGATAGTCCTTTTGACACCGCTAGATAAGAATTTGTTAATTAAATTGTTGTCGACAGGTTGTCAATTCCACGGCGTTTGGCGCATGGCGAATTTTTCGTAAAGATTGAAGCCTTACAAGGTTCAACTAGTGCAGTAAATGAAGCCGGTAGATCATTCAGGAACAACCGGCAGGTTGCTTATGTTCACATGTCAGGGATTGTCAAGTAAAAAAGAATTTGCCGCATTTGGGTTTCTGAAAATCCTACTGCAATTATTGAAAAGCATGCTGAAAGTATCACTGTATGTAAGCTATTTGGTATGGAGGCGTGATGGATAATTTTTTTCTTCGAAGATGAGACTGGAAATGCGGTTACGGTCAATGGATCACGCTATCATAAGTTGGTAACATCTCAATTTTTGCCTATTATTGATTCGTATACAACAATAATGTCAATGTCAATTTAATAATTTATATGCGAATAAAAGCTATTTTGTGCAAAATTTATAATTATATGAGACTAGGAAAATATGCTAAGAATAGAATAAATATCACACTGCAAAATTAATGGAATCAGTCTAGAAATATAATATAACCTACCAAACCTAACTAAAACACTTGTGTAAATTTCTGCAGTTATTTTTGAATTATGGATTTTAAATCGATTCTGTCACTACACCACTTTCAACGCTGGGATGTAAAAGTAGCTCTTGTTTTCTTCTATCGTAAAATAATAATTGTAACCATCATTTAATCATTCCAATACGCTTTTTTTCGTTGCTATGAGAAGTAGTTTTGATTAGGGGATCTATGCCCCAGAAATGACATTTTTGGGAATTGAGGATTTGCCCGGGGTGATAACTTAATGGTTTTAGGATTTTTACAATATGTTCCACATTACTGTGTTATAGTTTATTATTTTAAACTTCTTGCATTTATCCTGGCAAATCTTTCATTGTGCCAAGACAAAAGCATTGCTTACGATAAAAAAGTAAAACTGCCAAGCTTGCAAAGATTGCAGTAACCTGGAGCTTGCTTTAAATTATTAATATTGTTAGGTTTATATCTTTTGGTTGTAAGTTCTTTATTGCAAAATAAGTTTATTCACTTTAACTACACAAAATTGACACTACAAAACAATTTACTTAAGATGCACGCCTTTACTTCACCAGATTTAATTTTACACTGATTGACTATCCACTCAGACGCTGCCCTTTTTATATTTGTCCATTAAAAATCTAGAATATTTAAGAATCTTCTACTACCTTTGTATCACATTTTGTTGTTGTATGTTGTTTATTCGATGTATAGGCCTCTGTATGCCTGTGTGTATTTTTGTTTTTGTTTTATGCTGATAAGATTTCTGCTTAGGATTTATTTCAAAATATTTTTTGTTGTCTCATGCAGGTAAGTTTTCTTAGAAAACTACGCGGATGGTAACAGCATACATTGTTGTTGTTGTCATGCGTGTTTAGTTAGTAAACGAAAATTTGTTTTCGTCTTGCATGCCACGCAGTTAGTAAACAGCATATCAAATTGTTGCTGTTAGCGTGTATAAAATTTCTACACAGTTTGCAACCAGTAGTTCTCTTTATTGCTTAATTATTTTATTTTTGAAACTTAAGCAAAATACATCCGTAACAATATCATTATTAAGTATATGGCAAGTATACAAAATAACTTAAAATACGACAAATTTATAATATAGAAGAATAAAACCACCAAACTATACAATTATTGAAAGATAATTAATAAAAAAATAAAAGTGACAGGTTTCGTTTGGGTCTTAGTTATATCCGTTAAAAAAAATCGTCAAAAGGTTTTCTTCAAAAGTAGAAATTGAGTTAGAAAAATGTCTTGAAACTCTGTCTACAAACGAGCTACATATTATTAGAGACGCTTCCCTAGGTATTAATAAAATGCTAGTTCTTAAAAAGTAACCAAAATTAGATGCATTTATAAGAAGCTCAGGCTTCCCACATCGGAGAACCTTGTAAGATGAAACATTGGGTCTCAATTTAATAGCGTATGAAGTTAAATGTTTATGTGATTTAAATTTAAATCCAAAAATAAAGCGAGCAATTCTATAGAAACTCTGTTCTAATCTGTTTAGAGCAATCTGTGATATATATGAATAAACCTATGAGCCGCACATAATACAGGAAGTCATAATGAAATGCCAATACACTCGTTTACTTCCCTTGATAAATACAAAACTAATCTCTAAGACAACATAATTTACTTGGAAATTAAAGATTCGGTTGTTATCTAAGTATAATCTTAATATCTCATTATATTGTTACGTTTATTCCTTTAAAGAAACGTATTTTTATTTTGAGTTCTTTTATTGCAAAATAATAACACAGTACTTTCGACTTTTAAATAAGGCTAAACCATCTATTTGCTCTCAATACACAAAAAATAAAAACGACGGTAATTTCATTTACGCCGCATGTGATGCTTATATAGTAATTTCAAACGGTTCTCGTATATACAATAACATTCTCCTTTAACATCACCCCATATTGCTGTTGTTATTATCAATCATTATAGGCAACAACTTGACTGTGTGTTTTTGTTTTGTTGTGTGTCAGTTTTTTTGTTTTTTTTATTTATCTTATTTGGTAGAATTTTTTATAAGCATGTTGTTGTTGCCTTGAGTGTATAAATTTCATAAAAAACTACGCAGTTTGTAAAATGTATAGAGAATCGTTTCGTTTACTTATTTTCGTTATTTTATTTTCTTATAGCTCAATAAATCATCTTTATAACAATATCACACAAATTTAATTTTTTTATTAAGTTAGATTTAGCAGACATCTTCAAAACCACCTGCAATGAGCCTTTGAAGGATTTGAGTTTAGAAAACTCTGAAAATATGTACTAAATAATTGATTTAGACACCACTGCGTGAGAATAACAATTTAACTATGTGATTTATTTATCAACTTGACTTACAAAATGCAAAAAATGTATCCAAATATGTTCTAATCCTACAAATTAAACTCATTACAGTACAACCAAATAGCAATAATAAATCCAAATAGTATTATTTTCAGGAAAACTTTTGAGGAAAAGAAAATGATTTAAACACTTTTTAATTATAGGATTACACTAGAAAAATTCTGGTAACACTGAGTCTACTATTAGTAGGTTATATCAGGACGGGAATATTTCCCATGTTATATGCTCTTTAATACATACTTTCCTTGCATAAGAGAAAGAAAAGTTTGACGTGGTCTTTAAGATCCTTTTCTTTAACGTTTGTGTTAACGTAGTTGAAATACTTTCTTTGCTTTCTTTGTGAATTCATTCAAATTATCCAACCGTGAGCCGATAAGAATAAACACCAAATTGACTTAAGTAAATATGTAAGCCTACGAAAACCAAGCTTACATATTGTTACATTTATTCCTTTCATACAAGTTTTGTTATATTTAGTTCTTTTATTGTAAAATAATAACACAGCACTTTAGAGTTTTAAATTAAAATTAAACGATTTATTCAGTTTTAAATACAACAAAATAAACACGATGGTAACTTCGAACTGTAACGCCTTAGAGGATACTTTATTATTTTGTTGTCTTTTCTTAAAGATGTTTTTACTTGAACTAATTCATTTTTTTTAAAGAGAAGTAGCACTTCAGGCAACAATGCCTATTTAGTCAAGTACCGTGCTACATTCTTTAGGAAAGGGATAGAGAGGAGATGCGACAGGTGGCGAAAGTAGAAGGATAGTAACGGAATTAACTGTCGTATAAAACAGCTCAGTGACCAGTGACTATACCTTCATCAATGAGCAGCCCCACCGACAGTCAATTTTTATTTGTAGTGAAAAAAACCAAGGTCTTTGTTGGGAATCGAACCACACAACCCCCAGTCATGTAAGCTAGCACACTACCTACTAGCCTACAGAGGCACCAGCGAATGAATTCAATGCAGGCGCCAACTTGGTTGTGTGTGTTAGTTGTTTTTATTTTTTGTTGTTTTGCTTATTTCATGGATTTTCTTAAACGCATATTGTTGTTCGGTGTGTACAAGAGTTCCTAAAA